>OX336400.1:66251087-67481801 GCA_946902985.2 Meconema thalassinum
TTTGCAAAAGAAAATCCTTTTCCTTTGTCTAAGACCCCTTTCACACCGAAGATGCAAGACGTGAGATGCATGCATTCTGGTTGCAAAATGAATGCATCTTAAACACCAGACTATGTAATTGAACGATAGGTTTCACACCGAAGATCCAAGTACGTCTAGCACCCTAGGAGCAAGACGACGACGACGACGATGATGATGATGATGATGATGATAATTTTTGTGTTAAGTGGTCTAACATCTGGGTTATCGGCCCCTAATCGTTTGGGTGATCGTGAAGATGAAATGTAAACTAAAACTAGGCTAATACTAACTACTAACTTATATACTACAAGAAGAAAGGGAAAACAAAAGGAGAATAAGGCAAATAAAGGACAGGAGGGAAAGAAATGTCCTCAACCCTAGAAGAATACGGATTGAGGGACTTGGAAGGAAGGAAAGCCTTGAAAGGCAGATAGGAAAGTGAAAGAGGAGAGGGTCCGCCCCTGAGGTAATGGATAAAAGGGGGAAATCCGGACCCAGCTCAGGAATCCCCCGGGGTCGCCAACTCCCGAACTCACCAGCCGTGAGCCACTGAGGGTGTAGCAATATCCAGGGTGCACCAGAAGTGTTGGGGCTACATACACCCTGCCTCCTTGAGGGCCTTGAGCAGAAGGCACGAGATAACATGAAAAGGAAAAGAAGGCTGACCCCTCGCAGAAGGAGGGTATCAAAAAAGATGAGACAAGGGCCAATTAAGGCGGGAAAGGAAGAGACTCCCTAGGCCACGCATACCCTAATACCGTCGTGGTCGGAAGATAACAAGAGTTGTCCAAGTGAGGTGGACAGGAAAGAAGACGGAGAGGAGCCCGGCACAAGTAAGTGGAAGAAATGCCGGATTCAGCTGGGGCCCCGTGGTCGCCAACCAACGTCCCACTAGATGTGAGCCCCTGGGGTTGAGAACCAGCCGGCTGGAGATTTGAGCGTGCATCTTTGTTGTGCCGGTCTTGCATACTCGCCCCTCCCTTGGAAATCTGACTTGTTAAAAGTTAAAAGTCGAAATCTCCATTTTATAATACGCCTGAAACTTTACTTTCAGTAGTTGCTGAGACACAATAGCAGGGCTATGCTCTCCAGCATTATTCCAGTGTAGGTGCTGCCATAAACGATTCCTTCTTTATCTTTTAGTCCTGTTATCTCTGCACAAGCCAGAATTATAATTTCGTCGTCTGAAGAGTCGGATGACTGATTATTCATTTTTAGCCTATTTTCAATTTTGAAAAAATAGGCTCATGAGATCACCTTTTGTCCGTGTGTGTGTGCGTGTGTGTGTGTGTGTGTGTGTGTGTGTGTGTGCGTGTGTGTGTGATTCGTGTGTGTGTCCCCCCCTAATAAAATCGAAACGGCTGGAGCGATTTCAATGAAACTCGGGAAGTTCATAGCACTATTCCCGGCGACCTCGACCGTGCCCTTCAAATTTTGTTACGTCTCTCCAATCCAACATGGCGGCTGTGCGAAATACTTCACTAGCATTCATTATCTCTGAAACTATTACCGATATCGCCCTGAAATTGTGTACGGTGATAAAGGGCACTACTAGAAGTTCACCTATGAGACTTTCAAAAACCTGGTGACTACAAAACCAACATGGCGGCCAAGCGAAGTTGAGACATTTAAATAGACTTCTCTCGCGATTTAACTATCTAAATGTAATGAAACTTGGTACAGCAAATGTTTATACACATTGTAATGCACTGGAGTCTAATTTAGTTCAATTGTTTACATAACCTCAAAATGGCGGCTGTGCGAAATATTTCACTGACATTCTATATCTCCGAAACTATTACAGATATCACCCTGCAATTTTGTACGGTGATAAAGGGTACTGATACAGGTATATCTATGTATATTTCATAAACCTGTAAAGTACGAAACGAACATGGCGACCAAGCGAATTTAAAATATTTTAATAGACTTTTCTCGTGATTTAACTCTCTGAGCGCAGTGAAATGTGGTACAGTAATTGATTTTGCAGATTGTAATGCACTGCCATCTAATTTAATTCAATTGCTTACATAACCTCAAGATGGCGGCTGTGCGAAATTTTAAAATTAAGTTTTAATTTCTTGTGTCGTAATCATGCGATCGAAGTGAAAGTTTGAATAATGAACCTAGGCAATAATTGTCCTTGAATGGTACATAACTCTATGGCCTATACACATAACACTCCTACATGGTGAGCTCCCGAAATATTTAGACGGTTCTCAATATCTATGAATCTTTTACAGCAACCAAACTGAATTTTTTATGTTCATAGAGACTATGAACATATGTTCACCTATAGGACTTTCAGGAACCTGGTGAGCACAAATCCAACATGGCGGCGACGCGAAGTATAAATATTTAAATGGACGTTTCTCGCGAATTAACTATCCGAGTGCCGTGAAACGTTGCACGTTAAATGCTTATACAAATGTTGATCCACTAGCATCTAATTTATTTCAATGGTTTGCATTATCACAAGATGGCTGCTGTGCGTAATTTTAAAATCTCGTTTTTACTTCTTGTTGTCTAATCGTGCGATTGAAGTTTGAATACGACACGTACACAATAATCTTAATGTAATAGCATGACGAATAGAAGGACCTAGTGTGAGGACTCCGCCATTTTAGCACGGTAGTTTCTGGTCCCGCCGCTACAAGCACTGTAAGCGATTATGTCCAACACGTGCTGTGTTTCCGTCGAGCCGGGTCGTAGAAAGTGCGCGAGAAGTTACTGTGTGAGATATTTGTGTGAATTAAATTGAATTTTCTTTGCTTTCAGTTCTTAAATTCAGTTCATTGTGTCTTGTGTACATCAGCGTTTTGTGTTTTGTGTACTTCAAACATATTTCTTATGTGGCTTGGTTCATTTAATAGTTCAACATGCCTTATTGTTTTGTACCTGGCTGTAAGTCAGGGTATGGTCGAGTAGTTGACGATATACGATTTTTTTCACCACCGAAGGATACAAATCAATTTGAAAAATGGGCCAGAGCTATTCCACGAAAGGATACGAAGTTAACGCGTAGTAGTAGAATTTGTCAAATTCATTTCTCTGCTGATTTGATAGTAAAATCAGATAATTTTATAGTGAATGGTGAAGAAGTGGAAATCTCTCGTGTGTGGTGGAAGTTACGTCCTGGAGCAGTGCCTCATTTTCCCCCTAATTTACCGAAGTAGTAAGAATAAGTCCCGTAAAGCTCCCAACAGGAAAAAGAATCTCGACACCACCAGAAAAAGAAGAAAGAAGATTGAAGATGGGAGTGGAGCAACGAATGAGGCATTAAAAGGTCAGTCCAATGTTGATAAGAATTTGGGTCATTCTAGTGTACTTACTGATGCTGAAAAGACTATAATATTGCTCAAAAGGCGCCTAAAGAATGCTAACCGTAATTTAATTCGAGTTAGATCCCGCCTCAACTCAGCAAAATCGAGAATTAATTTTCTGGAGAAGCAGGTTCGAATTTCACAGGCATTTAATTACAAAGATAACGATTGCAGTGGCGGATCCAGGCCTTGCGATGCCCTGGGCGATATGATAAGGTGGGGCCCACAACAATAGAAAAAAAAATATCGAATAAAATGGAAAATAGTTTGGTAATAATAATAATAATAATAATAATAAAATAAAGAATAGTTACAATATTTTGAATACACTACAGTACATTATTTTAATAATATGAAAGAAACCTTTAAGTCCCCTTGAATAAGATTATGTAAACAATGAAATATTAAAATATTACTTTGCGACTTTTTTCCCGGCTGAAGACTTGAATTATTTCACTGAAATCTTAACTTGCTAAACGGTCTCGAGAGGTCATAGCTGCACTGAAGAAAGGAAGATGAATTATAAATTAGTTTGAAAAGTATACTTAATTAATTAATTAATTAAATGTAGAAAAATCCATGGCGCGGGGCCCCTAGGACCGCGGAGCCCTGGGCGGTCGCCCTCCTCGCCCTCCCCTGGATCCGCCCCTGACAACGAACACCTTAGCAAGAAATGCCAGGAAAAATCTCCCAATGGAATGAGGTACAGCAATGAATTCATTTTAGAGTGTTCATTGTTGAGAATAAAATCACCGAAAGGATCCCGTCATTGTCGGCGACATAATCTCTTGCCTGTGCCTTCAGAAAGTCACTTGAGAAAACTTTGTAAAGGACTTAAGTGCCCTTATGGAGTTAATACGCATCGTATAAATGCTATTTAAGACTATTTTAAGGAAGAAAAGAATGATAATTCACGTTACGGTGTTGTAATTTTCGAAGAAGAGAAGCTAAGAGAAGAAATCGAGTTAAATAGCTTTTCTGATAAAGTAGATGGATTAGTTGATTTAGGTGGACACACACCTGACCTCCAGAAGAACGTACTTGCAAATCACGCTCTAGTGTTCAAGTTCGTACCTTTCGTGCATAATTGGGTGCGGCCAGTTGTTGTTTATGCAAGCAAAAATGCTACTCCAGGGGTTTTTCTCGCAAAAATTCTAATAAAGTCTAGGTGATTTTGCAGTTAGAAGAGGCTGGGGCGAGGGTGGCTGGCTTTACTTGTGATGGTAGTCAATCAAATACAAAGGCCAGGAATTCGTTAGGAGTCAGTGGCAAGACAAGCTCTCTACAATCTCACATCCTTAATCCTGCAGATGTTACGAGAAAGATCTGGGCTTTCTCCGACTGTATACTCCAGGAATCTGTGCGTTCCGTAACATGCAATGAAGACCGTAGTTCTTATTTCCGTGAATTATATTTTCCATTGTGCCCTGCCGTGCTATTTTAATTGTAACCGCTAATTACTTTTTAAAAGAGTATTAGTTACAAAGTAATTCGTTTCCCTTAGCACCATCCCTAAGACCAGCTGACCCCGGCAGTGTGGAACTTGACCACTCTAGCGCTGCCTGGCGAGGCGCGCTTGAACTTCAGGAGTCTCCTCACTTTCTCCTTCTATTCGTCATGGTAATAGTACAAAAATAAAAATCCAACCTGGCGACCATCTGAAATATTTAGACGGTTCTCAATATCTAAGAATCTGTTACAGCAATTAAACTGAAATTTTGTATGTTGATTGTGGCAGTTAACATAAGTAGGATATATGAAAATAGGCTGTATAGTTCTTCACGGAACTACTTGTTCAAACTCACGTACGGTACTAAACTAAACAGAGATAATGGATATTAACAGAAGGTGCAAGCAGGCCCGACGAGAGGGAGGGGTAAAAGTAGCTGCAGCCCTGGGGACCGGTCTTGCTAAGGGGCCCGCGAAAGTAGAAAAACTTAGAGTACACAAATGGGAACTCATGTAGTATCCGTTGCCCGCCGCCATTGAAATCCGAATTTCTTTCTATAGAAATGGCCAATGTTACCAATATACAGGAGTTGAGTACAGAGGTGTGCAAATTATTAGAATCAAATAAAGAATTTAAACCAATTAAAACCTTTCATTCAAAATCATTTTATTGACCAATTGCTGGCATCTTTTGTTACCTTACTTACGAGGGAAGTACCCCAGCTCGAACGGCTAAAACCGACTGGCAGTGCGTTGAACATACGAAGATATGTCTGTTCTACTACCCATCACGGGCATTTATCTGTAAAACCCCGCATTAGTGCACAATGAATGTTTGGAAGTTACGGCGTCCAAATATTACAGAAATACAATTCGCAGCAGAAACTACCGTGCAACAGGCAATTCGGACCATTATATTAGGGAAAATCCATTCCTAGCAATTGGTTGGACCTTAAGCATATAGCGTATGTGGTAACTTTACAAAAAGATTGCAGGAACACAATTCGCAACAGAAACTACCGTGCAACGGGCAATTGGGACCATTATATTAGGGAAAATCCATTCCTAGCAATTCGTTAGACCTTTAGCATATATGTGGTAACATTACAAAAAGATTGCAGAAACACAATTCGCAGCAGAAACTACCGTTCAACGGGCAATTGGGACCATTATATTAACAAGAAACAGATGTGGTGCAGTGTCATCTGGCAAAAGGTTGAACACTTGCTTGCAACAAGAAATCTTAACACATGCAGTACCGTGTTGACATAGTCATCTTTCCCACAATAGAAGATACTGTGTTGTCCTTCAATCGACGTCGAAGTGTAAATGTGGAGTTTCAATGAAGTGATTAAAACACAGCGGAATTGAACAGTATACACACTTAACAAGGGCAACATGTAGACATACTCCATTATTTACAATGTTCCCGCATTGCAATAGTCCAAACTCAAATGCCACGCGGTGATCACATTATCACATACTGAGATGGCGCTGGCGACCGAACACGTACTTTTAAGATGAATGGCATTGATATCTATTGACATAGGTACAACTGTATACTTTAAACCCACTTTCAGTCGGTTTTCGCCGTTCGAGCTGGGGTACTTCCCTCTTTAGTACTGTTTTCTCCCCCGTGGACTTTCAACATTTCCCATATCGAATTGCGTCTGGAAACTTTTAGAATAGGGTATTCCGAGGGATACCTGAGCTGAGTCGGTTTACTATTTTTCATTGACTTAGGGATGTACCCTCTAAGTCAGGTGATTTCAATCCTTAGTTCATGGATCTTTGAATAGTTCTAGAGCGGATCATCAGTAAAAAAAGAAAACCAAATCTTTCTGCTCTAAATTCACACGAAAAGTAGAACAAAGTAATCAAAACAAAACGTGTGGCATTTTGCACTAGCAAGGCTCCTCTGTTTGTGGGATTTGTAAAAATTCATTTTACTTTGAGTGTCTTAAAATAAAATAAAATAAAAATAAGACTCGTAGTTAAACATTTAAGCCTCCGTGGCTTAGGCGGAAGCACGCCGGCCTCTCACCGCTGGGTCCGTGGTTCAAATCCTGGCCACTCCATGAGAGATTTGTGCTGGACAAAACGGAGGCAGACAGGTTTTTCTCCGGGTACTCCGGTTTTCCCTATCACAATTTCATTCCAGCATCACTCTCCATGATAATTTCATTTCATCTGTCATTCATTTAATCATTGCCCCAGGGGAGTGCGACAGGCCTTGGCAGCCGGCACAGTTCATATCCTCGTCGCTAGATAGGGGCTTCATTCATTCCATTCCCTGACCCGGTCGGTCGACTGGAAGCAGGCTGTGGATTTTCAGTTAAACATTCCAAGTAAATTCAACGCCTTGCAAACATATTTAGTGTATTAAGCCGTGAAAAGTATAAATGGAATTTTGGAAATCTGCCGTTAAGTATAATAATTTGCACACCTCTGTATTTTATCGCTACAGGGTGTTACTGAATTTTTATTGTTTCCAGACTAATATTTTCATACAGACCAATGGTTTTCGCCTAGACCAATAAAGGTTAAGCTAATATAGACACCCCTGGTTTTTGTCACGCACAGTGGGGGTAGGCCTAGTCATGCATCAATAATCTTTATCCAGGCCAATGGTTTTGCCCAGTAGTACAATCAGTAAGTTGGCAGCAAGCATGGCAACGTACTTTTTGATAAGTTTATTAATTGAAAGTTATTGTTGGCAATTTCTTTATTTTGAAAGTGTGAACGTTGTAAGTACAAATTGAGACTTTCACGGCCGGCGTTGAAACAGGAATCTCTGTTTCGCGGGCTTATAGGCCGTGTTCTAAGGACATTTTGTCGTCCTGACGTTTCGCTGAAGACTGCGTTCAGCATTTTCACAGGTTACATTAAGCGAGGTAAACAAGTAGGCCTAAGCAAGTAAACAGAAGATATAGTCTTCAACCCACATAGAGGCTACCATAGCAACGGCGCACCACATGAAAGTAATGCATCAAGGACAGGGCTTGGCTTGGCTTCCAGTCCTTAATCCCCTCAAGCCTGCTCTCATTGACCGTCGCAAGGGGATGACAGTTCATAGGGAGCGCGTGGGTCGCGGTAAAGCTCTGCTCTGCTCTGGATGTTTACATGATCCTTGGACCGTCGTAGACGAGAAGATGCAACAGAAGAGCAGCCCTGTCATTGGTGCATTACTTTCATGTGGTACACCGTTGCTATGGTAGCCTCTATGTGTGGGTTGTTGACTGTTTATAGAAATATCTGTTTACTTGTTTCACCTCGCTTAATGTAACCTGTGAACATGTTGAACGCAGTCTTCAGAGAAACGTCAGGACGACAAAATGTCCTTAGAACACGGCCTATAAGCCCGCGAAACAGAGATTCCTATGTAACCGTGGTGTTGGTTAATGGCAGTTGGCTTTAATAACGTGTCAGAGTAAGTACAAACCATTTTCAGAGCGCTACTAAGAAAAATAACGCACTTTTGAAACGGGCAACAGATACTACACGAGAGCCCACAAATGTACCCAAATTTACGAATTTGCCAACAAATTTGATATTTTATGATATTCAATGTACAGTGTTTATCTGACTCTCGTGGATATGCTACAAAATACTATAAAGAGAACTTGTAAATACTGCAACTTTTATCTTCATATCTTCTAGAGGCAGATTACCTCGTAGTTCCGCCCCTTAAAACTTCAATAACTAACTAACTTCATATCTTCGCGGCCACTGTTTATAGGGAGGAAAGTTTCAAAACATTTCTCCCCCAGGGGCTCACATCTAGTAGGACGTGGGTTGGCGACCACGGGGCCCCAGCTGAGTCCGGCATTGCTTCCACTTACTTGTGCCGGGCTCCTCTCCGTCTTCTTTCCTGTCGACCTCACTTGGTCACCTCTTGTTCTCTTCCGACCCTGACGGTATTAGGGTATCCGAGGCCTAGGGAGTGTCTTTCTTTCCCGCCTTAATTGGTCCTTGTCTCATCTTTTCTGATACCCTCCTTCTGCGAGGGGGTCGGATTTCTTTTTCTTTTCATGTTATCTCCTGCCTTCTGCTCAAGGCCCTCAAGGAGGCAGGGTGTGTGTAGCCCCACCACTTCTGGTGCACCCTGGATATTGCTACACCCTCAGGGGCTCACGGCTGGTGAGTTCGGGAGTTGGCGACCCCGAGGGATTCGTGAGCTGGGTCAGGTTTTCCCCCTTTTATCCATTACCACTGGGGCGGACCCTCTCCTCTTTCACTTTCCTATCTGCCTTTCATGGCTCTCCGTCCGTTCAAGTCCCTCAATCCGCATTCTTCGAGGGTTGAGGGTACTTCTTTTCCTCCTGTCGTTTATTTGCCTTACTCTCCTTTTGTTTTCCATTTCTTCATCTAGTATACAAGTTAGTAGGTAGTTTTAGTTATAGTTTACATTTCATTATCATCTTCACGATCACCCAAACCATTAGGGGCCGATAACCTAGATGTTAGGCGCCTTAAAACAACAATTATCATCATCATCATCTAAACATTTCAACTCGACCTCATAGCCGTTAAGCGACATAAGATTGTGAAATGCGTTGAACTTGTACTGTGATGAGAAAGAGAGAAATTTTCAGTCAGATACAACAGGAACGACATTGCAAATTAACAATGAACAAACTTAGTACGGTACGTTCCAAAAATGATAATTGAAAAAAAAAATGCCCAAAGTTTTTACGGGAAATTGTGTGGTTTGAAGCCATTTTCCAGTGTTGCCTTAGTAAACAAGAGTGTGGTGCTTTTCAGTCGGTCAACACGAATGTACCCAAAAGAGCTGGGTTATGCCCTAATCCTGAAATAAATTCCATGAGATTAATAAATACACTACGATGACCAGTTTCGATCGTCAAGCGATCATCATCAGATCCATTACACTTAGGCTATAAAATCTATGTTTGAAAATGCAGGTGAAAATATTTACAATATGTACACTATGTACGACCGCTGCTAATTCACGCGTGCCCTTCATGGAGCCCCGGTACCAAGGGAAATATCCTTAAGCTAGGACAGATACAAAATCGTGCCACTAAATTCATTCTTTCGAAAAATTCCGATGTAGACTCAAAAATCAGACGCCAAAAATGTAGCCTTCCATCTATTGAGAACCTATTTACCCAAATTGATTTGTTATACATGCGTAAACCTTTTAATAATACAGACTCATCTGCTATTTTAGACAAAATTTCCCTTGGCTACCGATCAGCTCAGAAGGACCGACAGTAGTGGCTACGCTGGCTAAAGCGCAGCGTTAGGCCATGGGGCCAAGCTCACTGCTGACTTGGTAGACGCGTGGGTTCGAGCCCCACTGTCGGCTGTCCTTGAAATGGTTTTCCGTGGTTTCCCATTTTCAACACCAGGCAAATGCTGGGACAGTGCCTTCTGACAGGCCACGGCCGCTTCCTTCCACATCCTTGCCAGTTTCATTCCTCTTCATCAATTCCATCTCTCATCCCGACGCGCAGGTCGCCCACGGGCGTCGACTAGAAAGACCTGCACTCCGCCTCTCAGGAGGCTACACGACATTTAAAAAAAAAAGCTCAGAAGGGCCGCAGAGTTACGCTGTACGCCCCACTACCCAGGACTGAGTCGAAAAAACTGGGTTTTGTAAATAGATCGGTCTGTGCAAGAACAGCCTACCGTGTTCCCTGAAAGCCAGCAACAATAATGCCGTTCAGTTCAAGAGGAAGCTGCGGATTAGAATGAGTTTTTGAATGGTATGGACTCTGTTTTAAAAGAATACATGATGAAAATGAATAAATGTAAAACAAAAATACTGGAATGCAGCCGAAATAAATCAGAAACCTCAATGGACAACAAATTGGCAGGTGAAAAGCTGAAGGAAGTAGGAGACTTCTGTTACTTAGGAAGTAAAATAACCAGTGATGGACGAAGCAAAGAGGATATAAAAAGTAGGTTGGCCCAGGCAAGGAAAGCATTTCTACAGAAAAGGAATCTGTTGACCTCGAACATAGATTTAGGTATTAGGAAGTCATTTTTGAAAGCCTTTGTCTGGAGCGTGGCGCTCTATGGAAGTGAAACTTGGACTATTGGTGCAGCAGAAAAGAGGAGAATTGAAGCATTTGAAATGTGGTGTTACAGGAGAATGATGAAGATCAGATGGGTAGATAGGGTTACAAACGAAGAGGTATTAAGACGAGTAGGAGAGGAGAGATATTTCTGGCGACAGCTAATGAAGAGAAGAGATAGGTTAGTAGGACACATATTAAGACACCCAGGAATAGCAAGCTTAGTGGTGGAAGGAAGGGTTGAGGACAAGAATTGTAGGGGTAAACCAAGGTTAGAATAAATGTTAAACAGATTGTCTTGGATGTAGGGTGTGGTAGCTATGTAGAGATGAAACGATTAGCACAGGACAGGGAGGCATGGAGCGCTGCATCAAACCAGTCAAAAGACTGAAGACTCAAACAACAACAAGAACAACAAAGAATTTATCATTGTTCGATTCTCACTAATTGCCATCTTGTGTACATAATATATAACTTAAATATAATCCAGTAGGCTATATATAGTGGGGGCTCTGACGCATCCCGAATGCGAAGTGGGGCTTTGCTCTTTTCAGAGACTCCCTTCAGTGTATTGTAAATACAGTATAAGGCACTGATGAATAAATATGAAATGAAATTACTTAGTTGCAGTATTGGTAATGCAACTGGGGTGTATGCTAAATGTAGTATATATGATGTTAGGTGAAATGCTAAATGGTGATAGAAATCCGGAGTTGATAGTTGATTTTTACAAACTCGGGATACCTTATTCTTTCCTCCATGATGGAATGGCGTTCAAGCCAGTTCCCACACTCTACCAGCCTCAGCAGCTTCACCCAATGGGACGCGAGGTGCTACATAAGTTTTGAGGTGGTGGGGAGGGGCGGGAATGGAGAGGGGGTTACTACTCGAATGTAACCAATTGAGAACGCGCGGCCGTCAGTAGTTACTCGGACGCCGATAGTGCTACTTGTGGTACAAGTTTCTTCTGATGGTAAGTAAGTGGCCACTTGGCACATTTATTATTAAGGACCGGTTAGTTATGTGTTTAAATAGTTTTTACTAGCAACCCACCCCGGCTTCGCCCGGGAACACATATGAATGGATTACCGGTACGTGATAAGCGCTTTTTTTTTTCGATGCCAATTAACTACGACCTATATTCGTTTTACGTCTCAGCATGATGGGCTAAAATCACTGACTTGACTATTAATTATATTATCATGGAGATGCATGTGCAACGAATTCTTGTCAGACGTACTGTAATTTAAGAATGGCGAGGTGCATGAAACACATCCCTGTTCCGTCCGTGATTGTGGTAGTATTTCAAGACAGGAATTCCCCGGTCTTTAAGCGGACCCTAGACGCACAGTATTATTGTACACTAATATTGACTATCTGTAAGTAGTATTGATATGTTTGGCAATATATTGTGCGAATCAACGAAGGGTTGATATTTATTGCACAATGCGGGAAAGATTGTGTCGTGTGTGGACAGTATTGTGCAATATCGGATCAGTTGCTCTTGAGTATTATAAGTGATTGTTTTACCTTACCAGTATAAACTTCTTCAGTCTGTATATCAAAGCTGTACAGGTGTCCAGAATAATCTCACTAATTGACTGCGGTGATACAGCACTTGTAAATTTCAGGTCTTCAAAGGTAACTGTATTTCCTGTTGCAATGTAACGTAACGCTATTGATAAACGCTGGTTTGGAGGAATAGCTTCTCGCATTAAGGTGTCATTTTTTTGAATTTTTGGAGTACCGTAACCATTTCAATAAGTTCATCAAATGAATTAGGCCTACCATCCAAACGCAAACTGTTTCGAAAATCAGTTGGCTCACTCAGTCTCAGTTCGGTTAATAAGTTTTGATGAGTGTATTCATTTCGCTTATGAAATCAATCTTTCACCCATTTGCGCTTCTTTGATTTTTTTTCTTTTTAACAGCCTCAGCCAATGCAATTCCAATAATACACGTTCACCTCATCACACGATGTAAACAGCAACTAAAGTATTGGACAATTACATTGCACTTTCTAGGGTCGTTCTCTAAATATAGTGCACAAAACTTTGCACAGCAATATTGAGCGCCTAAGGTCCGCTTAAGTGCTTTTTGTTACCATGTTCTTTATAAGTCATATATTTTAATTTCAATTCGGACTCCGAGAGTCTCGTGGTTGGTTAGTCAAAACCAGAACATTTCCTTGTTATTGAGAAAATTTCTTTCACGTCCCTTAATTCACCCTGGGTATTTGTATCGTCTGCTAATTAGTAGGTTGCACCGTCTTTGGTGATGAACCCGAATCTCCAAGTCCTGCAATCCCCATTCTTCGAGGGTTGAGTGCATTTCTTTTCCCTGTCTTATATTTCCCTAATTCCCTTATTTTTGTCCGTTTCATCTTCTATCCCGTTAGTCCATTAGTACTGTAACGATTCGATCCCATAGCTGTTATATTTAAAGGGTTATTCATTTATTATCATGTTATTATTATTATTATTAACTAGTACATCCATGAGATGATTTTTATATCAGATAATTGTAAGCGGTTTTGATTATTATATTCAATTAGATTTTTATTAACAATTACTTGTAAAGAGACGAAGTATTATATATTGCAACAAGACTGGCGATATGGACTAACCCTGTGCGTCACAAACTGAACGACGTAGTAAGAATTTCACCACGGCAAACTGCGTCATTTTCCTGAGATGTTAAGAAACCCACTATGGTGTAACCAACACGCCATTTTCTACGGTACGTACGCGTCTAAAGATTACAAATTGTGGTGCAATTAGCCCTCGTGAGAGAATGAACACTGAAGAAAGGGAAGCTTACTGGAGGGGGAGACCGTCGAAGACCACGTGACAACGAAGTCATTAGTACCTGCGACTCCGACAAAAGACGCATTGATCTACAGCTCTCAATGAAGTAAGGAAGTTGTAACCTTGCTTTCTGGGTCCTAATGGACTGAGCATCGAGAGTCGACACTGAACGATGTCTTGCCGACATCTATATCAATACATAATGGGTTATATCCCTGATCAAGAGTCTTTCTACAGATGGCAACGTACTTAATGAGGATATTTCATAGTAAATGAGATATCACATCATTTTTTTAAACATAAGCGACGTAACATCGAGATCATCGATCATTTCTTAAATATGACGAATCTTCGACTGGGTGAGCCAACAATTCAATAAAACTATCGTCTCTATTATAATTTAACTTCATTTAACTTTCAATTCATTGTAATATTCATTTTCTTTTAAATAATTAATTGCCGCATTGAGTAATTTTAAATTCAATTGTGTGACTATCACTATTCTGTTTTATTAATATTTTGTTTTTGCATTTAATAAATTCATTCTCTTCAACGTAATGCCTATTTCTTTCATTGTAGTTGGTACTTTAAGGCAATCATACTCCTTGATTAAATACTGGATTGGTTAGATGACTTTGTCTCACTACGGCCCGGGTAAGTGGTTCTCGACTCTACTGCTGATAGCCGAGGTTAAATCAATAAATTTCGATTCACTATCTTAAATAGGAATCTGGCGCTCAACAACTTATTATATTACACTATCACAGGTAAGGTCACACCACAGTGTATATCATTTATTATTATCATGTCATGTTTATTGAACCACAATAGTCATCAACCACGATGAAGGACTTTTTAAAAATGTTACATTTGGCGCCACAAAGTAGGACACGAAAACCATTCGGTATTTAGTCAGAGGAGTGTATAATTTCAGTGCAAATTGTCAGTGCTTTTGGGGGACAGTGAAGTGAAGTGAAATTTTGGACGGGCAATTGTTATACGGTGTACTTCAAGATGTCGGAGGAGGAACAGAGGCAGTTGAGAAGTAGGGATGCAGTCAAGAAAGTTAATTATAAGGAGGTTGATAGCGGTAGCGATGTTGAGAGCGTAGAGAATAATACCAAGATGTCGGAGGTAAATCTTGAGAATAATCCTGAGAGTAATCCTGAAAATAATCCTGAGGTTAACCCTGACACTAATTCAGAGGAAAATATCGAGACGAATATAGAGGTACATCCTGAGACTAGTGGTAGTCTAGAGAAAGAAAAGTCTATAGAGATTCCTGAAGATCCATTAACTGCGCTCATAAGGCAGATGAGTAGAGATTTAAGTGCGAAATTTGATGAGAGTATGAATAAAAATAGTAGGGAGATGAAAGAAGATATTGGTAGGCTAAATCAAAATATGGAAGAGAATAAGAAAGATAATTTAGAAAGTAGGAAGGAATTCAATGATAAATTTGAGAAATTAGATAAAGATATGAATAAAAATATGGAAGAGAGTAAGAAAGATAATTTAGAAAGTAGGAAGGAATTCAATGATAAATTTGAGAAATTAGATAAAGATATGAATAAAAATATGGAAGAGAGTAAGAAAGATAATTTGGAAAGTAGGAAGGAATTGAGTAGAGATTTAGGTGAGAAATTAGATAAGAGTAATCAAAAGATGAGAGAGGATATGAGTAAAATAAATCAGAAATTGGAAGAGAATAATGTAAAACTAGATATTGTGGAAACGATGAATAGAGAATTAAGTATGAAGTATGATATGCTACAGGAGAGTATTCAGGGGGTGAAACAGGAAATCAGAGGTGAAATTAAGGAGGAGGTAGAGATGAAGGCTAAAGATATTATTAAGACAGTAGATAAGAAATTAGAAGCAGCAGAAAGTAGGATTCAGGAAAGAATAGTAACTGTGATTGAAGAGAAAATAGCAACTCAAGGTGAAAGTTTTAGCAAATTGGTAGAAGTGGAAACTAGGCAGGTGGTAGAGACTTTAGGGGAAACTGCAGTAGAATCAGTAAAGACAGCCTGTAAGGAGACTATAATTGAAAGTAGAATGGAGTCAGACGAGATTTTAGGTGAAAGCAAATTGGAATTAGCGGAGATTTTAGGTGAAATCAGATTAGAGTCAGACGAGATTTTAGGTGAAAGCAAATTGGAATTAGTGGAGACTGTAATTGAAAGTAGATTAGAGTCATTGGAGATTGTAGGTGAAAGCAGATTGGAATCGGAGGAGATCTTAGGTGAGGAACGGCAAATAGCGGAGATTTTAGGTGAAATCAGATTAGAGTCAGACGAGATTTTAGGTGAAAATAGATTAGCGTCAGAGGAGATAGTAGGAGAAAGCATAGTAGAGTTGAAGGAGATTTTAGATGAACGCAGGATAGCTGTAGAAGAGACTATAGAATGTAGCGAAAAAGAAGTGAAGAAGATGAGAGAAAAGATAGGGATAGAAGTAGGTAAGATAAAGAAAGTACTAAGCACCCAAGAGATTAAGATGCAGACAATCATAGATAAATTAGATAGGCAAACTAGGGAAGAATTTAGTCCTGTGATAGAGGAAGTTAATATGAAATTATTAGTGGCAGAGAAGCGTGCGTTAAGTCATAGTCAGAAGAACATAATTAGTAAACAGGTTAAGAGGAGGAGAGAGATAGATAAGAGCAGAAGCAGTAGTCCACGGCTAAAGAGAGCATTAAGTGATAGTAACGGAGAAATGAAAATGAAACCTAAAGGTAGATATTTTAGAAGTAAAATGAAAGAAAAGAGAATTAAGTTGCTAGAGGAGAAAGAAATCAGGATGAGAGAGAGAAAGAAAGCATATGACGTGCAGTGGCGTACTGAATTAGCCAGACTTGGGGATGTGAGAGGGGGAAAGCCGAAGTACTGTGTTACTATGGATGAATGTAGTACAGAGGAAGTAGAAACTAATGTAACACGGAAGGAATTATGTGGAATTCTAGTTAAAGATAGAATTGAAGATGAATGTGGTAAGAACGGTGAAATGCCAGTGAACGTATTTATGTAAATTTATATTACCGATAGTTACTGTTCCGTATGACTTAAATATTAAGTAATGAAGTTTAATAGGATTTAACAGAGGTAGATAAGGAACCTGCTGTGTGTAATTTTAATTCAGTCGTGAAGTTAGGATGGTAAGGGGCGCGTAGTGCCTACGCTTATTGATTTAGATTGACTAAAATTATTTAATTTTGAAGACAGAGGTTGTCGTGCTATTGAGCAATGCAGGTAAGTTGAATGTAGGTCCTTAAACTGCAGGTAAGTTGGATGAAGTAAGAATTAAATTTTAAAAGTAGGAAGGTTATTACATAGGTAAGTAATCGAAAGAAAGTAATAATTATTATGGCAACCATAATTAAGAATATAATGGTAATAAAGATTTAATTCAAAAGTGAGTGAAGATCAGATGATACAGTGGTAATAAAACTAGTGAGTTGAAGAATTAAGTATTGATTTAATAAAGAAGTTTCAGTTGAGGACAGCGAGGTTATCAGCGGATATATGTTGAGAAATTTATAAGTGGTTTAGAATTGTTAATGGTAATGCGTTGTATGAATTAACCAACATCGGGTTGAAATAAAGAAGTAGTAACTAATTAGGACATCTGATACTTGTTGACAGATATGTGTGTGTGTATGTGTGTATTTTCACGTAAATGGACGTGAGTTTGAAGAAGTAGGTCAACGAAGGTATAATGCCGTTGAGCAATATGGTTTTAAGTTTTTGGTAAGATGCCAAATGGAGTTATAATGGAGGAAGTTTTGGTAAGATGCCAAATGAAGTTTTAAGAAGGTTTTGGAGGATGAAGTAGGTCAGCAAGGTATATTCCGTTGAGCAATGAGATTTTTTATGGTGTCTACGGGACTACGTGAAGTTAATGTTGGGAGTTTTTTTTAAGTATATATGGATGTATGCACACAAGGTAATAAGAGATTACAAAGGTAATATGGTCCAAGTTTGAGTTACAGTTACGCAGGTTTTAAAGATATTACAAGGCTTGTTATCGAGCTAAACCACTTTTAGTAAAAAAGTTACTGATGATTAATAACGAATTAATGATGTGGTAGATTGTTGTCCTACACACAGGTTAAAGTAAAGATAATAATTATATGGTTGGCATAATATTTTCTAGAAGTGAAAGGAATTTGTTATAATTCGATGTTTTGAGGATTTTAAGAAAATAAATCATTTTTTTTAGTAGACAGGAAATTAAAGTTTTATTTATGTCATACGGAGTTAGTAAAGATAAGTTTAATATTTTGAAAGAAGAATAAGTTAATAAGATAAGTGTATACCTAAGGGGTAATAATGAAGTTACAAATAAAGGCAGGTGTAATTTACGCATTTAATTTGATAGAGAAGAAAGTATCTGAACTGTGTTAGAACTCAGAACTTGCTTTATGAAGTGATTATGGGAGAATATTTGCGAATTAGGAGTGTCGGTGTTATTAACTATCAACTGGAACACTGTCATTATTTTAGGAAGACAATAGTTAGGAAAGCTAAGTGTGATGTTATTATTCCAAGGAATTAGTCGAAGCATGTAAGATTTTTTAGCTGAAATTTAGTGTGTTATTGGTCAGTAAGAGGTGACCTGTAACAGTAAGAAGATGTGGGATTATACCACGAATAGGGGAGGTTTTTTGTATGTGACGTGTGAAGTCTCGATGAGTTTTGAGAGATTCTGGTATAGCAAGAGTGAGCTATAGTCCAGGCGGTCAGAACAAGTAGGAAGTGGTGTTTGGAGGACACGGTACTTAATTAAGAGTTTTGAGAGAAAACTAAGGGGGGGTTTTTAGGTATTCAGCAAAAAGTCAAATCATAATTAGACTAAGTTCAAAGTATAAGAGCATTAATATTTTGTGGAACGAAATATTTATTCCGAGGAGTTTGTCATGTGTTTTTGTGAAATAGTTTAGTGATATACGTAATTCAGGTATTGAGTAGTATTTTGTCCAAGTCTTAATCATTTTGTTATGGTAAGTAAGGAATGACGTTACGGTAAAGTTATATCTTGACGCTAAGTTAAATTTTATAAAGTGAACGAGAAGTCAGATTTTATGTTTATTGGTGATTTTGAAAATCCAAGTTATTGTTTTCGAGAAGTAGTAAAGAGGAATTATGGTTTTATGAGAAGTTAAGAAGTCGTGGAGACTTAGGAAGTATTAATTTGGAAGGAGGCGGCCGTGGCCTAAGAAAGAATTAAGCCACGAAGGCAGGTGAGTAGTAACTTGGATATTTAAATGAACTGTTTAATAACTGCTTTGAGGTATTTCGATGTCATTATGTATTTGGGGAAATATTTACATGTATGACATATGCACTGAAATAGGAATTGCCTTAGGTATCTTGCTAAGTTATTTTTTTCTTCAATTATTGAAATTTTACTGCATTTGAGTAATCCCTTTATAAAGACGAAAGGAATATTGTATTGTTTGCATCCTATTATCGTGTGCTGTAATAGTTATTATGGGTTAATCAGCTGGTATTACAACAATGTACTTCTACGCCAGACTGATATACAAAAACTACGTTCAAAAGAGATGAAGCCAAAATTGTATGTCATGCATACGATCACCGAAATATAAACGAGTGCAGCGTTGACATATATGTCAAAAATAAAAGTGAAGGGCATTTTATATGTATATTTTTTACAGCTCGTTTAATACATAAAGAAGAATGAACATTATGAACATTTGGAAGAATGAGAAATGATAGTACAAATATGTAAAGTGAAAAGAGTATGTTCTTATATATTTTTATGTATTGTTGAAGGGTATTATTTGTATGTTGTCGTTATGGGGGTATTAATATTTAAATTTGTATTCATTTGTGTAGGATGTGTAGTGATATAAATAATGTTACATTTTATTTTAAATTATTTATATCAGGGGCGATTGTAACGATTCGATCCCATAGCTGTTATATTTAAAGGGTTATTCATTTATTATCATGTTATTATTATTATTATTAACTAGTACATCCATGAGATGATTTTTATATCAGATAATTGTAAGCGGTTTTGATTATTATATTCAATTAGATTTTTATTAACAATTACTTGTAAAGAGACGAAGTATTATATATTGCAACAAGACTGGCGATATGGACTAACCCTGTGCGTCACAAACTGAACGACGTAGTAAGAATTTCACCACGGCAAACTGCGTCATTTTCCTGAGATGTTAAGAAACCCACTATGGTGTAACCAACACGCCATTTTCTACGGTACGTACGCGTCTAAAGATTACAAATTGTGGTGCAATTAGCCCTCGTGAGAGAATGAACACTGAAGAAAGGGAAGCTTACTGGAGGGGGAGACCGTCGAAGACCACGTGACAACGAAGTCATTAGTACCTGCGACTCCGACAAAAGACGCATTGATCTACAGCTCTCAATGAAGTAAGGAAGTTGTAACCTTGCTTTCTGGGTCCTAATGGACTGAGCATCGAGAGTCGACACTGAACGATGTCTTGCCGACATCTATATCAATACATAATGGGTTATATCCCTGATCAAGAGTCTTTCTACAGATGGCAACGTACTTAATGAGGATATTTCATAGTAAATGAGATATCACATCATTTTTTTAAACATAAGCGACGTAACATCGAGATCATCGATCATTTCTTAAATATGACGAATCTTCGACTGGGTGAGCCAACAATTCAATAAAACTATCGTCTCTATTATAATTTAACTTCATTTAACTTTCAATTCATTGTAATATTCATTTTCTTTTAAATAATTAATTGCCGCATTGAGTAATTTTAAATTCAATTGTGTGACTATCACTATTCTGTTTTATTAATATTTTGTTTTTGCATTTAATAAATTCATTCTCTTCAACGTAATGCCTATTTCTTTCATTGTAGTTGGTACTTTAAGGCAATCATACTCCTTGATTAAATACTGGATTGGTTAGATGACTTTGTCTCACTACGGCCCGGGTAAGTGGTTCTCGACTCTACTGCTGATAGCCGAGGTTAAATCAATAAATTTCGATTCACTATCTTAAATAGGAATCTGGCGCTCAACAACTTATTATATTACACTATCACAGGTAAGGTCACACCACAGTGTATATCATTTATTATTATCATGTCATGTTTATTGAACCACAATAGTCATCAACCACGATGAAGGACTTTTTAAAAATGTTACAGTACAACTCAGCAAATTTAACTACCTTTCTTCCTTTCTTTCACTTTAATACCAGTTCTCAGTAGATGTTCAGCTTATGAATGAGCGGGAATTTCCAGAAATATTATCTCGAATTCCTTAATTCCGACCTTCAATGAACTGACAAGCTGCTTACTGTCCATCACAGCAAGCAAGCTAACAACGTTGCTAATTTGCGAAAATTTGTGAAATCATTTACAAGTTAATTTCATTTTTTTCAGCATTCAATGGCTATTAAAATTGTATATCAGTTATACTTAAAATAAGCATAATAAAATAATTAAGTTATTTATGGTCAACACGGCAACAAATAAAATTTCCTACTATTTAGAACTGTTTCTAAGTTGAAATAATTAAAATGGGTGTAGTTATATGTCCGTCTGTTCATATTTTCCTTATGTTCAAAACAAACTCTAAAGAATACGGAGTGATCGTAATTGCCTTAGTTATTTTATCCGTTCTTTTTCCCATTTGCCCACTAGATTTAATAAATTGAACTACTACGTTTACATGGCGAACTCAAATCGATTTGAATACGATCCTGTTTTCAGTACGCTGCCCGTTTACATGAGCAGTTTCAGTTCGTATTGAAATCGATTTCAATACGGTATATAATTTATGGTGGCCAACCTGCAGTTATGTTGGCTAACTCGTATTAAACAGCAAAAACATAATAGACCCGTAATTATCATCCGTCGTTTTTTTTATTTTATTTTACGGGATGTTTGTAAACATGAATAATGGACGCGAGGAAGATTTTGATGTTGTTTGTTCTTAACAAGTTTATGTTAAGTTTAATAATGATAAAATGTTATTGGTTTTGCGTCCCTTTTAATTTCTGAAGCTTTTAGATACGCCGGAATGTTGCCCCGAATGGGATCTGTAACGTGCCAGTAAATCTATCGACACGGCTCCCTCACAATTAGGCCTAAACACCCTGACTGTGCCAGGATTCGATCCTGCTACCTTGGGGGGAGCAGACGAGAAAGTTACCACTGCGCCACTCTATGTTCAAGTTATTCAATCTAGTGGAGAAATGGGAAAAGGAACGGATTAAGCGGCAATGTGAGACGGTGTTTCTCTGTTGACCTCATTTTACGTATGGATACACCTGACATTTAAGGCAAAACAGACAAAAATACATCTTCTAATATATAAAAGTGAAAGTCTGTATGTATGTATATATGTTGGTTCCGTATACAAATCTACACCGTTCCACCAATCTCAACCATATTTTGCATACACATAGTTTAGGACCCAGAAGGAACCGCTGGCTACATGAATTTTCGATAGTCTTTCTCATTCTTCTGATTTCGGCCCTTTTTCACTCAAAAACAGGCTAATCAAATCATAAAATATACTCATGAAGGAATGGCAAGGCAGATAGTTTCCATGGCAACATAGCTCAAGTCCAGACACGGCCGACTTGATGCCAATTGCGCTCAGCACTACCGGTATAGAAAATGAGGATCTTTACTTGAAATCCCGTTAGTTACTCAACTGCTCACACAGCACTGTCAACCGAGTTTAGCATAACAAAGACTTGACACTATCTTCTTTCTACTATATATTTTTCAAATACCACTCACTCACTCACTCATTCATTTATTCATCACGAAATCTCAGAAACCACCGAACGGATTGGAATGAAATCTGGTATGCAGCTTCCTCAAGGGCCGCAAATGCCCACTAAGAGAGACATTTTGGCTATTCAGGTTCTAAAGGGGTGTTAAGGGGGTAGACCTGCATTTAATTGAATAGCAATATCTCCCGATTGGTTTCATGGGGGGATGTGATACTCGGCATATAAACTCATCATTAAAAATAAGAAGACATGTGTCTGAGGGTTTTTCGATGTGGTGTATATAATGAGGTGAAAGGGGTGAAAAGTGGGGATTAAAAGATTCTTAACGGAGCGTGTGTCTCTTAAACGACATAGGCGAGGAGTTTGAAACACAGCGAAAAAAAATCAACATAAAAAAGAAGTAAATATGTGTTTGACAGTTTTTTCGTAAATCCAATTTAAGGAGCCCATGGGGAGAGATGAAATTCTGGGGGGGGGGGACAGGAAAGAAAGTGTCCTAACTGATTGACTGACTGGCTCACTCATCAAACTCGGTGGGAAAAACTGCTTTAAAGTAAGTAAATAGCTGTTCGACAGTTTTTTTTTCATAAATCAAATTTAAGGGGTTCATGGGGAGGGGTGAAATTCTGAAAAAAAGAAAATTGAAAGAAAATGTCCAGACTCACTCACTTACTCACTAATCATCGCCTAGCCAAAATTATTGAAGTTAGAAACATGACAGTTTGGGGATATGTTCATTGTATGTCAAAACCGTCTACTAAGGGAGGATTTTCGGATATTCAGGTTCTAAAGGGGTCTTAAGGGGATTAAACCTGCATTTCATTGAATAACAATATCTCCCGATTGGTTTCATTGGGGGATGTGATACACGGCATATAAACTTATCATTAAAAAGTAACAAGACACGTGTCTGAGGGTTTTTCGATGTGTTTATGAGGTTAAAGGGGTGAAAAGTGGGGATTGAAAGATTCCTAACTCAGCGGAAATAAAAATCAGCATAAAAATAAGTAAATATGTGTTTGACCGCTTTTCCATAAATCCAATTTAAGGGGCCCATGGGGAGGGGTGAAATTCGGGGGGGGGGGGGACAGGAAAGAAAGTGTCCTAACTGACTGACTGACTCACTCATCAAACTCAGGGGGAAAAACTGCTTTAAAGTAAGTAAATAGCTTTTCGACAGTTTGTTTTTCAATCAAATTGAAGGGGTTCATCGGGAGGGGTGAAATTCTGAAGAAAAAAAAATTGAAAGGAAATGTCCTGACTCATTCACTCACTCATCATCGCCCAGCCAAAAATATTGAAGTTGGAAACATGACATTTCGGGGATATGTTCGTTGTATGTCAAAACCGTACACTAAGGGAGGTTTTTTGGATATTCGGGTTCTAAAGGGGTCTTAAGGGGGTTAAACCTGCATTTCATTGAATATCAATATCTCACGAGTGGTTTCATTTGTGGATGTGATACTCGGCATATAAACTAATCATTAAAAATACGCAGACATGTGTCTAAGCGTTTTTCGATGTGGTGTATTATTATGAGGTGAAAGGGCTGAAAAGTGGGGGTTGAAGGATTCCTAATGGAGCGTGTAGGCCTATCTCTTAAACGACATAGGCGAGAAATTTGAAACTCAGCGAAAAAAAATCAGCTTAAAAAGTAAGTAAATCGGTTTTCGACTGTCTTTTTTTTTCATAAATTAATTTAAGGGGCCAATGGGGTGGGGTGAAATTCTGGGGGGAAAAAATGAGAGAAAGTGTCCTAACCGACTGACTCAGGGGAAAAAGACAGCTTAAGAAATAAGTTAATAGGTGTTCAAGCGTTTTTTAATCAATCCAATTTAAGGGGCCCATGGGGAGGGGTGAAATTCTGGTAAAATAAATGAAAGAAAATGACCTGTCTGGCTCACTCACTCATCACGCCCAGCGAAAACTATTAAAGTTGGAAACATGAAATTTTGGGAATATGTTCGCTGTATGTCGAAAACGTTAACTAAGGAATGATTTTTGTTTATTCGGGTTTTAGAGACGTGTCAAGGGGGTAAACGTGCATTTCATTGAATAACGATATCTCATGAGTTGTTTGTTTGGGGATGTGATATTCGGTATATAAACTAATCATTAAAAATAATCAGACATATGTCTAAGGGTTTATCGATGTGGTGTATATTATGAGGTGAAAGGGGTGAAAATTGGGGGTTGAGGGATTCTTGACGGAGCGTGTATCTCTGAAACGACATAGGCGTGAAGTTTGAAATTCGGTGGGAAAAAACAGCTTAAAACACAAGTAAATAGGTGTTCGAACGTTTTTTTTTCATAAATCCAATTTAAGGGGCCCTTGGAGAGGGGTGAATTGATGGAAAAAAAAAAACAGGAAAGAAAGTGTCCTAACTGATTGACTCACTTACTCACTCATCAAACTCAGGGGGAAAACAGCTTTAAATAAGTAAATAGGTGTTTGACAGTTTGTTTCATAAATCCAATTTAAGGGGTTCATGGGGACGGGTGAAATTATCAAAAATAAATGAAAGAAAATATCCTGACTGACTCACTCACTCATCATCGCCCAGCCAAAATTATTGAAGTTAGAAACATGAAATTTTGGGGATATGTTCGTTGTATGTCGAAAACGTCCACTAAGGAAAGAGTTTTGGATATTCAGGTTCTAAAGAGGTGTTAAGTGGGTAAACGTGCTTTCCATTGAATAACAATATCTCACGAGTGGTTTCATTTGGGCATGTGATACTTGGCACATATACTAATCATTAAAAATAAGCTGACACATGTCTAATGGTTTTTCGATGTAGTGTATATTATGAGGTGAAAGGGATGAAAAGTGGGGGTTGAAAGATTCCTAACTGAGCGTGTATCTCTTAAACGACATAGGGAGGAGTCTGAAACTCGGAGGAAATCTATCAGCTTAAAAATAAATAAATAAATGAATAAATAAATGAAATAAATAGGTGTTCGACCGTGTTTTCATAAATGCAATTTATGGGGCATATGGGGAGGGGTGAACTTCTGGAAGAAAAACGTCCACTAAGGAAGGATTTTTGTATGTTTGCTCTCATCGACCAATCAAAACTATTAAAGTTAGAAGAATGATATTTTGGGGATATGTTTGTTTGTTGTGTGTCGAAAACGTCTACTAAGGAGGGATTTTTGGGTATTCAGGTTCTAAAGGGGTGTTAACGGGGTTAAACCTGCATTTCATTGAAAAACAATATGATACGACTATGACGCGAGCGAAGCGAGGCTAAAATTGAGATGGTGTGTGTCTGTGTATTACTCAATCTCGCAAGTACCACTGGTCCGATTTACGTGAATTTTACATGGAAGTAGCTGATTTACCTGGTTAACATATAGGTTACCTTTGATTTCAATACTTTGCACTATTTAAAATGGCGACCATTTTAGTGACGTCACTACACCCTTTGGTTTCAAACTTTCATATTTCCATTTCAAATAAAATGAGAACGCTAAGAAATAGCAAATTTTGATGGCATATGCGAGGTTTAAAATTACATTTTCTATCCGAAAGGTATCTGCAACTGTTAGCGAGTAAAACCTAAATTTGTGCTATAAAACACGGTCAACGCCGAGCGGTGTAGTTGGACAAAATGTTCCATCCTTAATCTCCCTCTGCGCAGCACCTCGCCTATCCCCTGTTTTAACTGTCATCTTCACATTTTAATTTATTTATGACGCGTAGCGAAGCACGGGTACTTCAGCTAGTTAACGATAAAAACGTGTGCAAACAAACTACGCTTATCAACCACGACAGGAACACAGACAGTAACGAAGAATATGGACAGAAAGTAAAACAAGCGATTCGAGAGTCAGGCGACAGACGAAAGTAGGCTTAAATTAGTTTAAAAAATGTAACGCGAGAGCGCGCAGAATCGCTTTCAATACGATCCGCGTTTACATGTTCCTGAACACCAGTTTGGATACGATCCGATCCCACAATTTTACCGTATCGACCTTGAAACTCAATACGATGTGAGTCCCGTTTACATGACCGTATTCAATACGGTAAGTGTACTCAAATCGATTTGAGTTCGCCATGTAAACGCAGTAAATTATGGTGGCCAACCTGCAGTTGTGTATAGTCCTGTAATGCCTTATATGAAATATTCGATACTTGAACGAGTAAGTTATATCTGCACAATATGCACATAAAGTGCAGGAAATCGTGCGCTACAACAAGACAAAATTTTCTAGTGAAATTTCCTATAAATCGGACAATAAAACAACTGGCTAAGAGATTCAAACGTTCAGGTTCAGTAAACAATAAAAATAGACGTTAAGCTCGTTATTTCCTTACTGAAGCTAAATTAACCGGATTGACCGGAAACTTCATAAGGAGATGCCGATTATGATTGGCAGCGGATGGGGAACATTTTCAGCACCTACTGTGAACATAGTGAGTAAAAATGCATGATACTGATTTTAATTACCGAATTCTGCCGTATATACGCGAGCGCGTGAGCGAGAATGTCCTAGCCAAGGAAATATAAAGACCTGTATATCAATGTATTCAGGAAAAATCAGAGAATAAGATAATATAGTGTTTCTTACAAGCAGGCGCGGATTCAGGGGGGGGTCACGGGGTTCATGACCCCCCCCCCCCAAACGGAGACCATTTTTTTTGCTAACTCAAAAAACGAAAACACAATAACCAGACAAATAAAAATTAACGAATTTTAACTGAAAAACAGTTCTTTTTTCATTTTATTCAATACTGTATCTTTATTGCAATTATTATATTCTGTTACAACTGGACATATTTACAACTTCATACCTATTTCTTACACAACTAATTTTTTATATACTTGGCACAACAATTAACGGGCCACTTGACCAGTAAAATGCATTGAAAAGTGGCCCGCTAATTGCTGTGCCGAGTAGGCTATATATTGGTTTATATTAAAAAGAACATTTTTTGTTTGTCATATATATACATGGATAGGAATTCGGGTCTTTTTTCGCACCAAAGAAATTTACCGACGTCCAAACTGCAAGCTTGGTTGGCAATTTAAGCTGTGACTTTCTCCCTTTGTCGGTACCAACTCGACTTGCCGAAACTGTAACGTACCTTGATACTTTTCTCGAAGCTCGATGTAAAAGTCGCAAAACACGCCGTTGCAATTTGTACGAATATTTTTGGTGCGCTAAGCGCATCAAATTTCTATCCATGTAGCTTGCAAAAAAAATTGGTCTGATTTTGTACGTTTTGTTATTTTGTGATTGCGTTTTTAGTGATACCATTTTTCTTAACAAATTCGATTCTCTGACCTCCTCCAAAGCCAAACTCTAGATCCGCGCCTGTTTACAAGTATCCAGTAGAACTATAATGGATGATTAGTCAGATTTAAAAAAAATCAAAAGAAATTCCAATATACAAAATGTGCCAAATATCATTAAAATCGCAATGATATATAATAATAGAAACTTTGATGAATAATGAATAATGCAAAAGTCACCGAAAAAAAGTCACCTCCAAAGCCAAACTCTAGATCCGCGCCTGTTTACAAGTATCCAGTAGAACTATAATGGATGATGTCAGATTTTAAAAAATCAAAAGAAATTCCAATATACAAAATGTGCCAAATATCATTAAAATCGCAATGATATATAATAATAGAAACTTTGATGAATAATGAATAATGCAAAAGTCACCGCAAAAAAGTCAAACCTTATCACTTTTCACAGAATTTCGATCACATAGGCCTACACGTAAGTAGAATGTCGTCATTTTTTTTTCAGAAGATCAAAAACCAACTTGCATTGCCTACCAGATAAAGAATTTCATTTCACAGCAAGACTATTCGTAAAATCGATTGCAATAGGTATAGATTTTACGATTTGTTATAACTAGGATTCGGATGTTGATGACAAGCTATCTTTTTACTGAGCTGTCTGAAACAATGCTGAAGTAGGCTACATAGAAACTCCGGACGGGCCATCCCGTCTTCAAATATATCAGTTTTATTTTGCATCTTTTTGCACTTTTAGCTATTTTTCCATTTTAAGATCATTTTTTAAAGTTTGGTATATTTTACAGAAATCGACCTTTTAAGGTAATTTTTTTTCTAAATAAGTCATTTCACAGCCTTATGTGAGGGAGTTACGTCTCTCAGAGTTATGAAGAAGCTAGTAACTACATTTGACAACATTAGAATGACATTCGTAGTGCAGTCAATTCAGACTATAGTCAACATAAACCTTTTTGTTAAGTGCTAGAAATCTCTTTTGATTGACTTTTCAGTTTGAGCTTAAGATGTCGTTTTTGGAATATTTGTGAGTTTAATATTATAAGATAATTTTCTCCATTTTATAGTGCATTTTTCGAATTTTTGAAATATTGGTGAGTGTATTATTGTAAGACCAATTTATCCCTTTTATAGTGCATTTTTCGAATTTGTAGGTAATTTATTACGGTCATTTTTGAAAATTTTAAATGCATTTTTTAAACTTATTTACGGCATCAACATCCGGGCCCTAGTTATAACGATTTTACGAGACGATAGCACTTCAGCGGAGGTCTAAATCGTCTCGTAGTGAGACGATAGCTCTTCAGCGGAGGTCTAAATCGTCTCGTAGTGAGACGATAGCACTTTAGCGGAGGTCTAAATCGTCTCGTAGTGAGACGATAGCACTTCAGCGGAGGTCTAAATCGTCTCGTAGTGAGACGATAGCACTTCAGCGGAGGTCTAAATCGTCTCGTAGTGAGACGATAGCACTTCAGCGGAGGTCTAAATCGTCTCGTAGTGAGACGATAGCACTTCGAGGGTTAGAAAATCATCGTAAAATGATTTTATAGAATTTCCTCGTTAATGCAAAAATGCCACACGTTTTGTTTTGATTTACTTACTCTACTTTGTGTGAATTTAGAGGAGAGGAACACCAAAGTCTTTTACTGATCATCCACTCTTGTACTATAGGGGAAGCTCGGCTAAAGCCACAATATTAAGGTTATTATGGTTAGTATCAGTGCGTTTTATCAACAACAACAAAAATAAGGCCTACGGTACCGGTACTCTCAGTTGTAGTCGACAAAACATCACGATCTTGCAATTTTCGGCAATTTGCAACGTCCGGTCATTGTTTGTTTGTGCTCGAATCATTAACGTTCAGCTTTTTCGATGCCAGGGTGGATGTTAAAAATAGTTCGTTATTTTCACTAACCACACGCACAGAATTGTTGTTGACATACCCTGCCTCCAAACAATAGCCTCCGTGCTTATAAGAACGGAGTGCCGAGTTGCCGACCAAAAAAAAACTGATTCGTCAGATCGATTTAAATCGAGGATTACTCGAAATCTTCTCCAGCTGTTGTGAACAGCGTGTTGACGCCAGCTGATCGATGAACTTTCATGTCGGAAGTTATATTTGCCGGACTAGATACAAATGTACCAATATTTTTTCTTAAACAGTTTTCAGATGTTTAAGGGGTACGCGTACCCCCGCCCCCCTCCCCCCCCCCAAGCACTGGTTAGTATGATAAGTTTTAAGGGAAAGGGTTTCAAAAAGTTAACATAGAAATTAAAGTAGTAGCCTATATATTTGCAACAACTTCCGTTCTTAAAATTATCATTTTATCATACATGGGTTGTTAAATCATTTACAGTAGAGTCTCGCTTTTTTTAACAGCGTTAAAAATCCCTCAGTATGCCTTCCTTCGGAGGGGAAGTATCGCTGGCGGTCCCATGTCATAGATTTATGGCATGTTAAAGAACCTTCCACTGATTACACCTGTGTGAAGCTAAATTGGATAGGTTAAGAATGTAAACAAGGCTCTTAGGTTTCTACGTTCGTTGCCAAGAACCGACTGCGGTGGTGTCTAGTAGCCAAGTTCTGAACTTGGCCTAGTAGTCGTTGACAGTGGCGCTTGGCAGCAACAGTAGGAACTATTTGAAAAATTCTAAGTTGCAGTCTGTACTTAAATTAAAAAAAACAGATAACACACACTAATACAGTCATCACAATAAACACCGGTTATCAGACCGATTCTACACACGCCCAAAGTACACGGGGCTACATGACCGCGTTGTCGCAGCCCCTAAACTTAAGAACCAACCAACCAAACTCGGCACTCGGTAATCCGGCACTCCGGATTTCTCGGCCACCCTGACAGGCAGAAAAAATCATGTTTTTGTTTTTATGTTTTCCTTCGTCTTCTCCGTCTTCTCCGCTATGGACATTCTGTTTCTTCGCTGTCTTCGTAACGAGGCTTCAAGAAACAGGTTTCAAAGCGAAAAGCAAAAGAACATTACTTACTTTTTTACAAGAAAGTAAATGGTAATTTTCATTAAGTGAAAAAACTATTTGCGTACAGGATTGTACGCTACTGTACAGTGTACATATTATACAAATAATTTGTAGGTCGAGTTTTTCTAAGTTTTCTTTTGTAATTTAATTGTTTCCCTTGATTTTTATGCAGTACCGTAGTACAGTCGAAATATTGTGAGACGTGGAAGTACACGTTACAAAGTTACGAACAGAACGCCATTCAGTGTATATATTCAAGTACTGTCATTGGAGTGGCTTAATCGTTTTAAAACTTGTGTTTCTGTTAAAAACAAATAAATGCACTGCATTGCATTACTTTTAAACCAAAACAAACAGCTTATTTCTTCTTTTTAACACATTTCCCGATAACCCGGCATTTTCGTGAACTCGGCCAACCTTCGGTCCACATTAGGCCGAGTTTGCGAGACTCTACTGTAATACAAAAAGTGGCATTCAGTGTAAATCCGCAAGACCTGGTCTAAATCCGCACTAACTTTTAAGTTCATAGTCATTCAAGAAAAGGTAAATATATTTTAAAAAATAGGAAATAACCAAGTCAACAACTCAATAAAGGCCGGACGTTTGTTTTAGACGAGTGAAAAATAATGGATGCCTGGAGGCGAGTTACTGCAGTACCAGTGTTATTGTCACCTGTCCCATGCGGTCAGGTGATTGACATATCTATCTCACGCTTCTGTTGAAGTACAATCATTGGCAAATATAATGGCGTTCTGTTCGTAACTTTGTAACCTAACTTCCACGTCTCACAATATTTCGACGTCGACTGTACAGGTCTGAACGATGGTGTCGTCACGTGCTCCAGTCTAGAATTCCATTACATCTGACCGGTGGTGACAACTATGAAGCGAGAGGCCGAGAGAGATACTGTGTACAGGCTCACCCGCAAGCTTCAAGGTCAAGGGCAATCGTCTAAAACAAACGTCCGTCTTGTACAAGCACTTCTGTGACACCAATGAATCAATCTTCCCCCACTCCCTTCTCTTCATTTTCCCCTCCCTTTCCTCATCTTAACAGATCTGTGAATAGCAATGAAAGTTGGTTGGGTAAGATCCTTGAATCTTATTATGAATCCTCTGAATATTAATTGATTAATTAATTAATACTTGATAGAGTAGTGACTTGGGGCGTGGTGGCGCAGCGGTCAAGCTGTTGGCTTCTCACCAAGGTGGACTGGGTTCGATTCCCGGTCAATGCATGTGAGATTTTCCAAGTGAAATGCCATGGCCTGTGGTTAGGGTTCCACGTTAAAAGGAGGTCCCGTGGCTCATAATCAAAAGATTCACGGTCACGTAAAACTACAATCTTCCTTCTTCCTTTAGAGTACGTAGTGGCGGCTTCGGTGGCATAGTCGGTAGCATGCTGAGCTTCTATGCCCAAAATCGCGGGTTCAAATCCGGCCGAAGTCGTCGGATTTTTTAAGAGCGTTAAAAATCCCTCGGTATGCCTTCCTTCGGAGGGGAAGTAAAGCCGTTGGTCCCGTCATAGATTTATGGCATGTTAAAGAACCTTCCACTAATTACACCTGTGTGAAGCTAAATTGTATAGGTTAAGAATGCAAACAACGCTCTTAGGTTCCTACGTTCGTTGCCAAGAGCCGACTGCGGTGACGTGTGGTAGCTAAGTTCTGAACTAGTAGTCGTCGATGGTGGCGTTTGGCGGCAAAAGTAGGAACTACTTGAATATTGATCGTCTGCAGTGCTTACTTGAATTAAAACAGATACACACACTAATACAGTCATCACAATTAACACCGGTTATCAGACAGATTCTATACACACACAAAGTACACGGGGCTACATGACCGCGTTGTCGCAGCCCTTAAACTTAAGAACCAACCAATCAAAAAAAAAAGAATACGTAGTGACTATGCCTGTTGATCCAAGATAGCGGGATCGAATCCCGGCACAGTCAGTTGGCATTTGAGGATGCGCAAATGCGTGGGAGTCGGGACACAATTCCGGCATTCCGGCGTCTATAGCCTCAGTTGTTAACAGGCACGTGAAACCAATAACATTATTATTTTGTGCTGGAAATGTGATCTACTCCTTGTCCAGACGTGCTTGGAGTCGCAGGATGAATTTGTGCTTCACAACCCGGAATGTCATCGAACACTTTTGTTTTCTGAGCTGCACATTTCGTGACCAACTCCTAATTACGGCAACAGATCGAAATACTTGTCAATAGCACACTCACAGTGCGCCTCTTCAATCTCAAGTTATGAGGTAAAAGCTACGAGTCATGCCGCTATAGCTAAGCTCATCAGACCTAAAGAAGTCCAAAATATGCAAACAAATATGCCCTAAAAACTAGCTAAATATGACCTAAAAACTAAAAAATATGACCTACAAAACATGGCATATCCTTGTTTGCTAATTGCTTCAGAGCTAAATATATCTACTTGAGTGACATTTTATTGAAAGGTGGAAGCACACTATCGTCATGTTCTGTGACCTCATGCGTACAGTGTCGTAATCTAAATTGTCCAGATAGATGTGCTAAAAGACGTCCGTAACGGAGCGCCTTCTTGGAATCAGGTCTTCTAAACCGGCTATCTGCCTGTTCCGGGAAAAGAAAGAAAAATATATCTACTACACTATTCGGAAATCCTGTGTTTGAAACTCGACGTAGATAAGACGTACCTTGTTGACGCCTCAATTCAAACATAAATGCTGAAATTATAACCAAATATGACCTTATATCACTAAAATATGACCAAAACAATAAAAATGGCCGAAATATGCATTTATAGGCAACATCAAATTGCTTTAAATGTTGTCAGGGACCCGTCATTCAAACTTATTTTTCATATTTCGGGTAAAATGAGCTCAGGAAAAAAATATGACTCTCCCTTAACATCAGAAGTGAAATTATCTTTAAATTCTGCAACAAACGATAACTTGTAGTTGTTTCTACTTTAGGCATCGTGGTGTTAGGGTAGCGCGCCTGCCTCTCGCCCATAGGCCCCGGGTTCGATTCTGATGTGGGCGTTCTGTTCTGCCAACCATGTGGGAAAGCAATCAGAATAAGTGTTTCGCGATAATCGTCGGTCATTTGTGATGGACAACCTGAAGATGTATCTCGTTGTGTATTGTAATGCTTCAGCAGTCAGTGAGACATAGTAGTCTATAAATTGCATTCGCGAGTACTGCACATTGTTTATATTGTTTATATTCACATTAATAAACTGAATTATAATTACATATTTTTACTTTTTTGTCACATTTTTCAGGTATTTCTAATACATAAAAAATAAATATTTTCCCGATTTTTAGCACCTAAAAATCCGAGCCCTACTCATCACAATCGAAGGTGGCACGGTGGTCAGGCGGGCAATCTGTAAATTTGTACAACCGGATTGCTCGTCGTCGTGACAAAGACTAGCGGGTGACGGTAGACCGCGTTCTGTGTGCCAGGGTTGATGCAACTTTGGGAAATACAACTGGACCGCCTTGGTCAGATATCGCTTCCCGACGCGAAAGACCGCATTCTGTGTGACCGATCCTTTTAAGATCACAAGAATTACAGTGTCTTTTCGTACAATGCCCGGGACAATGCCAGCCAAGCAGGGCACTATGAAGCGAGAAGTAGCCAATTCACGCACCACGCCGCACTATGCCGTTCTGCCAAAAAAATAATTCTGGTCTGAGGGCTCAGCCTCGTGAAGAAAAACTGAAAGGAAGCGGGGTCGATTCCTACTTCAGCAATCCTAGAAGTGGTTTCCCACTGCTACTCAAGGGGAATGCCGGGATGGTTCCTAAAATAAGTCCACGGCAGTAGTGAGGTAGTAAAGGTTCGGCGGCACTTGGCGACAATTCCTAAACTGGAATCGTAAAAAGTTTAACCGAAACTCCTTTCAGAAACCTACAGTATGAAGTAAACAGTCATTTTTTTCTGTGATTGAATTAGGACCGTTAAAGACTCTTGAACTCGAGCACGTTATAAAATGGTTGACTGGCAACTTAACCATTTCCCCGAAAAACACAATGGTTATTTATAAAATTAATTATACTGGCGGGCCCGTGCGAGAAATCTCGCATGTTCATGAGCTACACTTTCCCCGATAGGTTTACAGAATAATGAGAGACTTAAGGAGAAAGGTTGTTATGTTTTTATTTGAACGGAATGATTATAGAACACTATTTACGTTTCAGGCGTCCCTACGGCCAAAATGAGAACTGAACAGCAATGGTATCGCGTATTTTCAGACAGCAACAGTATTTGCAGTTTTTTAAACGTCATTTTTAAAGAAATTATAGAGATTTAAGAAATTAGAGTGCAATGCGTCACTGGTAATGTATATTCTCTTTCATTTGAATGCTCATTAGTCACGATCGGTCGCTTGTGAGCGCCGCAGGAGGGATCTATACTACTGAAATAATAAATATGATGATACGATGATGATGATGATGATGATATTCTCTTTGTAATGTTTTGTATACTGTTCACTGCCTGTCTTTACATCAAAGTTTCATAATAGTCGTGACATTGAATGCAATAAAGTTGTCCAGTCCCCAACCGTTTGGGCCCCTCAGCTAATACGGGCCCCGGGGCTACAGCGTCACTTGCCCCTCCCTCTCATAGGACCTGTGAGCCAGCAACTGCAAACAGTTAACTAACTTGCAATAAAACATCTGGCACACACTCGCCTTTGAAAGTAGTAACATTACCAACAACAATGCAAGGAGACTTCAAAGAGATGCGTGGTAGGTAGGATCATAAATAAAAATCTGGGCTGGGATTTCTTAAAACGGATGTATTTCTCCATGTTTTGAGTTAGATGAACTTACACAATCACTTGTGTTGTGAACGGAAAAAATCTTGCTGTCATTCAGCCGCGCGGGAAGCCTAAGTTATTGGGTAATCTGTTGAAAGAGTCCTGGGGCGTCGAGTGAAGCGAGAAGGCAGTTGTAGCATGCGTCATTTGAAATGATATAAAGTCTAGTTTTTCAGACTGACAAACTTTTTTCTTCGACTCGATTCACTGAATCGTTACTGCTCGGCTTCTTTTGGTTATAAATAAATGTTTTTCTACCGAATTCTTCATCGAGAAATCCTTTACAGAATGGTGAAAACCGCATCAAAATCCATCAATGAGTCGCGAAATTATACCACCTTACACTCTGATTAATAGTGATATGATCACGGGAAGGGCTTTGAGAGGTCTCTTTTGTAACATTTTTAATGTGTTAACTAAACGTGGTGATGACTATTGTGGTTCAATAAAACAAACATGATATGAATAAATAATATACACTGTGGTGTGACCTTACCTGTGATAGTGTAATATAATAAGTTGTTGAGCGCCAGATTCCTATTTAAGATAGTGAATCGAAATTTATTGATTTAACCTCGGCTATCAGCAGTAGAGTCGAGAACCACTTACCCGGGCCGTAGTGAGACAAAGTCATCTAACCAATCCGTATTTAATCAAGGAGTATGATTGCCTTAAAGTACCAACTACAATGAAAGAAATAGGCATTACGTTGAAGAGAATGAATTTATTAAATGCAAAAACAAAATATTAATAAAACAGAATAGTGATAGTCACACAATTGAATTTAAAATTACTCAATGCGGCAATTAATTATTTAAAAGAAAATGAATTTTAAAATGAATTGAAAGTTAAATGAAGTTAAATTATAATAGAGACGATAGTTTTATTGAATTGTTGGCTCACCCAGTCGAAGATTCGTCATATTTAAGAAATGATCGGTGATCTCGATGTTACGTCGCTTATGTTTAAAAAAATGATGTGATATCTCATTTACTATGAAATATCCTCATTAAGTACGTTGCCATCTGTAGAAAGACTCTTGATCAGGGATATAACCCATTATGTATTGATATAGATGTCGGCAAGACATCGTTCAGTGTCGACTCTCGGTGCTCAGTCCATTAGGACCCAGAAAGCAAGGTTACAACTTCCTTCCTTCATTGATAGCTATAGATCAATGCCATTCTTGTCCGATGTTGCAGGTACAAATACTAATGACTTCCTTGTCACGTGGTGTCACAGCTTCCCTCTCTATTAGCCTTCTCCATTCTTGACTCATAACTTGCAATATATATTGACGCGTATATACCGTAGAAAATGGCGTGTTGGTTACACCATAGTGGGTTTCTTAACATCTCAGGAAAATGACGCAGTTTGCCGTGGTGAAATTCTTACTACGTCGTTCAGTTTGTGACGCACAGGGTTAGTCCATATCGCCAGTCTTGTTGCAATATATAATACTTCGTCTCTTTACAAGTAATTGTTAATAAAAATCTAATTGAATATAATAATCAAAACCGCTTACAATTATCTGATATAAAAATCATCTCATGGATGTACTAGTTAATAATAATAATAATAACATGATAATAAATGAATAACCCTTTAAATATAACAGCTATGGGATCGAATCGTTACAATCGCCCCTGATATAAATAATTTAAAATAAAATGTAACATTATTTATATCACTACACATCCTACACAAATGAATACAAATTTAAATATTAATACCCCCATAACGACAACATACAAATAATACCCTTCAACAATACATAAAAATATACAAGAACATACTCTTTTCACTTTACATATTTGTACTATCATTTCTCATTCTTCCAAATGTTCATAATGTTCATTCTTCTTTATATATGTTGTAAAAAAAATATACATAAATGTATTCTTCACAAAAAAATCATATTTTAACTTTCATTCATCTCATTCTTCCAAATGTTCATAATGTTCATTTTTTTTATATGCTGTAAAAAAAATACATATAAAATGCCCTTCACTTTTATTTTTGACATATATGTCAACGCTGCACTCGTTTATATTTCGGTGATCGTATGCATGACATACAATTTTGGCTTCATCTCTTTTGAACGTAGTTTTTGTATATCAGTCTGGCGTAGAAGTACATTGTTGTAATACCAGCTGATTAACCCATAATAACTATTACAGCACACGATAATAGGATGCAAACAATACAATATTCCTTTCGTCTTTATAAAGGGATTACTCAAATGCAGTAAAATTTCAATAATTGAAGAAAAAAATAACTTAGCAAGATACATAAGGCAATTCCTATTTCAGTGCATATGTCATACATGTAAATATTTCCCCAAATACATAATGACATCGAAATACCTCAAAGCAGTTATTAAACAGTTCATTTAAATATCCAAGTTACTACTCACCTGCCTTCGTGGCTTAATTCTTTCTTAGGCCACGGCCGCCTCCTTCCAAATTAATACTTCCTAAGTCTCCACGACTTCTTAACTTCTCATAAAACCATAATTCCTCTTTACTACTTCTCAAAAACAATAACTTGAATTTTCAAAATCACAAATAAACATACAATCTGACTTCTCGTTCATCTTATAAAATTTAACTTAGTGTCGAGATATCTTTACTCTATCGTCATTCATACCTACAACAACAAAATGATTAAGACTCGGACAAAATACTACTCAATAAACCTGAATTACGTATATCACTAAACTATTTCACAAAAACACATGACAAACTCCTCGGAATAAATATTTCGTTCCACAAAATATTAATGCTCTTATACTTTGAACTGTCTAATTATGATTTGACTTTTTGCTGAATACCTAAAAACCCCCCTTAGTTTTCTCTCAAAACTCTTAATTAAGTACCGTGTCCTCCAAACACCACTTCCTACTTGTTCTGACCGCCTGGACTATAGCTCACTCTTGCTATACCAGAATCTCTCAAAACTCATCGTGACTTCACACGTCACATACAAAAAACCTCCCCTATTCGTGGTATAATCCCACATCTTCTTACTGTTACAGGTCACCTCTTACTGACCAATAACACACTAAATTTCAGCTAAAAAATCTTACATGCTTCGACTAATTCCTTGGAATAATAACATCACACTTAGCTTTCCTAATTATTGTCTTCCTAAAATAATGACAGTGTTCCTGTTGATAGTCAATAACACCGACACTCTTAATTAGCAAATATTCTCCCATAATCACTTCATAAAGCAAGTCCTGAGTTATAACACAGTTCAGACACTCTCTGCTCTACCAAATTAACTGCGTAAATTACACCTGCCTTTAATTGAAACTTCATTATTACCCCTTAGGTATACTCACCTTACATTACTAACTTATTCTTGTCTTCAAAATATTAAACTTATCTTTACTAACTCCGTATGACATAAATAAAACTTTAATTTCCTGTCTACTAAAAAAATGATTTATTTTTTAAAATCCTCAAAACATCGAATTATAACAAATTCCTTTCAATATTAGTAAATATTATGTCAACCTTTTAATTATAATTATTATCTTTACTTTTACCTGTGTAGGACAACAATCTACCACATAATTAATTCGTTAGTAACTTTTTACTAAAAGTGGTTTAGCTCGATAACAAGCCTTGTAATATCTTAACGTGCGTAACTGTAACAAAAACTTGGACCATATTACCTTTGTAATCTCTTATTACCTTGTGTGCATACAACCATATATACTTAAAAAAACTCCCAACATTAACTTCACGTAGTCCCATAGACACCATAAAAAAAACTCATTGCTCAACGGAATATACCTCGCTGACCTACTTCATCTTACCAAAAACTTCCTCCAACTTACTTCATTTGGCATTTTACCAAAAACTTCCTAAAAAAACCAACTTCATTTGGCATCTTACCAAAACTTCCTCAAAAAACATTGCTCAACGGCATTACCTTCGTTGGCCTACTACTTCAAACTCACGTCCTTGCGTGAAAACACACATACACACACACATATCTGTCACCAATTACCAGATGCCCTAATCTTGTTACTACTTCCTCATTTCAACCCGATGTTGGTTAATTCATACAACGCATTACCATTAACAATTCTAAACCACTTATAAATTTCTCAAAATATATCCACTGATAACCTCGTTGTCCTCAACTGAAACTTCTTTAAAAATCAATACCTAATTCTTCAACTCATTCGTTTTATTACCACTGTATCATCTTATCTTCACTCACTTTTGAATTAAATCTTCATTACCATTATATTCATAATTATGGTTGCCATAATAATTATTACTTTCTTTCGATTACTTACCTATGTAATAATCTTCCTACCCTTTTTTTTAATTTAATCCTCACTTCCTCCAACTTACCTGCAGCTTAAGGACCCACATTCAACTTACCTGAAATGCTCAATAGCACGACAACCTCTGTCTTCCAAATTAAATGATTTTAGTCAATCTAAATCAATAAGCGTAGGCACTACGCGCCCCTTACCATCCTAACTTCACGACTGAATTAAAATTACACACAGCAGGTTTCTCATCTACCTCGGTTAAATCCTATAAAACTTCATTACTTAATATTTAAGTCATACGGAACAGTAACTATCGTTAATATAAATTTGCATCACTACTTTCTCTGGCATATCACAGTTCTTACCATCTACTATTCTGATATTGGCCCCTGCCATTATAATCCTGCTGATTATTATCATAATAATTATTTTCAGGATTATTCTGTAATATGGACATATCGTACGAATCTTCGAGTGCATCGAATCTGCTTAACAATCCCTCTAATTCCTGTATTGTAGTGATCATTTGTATACAAGCAGCCACGTTTACCTTGGGTGGGAAATGCCTGAGGAGAAGCCTTATCACATCCCCATCTTGATTCATCCCGTCAAGATGTTTACATATGAGTACATACTCTAGAAAGTAATCAGTCATATTACTCCCTTCCCCAGATTGATACCTGCCAGAATTAATAATCTGTCTCATTTGTGATTGGATATCCTCATTCCAATATTTTTCAATAAATTTACTTTTGAAATCTTCAAAATTTATCAAGGTATGCTTGTACACTAAAAACCATCCCTTAGTATCTCCTATAAAAGCCTGGTCCAATAGCTCTACTACCATCTTCCATTCAATTTGACCATCCTTTAGCCTTTCTTTAAATCTATCCTCCACCTGATTCATGAACTGCATAGGACACCCCTGTTTGTTTGAAAACTTAGGCAGTTCAGTCTCTCTCATACTACTTAAATACTTCATTCTATCCTTATTTCCTTCCTCCCTTATCTGCTTCTTTAATCTCGCCTCCATTTCTTGAAAATTACTCTCTTTATCCATTAATTCATTTCTCAATACCTTAATCTTATCCCCAAAATCTTCTCTCATCTGCCTAGTTTCCGCTTCTATCAATTTGCTAAAACCTTTACCTAAAATTTCCTCGGACTCAGATCTACTTTCATCTAAAATCTCCTGAAAGGCTGTCTTTACTGATTCTACTTTCTTATTAACTTCTATCTCAACTTCCTTAATTTGATTTTCTACTGCTTCTAATTGTTTATCTATTTTTTCAACCATATCTTTAGCCTTCTTCTCTACCACTTCCTTAATTTCACCTCTGATCTCCTGTTTTACCCCCTGAATACTTTCCTGTAGCATATCATACTTCTTACTCAATCCTTCATTTACCTTAACCACACTGTCTAGCTTTTTACTATTTTCTTCCAGCTTTTGGTTGATCGTTTTACTATTTCTATGCAATTGTTCAAACTTCTCATTAAATTCCTTCCTACTTTCCTGATTTTGTCTACCCATCTCTTCTCTCATTTCCTGACTATTCTTATCAAGCTTCAAATTCAACTCCTGACAATTCTTTTCTAATTTCTCAAATTTAACATTGAACTCCTGACTATGCTTATTTAATTTTTCACTCATATCTTGATTTAGCCTACCCATCTCTTCTCTCATCTCCTTACTATTTTTATTCATATCTTTATCTAATTTCTCAAATTTACCATTGAATTCCAAATAATTTCTTTTATTCTCTTCACTATTTTTATTCATACTTTCAACAAATTTCGCACTTAAATCTCTACTCATCTGCCTTATGAGCGCAGTTAATGGATCTTCAGGAATCTCTATAGACTTTTCTTTCTCTAGACTACCACTAGTCTCAGGATGTACCTCTGTATCCGTCTCAAGATTTATCTCTGTATTCATGTCAGGGCTAACCTCAGGATTATTTTCAGGATTACTCTCAGGATTATTCTCAAGATTTACCTCCGACATCTTGGTATTATTCTCTACGCTCTCAACATCGCTACCGCTATCAACCTCCTTATAATTAACTTTCTTGACTGCATCCCTACTTCTCAACTGCCTCTGTTCCTCCTCCGACATCTTGAAGTACACCGTATAACAATTGCCCGTCCAAAATTTCACTTCACTTCACTGTCCCCCAAAAGCACTGACAATTTGCACTGAAATTATACACTCCTCTGACTAAATACCGAATGGTTTTCGTGTCCCACGTTGGGCGCCAAATGTAACATTTTTAATGTGTTAACTAAACGTGGTGATGACTATTGTGGTTCAATAAAACAAACATGATATGAATAAATAATATACACTGTGGTGTGACCTTACCTGTGATAGTGTAATATAATAAGTTGTTGAGCGCCAGATTCCTATTTAAGATAGTGAATCGAAATTTATTGATTTAACCTCGGCTATCAGCAGTAGAGTCGAGAACCACTTACCCGGGCCGTAGTGAGACAAAGTCATCTAACCAATCCGTATTTAATCAAGGAGTATGATTGCCTTAAAGTACCAACTACAATGAAAGAAATAGGCATTACGTTGAAGAGAATGAATTTATTAAATGCAAAAACAAAATATTAATAAAACAGAATAGTGATAGTCACACAATTGAATTTAAAATTACTCAATGCGGCAATTAATTATTTAAAAGAAAATGAATTTTAAAATGAATTGAAAGTTAAATGAAGTTAAATTATAATAGAGACGATAGTTTTATTGAATTGTTGGCTCACCCAGTCGAAGATTCGTCATATTTAAGAAATGATCGGTGATCTCGATGTTACGTCGCTTATGTTTAAAAAAATGATGTGATATCTCATTTACTATGAAATATCCTCATTAAGTACGTTGCCATCTGTAGAAAGACTCTTGATCAGGGATATAACCCATTATGTATTGATATAGATGTCGGCAAGACATCGTTCAGTGTCGACTCTCGGTGCTCAGTCCATTAGGACCCAGAAAGCAAGGTTACAACTTCCTTCCTTCATTGATAGCTATAGATCAATGCCATTCTTGTCCGATGTTGCAGGTACAAATACTAATGACTTCCTTGTCACGTGGTGTCACAGCTTCCCTCTCTATTAGCCTTCTCCATTCTTGACTCATAACTTGCAATATATATTGACGCGTATATACCGTAGAAAATGGCGTGTTGGTTACACCATAGTGGGTTTCTTAACATCTCAGGAAAATGACGCAGTTTGCCGTGGTGAAATTCTTACTACGTCGTTCAGTTTGTGACGCACAGGGTTAGTCCATATCGCCAGTCTTGTTGCAATATATAATACTTCGTCTCTTTACAAGTAATTGTTAATAAAAATCTAATTGAATATAATAATCAAAACCGCTTACAATTATCTGATATAAAAATCATCTCATGGATGTACTAGTTAATAATAATAATAATAACATGATAATAAATGAATAACCCTTTAAATATAACAGCTATGGGATCGAATCGTTACACTTTCTCTGAACTAGACTTTCTTAGTTGTCATTGAGGAAATGGCAATAACTAAAATGAAAAGTGTCCATGAATTTGAACTTTATAATGACATTTCATTGTTACATATTTGATCATTCCTAATGACTAGGGCAAGGCATTTGATGATTTTGCATCTTTTTTGTATGAAGGCCGAAAGATAATTCGAGTATATATGTACATGTGTTTCATGAATTGACTGATTAAATAAGGGCAATTTGATAGGGCATTTCTTTGCATTTTTTGCTGTTTACAATTGTTTCAGTTGAGGTAGAGAGAAGCTTCTCCATGTACAAATCGTTACTTGCAGATAATAGGCAATCGTTTTCATTTGAGAACCTACGCAAAGTTTTCATTGTGCATTTCACTTGGAATTTATTGTAAGCAGCCACTGAAGTTTGTTTTCTTAAATATTCTTTGTTAATTAAATGGCACCTATTTATAATTTAAACTTAATGCATTGTCATACGTCAAAATTCTCACTCAAATCAGCTAATTGTTTCTTTAAGGATTAATAAATAATTTATTGATCTTTTTTTTCTTTCTTCAAATTTTTGTTATTAGCCTATTTTCATTTATGAAAAAATAGGCTTATGAGATCAACTTTTGTCCGTGTGTCTGTCTGTCTGTGTGTGTGTGTGTGTGTGTGTGAGCGATGGTGTGTGTCCCCCTAAAACTTCTAAAAAGCTGGACCGATTTCAATGAAACTCGGTAAGTTCATAGCACTATTCCGGAAGACCCCGACCGTGCCATTCAAATTATGTTACGTCTCACCACTCCAACATGGCGGCTGAGCGAAATATTTCACCAGCATTCAATATCTCCGAATCTATTACCGATATCACCCTGGAATATTTTACGGTGATTAAGGGAACTACTAGAAGTTCACCTATGTGACGTTTAAAACCCTAGTAACTACAAACCAACATGGCGGCCAAGTGAAGTTGCGACTTTTAAATAGACATTTCTCGCGATTTAACCAACCAAACGCAATAAAACTTGGTATAGTATATGTTTATTCACATTGTAATGCACTGACATCTAACTTCGTTCAATTGTTTACTTAACCTCAAGATGGCGGCTGTGCGAAATATTTCACCGGCATTCTGTATCTCTGAAATTATTAACGGTATTGACCTGAAATTTTGTACGGAGATAAAGGGCACTACTGGAAGTTCATCCATAAGACTTTCAAAAACCGGTTAACTACAAAACGAATATGGCGGCCAAGCGAACTTGAAAATTTTAAATAGACCTTTCTCGCGATTTAATGATTCAAACTCAATGAAACTTGGAACAGCAAATGTTTATACACATTGTAATGCACTGGTATATAATTTAGTTCAATTGTTTACATAACCTCAAGATGTCCGCTGTGCGAATTTTAAAATTGAATTTTGAATACTACACGTACACAATAATCTTCATGTAACAGTACATAACTCTAAGACCTACATATATAAAAATCCAACATGGCGACCATCCGCAATATTTAGTCGGTTCTCAATATCTACGAATCTATTACAGCAATCAAACTGAAATTTTGTATGTTGATAGAGGCAATTAACATAAATAGGATATATGAAAATAGGCTGTTTAGTTCTTTACGGAACTACTTGTTTTTTAACCTTTTTTAGGTCATCAATGCAATTTTTATTTTGCATTTGCTCGCTATTGTTTGGTCATTACCAATGCCTTGCCCTAAAATGACATTTGTTTTACATATATTTAATTTTTAATGTAGAATTACATATTCTTTCTCTTACTGTACAAAAGAATATTTTTCCGTAACTGAAATATACTCCTAGCGGACCCGTGCGAGAACCGTGCATAAACCACCCGCCTGGCTTTACTGTTATGCGGGCTTCTATAAATGTTTATTTGTTTAAACGCACTATTAAAACAAATTGTGCCGGCCCCATGGTGTTGGGAGTAGCGCGCCTGCCTCTCACTCGGAGGCCCCGGGTTCCAATCCAGGCTCCGTTAGGGATTTTAAAAAACTGTGAGGGCTGGAACGGGGAGCACTCAGCCTCGTGAGTACAATTGAGCAGCTGTCTGACAGTGAGGCAGCGCCCTGGTCACGAAAACCAAGATTAATGGCTGAGGGGACCCGATGCGATTACCACGCGTCACCCCAATATCTGCAGGCCAAATGGCTGGGCAGGGGTTGTTTGGTAGGCCTAGGCCCTTCACGGGCTGTAGTGCCAGGGGTTATTTTTTAATTGTATTATTATATTAAACAAAGCCTCCGTCCTCTCACCGCTGGGTCCGTGGTTCAAATCCCAGTCACTCCATGTGAGATCTGTGCTGGACAAAACGGAGGCAGACAGGTTTTTCTCCGGGTACTCCGTTTTTCCCTGTCAACATTTCATTCCAGCAACACTCTCCACTATCATTTCATTTCATCTGTCATCCATCTGGCACAGTTCATATCCTCGCTGCTAGATGGGGGCCTCCGTCCTCTCACCGCTGGATCCATGGTTCAAATCCCAGTCACTCCATGTGAGATCTGTGCTGGACAAAACGGAGGCAGACAGGTTTTTCTCCGGGTACTCCGTTTTTCCCTGTCAACATTTCATTCCAGCAACACTCTCCACTATAATTTCATTTCATCTGTCATCCATCTGGCACAGTTCATATCCTCGCTGCTAGATGGGGGCTTCATTCATTCCATTCCTGACCCGATCGGAGACTGGAAACAGGCTGTGGATTTTCATTTTCATTATTATATTAAACAAATTGTGGGTTGTGCGCGCCCCATGTGTACAGACTACCCGCCTGGTTCTAGTGCTAGTACGCGAAACAGTTCTGCAAGGGGTTATCGTCTGGTGTATTTGTTTAAAAGCACTTTATAAACAAATAAATTTATTTCCGTTGACTTTTCAAGAAATGCAAGATTTTTCTTGTACTATTGAGACGATTAGGAAGTTTTTGGTACAAACCACATCTTCTAACTCCTTCTCGTTTAGGAGCTTGAGTTATGTGAAACATACACCTTACTGTTACCATAGTAGGCTAGGATTCCAAACATTCTGTATGGCAACATTTGTCACTAGAAACTCAGGTATATGACAAACGGATTTTCCAATCAGCTGAGAAAGGGCAAGGGAAGAATTCCAAGAAAGATATTAGTGGCATTAAGGGGAGGAGGATGCAAGCCACATCTCGCCTTGAGTTTATTTCAGCTGTCCAGTGAGACTACTTTCCAACCTGTTCTTCACTAAGGCTGCTATATTTCCTCCCCTGTAGAGGGGCGTGGTGGCTCAGCTGTCTAGCTGTATGCCTCTCACCAAGGCGGTCCGGGTTCGTTTCCCGGTCAATGCATGTGAGATTTTCGAAGTTAAATGCCATGTCCTGTGGTTCGGATTCCACGTAAAAAGGAGGTCCCGTGGCTCATAATCACAAGATTCACGGTCACGTAAAACTACAATCTTCCTTCCTTCCTTTCATATTTCCTCCCACCCCCAAACATAATGTGCTCCTCACAAGTTAAAATACTTATTCTTGAGTTCATACGCATTTTCTCATACATAATAATGGAATTTATTTAAATTTGCTATAATATGGACGTGCTTATTCAATTAATAAATTAATTACTGTACCGCACTTTATTTTACAAAAATGCAGGCCAATGAATAAAGTGAGGAATCTTCAAATAATATGTGTTGGTTGAATGGTTCTTAAGTTTAGGGGCTGCGACAACGTGGTCATGAAGCCCCGTGTACTTTGGGTGTGTGTAGAATCTGTCTGATAACCGGTGTTAATTGTGATGGCTGTATTAGTGTGTGTTATCTGTTTTTAATTCAAGTAAGGACTGCAGACTTTTGAATTTTTCATATTATAGATCCTACTTTTGCCGCCAAACGCCACCGTCAACGACTACTAGTTCAGAACTTAGCTACCAGACGCCACCGCAGTCGGCTCTTGGCAACGAACGTAGGATCCTAAGAGCGTTGTTTACATTCTTAACCTATACAATTTAGCTTCACACAGGTGCAATTAGTGGAAGGTTCTTTAACATGCCATAAATCTATGACATGGGACCGCCGGCTTTACTTCCCCTCCGAAGGAAGGCATACTGAGGGATTTTTAACCCTCTTTATAAAGTAATATATGTAATATTGGCTATCATTTATACAAAAAAAAATAGGTGATTACATATTTTGCAATTGTTTAATGTAATGGTACATAATAGGCTATTTCACCTAATATTTTCCGGCTCTAGGCTTTGGCTCAAAATGCCCCGGGTTCGATTCCCGGCTGAGCCATCAGGGATTTTAATCCCCTGGCTCCGGGACTGGGTGTATGTGCCCACTTCATCCTCATTACATTGATATGTACATATTTTGTAAGTTGATAGGCTATTACATAAAAAACATGCTGAAGGTCGTGGGTTCAAACCCGGCCAAAGTTGTCGGATTTATTACGAGCGTTGAAAATCGCTCAGTATGCCTTCCTTCGGAGGGGAAGGAAAGCCGGCGGTCCCATGTCAGAGATTTGTGGCATGTAAAAGAACCTCCCTCTAATTACACTTGTGTGGAGCTAAATTATAGGTTAGATTTGACTAACGCTCTTAGCTTCCAACATTCGTCGCCAAGAGCCGACAACGGTTGCATCCAGTAACCAAGTTCATAACTAGTTGTCGTTGACGGTGGCATTTGATAGCAAAAGTGGGACCTACTTGAAAATCGAATATTGGCAGTCCTTACTTAAAAATTGTCATTTTTTAAAGAATTAGTATTCTGAAATATTGACCCAAGGGCCTTGGAACGGCATAGAAAAGAATTACACCAGCCTTCTCTTTAAGCTACACACAAAACATTTTCATCTTACGAACGGGAGAAGAAGCTCGGAATTCAATGGCAAGGCAAAATCCATTACAAAGGAATTTGTTTTGTGGGTTTAAGCAAGAAACCACTGTTACATGAAGTGCAAGCTTTAAGGCAATGGCCACACGGCAAGATTCCCGCGTGTTTCAGTGCTATTGTTAATTACATTTGTACAGTGTTTAGGTGGCTTTTCTGTTACAAATCCATTTTAAAATAAAATATCATGTAAAATATTCATTCTGGATGGCTTCGCCGCACTTAACTGACGACGGAGCTGGAAGGCATTAAGTCACGTTTGGAAAAACATCTAGCTTGTGGACTTGGCTACTAGATATCATCGCAGTCATCACTTGGCGGCAAACGTTGCAACTAATAGAGCGTTATCAATTCTCACCTACTAATTTTGGCTTCACACAAGTGTAGTTAGTCGAAGTTTCTTTTGCATGCCATAAATCTATAACATGGGCCCACAGGCTTTACTTCCCCTCTGAAGGAAGCCATACTGAGGGATCTTTAACGCTCTTAAAAAATCCGACGACTTCGGCCGGGTTTGAAACCGCAACCTTGGACATAGAAACTCAGCATGCTACCAACTACGCCACCGAAACCACCAAGAAAAATTAAAATTAATTTTGGAAATGATGTGGTAATAGGTGTTTTCTCCTCTGTTGTCTCTAACCCAACCCACTCTTTTAGATCCCGGCCATTATCCGAATATTGCCAACTCATCAAAAACATTTATCGATACCAATGGTATTTGCCATTGCCTTGTTGCGTAGACGCTAGCCTTCTTGGATGTCAACCGCGGAGGCCCGGGTTCTGCCAAGAAATTTAAATCCGGGTTGAGGACTGGAACGGAGTGCATTCAGCCTCGGGTGTCAAAACTGAGAAGTCGGGCTCGGAGTGATATTTAGTTAGTTAATTATTGTTGTTTTAAGGGGAGGAACTACGAGGTCATCTGCCCCTCTTAACACAGATTCAAATTTGGAATGGATTTAAAATTTAGAGGTGGGTACCTAAGTATGAAAGACCGAAAATTAATAAAACAAAAAATTAAATACAACTAACAATTATAATATAAACAAAAATTACGGTAAAACAAAATTCAGCATTCAAAAACGAACGAGTCGTTCAGTCAATGCACACTTGAAAATTTAGATTGCTGGCCCTAACCCACTCACTTATAAAGCGGATGACGAGATCAGCAGCCAACGCGTCATCGGCTAATATAAGTTTGAGTGTCATCTGCAAACCAAGGTTTCTTCGAAGGCTAAGTCAGCAAGATCCACACACTCGGTTGGAATGTGGGCCACGGTGAAAACGGCTCCACAGGTACAAAGTGGGGGTCTTCCCTTCTCATTAGGTACGAGTGGGTGAATCTAGTACGACCTATTCTTAGCCTACACAAAATGACGGACTTCCGCCGTGACCGGAAGGAGCTCCGCCACACGCGAGTAATTCCCTTGATCGCTCTCAGTTTACTAGGCATTGGGTCAAGTAGCCACTGACGCTACCAAAATGCTAGTACTTGTCGGCGTAACTGAGAGCGAATGTCTCTAGCGGGTACCTCCATTGGTCGAGGTGGTAGTGCTTTTTCAGCTTGGTCCGCTAACTCGTTTCCCGCAATGCCCATGTAGCTTGGAAGCCACAGAAAGGTGATTCGAGTGTCAGCGTGGCACAACCCGGCTAGTAGGTCGTGGATTCACTGCCCTACTGGCGAGGGGGGTGCGGGTAACTTGTAGCAATTGACTGTAACGAACTCAAAGAGTCGGTACACACGAGAAAGTGGATTCGTGCATCCTGCAGTGCTTCATAGATATTTGATAGAACACTATCGTGGGCAGAGCATACGTCTAATGTGGTAAAGAAGGCTGTATTAACTATGCATCTCTCGAAAAACCCGTTTCTTACTCCCCTCCTAATATAGGTCTACGTAAGCTCCTCGTCCAAACTCTCATTTTTCCAATAATTGATTATGGCTCTGCTGTATACAGTGATTTACCAGAAACTCAAATTGCAAAGAGTCCACAATGCATTTGTTTGGTAGCCTACATTCTGGATGTAAGACCAGATGAACGTATCACATACAGCTGAAATGGCTGAAACTTCTCGAGCGCAGGCAGCTATCAGTTGCCATTCTGACACAAAGGATATTACATACCAAGATCCCGTTATATCTAGGCTTGCCATATTTTTGGTGAGTGAAACCGGGACACATTAATATGGGATAGCCTTACCGGAGGGTCTGGGGGAGGGGGTGTATTGAGCGGAAGGTCCGGGAAAATTTTTAAAAATTACAAGCAAAATGGTGAGTTTTAAGTCTTTTTTTAAGCCTCGCAAGTGACGGGAGGGGAGAATCTGGCACCCTAAATTGTTAGTTCTACACACCTTTTAAAAACAAAGGAATTTTCGCTACATAAAATATATATAATTTTTTCCTTTTTTTTTCTGGTCTACCATCTAGAAAGAAGTGTTAATAAAATACAATATAAAATACTTCATAAAATTGTTCAATTGAACAATATTACTAAGTCTTATTATTTTTTGAAAAACTAAAACTTCTTGTCTAACTACAAAAACAATTACAAAAAACGATGTTGATTGTTGCAAAGTAACCGATTCATAAAAGATTCTTAAACACATAAGTCCATTACTTTTTACATCTTACAGCCGTTTTCCGGGACATTGATAAAACCGGGCGGGACACCGGGACAAGAGCAAAATACCGGGACTGTCCCGGTCAAACCGGGACGTATGGCAAGCCTAGTTATATCTCTTCAACCTCTTTACACCAATGCATTCTGTTTATAATAGAGAAAATAGATACACAAAATTAACACTCCAGATTCCTATACACCGAACCATGAAGTTCAATAAATCTTTAGTTTGCACCGCCTCACGCCTCTTCAAAACCTTCGATTTAGATACGCTCGTCAACATTGCAAGCGCTGCAGCTCTCAAGAGACGTCCTTCATCCTGCTTCTTGGAGCAGTATAACTCATATCTGATTGCTGCATTTTGTTAAAATACTATTTTTAGTTCAATTATAACGTCAGGACAATAGCTGACAACCTATGTTAATATCTTTTCTTGTATATGATGTTTGTATTTCAGGCTGATGCTGTGTCTGTAAGCACTCTTTTTTAATGTAATTTTTCCATTATTATAATTATTGTATTATTACTGTCTTTTTGTTACTATCATTGTAAGACTATTGTTATTTATATTGTGAATGTAAGTGAAATGAAAATAATATCGTATGGCCTCGGGGGCCGGGTGCAAGCTTTGCAATTTGACACCCAGAGGGTAGTTTGCACGTCGAATTTCGTTGTTCTTTGAATCACTATGAAAGTCAAGGAGGTTAGATAACTAAGCTCATTGAACACTATAGCGCTTTCTAGTAGAGAAATGAGGAACTTTGTGTTGGTGGAAACTCCAGAGATTAATTTTGCCATTTTGAGCACGGCCCACAGTGGTCCTTTTGCACTATCTGGGCGCTCAAAATGTAAAAAATAAATATATCTATTTTCATGATTAGTATCAGTAATGTCCGATGACCTCAGAACTGTGCCTATATGTCATATTGGTTCACCCCCTGGAGAGTGAGAGATCGCTGAAGTAGGGTGTTTCTTATCGCATCCTCAATTGGAAGCGGAGCTGATTATTTGTGTTTTAATCTTGTGCTTGTAAAGACGTGTTTGTTGAGCTATCTTCATCGTTTGCCACTGGATATGACAGACCAATGTATGGTCTTTCTTTATTAAATTTGCAAAATCGTATACAAATTCCTGTGTTTATGTGATAAACGTTTGAAAATAGTGACTTTTAAAATATATTTAATCCTTCTTCTATGGGTTTTTGGACCCGGAAATTCGCAATTGTCAACCATTGTTGACATTTTTTTCATTAGACTATAGCCTATACCCTATTGTGGTCTCTGTGTAAAAACTGCTTGCAACTTTTTGCAACTTTGGCTTTTTTTTTCTCCTTTTAGTGCTGTCGGAAGAAATTTCGAGGAAAGATCTTGCAAGTGGGAAAGTGAAAGAAAGTGATGTCTTACTAAACTATTTGATAGAAAATACTAATCTGAAAACCCTTGGACAGTCTGTTAAAGATATTGTCTGAAAAAACTTATTAATTTTTCCGCGCAATTAAGAAAAAAGTGGGTTGCAAAAACAAAACATTAAGCAAGTTTTTGTCGTCCTAATTTTTCTTTAATCGAATAGATGTGTGGTACTTCAGTTTAATTCTGTACACCCCTGAAAGATCATATATTGTGTTAATTAATTCCTTCCCTTCTTAAGTGCATCGTTGCACCACACGTTTAGCTGTGATAAGAACCAGATGGAAGGAACGGCATGTTTTTCGCCTGACTCGTGAAATCGCATTTCAGTGAGGAGTTAATTTATTAGTGTGTTGACCAGAGATATAGAGATTGTGAGGACACGGGAGATTATATGTTTTGTGTATTCATGCGCATTATTTTATTATGGTTACTAAGAGTTCAATTGTATTTTTAATGTAATGCATTCCCAAATGAAAATTAGCCTATTGTGGCATAATATCTGTAGTAGTTCAATTAAAATATCTATGGATTGTATGATGCTAGGAGTCCAACATAGCGTACAAATCGTTGCTGAGTTCTTTCAATCTGGAGTATTTTTCAAAAACCTGTAGTCACAAAATCACTTACGCTCAGCAGCATTAAGGAAAGCCCTCATCAGTTGAACATTAATTGTTAATATTATTGTTATTATTAAGACAAGTTTAACCTCAATTCTTATACATAAGAATAAGGAAAATGTTTAACATAATTTTAAACAGTTATTTTAAGGTTTATAGACCTTTTCCATATGCAAAGGAATTTTGCGCGGCCAGATAGGCTAAAAGGACCACTGTGCCGCCTACTGAATTCAAATGGGTTCTTTGACATGCTAACATCGTATGACATGCGTGCCGTATTTTTGCCGCCCTTCAAAAATCATTTACCATGGCCAGGAGCGAACCTGCAATCTTGGGGTTATTAGACCGACACGTTAACCACTCACCCACCGTGGCAAGTGAAATGTTTTATTTTTATAAGCACTAATCGTATTGTATGTAGGGCGCTACTGTAAAGGAGCTCTTAAGCTCTAAGTGTAGCCGTGGAAACAAATAAATCAAATCAGTCATCCTGGAAGTGGTTTTCCGTGGTTCCCACTTCTACTCCAGGCAAATGCCTAACTTAAGGCCACGGTCGCTTCGTACCCAAATCCTACCTCAATTACAAATACACACACACTAGTACATACATCACAGTGACACAGGTTATCAGACAAATTCTACACACACCCAAGTTACGGGGCTACATGGCCACGATGCAGTGGCGTACCGCTGGTGGGGGGGGGGGGGTGTAGGGAGATTAGGTCCTAACCCCCCCCCCCCAGACACATTTCTTTACTTGAATCTTTATATTGTCCCATCTATCACCTGTTTTACGCTACCGCTATTGAGGCTTGTTACTCCTGTATATATTTTAAATGTGATCACTAGGGCTCGGATTTTTAGGTAAATAAATATTTTAAGCATTTTTTCTATAAATATATAAATTCCTACTCTACACTTATTAGCACATAAAAAGACATAATATTTACATTTTTTTAAATCAGTATGCTAGATCTTTCAGTTTATTGCATTCTTGTTCTGTGTTACTTCAACGGGGAAGAACCTGTGAGCTATCTAATCTTAATGCAGAGCGTATGCCAGCATGCAACTGTGTTATTCTCAACTTGCCGCCCCTTGCCACTCACTGTGTAAGCCGGGGATTTCCTTGTCCATAGCCATGTTGCACCACGTGCTAGACCTTCTCCCCCACCCACTGTCCCCAACTACCTGGAACCAGAGTCACTCACATGCAGTTCATTTCTGGCACTGAGAAATGTAAGGCAGTTCTAAGATGCCATGAGTAAAAACAATTACAAGATATCGTCTGTTGCAGAATTTAATGATAATTTTAATTCTGATGGGGGCGTTCTGTTCTGCCAACCATGTGGAAAACAATCGAGGCTGAACAGCGATTTCAAGCTACATAACACCTCAAGGGCAAGAAACATATTGCCGCAGTTTCGCGCCTTCAGAAGAAGTGATTTGATTTATTGAACAACCTCCGTCAATCAATACATTGTATTGATTGACGGAGGTTGTTCAATAAATCAAATCATAATTTGTCAATACGGACCAAAAATGGCATTAAATATTCCCAAATTCAGAATAAGTGTTTCGCGATAATCGTCGGTCATTTGTGATGGACAACCTGAAGATGTATCTCGTTGTGTATTGTAATTCTTAAGCAGTCAGTGAGACATAGCATAAATTGCATTCGTGAGTACTGCTTATTGTTTATATTCACATTAATAAACTAAATTATAATTAAATATTTTTTTGCTTTTTTGTCACATAATTCAGGTATTTTTAATACATAAAAAATAAATATTTTCCCGATTTTTAGCACCTAAAAATCCGAGCCCTAGTGATCACGTTCCTGACTTGGTAAATGTCCTGCACTCTATTCGCAGCGAGACTCCTCTTTCAGTCTTGGAGCTAGCCAAGGTTCAGTTTTGCTGTAGAAGTGTGCGATCGGTAACATTTTTCACGTCGTTTCGGGTTGCTTTCATCGTGTCCGTTTCGTTAAAGATAATTCAGTACATGAGGAGTTTCTGCAATTTATTACAATTAATGATACAGATAAAGTCATCAAGATAGATTTTGAGAGGCAATAGTAATGGCAGTAGGAACACGGAAAGCAAAACATTATTTCTCTCTCTCAAAATATCAATATTTTAAGCAACCACGTAACTATGGTCATGATGATAGCACTGTATCGTTTCAGTTTTAATATTTAGTTACGGTACTGATTTGCATATTTTTTCTTTTTTGATGTGTAACATCTTTCCGCTCGGTTGCTGGATAGTTTTGTGGGAGTGGTTTTGAAAAATGGGGACGGAAGTGGATCGGAACGATCGAGCTGGCAGTGGTGGATCAAACGGAAGTATGCACTGCCCGCTCGATCGATCAAACGGAAGTGTACTAGCTGGCAGTGGTGGACAACGGAAGTATGCACTGCCCGCTCGATCGATCAAACGGAAGTGTACTAGCTGGCAGTGGTGGACTACGGAAGTATGCACTGCCCGCTCGATCGATCAAACGGAAGTGTACTAGCTGGCAGTGGTACCATGCAAAGGCAGCGTGATTTTTGTACAATTGAAAATGTGTGTATTGGAAACAAGGCAGTGTGTGCTCTGTAGCGCGAGAATGTTATGGTAATACAGTAGGCAGTGCATTTATCAGGCACTGGTTTGACGAGCACAGTGGCAAATGTTTCACCGACTTTCATTTGTCATTGAGCAGTTTATGAAGCTTCACGTTCAAGGTTGAATATCACATGGGGTAGGAAGTGAAAACTTGAGACTAATGTTGTTGAGTGTATGATAAAATAAAGACGACAAATGACATTTAAGTAAGCGGCATTATTGTCAAACTGTGGGTGAGTAATCAAATATTAAATGCATAACAGAATGTTGTTATATGAGTGGAATAAAAGCTGTATTTTCATCATTTGTGAGACTAGGTCATTTCATGATTGTAGGAAGCCATGTTTTGATTGTTTACGACGAATTGTATGAGAGCCTTGAGAATAATGGATGTTATAGTTACTGAGGAGTGTGCACACAGTATTTCAGAGTACAGTCGACGTTGTGTGTCACTTTGTTATTATGAATTATTCATGTAAAAGGAAGGAAGGAAGCTTGTGGTTTTATGTGACCCTAATCTCACGATCATGATCCACGGTACCTCCCTTTTACGTGAAATGCGAACCTCAGGACATGGCATTTCAATTCGAAAATCTCACATGTATTGACCGGGATTCGAACGCGGTCAACCTTGGTGAGAGACTAACAGCTTGACCGCTGCGCCACAAGTGTGACAGTAGCATATCTCCAATTCAATCTATACATTCATCATAGTACCGGAATGAAAACGGAGCGTAAATTAACATCTTAAGAATGTCCAAGCTGTGTAGTATGCGCGTAGGATAACATGTCAGATACACATCATATGCGACTACTGTAAGGCTCATATCTTTTTTTTTCATTTTTTTATTGTATCGAAAACATAATAAATGCCTAATTATTTTTCATGCAAAGAGAACGGTTATTTAATTATTGCTTTTCATGAATATTAATTGAAATATCATTTTAATTATGTTGATAACTGTTGTTTTACGAAGCGGAACAGCAAGGTCATCTCTCCCTTTAATAATGTACACAACAAAAGTTTGGTGCTTTTCAGTCGGTCAACACGAATGTACCCATGATATTAATAAATACACTAGGATGACCAGTTTCGATCGTCAAGCGATCATCATCAGATCCATTACACTTAGGCTATAAAATCTATGTTTGAAAATACAGGTGTAGATATTTACTGTAGCCTATGTACAATTATTTAGTTGCAGTATTGGTAATGCAACTGTCGGTGTATGCTAATTGTAGTATATAGCATATATTATATAAGTGATGTTTCTGAGTCATACGATTTCATTATAAAAAAAAGAAAGTTAAGTATTACAGATTTCAGATTTGAAATTTTTGAAGTAAATTTGGGAAAGTCTACTATTCATGTTAAAAGGAACTCTATATTAGTTGATAGCGTGGTAAAAGTCAAGATTCCACAATTACCAATGAAAACTGAGAGAAATAGGCTATATGCAAGTGTGCCACCAACCACGTGGTAAACATGACACGAAACTCTGTGAGCACATGTTTCAGACTGTAAGAATTAATATAAATACAGATTGTCAGAGGTTGGTTGGTTGGTTGCTTCCTTAGTTTAGGGGCTGCGACAACGCGGTCATGTAGCCCCATGTACTCGGGGTGTGTGTAGACTCTGTCTGATAACCAGTGTTAATTATGGTGGCTGTATTAGTGTGTGCTTCTGTTTTCAATTCAAGTAATTGCATTTTTCTTCAAGTAGTTCCTACTTTTGTAGTTCGCCACCGCAGACGGCTCCCGGCGACGAACGTAGGAACCTAAGAGCGTTTGTCAAATGTTAACTACACAATTTAGCTTCACACAGGTGTAATTAGTGGAATGTTCTTTAACATGCCATAAATCTATGACATGGGCTTTACTTCCCCTCCGAAAGAAGGCTCTTAATAAATCCGACGACCTCGGCCGGGTTTTAACCCGCGATCTTGGGCATAAAAGCTTAGCATGCTACCAACTACGCCACCGGAGTCGCCAGATTGTCAGAGGTTCTCGCTGAATATAAAAGTGAATTAAAATTGCCTTCTTCATATTCAGTGAAAAATTGCTGCTATCAAGGGTAAAAATAACGAGATAGACCAATCAATAATAATCGTCGGTTACCATGGATCGTTACCCTGACCGTTTTGGCACGAACAGGGTGTAACGACAGATCCTTACCTTGAAATTCAAAGCGTTAAACTTTTGGTAGGACCTGTACGTGACCACTGTGAAGTGTGGCTAGTGTCAGTCCATTGTGACAACAGGTGGCCAAACAGATTCGATCGGCTGTCAGGCATTGAAGCGTGGGAACAGTTAATCAATCCCATTCCCTTGCTTCTTAGGGAGACCTGATTTTTTAATTCACACTGATAAATAATAACATTCGGGCGGCTCTCATGGCTTTCTGTAACCCTCCCTCCACTGGGCTCACACCTAGTGGGACGTGATTGGCGACCACGGGACCCCAGCTGAGTCCAGCATTGCTTCCACTTACTTGTGCCGGGCTCCTCTCCGTCTTTCCTGTCGACCTCTCTTGTTCAACTCTTGTTCTCTCTCGACCCCGACGGTATTAGGGTATCCAAGGCCCTTGTCTCATCTTTCCTGATCCCTCCTTCTTCGAGGGGTCAGACCTCCTGGTTTCTTTTCATTGTATTTCCTTTTCTCTTTCAGATTCCAGCACTGTTCATTGGCTCCCCGTGTATCGAAATTCCCTTTAGCGATTTTTTTTTGCATCTACACTCCATTTTGTAGGTATTTTCTATGTACGTTGCATTTTGTAAGTCTTTTCGAACTAAATTTCATTTTGCGAATATTTTCAACCTCAATTGCATTTTGTAAGGGTTGACAATCTAAATTGCTGTTTAGTAAGTCCTTCAATATACAGTCCCTGTCCACATTATTGGGCCACTAGTAGATTATGTTATTCAGAAAAACATTTGAATATCTTGTTTTATGTTGTTTTTATTTTGTAATTTTTTTGTGGTAGCCTACATGTTCAAATAAAATTTGTAAACTCTACTCATTACAGTTTCAAAGTGATACACCTTCTTGAGGCATAACAGCTCAATAGTTTGTCAAGCTGCCTTTGCTTTAAGGGGGGAGATCCATACTCATATCACAGTAATGGCATGCTTGTGGCAACCAAAAGCAACTTTTATAATTTCAAAATCCTTATAATCAGAGTTTTTAGAAAATTTTCAAAATTTGCCGAATTGTTTACCATGCATCATCGTTCCCTTATATAATAATAACCCCTGGCACTACAGCCGGTGAAGGGCCTAGGCCTACCAAGCGACCGCTGCCCAGCCATTTGGCCTGCAGATATTGGGATGATGCGTGATCAGCGCATCGGGTCCCCTCGGCCGTTAATCTTGGTTTTCGTGATCGGGGCGCTGCCTTACAGTCAGACAGCTACTCAGTTGTCCTCACGAGGCTGAGTGTACCTCGTTCCAGCCCCCACGTCAGTTCTAAAAACCCTGACGGAGCCGGGAATCGAACCCGGGGCCTCCGGGTGAGAGGCAGGCACGCTACCTCAAAACCACGGGGCCGGCCTTTCCCTTATATATCCAAGGTTTATGAGAAATTTCTTACTTTTCTTATTTTAGGGTGTGTATTACATCTGCACCTCCGTGGCTTAGGCGACAGCACGCCGGCCTCTCACCGCTGGTTCCGTGGTTCAAATCCCGGTCACTCCATGTGAGATCTGTGCTGGACAAAACGGAGGCAGACAGGTTTTTCTCCGGGTACTCCGGTTTTCCCTGTCAAAATTTCATTCCAGCAACACTCTCCACTATCATTTCATTTCATCTGTCATTCATTTAATCATCGCCCCAGAGGAGTGCGTCAGGCCTCGGCAGCCGGCACAGTTCATATCCTCGCCGCTAGATGGGGGCTTCATTCATTCCATACCTGACCCGGTCGGAGACTGGAAGCAGGCTGTGGATTTTTCATTTTCATTACATCTGCAGCTACAAATTGTACCTCAAACAGGTCATTAGGATTTATACTTGTTTTTATAAACTGTATTTATTCTTAAAAATAAGAACTATTTTCAACTGCTCGGAATAAAAATGTAATAATACTTAATTTACAATGTATGTTAGTGATTAAGGTACATTTTGCAGCTGCAGATGTAATACACACCCTAAAGAAAGAAAAGTAGGAAATTTCTTATAAACTTTCCAAATATAAGAGAACGATAATCACCTGGAACTCAAACGAGATACCACCGATAGACAGTAGAACATCCAAACTGAAACAAGCACAACGAATCGCCTGGCCAACCTACAAAAGGAAATCTCTCTCAATAAATGCCAAATTTCGGCATTACAATTCCGTTTTTAAACCCGAGGCAACGTATGGTACCGGTAGTGAAACGCTCTGACAAACTGCAGAAAGCAGACAGAAGAATCTTCAGAACAATTATTAACGAAACACATCAAGTAAATGGCCAATGTAGATTGCTGCCGAATGAAGTGGTATATCGAGAGAGTGAATCAATAATAGATACAATGCGGAAAAGGAGAATCTATTTTTTCTGCCAGATCTCACGCCTACCAGAAACCAGACTAATAAAACAGCTGTTTAGTTACTTCTGGAAGAGTAAAACAAAGAGCAACTGGTTCAAAGAGATTTAGATGAATTAAATTTAACGATGCTCCAAATTAAAAATAGAGAAGAGAAGAATGTTTTAAGTTAAGGAATAAATACTTACGATTCACATTAACAACATTTGAACGGAAAACTACACCATCACAGATGAACAAAGGGCAGCCAGGTCAGATAGAATGAAGACATTTTGAGTGCAGAAGAAGCTGAAGCTGAATCGCTAATCTCCAAATACCGTTGTTAGATTTCATTGTATTTGTATTGATTAAAGTGCTCCAATGAGGACGAAAAATAAGAAAAAAAAAAGAACGATGATGCACGGTAAAAAAAATTGGCAAATTTAAAAAAAAATCTAAAAAACTCTTACAATAAGAATGTTGATATTATAAATGTTGGTTTTCGTTGCCACAAGCTTGCCATTGCTGTGATATGAGTATCATTATTTGTGAACAATATTTGTAGCACCTTCAACAATCGAATGAAAATATTGACATTGTATTCCTCTCATAAGCTGGATCACCCCCACCCCCCCCCCCCCCCCCACCCCCTAAAAGCAAAAGGCGGCTTGACAAAATATTGAGCTGTTATGCCTGAAGAAGGTGTATCATTTTGAAACTGCAATGTGTGTGTTTACAAATGTTATTTCTACATGTACCAAAAGAAAATTACAAAATAAAACGAGATATTCAAATGTTTTTCTGAATATTCTAACAGGGCCTAATAATGAGGCCAGGGACTGTAGGGCCTGGGACTATTGCATTTTAATTTCAATTGCATTTTGTACGTATTTTCAACCTAAACCGCTTTTTGCAAGTATTTTCAATCTAAATTGCATTTTATTTGGTGGGCATTTTGTGAGTATTTTGATTCTCAATTACATTTTGTGGGTATTTTGAATCTAAATTGCATTTTGTAAGTATTTTCAATCGAAATTGCATTTTGTATTGTCCATCCACATTTTGTAAGCATTTTGAATTTCAATTACATTTTGTAAGCATTTTAAATTTTAATTGCACTTTGTGAGTATTTTGGATCTGAAATGGGAGTTTTTCAATCTAAATTGCATTGTGTACTTTCAATTCAAATTGCATTTTGTAAGTATTTATGTCATAGATGTATGGCATGTAAAAGATCCTTCCACAGACTAAACTTGTGTGAAGCTAACTTTCTAGGTTAGATTTCGTTGGAACGCTCTATCAAAGTTCCAACGTTCACCACTAGGTATCATTGACTTCTGGTAGCGAAATTTGGAACTACTTGAAATTGAATGGAACTTGTAGCTCACCCTATGGGTGTCCGCTAGAAACGGCTACAGCCTCTGGCGAGCCGAACATGTCCTCGGACACTCCCGGCACTAAAAGTCATACGATAAATAAATAGATGTTAGGCCCATTAAAACAACAATTATTATCATCATCATCATCATCGTCCTCTCACCCGGAGGCCGCAGATTCGATTCCGGGCTCTAACACGGATTGCAGAAACTTAGAGAGAGGACTGGAACTGAGCCTGGTTTTCTGTGGTTTCCCAGACAAATGCCGGGGTCCTTTCAACAGGTCAACGGGTGCCTTCTTCCCTGAACCTTCCTTAATTAGACCCACGTTCGCGGTCACTATCCCCAGTTGTATCTGTGTTTATGTTCAGCTCCGGTGGTAGTGCACAGAGTCCGTGGGTGATAATGTTGAAAGTGTTACATAGGACACGATCATTAATTGAATCGCTCGTTGTTGAAAGGCACTAAGTCCAATTTTTAAAACTCAGCAATTCTTCTAGATTTGTCCCGTGTCTTACGTGGGGTTTCCCCTAAGACACCAAGCTGGCTCATCGGTGGGCTCTTGGTGTTCCCACCCGGACCCCCGCAGGGGTCCAAGAACCCGCCGATGAGCCAGCTTGGTGTCCTAGGCGAAACTCCACACAAGACACGGCACAAACCTAGAAGAATTGCTGAGTTTTAATTCACCGGTCGTGAATATACCACCAATTCTTAAAGTTTTGAGATTAACACAAAAAACTGTTTTTCTGCTCTTGTACTGAAATATGAGACATAGTGTTTTATATGTGGAAAGTGCACACACACACACACCGATATAATAAAACCAAAACAGCATTGTTCCGAATGTTACAAACAATTTTATTGACAAAATACATAACTGGACTTAGTCCATTTCAACATGGATCGAGCAGAACCTTTGAGCGAGGAATATCATTCACATTCTGAGTTTATTTCCTTTATTTCTAAATGGACGTATGTATCTGGAAACCTGAAGAAAAAGGTAACATGAATGTAATTACTGTTATTTTCTTTGTGTTGAAACGCACTAACCGCTGGACTAAGTTCCTTTCAACTCGAAATAACAAACTTGACGGCTGAGGTAATAGCACAAGCGCTGTCAGGACATTGTTCCATTCGACACCAAAACATCCTCTTGCTTCCTAGGACGCAAAATCACGGTAAAAAGAATTTGTCAAAAAGGTGGACTTAGTGCCTTTCAACAACGAGCGATTCAATTCCGGTAAGGACTGCAGACTTTGAATTTTTCAAATAGTTTCTACTTTTGCCGCCAAACGCCACCGTCAACAACTACTAGTTCAGAACTTGGCTACTAGACGCCACCGCAGTCGGCTCCTGGCGACGAACGTAGGAACCTGAGCGTTGTTTACATTTTAACCTAATTTAGCTTCACACAGGTGTAATTAGTGGAATGATTTTTAACATTAGGGGATGTGAAACGCGAAGATGTGTCGAAATTTTCATGAAGTCGAATAACCATTGCAATAGTTACCTAAAAAACATAGGCCTACTATTTACAGTATACCATTCATGATGGTTCATTATCGGTATTCATGTGTTTTCTTTACATGAAAAAATAGCCAAATATAACCTATATATTTACCCACACACTACCAATATGCAGTGGTAGGGTTCTTTTACTTCTTCTTCTTTCCCTTTGTACCTTTAGGTGTCGGGACCCTTAATATCCGTCCGGCTACTCTCATGTTTCTCTGAATAGTTTAATTTCACTCCACGTGGGTTATTAACCCTACGGAAGCTAGCATGATGAGAGAGTTGCCCTCTTAGTTGTCATGCCAGCCCGTTTTCTGTCAGGGTATCTTCCTTTAGCCTTTGGGGTCCTCTCCATACCTGCAAGGCAGCAGTTGTGGTTAGCAGTTCCTCTACCTACTCCGTCGTTTGCAAGGTTCCTTCTTCCGCCTTCGTAGCCATTGACTGCCAACATCAGATGAATTTATGTGCCATTTCCTGCACAAAGGCTTCATCTGGCCTCCAAAAGGGGGACTCCTCCGCCTGTAGCTGTTGGGGGGGGGGGGGGGGGTCTCAGGTTTGGTAATGGCCGCCTGACCCTCGGCCAGACAGTCGCCTGTCGTACCGCCTACTGTCACATACGGTAGCAGGATATTCCTCCTGACCTGGCCGGCAGGTTTAAATCTATGACATGGGACCGCCGGCTTTACTTCCCGTCCAAAGGAAGACGTACTGAAGGATTATTAAAATCTTAAAAAATATTTTTTTGAAAGTCACAAATATTGTCCTTTCAATAAATCACGCAATCTTATATACACACATCAAAAAAAGTTTTGCATCACCTCGGTTCCCAGATCTCCGGCATATAGACGTTGACTGTGTATATTGTATCCAAGATACAGTCCCTTTGACTGTTCATAGATGTCACTAAAACTGCTCAAAGATGTAAACAACCATGCATGAGCAGGGCCTATTAGACGGAGGGGGTACGACAGCCGATCAGTTCCAGTCATTCCACCAGGACGAAGGTACGCTGCTCATGTTGTCTGTAGTTCTACCATGCCTAGAAGGTCAATACCGCAGTTCGATCGCGTCCGCATTGTTACTTTGTGTCAAGAAGGGCTCTCAACAAGGGAAGTTTCCAGGCGTCTCAGAGTGAACCAAAGCGATGTTGTTCGGACATGGAGGAGGTACAGAGATACAGGAACTGTCGATGACAGGCCTCGCTCAGGCCGCCCAAGGGCTACTACTGTAGTGGATGACCGCTACTTACGGATTGCCGCTCGGAGGAACCCTGACAGCAATGCCACCATGTTGAATAATTCGTTTCGTTCAGCCACAGGACGTCGTGTTTCAACTCAAACTGTGCGCAATAGGCTGCATGATGCGCAACTTCACTCCCGACGTCCATGGCGAGGTCCAGCTTTGCAACCCCGACACCATGCAGCGCGGTACAGATGGGCCCAACAACATGCTGAATGGATCCCACGGAATTGGCATCACGTTCTCTTCACCGATGAGTGTCGCATATGCCTTCAACCAGACAATCGTCGGAGACGTGTTTGGAGGCACCCTTGTCAGGCTGAACGTCTTAGACACACTGTCCAGCGAGTGCAGCAAGGTGGTGGTTCCCTGATGTTTTGGGGTGCCATTATGTGGGGCCGACGTACGCCACTGGTGGTCATGGAAGGCTCCGAAACGGCTTTACGATACCTGAATGACATCCTCCGACCCATAGTGCAACCATATCGGCAGAATATTGGAGAGGCATTTGTCTTCATGGACGACAATTCTCGACCTCATCGTGCACATCTTGTGAATGCGTTCCTTCAAGATAACGACATCGCTCGACTACAGTGGCCAGCATGTTCGCCAGACATGAACCCTATCGAACATGCCTGGGATATGTTGAAAAGGGCTGTTTATGGACGTCTTGACCCACCAACCACTCTGAGAGATTTACGCCGAATTGTCGTTGAGGAGTGGGACAATTTGGACCAACAATGTCTTGATGAACTTGTGGATAGTATGCCACGGCGAATACAGGCATGCATCAATGCAAGAGGACGTGCTACTGGGTATTAGAGGTAGTGGTGTGTTGTAACGTAATCTTGATTACGGTACAAATTATTATTATTATTATTATTATTTTTAAAGTCATTGTGTAATTATTATTATTATTATTATTATTATTATTATTATTATTATTATTGAAATATCAAAGTTATATCGTTTTATTCACCCATTAATATCAAGGGAGGGGCCATACCATATTCACGTCATTACCATAGTCATATATAATATTGTCAAGTGCTTAGATTAAGAAACAGGGTTTTTATAGAGGTCTAGGGCTGTTTTATTAGTTAAATTGTAAAGACAGGACGGGCATGGTTGGAAGAAGTTACGGACGGTGAAGCAACATATTGCAAGAAAATGTATTTCTGGAACGAAGCCACGCTGACTGGAGACAAGGGCTTGGAGAAAGATTTCGGCGGAATATATAAATGCGCAACGAGAGGAATAGCGGGTTCTGAGTGGAATATTTGAAGTACGCGGGCCTGTATTCCCGCTCGGAGAAGTTTTAGCGTCGCTTGAGGACTGAGAAATGCTTTGCTATTGTTACGGCTGTGAGTTTGTGTCATCGCTCGCCGCTTGAGTCACAACTGCCCCAGGGGCTGGGCTGTGGCTTGCCTCCTGTATTGCGCGCGCCTTATGCAACAGGGCTACTACAGACAAAGGGATAGTCCAGAAGATTCGTGACTGGACCAGCAGTGGAAACCTCGAGAAGCCGTGGACTCTGGATGGATCTAGAACCATTTATTGAGTCACCGGCCTGCTATATAAGAGTGACCCGTGAAGCAGTTGTTGTTGTGTTTTACGAGCTAGTGCGAGCGATTATCTTGTGCGACAGAAGTGTGGTGACGAAGTGCTGTGCGAGTTACGAAATCCTGTGACATTGTTTCTCCCAGCTTGTGGACAGCGAAATAGCCTGCAGCAAGTGATCGTAAGTAATTGTGGTCGGAGAACATAAATGAGAGGAACAGGTAGTTTCTGTCAAGGCCACCGTACTCATTAGGACGGATTAACTTCTGTGGTCTGTTGCAAGTGAAAGGGGCCAAGAGCGCATAAGGAAGAGATTTGAGGAAACTGGAGAAGGCTCCTAATTGCTTGTGTGTGCTGATTAGTGTAATTTTCTGGCCACAATAAAGTTAATTATTTCTTTAAGCAGTAAATGGTGTTGTGCTTCCTTCCCACCGTAATCCAGTTAACAAAAGTGCCACTAGGGGGTGGCACGTAACAATTGGTGTCAGAAGCCGGATTACGAACTCAAGCACAACACCTGACGGTCCTGGTTTCAAAACCCGAGCAGGTCATTTCCTCTAATTTCCCTGTGAGTGCATGCCCTTTACAAGACAAACAACTAAAATGGAGGAGAAATTGGCAGCATTGCTAGAAAAGTTAACCGGCATGGAAGACGGCCAGAAGAGGATGGAAGACGGCCAGAAGAAGATGGAAGACGGCCAGAAGAAATTAGCCAAGGACCTGAAGGATGACCTGAAGAAGATGGAAGACGGCCAGAAGAAGATGGAGGACGGCCAGAAGAAGATAGCAGAGGACCTAACTGCCAAACTAGAAGACGGCCAGAAGAAGATGGAAGACGGTCAAAATAAGCTAGCGGAGGACCTGAAGAGGATAGAGGACGGCCAGAAGAAGATGGAAGACGGTCAGAATAAGTTGACACAGGACCTGAAGAAATTAGAACTGGGTCTGCGTGAGGAAGTCACGGCAGTGGAAAAGAAGTTTGACGCCTTACAAGTGGAAGTTGCCGAGCTGCGCCAACGCCCGCTGATGGGGGTGGAGGAGAAATTCAACGCCTTACAAAAGGAAGTTGCCGAGCTGCGCCAACGCCCACTGACGGGGGTGAAAGAGGAATTCAACGCTCTACGAGAGGAAGTTGCCGAGCTGCGCCAACGCCCGCCCACCGTGACACCGGGAATATCAGGAACGGGACATAGCAGAGTGACGCCCCCAACCTTCGACGGAAAGGTCCCGTGGAGCACCTACTTACGTCAGTTCGAGGCAGCCTGTTCCATAAATAACTGGAACAACACAGAAAAGGCTACAGCTCTCATTGTAGCGCTGAGAGGCGACGCCCTTAACGTCCTTCAGGCCATCCCGACTGGATCCCAGGACTACGCTTCACTGATCGCCCATATGGAGTCCCGATATGGAGATAGCCATCTTCAGCAGGCCTACCAGATGCAGCTCCGGACCCGGGTACAGAAGAACGCGGAAACCCTGCAGGAGTTCGAGATGGACATCGCACGCCTCGTAAGGCTCGCCTACCCAACAGCGCCGGCCGACTTTCTGGAGCAGATAGCGACGCAGACTTTCACCGACGGGCTACGGGACTCGGACACTCAACAGGCGCTGCGACTCGCGCGCAATATGACCCTGGCAGATGCGCTGAGCCACGCACTTGAATTCGAGACGGCAAAACAGGCATCCAGAATGCACGCGCGGGTGCGTCAAGTGGACGTCGACGAACCAGTAAAAACCAACGAGACCAAGCCCCTGGCCGACGAATTAATGGAGGCGCTAAGCCGTTTCTTCGATAGTCGCGGCACCACCAGCAACGACACAGCCGGAAGGCAACCGGAGAGGCGGCCCGGAAGAGGACTACCGACCTGCTGGACCTGCGGTAAGAAAGGCCACCTGAGCAAGGACTGCGGTGATCGCCGCCGCCGAGGGTATCCGACGGGAAATCAGTCGTCTGAAAACCGCGCGACCCAGGGAAACGAGTATTAGCCAGCCTTGGGGGGCAAAGGTTGGCTTGTGACAGTCGTCAAGCCCCGGCAGACCAAGTCCGTGTGACGCAGTTACGGAGGGATAATAGCAGCCTGATGGTCGACGGAGTCGTCAACGGAGAGAGCTGGCCCATGCTAATCGACACGGGAGCATCGAGGACCATCGTCAGTCCCACCGTGATCCCGAAGTGGAGAGTGCAACCCACACAAAGGAACCTCCAGCTAATAACCGCGACCGGAGAGACCGCACCGGTACATGGCGAAGCATCACTGGAGTTCGTCATTGGCCGACGGGCGATAAAGCATCCAGTGCTTGTGGCTGACGTGTCAAATGAAGTGATCATCGGACTGGACTTCCTGGACCAGAACAACATCATCTTGGACCTGAGTACCAACACTCTGCACTTCGGAGGTGAGGAACTTGCTTTGCAACCAGCACACGAGGCCGTCACCGCACGACGAGTAAGGCTGAGAGAGGACGTCATCGTTCCTGCCAGGACGGAGGTCAGCGCCGCCGTAATTGTCGACGGAACTGCTGAGGGAGTGGCGGCTGTCATCGAGCCAAAATATGAGGACATCCAGACAAAAGGATTGCTAGTAGCCAAGACCCTCATCAACACGACGTCTCGACCGTACGTCCGCCTGTCCAACCTGAACGACTACGACATTACGGTTCACCGGGACACCAACCTAGGAGTCTGCGAGCCCGTTACCTGGATTGCCCGCATCACCGACACGACGGACGGACACCTGCAGACGGACAACCGAAGAAGACGCACACTGCCAGAAGAACTACAGAAGCTGTACCAAGGATCCCAGGACCATTTAGACGAGGAACAATCACGCCAACTTCAGGACCTGTTACGCGAATTCCAGGACGTCTTCTCTGTGGGGAGCAAAGACTTCGGCAGGACAAGCTTGGTCCAGCACAGAATCGACGTTGGGGACAGCGCACCGATTAGGGCCACATTCCGACGAGTCCCGCTCGCCAAGCAAGCCGAAGTCGACCGGATGGTAGAAGAGATGAAGGAGCAAGGGGTGATCGAGCCATCCCATAGTCCTTGGAGTTCTCCGGTCGTGCTAGTGAAGAAGAAGGACGGTTCCACCAGGTTCTGCGTGGATTACAGGCGGGTGAATGACGTCACGAAGAAGGACAGCTACCCTCTACCCCGGATCGACGATACCCTGGACACCATATCAGGGTCGAGATGGTTCTCCACCTTGGATTTGAAGAGTGGCTACTGGCAGGTGGAGGTCCACCCTAAGGACCGCGAGAAAACGGCGTTCTCTGTGGGCAGCGGGCTCTGGCAGTTCACCGTCATGCCATTCGGTCTGTGCAACGCCCCTGCGACCTTCGAAAGGCTAATGGAGTCCATTCTGAGGGGACTACACTGGAAGACCTGCCTGGTATACCTAGACGACGTCATCGTTCTGGGGAGAAGCTTCGAGGACCACTACAGCAACCTGAAGGAGATCTTGTTGAAGCTACGGGCTGCCCAGCTGAAGTTGAGCCCCAAGAAGTGTCAGCTCTTCCAGAAGCGGGTCCAGTACCTTGGGCATATCGTCTCCGAGGAAGGGGTGCGCACCGACCCAGAGAAGACCGCAGCTGTGAGGGAGTGGCCAGTTCCGAAGGACAAGTCGCAACTACGAAGCTTCCTGGGACTCTGCACTTTTTATCGTCGCTTCGTGAGAGGATTCGCCGACATCGCCAAACCTTTACATCGACTGACTGAGAAGGACCAACTCTTCACGTGGACAGCAGAATGCCACAGTGCCTTCGAACAACTCAAGCAGGCTCTGTGCGCCGCGCCTATTCTAGCCTACCCCAGACCTGGAACAAGGTTCATCGTCGATACCGATGCCAGCGATTTTGGCATAGGGGGGATCCTGTCGCAAGTAGTGGACGGCGAGGAGAGAGTAGTGGCCTACTTCAGCAAGGCCTTGTCAAAGCCAGAAAGGAACTACTGCGTCACCAGGAAGGAGCTGCTCGCCATCGTGAAGACCATTGAACACTTCCACAAGTACCTGTACGGGCATGAATTTCTCATCAGGACCGACCATGCATCCCTGCGGTGGCTCCTGAACTTCAAGCAGCCCGAGGGTCAACTCGCGCGGTGGTTAGAGAGACTTCAACAGTACAACTTTGAGATTCAGCACAGGAAAGGCCAACTGCATTCTAACGCCGACGCCCTGTCACGAAGACCGTGCCCTGAAGACTGCGCCTTCTGTGCCCGAAGGGAGGAGAACACCGGGATACTGTGCCGACGGACTACTGTGGAACTTCAAGGGAACTGGAGCCGCGAATCTTTCACGCGGGCACAAGCAGAGGATGATGACCTGGGACTGATAGCCGAATGGAAGAGGGCCTGTGTCCCCAGACCCGGGTGGAACATTGTGAGTGACTGCAGCCCAAAGTTTAAGTCCTACTGGGCACAGTGGGACTCGCTGATTGTAAGGGATGGCCTCATCTGCCGTACCTGGGAGAGCACCGACGGGAAGACATCTCGGGAACAAGTCGTCGTTCCAAAGGCTATGACGGAGGAAGTCCTGAAGGAAGTTCATGGAGGATCATCTGGTGGACACCTAGGGATAAAGAAGACCCTGGAGAAGCTGAGAGAGCGGTTCTACTGGATCGGATGCCGAACAGACGTGGAGAACCACTGCGCGAGGTGCCACGATTGCGCAGCCAGCAAGGGCCCAGGACGAAGACGACGGGGTCCACTGAAGACCTACAACGTGGGCGGCCCCATAGAGAGAGTGGCCATCGATGTTGCTGGGCCATTCCCGTTAAGCGAGGCAGGGAACCGCTACATATTAGTCGTCAGCGACTACTTTACCAAATGGCCGGAGGCGTATGCGCTCCCTAACCAAGAAGCCGCGACGATTGCAGAGACCCTGGTGAAGGAATTCGTCAGCCGGTACGGAGTACCCCTGGAGCTGCACTCCGACCAAGGGAGGAACTTCGAGTCGCAGGTGTTCCAAAACCTATGCCAGCTGCTGGGAATCCGGAAGACAAGGACAACGCCACTACACCCTCAGTCCGACGGGATGGTAGAGCGATTCAATCGCACCATCGAGAACCATCTTCGAATAGTCGTCAGCGAGCACCAGAGGGATTGGGACAAACATCTTCCACTATTTCTCCTGGCCTACCGCGCCGCCGTGCATGAAGCCACCGGGTGCACACCAGCCCGGGCCATGTTTGGGAGGGAGCTCCGTCTACCTGTCGATCTTGCCTTTGGCCGACCTGGGAATGATCCGATCCCGGTAAGCCAGTATTGTCAAGAACTGGTCGACCAACTGGAGGACGTGCACGCGTTCGCGAGGAGGAAACTGTGGATCGAGACCGACAGAATGAAGACCTGATACGACCAGCAGACGGATGCCGGCGGATTCCACGAGGACGACCTGGTCTGGCTCTTCAACCCATTACGGAAGAAAGGCCTGTCACCCAAACTGCAGAAGTCCTGGGAGGGCCCGTACCGAGTCGTGAAACGGATCAACGATGTCGTCTACAGGATCCAGCGGAGCCCGAGGGCGAAGATGAAGATCGTGCATCGAGATCGCCTGGCAGCCTACGGAGGGACACAGACGGACCAATGATTGATCGGGACGATCAGCCTTTTTAGGAAGGGGGTGGTGTTACGGCTGTGAGTTTGTTTTGCCGCTCGCCGCTTGAGTCACAACTGCCCCAGGGGCTGGGCTGTGGATTGCCTCCTGTATTGCGCGCGCCTTATGCAACAGGGCTACTACAGACAAAGGGATAGTCCAGAAGATTCGTGACTGGACCAGCAGTGGAAACCTCGAGAAGCCGTGGACTCTGGATGGATCTAGAACCATTTATTGAGTCACCGGCCTGCTATATAAGAGTGACCCGTGAAGCAGTTGTTGTTGTGTTTTACGAGCTAGTGCGAGCGATTATCTTGTGCGACAGAAGTGTGGTGACGAAGTGCTGTGCGAGTTACGAAATCCTGTGACATTGTTTCTCCCAGCTTGTGGACAGCGAAATAGCCTGCAGCAAGTGATCGTAAGTAATTGTGGTCGGAGAACATAAATGAGAGGAACAGGTAGTTTCTGTCAAGGCCACCGTACTCATTAGGACGGATTAACTTCTGTGGTCTGTTGCAAGTGAAAGGGGCCAAGAGCGCATAAGGAAGAGATTTGAGGAAACTGGAGAAGGCTCCTAATTGCTTGTGTGTGCTGATTAGTGTAATTTTCTGGCCACAATAAAGTTAATTATTTCTTTAAGCAGTAAATGGTGTTGTGCTTCCTTCCCACCGTAATCCAGTTAACAAAAGTGCCACTAGGGGGTGGCACGTAACACTATAATTGGTCTGATGGGTCGCGGGCAAATTTATGCCGCGAAACATCGGGACCATTCAGAGTGTATAAAAGCCCAGTGCGACTTCAGCACTGGCTATTCTATAGATTCTATTCTGTCATTCACATATTCGATCACGCACTCACTCACTGACTTTGTGAGTCGTAGACTCTGCCAGTCCCTCAGTAAGATGGGACTTAGTGAATTCAATTAGCCTGGTTTGTTCAAATTTGCTTACCATGGTGATCAAACTCAGAAATAAGCAGCAGCAGCAGCAACAACAACAACAACAACGAGAAGAAGAAAACATATGTTTTCAAAGGTCAATAAACGTGTGTTGGCGTAAGATCTCAAATTAGACTGCAAGCAGACCAACGAGATGGACTTTGAACCACAAGGCACCAGGTATGTGGACCGAGTTATTATCAACACAGAAGATCAGCGCTAGCGAGAAGACAGTCAATATTGCCCCGCAATTAGGGAATATTAATGCACATATTGTACACAGCTCGAAACCTCAGATCAAATGTTAATAATTTTGTTGTAAATAAACCAGTATTAGTTAAAATGTCTTGTTCATTGGGAGTTGAATATATAGGATAGTTGGAATGCAAAGAGTATCTCATAGAGCAAGTTTATTGCCCTACGCTCCGATGATAGATCTTGGCTCAAGGAAGGGAGCGGCCGTGGCTAAATAAAATTTTAATGTGTTATCTTTACGATAACTGGCGCCCAGTAAATCTAAATTAATAAAGTGTATGTCGTCTGTCTAGACAGGCCAATGCTAAATAAGAACGATGAGGTGGTTTTAAGGAGTCTTGAGTGTAATATCTGTAGAAACGTTATAAATGATCGCCCAACTTGTAGAGCGATATCCAACGACAAAGGTAGCCGTTACAAATGGCACAACCAATGTGGGGCTACGAAATATCGTACTGAAGTGAATGGATATTATGTATAAATCCAGTTTATTTCAAGTATGTTAAAGTTTAAAGTTGTTTTCATGTACGATATAAACGAGTACTCTTTGCATTCATTCCGAGTTTTTCAATAAAGAGGCATATATCAAGTTAGGGAACTACGGTTATATATTAGGAGTGTTCTTTTGATGAGTTGTGTTTTGGGTAATGAGTAACAGGGATAATTTGGGGAATATACATTTGAGAAACCGTAGTATTATAAGATCAGTTAAAATGTCAAAATTAGATGTGCAGGGTACCAATGATGAGATGTCAAAAGTAAGCGAAAATCAGGAAACTGAGGAAAATAAACAAGACGGGGCTACAACCATCCAGAGTAATGAGGGGGAGAATCCTTCCTGGCTTCGAAACCTGACGATGCTCATAACTGAACAGAGTAAGAAGTTAGAGGAACAGAGTAAGAAATTTGACGTACGTAGCGATCAACTAGAAAAAGCAATAGATCTTAAGTTCTTTGAGCAGAGTAAGAAGCTAGATGAACAAGGTAAGAGGTTTGATGAAGCCACAGAGAACTTCAATAGACAAATTAAAGAAGTAGGCCGAGAATTTCACAATAAGTTAGAAAACAGGATTAGTGAGGTGGAGGAATCATGGTCACTTAAGGTTGATGCCAGAATGCAACAAGTGTCGGAGCGAGTTGACAAAATTGACGAGGAAGTGAAAATTAAATGTAGTAAAGTTAGGGTTGACTTAGAAGGCGAAGTCAACAGTATGAAGGTCAAGTGTGATAATAATATTGCTAAAATAGGTAATTTAGAAAATAAACTAGAGAGCGATAATCAAGAAATTAGGGAAGAGGTTAACAGTAAATTTAACAGTATCAGTGAAGAAGTAGCGAGTAAAACAGATAAAATGGAGGAGAAATTGCAGAGATGTCAGAAGCAAATAGCAACAAATAGCGGTAATGTACAAATAGGAAATTTAAGTAGATTTCTAACTAAAGAGGCAGATTTGCCAGTATTCACAGGCAAGGCATATAACCCAATGGAATTCTTAAAAACAGTAGAAAAGAAGTTCGCTAAAGATTTAGAAGAGGGGATCGTTCAATGGGAACAAGTACTTGAGATGCTAGATAAATCTTTTGTTAGGGATTCAAGGTCATGGTTCAGTGTGTATAAATACCAGATGACTAGTTTTAGAAAATTTAAAGAGAAGTTCATAGCCAAGTACTGGAATGAAAATGTGCAAGAAAGAGAAAGATGTAACATTATTTTTGGGAAGTACCAAAGGAGAGATGGTGTTTCGTACACAGAGTATTTCTTAGCGCATGTACTTATATGCCAGAATTTAGAAGGTTTAGAGACTGAATCACAGGTAATTAAAACATTATTAAGGCATTTTCCTGATATAATTAAAGAAGCATTCTTCATGCAGAATATTACTACTATTGACGGGTTCGAGAAGCTATTGGAAAACTTTGACTCTCTTGAAAATAGTAGGACCGAACGCAAGCCAATAAGTGGAGGAGATAATTTCGGGCAGGGTGAGAGAGAGATAGGGGAAGAGAACAAGGCAGGAATGCGAATTACGAAAGACGACTTGACAATGGGGGACGCACAGCAAATACGAGGAACGAGAATTTGAACAGAGTAGGGGAAGGTACTAGGCCAGACAGACGTACAGGTCAACAACAACAATGTACATCAGGGGCAGGTAGGCCTAATTTAAACGAATAACGGGTTGCAGTGAGGTCAACAGACAGCCCGAAGTGATTGCAGTTCAATGTCCTAGGAATATTGAGTATTTAGGAGATTTTAATATAGATGTTAGAGAAGAACTGCTTTATGACCTAAATGGTGGAAATTTAGATAATTTTGAGAATGAGATTATGTCACCAGTAATTAAACTTAATGTGTGGGGTAAAGAAGTTGATGTTTTATTGGACAGTGGAAGCGAAAACTCTTGTATAAATTTAAGATTTTTGGAAGATGTAATGAGAGAAGGTATTCATGTTGATATAATTCCAGTTAAGTCCACTTTCATTGTCACAGCTGTAGGTAGTAGGTCTCAGAAAATATCTAAGCAAGTCGCAGTTCCAATTACCATTAGTGAGTTAGTTAAATTTCAGCCCTGTTTGGCAGTTCCAAATTTAGTATATCCGGTGATTCTCGGTGCGGAATGGTTATCATTATATCAAGTTAAATTAGATTTTCATTTTGGCAGGATATGTTTATTTTGGCAGGATAAAGAAGTTCAGGTTACGTATAAGGTGTCTAAGACTGACAAACAGATGAAAGTGTGTATGTTTGAGGAAGAAAGCAACGTGGTTGTGAGTGATGAGTTTCCTGAAGTAAATGAGGTAGACCGCGGAGATGCTAGTGAGAGCAAAGTTTTTAAGGTGTGTCAGGTTGCAATGGAGTCTGAACTTGGGAGTAGGATCCATGATGCATTGTCACAGTGTAAGCTGGATGATGAGCAAGGTCATCAGTTACATGAGGTATTAATAAAATATAAGGAAATTTTCAGCTCAAAACCCGGAGCAACACACTTATACGAGCATAGTTTTGTCGTTAAGGACACAAGTAGTTTCGTAGGGCCTAGGTATCCTGTCGCAACTAAATATATGAAAGCCGTCGAAGAACAGATAGGATTAATGTTGGAAAACGACATAATTGAGCCTTCAGCTAGCCATTGTTTAAATCCATTAGTTGTAGTATCCAAGAAAGACAATTCAGTGAGACTGTGCATAGACGGCAGAATGTTAAATACTAGGGTCGAAAGCGACCAGTTGAGAACTGAAGCAGTGGAGGATTTAGTTCAACGTTTTCAGGGGCGGAAGTGGTTCTCAACAGTAGATTTTAGTAGTAGTTGCTCAATGTTAGTGAGGAAATTAGGTAGGACACTAGGTAGTTATTTCAGGTATGTATTGTTGACTCATGTGACGTTATTCAGGCTAGTCAAGTGTTTTGTTGAGAGGTAGGAAGTACATGGAAGTTTGTAGCAACGATTGTTACATAAGCCGTTGCCATCTTGTGCATTGGAAGGGAAAATGTCAAAGCTGTTTTTATTGTTTACTGGACCTTATGTCGTTTCGAAGAGGATAGGAAAAAATGCCTACTTATTGAAAGATCAGGAAAATTGTGTCATAGGTACATATAATATTTACAATCTGAGGAAATATCATAGAAAAGAGCAAGTGCTGCAAGAAGGGCAGACTGCCGTGTGTTTATAATTAGAGTCGTGTCGTGGCTCTAAGGAATTGGTGGAAGTGAGATAAATCACTGGTGTTGCGTGAAACAAGAAGCAATATATATTGTGTTCTGTTATTGTAAGGGACTACAAGAACAAATGTAGCATGTAAATCCTGTATGACTGCACAGGACAATCAGAATGTTTATGTAACATTGCAAGAAGAGTGCAGATCAATCAAGGAAAATGAAAAGGGTATAATCATTATGTATGTAATTTGAAGGGTCATATATGTATATTCAGTGTATTTCCTGTTAAGTTTTAAAGGGAAGATTTGTGATTTCATCATTCATTACATTCTTTATGAAACCATGGGGACGTTTTGTAACGTAATCTTGATTACGGTACAAATTATTATTATTATTATTATTATTATTTTTAAAGTCATTGTGTAATTATTATTATTATTATTATTATTATTATTATTATTATTATTATTGAAATATCAAAGTTATATCGTTTTATTCACCCATTAATATCAAGGGAGGGGCCATACCATATTCACGTCATTACCATAGTCATATATAATATTGTCAAGTGCTTAGATTAAGAAACAGGGTTTTTATAGAGGTCTAGGGCTGTTTTATTAGTTAAATTGTAAAGACAGGACGGGCATGGTTGGAAGAAGTTACGGACGGTGAAGCAACATATTGCAAGAAAATGTATTTCTGGAACGAAGCCACGCTGACTGGAGACAAGGGCTTGGAGAAAGATTTCGGCGGAATATATAAATGCGCAACGAGAGGAATAGCGGGTTCTGAGTGGAATATTTGAAGTACGCGGGCCTGTATTCCCGCTCGGAGAAGTTTTAGCGTCGCTTGAGGACTGAGAAATGCTTTGCTATAATTGGTCTGATGGGTCGCGGGCAAATTTATGCCGCGAAACATCGGGACCATTCAGAGTGTATAAAAGCCCAGTGCGACTTCAGCACTGGCTATTCTATAGATTCTATTCTGTCATTCACATATTCGATCACGCACTCACTCACTGACTTTGTGAGTCGTAGACTCTGTCAGTCCCTCAGTAAGATGGGACTTAGTGAATTCAATTAGCCTGGTTTGTTCAAATTTGCTTACCATGGTGATCAAACTCAGAAACAAGCAGCAGCAGCAGCAGCAACAACAACAACAACAACAACGAGAAGAAGAAAACATATGTTTTCAAAGGTCAATAAACGTGTGTTGGCGTAAGATCTCAAATTAGACTGCAAGCAGACCAACGAGATGGACTTTGAACCACAAGGCACCAGGTATGTGGACCGAGTTATTATCAACACAGAAGATCAGCGCTAGCGAGAAGACAGTCAATATTGCCCCGCAATTAGGGAATATTAATGCACATATTGTACACAGCTCGAAACCTCAGATCAAATGTTAATAATTTTGTTGTAAATAAACCAGTATTAGTTAAAATGTCTTGTTCATTGGGAGTTGAATATATAGGATAGTTGGAATGCAAAGAGTATCTCATAGAGCAAGTTTATTGCCCTACGCTCCGATGATAGATCTTGGCTCAAGGAAGGGAGCGGCCGTGGCTAAATAAAATTTTAATGTGTTATCTTTACGATAACTGGCGCCCAGTAAATCTAAATTAATAAAGTGTATGTCGTCTGTCTAGACAGGCCAATGCTAAATAAGAACGATGAGGTGGTTTTAAGGAGTCTTGAGTGTAATATCTGTAGAAACGTTATAAATGATCGCCCAACTTGTAGAGCGATATCCAACGACAAAGGTAGCCGTTACAGTGTACTGCAATCTGGACCACAAATGCTGAAAGTCTAGCTGTATGATGGTACAACATGCAATGTGTGGGTCTCATGAGCAATAAAACGAGCTGAAATGTTGTTTGTGTTCATCTCTATTCCCTTTGTATTTAACGGTTCCGGAACTCTTGGAACCGAGGTGATGCAAAACTTTTTTGGATGTGTGTATAAAAGTGAAAGTATGTATGTATGTATGTGGGTGGGTGGGTGGGTTGGTTCCGTATACAAATCTACACTGTTCCACCAATCTCAACCAAATTTTGCATACACATAGTTTAGGACCCAGAAAGAACCGCTGGCTACATGCATTTTCGATAGCCTTTCTCATTCTTCTGATTTCGGCCCTTTTGCACTCGAGCAAAGGCTAATAAATTCATAAAATGTACTCATGAAGGAATGGCAAGGCAGATAGTTTCCATGGCAACGTCTCAAGTCGAAACATGGCCGACTGGATACCAGTTGAGCTCTGCACTACCGGTATAGAAAATGAGGAGCTTTACTTGAAATCCCGTTAGTTACTCAACTGCTCACACAGCACTGTCAACCGAGTATAGCATAACAAAGACTTGACACCATCTACTAGATATTTGTTAAATACCACTCACTCCCTCACACATTCATCACGAAATCTCTGAAACCACCCAACGGATTGGAATGAAATTTGGTATGCAGCTTCCTCAATGGCCGTAAACGCCCCCACTAAGAAAGGATTTTTGGATATTCAGGTTCTAAATGGGTCTTAAGGGGGTTAAACCTGCATTTCATTGAATAACAATATCTAACGAGTGGTTTCATTTGTGGATGTGATACTCGGCATATAAACTAATCATTAAAAATAAGCAGACATGGTACTATGGGTTTTTCGATGTGGTGTATTATTATGAGGTGAAAGGGGTGAAAGTGGGGGTTGAAGGATTCCTAACGAAGCGTGTAGGCCTATCTCTTAAACGACATAGGCGAGAAATTTGAAACTCAGCGAAAAAAATCAGCTTAAAAATTAAGTAAATCTGTGTTCCACCGTTTTTTCATAAATTAATTTAAGGGGCCAACGGTGTGGGGGGAAATTTTTTTGGGGAAAAGGAGGGAAAGTGTCCTAACTGATTAACTCACTCACCCACTCATCAAACTCAGGGGAAAAAGGCCGCTTAAAAATAAGTTAATAGGTGTTCAAGCGTTTTTTCATCAATCCAATTTAAGGGGTCCATGGGGAGGGGTGAAATTCTGGTAAAAATAATTGAAAGAAAATGTCCTGTCTGACTCACTCACACATCACGCCCAGCGAAAACTATTAAAGTTAGAAACATGAAATTTTGGGAATATGTTCACTGTATGTCGAAAACGTCAACTAAGGAATGGTTTTTGTTTATTCGGGTTTTAAAGAGGTGTTAAGGGGGTAAAGTGCATTTCATTGAATAACGATATCTCATGAGTTGTTTCTATGGGAATGTGATATTCGGTATATAAAATATTCATTAAAATAATCAGACATGTCTAACGGTTTATCGATGTGGTGTATATTATGAGGTGAAAGGGGTGAAAATTGGGGGTTGAGGGATTCTTAACGGAGCGTGTATTTCTTATACGACATAGGCGAGAAGTTTGAAATTCGGCGAAAAAAAACCCAGCTTAAAATATAAGTAAATAGGTGTTCGACCGTTTTTTCATAAATCCAATTTAAGGGGCCCTTGGAGAGGGGTGAAATTCTGGGGGGGGGGGGGGGAACAGGAAAGAAAGTGTCTTATCTCACTCACTCATCAAACTCAGTGGGGAAGAACAGCTCAAAAATAAGTAAATAGGTGTTCGACCGTTTTTTTTTTCATAAATCCAATTTAAGGGGTTCATGAGAGGGGTGAAATTCTGAAAAATAATTGAAAGAAAATGTCCTGACTTACTCACTCATCATCGCCCAGCCAAAATTATTGAAGTTAGAAACATGACATTTTGGGGCTATCTTCGTTGTATATCGAAAACGTCCACTAAGGAAGGAATTTTGGATATTCAGGTTCTAAAGGGGTCTTAAGGGGGTAGACTTGCATTTAATTGAATAACAATATCTCCCGATTGGTTTACTTTGGGATGGGATACTCGGCATATAAACTCATCATTAATAATAAGAAGACACATGTCTGAGGGTTTTTCGATGTGGTGTATATTATGAGGTGTATGTGTGAAAAGTGGGAGTTGAAGGATTCTTAACGGAGCAAGTATCTCTTAAAAGACAGAGGCAAAAAGTGTGAATCTCAGGGAGAAAAATCAGCTTGAAAAGTTAGTAAAAAGGTGTTCGATCGTTTTTTCATAAATTCAATTTAAGGGGCTCATGGGGAGGGATGAAATTCTGGGGAAAGAAGTCCACTAAGAAGGATTTTTGGATGTGCATGTTCTGAAGGGGTGTTAAGGGGGTTAAACTTGCATTTCATTGAATAACAATATCTCACGAGTTGTTTCATTTGGGGATGTGATATTCGGCATATAAACTAATCATTCAAAATAAGCAGACATATGTCTAAGGGTTCATCGATATGGTGTATATTATGAGGTGAAAGGGGAGAAAATTGGGGGTTGAAGGATTTTTAACGGAGCATGTACTGTATCTCTTATTCAACATAGGTGATAAGTTTGAAATTCAGCGGAAAAAGCAGCTTAAAAATAATAGGTGTTCGACCATTTCTTCATAAATCCAATTTAAGGGGCCCATGGGGAGGGGTGAAATTCGGGGGGGGGGGACAGGAAAGAAAGTGTCCTAACTCATTCACTCATCAAACTCAGGGGGAAAGAACAGCTCAAAAATAAGTAAATAGGTGTTCGACCGGTTTTTTTCCATAAATACAATTTAAGGGGTTCATAAGAGGGGTGAAATTCTGAAAAATAATTGAAAGAAAATGTCCTGACTTACTCACTCACTCATCATCGCCCAGCCAAAATTATTGAAGTTAGAAACATGAAATTTTGGGGATATGTTCGTTGTCTGTCGAAAACGTCCAATAAGGAAAGAGTTTTGGATATTCAGATTCTAAAGAGGTTTTACGGGGGTAAACGTGCATTTCATTGAATAACAATATCTCACGAGTGGTTTCATTTGGGGATGTGAAACTTGGCATATATATTAATCATTAAAAAATAAGCTGACACATGTCTAATGGTTTTTCGATGTGGTGTATATTATGAGGTGAAAGGGATGAAAAGTGGGGGTTGAAAGATTCCTAACGGAGCGTGTATCTCTTAAAAGACATAGGCGAGGAGTTTGATTTTCTCCGAGTTTCAATCAGCTTAAAAATAAATAAATAAATAAATAAATGAATAAATAATTAAAATAAGTAGGTGTTCGACCGTTTTTTCATAAATCCATTTATGGGCCTATGGGGAGGGGTGAAATTCTGTAAGAAAAACGTCTACTAAGGAAGGATTTTTGGATGTTCACTCTCATCGACAAACCAAAACTATTAAAGTTAGAAGAAGGGGATATGTTTGCTGTGTGTCTAAAAAGTCTACTAAGGAGGGATTTTTGGATATTCAGGTTCTAAATGGGTGTTAACGGGGTTAAACCTGCATTTCATTGAATAACAATATGACACGACTATGACGCGAGCGAAGCGAGGCTAAAAATGAGATGGTGTGTGTCTGTGTATTACTCAATCACGCAAGAACCACTGGTCCGATTTACATGAATTACACATGGAAGTAGCTCATTTACCTGGTTAACATATAGGCTACTTTTGATTTCAATACTTTGCACTATTTAAAGATGGCGACCATTTTAGTGACGTCACTACACCCTTTGGTTTCAAACTTTCATATTTCCATTTCAAATAAAGAGTGAACGCTAAGAAATAGCAAACATTTGATGGCATATACGAGGTTTAAAATTACATTTTCTATCCGAAAGGTATCTCCAACGGTTAGCGAGTAAAACCTAAATTCGTGCTATAAAACACGGTCAACGCCGAACGGTGTAGATGGACAAAATGTTCCATCCTTAATCTCCCTCTGCGCAGCACCTCGCCTATCCCCTGTTTTAACTGTCATCTTCACATTTTAATTTATTTATGACGCGTAGCGAAGCACGGGTACTTCAGCTAGTACTTTATATAATGTTCCCTTTTATGTAGCCTATCAAATGAAATCCCTATGTAAATACTAGAAGTATGTACGTTTTCATAATTCTATGTTACATATTACGTAGGGGCCGTATTGTTTGGTAACAGCGATACGCGCGAACGTTTTTCATATCGTCTTTCTTGCCCATATATGACCTTCTAGGTACTTAAAAGTACCGTATTTGAGCAAAATGAACTCGCGATAAGTCACGAAATCTGATTTATTGCGCGAATTGCAGAAATAGTCACGAAATATACTCCGCTTGGTACGAAAAATGCTAAATATTATCGAAAAAGCTCTCGGAAAAACGTTTAAATGCTTCTGAGGAATTGACCGTCGTGGTTTCCTTCGTATTTGATTGATAGTCCTGCATATTCTCAACACAAGCGCCCGCAAAGCCGGAAGTATGTGTTCAGTTCCGCGATCTCTAAGGCTATCGATGAACATCGATATCTGCTATCGATCGCATCAAATGGCGTTGTGGTCGTAGATACAGCAGTGTGCATCAGTTCGAGTTTGATAAAACTTTATCGACAAACATGCAGCATTTAAGTTTAAAATGCCGAAAACTAATGTCACAACAGTTTTCTCGAGGGCCGAGGAATACAACAGTGAGGGGTTCTATGTATTTGACGCTGCAAGAAAGATTCTAATGTGTAAATACTGCAAATATCGCATAGGCCTAATTTGTTAGATTTACCCCATACTATAAGGCCCCCCAGGGGCTCACATCTAGTGGGACGTGGGTAGGCGACCACGGGACCCCCAGCTGAGTCCGGCATAGCTTCCACTTACTTGTGCCGGGCTCCTCTCCGTCTTCTTTCCTGTCGACCTCACTTGGTCAACTCTTGTTCTCTTCTGACCCCGACAGTATTAGGATATCCGAGGCCTAGGGAGTCTCTTCCTTTCCCGCCTTAATTGGCCCTTGTCTCATCTTTTCTGATACCCTCCAGCGAGGGGTCAGCCTTCTTTTTCTTTTCCTGTTATCTCCTGCCTTCTGCACAAGGCCCTCAAGGAGGCAGGGTGTATGTAGCCCCACCACTTCTGGTGCACCCTAGATATTGCTACACCCTCAGGGGCTCACGGCTGGTGAGTTCGGGCGTTGGCGACCCCGAGGAATTCCTGAGCTGGGTCCGGTTTTCCCCCTTTTATCCATTACCTGTGGGGCGGACCCTTTCCTCTTTCCCTTTCCTATCTGCCTTTCATGGCTCTCCTTCCTTCCAAGTCCCCCAATCTGCATTTTTCGAGGGTTGAGGGCATTTCTTTTCCTCCTGTCCTTTATTTGCCTTATTCTCCTTTTGTTTTCCATTTCTTCTTCTAGTATATAAGTTCGTAGTTTTAGTTATAGTTTACATTTCATTATCATCTTCACGGTCACCGAAACCATTGGGGGCCGATAACCTACATGTTAGGCCCCTTAAAACAACAATTATCATCATACTATAAGGAAGATTTCAGAAGAAACATCGATCATTATGACAATTTATTTCGCGAAATTCTCACCGAAATAGTGTCAGTTTTAGCACCGAAATCAACAGTGTTATTTCACTAATAAGTGAAGTTATTATTTAATTGTTAACTGTGTGCGAATACCCCCACTCGCGTTGTTTGAGGTCCCTTAATCACTCATCGTCCGGCTTCGTGGCTAAATGGTTAGTGCGCTAGGCTTTGGCCCGAAGTTCCCCGGGTTCGATTCCCGGCCGAGCCATCAGGTAAGGATTTTAATCTCCTGGGGTTAATTCCCGTGGCTCGGGGACTTCATCCTCATTACGACGCGCAGGTCGTCCACGGGCGTCAACTAGAAAGACTTGCACTCGGCCTCTCCGGAGGCCACTCGATAATTATCATCACTCATTCATGTTCAACCTCGCGTTTGCTGTAGCAGGGTCCCGACTACTGGCGATATCACAAATTCTAAGACAATGAAGAAATCTAAGGCCGCACGCCTAGATTACCTGGAAACACTGCAACGCGCCTTGTGATTGTTGTTGTTGTTGCATTTGAGGGGCCCATATACTAGGGTGGGTGGAATTCTTTTCTGATAACCTTATTGTGATGGTTGTTTTGGTGTGTGTCAGGGGCGTACATAGTTTTATTTCGGGGGGTGCCCAACCAAGGGTTAGGGGCATGGTATAGGCCCAAAGAATAGGGGTCCGGGGTTCTCCCCAGGAAACTTTTGTATAATTTGGTGCAAAATGATGGCATCACTTTTTCAACCAATTTGTTGTGATGTTTTATGTTTGGTTAATGTCAAACACAACTAAGACCATTTTATGTTACTTGTTAAATACAATCATCTTGCTCACTTGATAGTGTTTACAAGGAAAGAATTAATGTTACTGTTTTGATTTACAACTCGCACCATAATATAAAGTAAAGGTTTGTTGAATTATTTCCAAATCTGTTCATAACATCGTCAGTGATATGTATGTCTCTGTAACAATGATAGATCGTTGAGTCTGTTTTCAAAAGTAGAATTTCTTAAGTATGCTTTCAACCAACTCAAACTCCGTTCGGCAGTACCGGTAGCTACAGAGAGAGGCAAATTTGCCAAAAGTTTGATAAGGGTATAAAAGTTAGGGAAAAAACTTTTGTCAAACGCTTCAATGGCATTTGTTGCTGTTCTTCGTTCGTTCATAAGAGCGAAGGCACTGGAGAGTAATAAGAGGTTATGTTGTTACTCATAAGATCAGAGCAAACTGATTGTCACACTGTTAACATCGCTCTACCGTCGCCTTGCTTTGCAACGTTGCCATACGTCGCTTAGTAACAATAGTACATAATAAGTATACTGGTGTTAATGTTTTAATTCATAAATAAATAGCCTAATATATGTGACAAAGATTGCAAGCCCCCCCCCCCCCCCCCCCCCCCCTATACGTCCCTGGTATGTGTATTTGTAAATCACGTGAGGATTGCGAAGGAGGTGGCTCTGGCCTTAAGTTACGACCCATCCCTGCATTTGCCTGGAATAGAAGTAGGAAACCATGGGAAATCACTTCAAAGATGGCTGAGATGGGAATCGAACCTCCCTCTTCTCAGTTGTATGTCACGGGGCTGAGTGTACTCCGCTCCAGCCAACAGACCACAATTTAATTTCTTGACAGAGCCGTGGATCGAACCTGGACCTCCGCTCTATCAAGTTCCAATGTTCACCGCTGGGTATTAGTGACAGTAGCATCTAGTAGCCAAATTTGGAACTACTGTACTTGAAATTGTTGGGAGCCCTCGGGCGTTCAATCAAAACTACCCAGCTATGGCCAATGGCTGCAATACATATAGGTAATATAATAACAAAAAAAATATGATTTTGATAATATTACCCACGATACTCATTTGAATTTTCCTTAAAGACCAGTAGCCGAGGATGAACGAGTGCAAACACTGTTGGACTATTAATAAAACTTCTACATATTTTAAAATTTCAGTGTGGTAACATTTCCGAGTTTTTCTTTATAGGCCTATACGAGTAGGCCTACTAGCAACCCACCCCAGCTTCGCCCGGTATCTTTAACGGTTTACCCAGCGTAAGCTTAAAAGGCGCACGGACTGCAGCTCCCAGACGCAATTCATAAAAGCCGAGGTGAACAGCGAAACTCCAAACACATATACTCTTGTCTCAAGTCCTAACTCGACAAGACTCACGTGTAGTGGGCGATGTATTAAAGATAGAGACATTATCTCGCGGACGTTTTTGTAGAACTTTTCATGCTGAACAATTCTTACACTCATAGTAGGCTATATACATATAACGGTTTGCCCTGCGTAAACTTAAAAAGCGCACGGACACAAAGTTTCTTTTCCACTCAATTCACTGAAATCATTCCTGCTCGGGTTCCTTTGGTCATAAATGAATGTTTTTCTACAGAAACCTCCTCGAGAAATCCTTTACAGAATGGAGAAAACCGCATCAAAATCCATCCACTGGTTCCCGAGATTACCCGTTACAACCAAGAATCGGGGAATTTGTTTTATACTAACAAGGAGAGGTCGACATGTGGTTTACTAGAAAAGTATTCAAATTTGGTGGGTTTGCTCTTCATAAAAAAATATTTTACCCCTGTTCGAGCGTTTTTGCCAATGGGCCTTATTGTGCTCAAAATTAAACGTTTAAAATCAATCCTCAACCTTTTGTGGTCTTATTCTCACACACGTTCCGAGCTCGTCTCCGTTGCGTAGTCGCTAGCGTGTTGGCGTTGGACATAGAAGTTATCGTGATCGGATCTACCTTGTTTTTTTAAATTATTTTCTTTACCTTTCTTTGACATTTTTTTATTTTATTTTATATTTTTGGTACACTATTTGAGTTGGCAGATTACATCAAGTACTTTATTGTTAATTTTTGCTTTTTTTATATACAATATTAATAAATTAATATTTACGTTATTGTTTACATACAGAAAGTTTAGCTTGATGGTGGAGCAGAGTGGAACAGAGGGAAGAGCTCATGCGTTTCTGCATTATATTCGGCGCAGTGCATATGAACGTAACGTTTACATTCTAACGAATAAAACGAACAACACGTTCAAACGTCACGGACGAATAATGATGTTAAAATATTGCACATAGCTCCAAAACCGAAGAGACCAGAGCAAATACATTGTAGAAAACACAAAAGACAATAAGGGGTGTATCAGTAAAAGAAAACAAAAGTGCTGACCAAGGTCTGACTCGAACTCGATACCTTCAATTCACCACGCCAACGCTCCAGCGACTACGCCTGGGAGACGATTTGGGAACGTGGGCAGAAATAGGACTACAAAAGTTTGAGGATTGATTTCAAACACTCGGAACAGAGGCAAACTATTCTTTTAAGAAGAGCAAACCTTCAAAATTTGAACGCTTTTCTAGGAAACCACATGGCGACTTCTTGTAAGTAGAGATGATTAATACAAACAAAATTCGACGATAAATTGGCTGGAGGAAACAAGTGGGGAACTGAATTAGATGAACAACGGAGAGAACATGATGCAAAAACAAGAAATCTTCAGATCCTTTTAGCACACTTTTAGGGTGAGGACTGACACAAGAAGCAACACAGTGAGATCACAAAGAGATTTTGGGAGAAAAGGAAGGCAAACGTCAAGTCAACCAACAAGTTCCAACGCTAGGGCTTGGATTTTTAGGTGATAAAAAACGGGAAAATATTTATTTTTATGTATTAAAAATACCTGAATTATGTGACAAAAAAGTAAAAATATGTAATTATAACTTAGTTTATTAATGTGAATATAAACAATATGCAGTACTCACGAATGCAATTTATTCTGCTGAAGCATTACAATACACAGCGAGATACATCTTCTGGTTGTCCATCACAAATGACTGACGATTATCGTGAAACACTTATTCTGAAGGCGCGAAACTGCGGTATTACGTTTCTTGCCCTTGAGGTGTTGTGTAACTTGAGATCGCTGTTCAGGCAAGATTGCTTTCCCACATAGTTGGCAGAACAGAACGCCCCCATCAGAAGTACAATTATCCTTAAATTCTGCAACATATTGCTGCAGACGATAACTTGTTGTTCCTTTTACTTTAGGCATCGTTAGGCATTGTTTCTAGGTAGGTGCGAGGGAAGGTCTAACACGTGTTGCAATATGGCTATGGACAAGGAAATCCCCGGCTTCCACAGTGAGTGGCACGGGGCGACAAGTTAAGAAAAAAACCACAATTGCAGGCTGAAGATTAGGTAGCTGACAGGATCTTCCTCGTTGAAGTAACACGGTACTGTGACCGATCCAGTCAGGGTCAATTACCAGCCCCGGATGACAGAAGATGAAGGAACTCGGAGAGTCAGTATGACGTCATGGCATGACGCGGCGAGAGCAGGGGAATGCTCCAGAAGGTTCCAACCCCTCCCACTTTTTTTCTCGAAGAAGGACGGAGTTCCGGAATGTTTAGTATGTGAATCAGCAGTATGTGAGTCAGTAGTGCGTGGACGAGAATGTCACACAGCGGAGCACGGAAGATTAGCCCATGTCATGTAGACAGTGATTTTACATCGGGAACTTGAATGGTTTTTGTGAGTAACCAGCAGGCCATGAAGCCTGAAACTAGCGTGCATATATTGCCAGTGAGTTTTTTTTCAGTGAAGCATGTCAGTTTGTTTGTCGAACAGTGTGAATTTCTAGGCGATATCGGACCTGCTAGTATGTGAGGAAACAGTTAGAACTGATAAAGGAAGTCCGTTTATGCCGACAATTTATGTTCATTAAAGATTGATACCAGGAGGTGTTTAAATTTACGAGTATCAGGGGAAGAACTATATAAGGATAGTCGAGGCGAAACATTATCGCGAGGCCCTATATTTTAACTGACATTCATTCGGAAATAGCATAGCAGTACGGCGTTTTAAGACACGTAGTGAAAACGCAGTAAGGGAGGCCACATCTACTTTAAGCTTGGGTTGGAAGACTACGGGCCGCAGGCAACTTGATATGTCGGTCAAGGCCAGCTCGAAATAGCTCCTCGTGGAAGGAAGTGTGTCACCGGGCTAAAGGAAGTGAAAACATATGACTCAAGTGAACCAGGAACTAGACGCTTTAGTGTGCGAGCATAAATGTGCTCTGATATAGTGAGGTGTATATTGCCGCACGGCAGCATGAACTTATTAGCCATGGACTCACATATTCTGGGCATCAACATGCATATTAACACGCGAATTATGCTGCACTGAACTGCTAAGGGGCCATAATGGGGTGAACGGTCTCAACGAGGTGGACGAGTGGACCATGGTTGGGACGTCGATCCACGGCGCTGATGAAGGTGACGGGGGACAACCTGTGGGCAGACATGGGCGTCGCCAGGAGATCGGGAGTTGCCAGAGGCGGATACCTCTGCCAGTACGCTGGGAGACCACATCGCGGGGACGCTGGAGGGACGCCGCCGCCCTGACGCCGCCGACGATGACGACGCCGACGCCATGGATTTCCGAGGACGCCAGATATAAAGTAAGACGTTTCCTTTCCATCCTTGTTCATCAGAAAGAAGAGAACTTCTACCTCGAATAGCCATGCCATGAGATAACCTGAGATCGTGTAACTTAACGCCCTTTATAATAATTTATTCCAGATTGAATAAGAGCATCATTTTTTTTCTTTTCATAGGGTCGTGCAGATGTTTTTTTGTCTTTCTTCTCGGGTCATTTGTCCTATATAAATTTACAGCATCAATGGTAGGAGTAAGACATGTATTTATTCTCTGAGTCATAATAATAATAATAATAATTTGAAATTGGGTAACCATAATAAGAGATGCCCATTTTGCTGGGAGATCCTAGCACGTCGATTTCAGAGGTCATTATTCGAATCCTATTCTGAAAGGTTTGTCACGGAATGAACAGATTTTTTTTTTATAGCAATGAATATGGTTGAAGATTGCCGGATAAGGTTCCTTGGATAGGATGCCATATTATCATACGACCTCGTGGTCCCGATAAAGTTGATACGCTCTGTTAGTGTGGGTTCTTGACACATGCTGATAATGCCTGATTTATTTTGTAATGATGTTGTGTAAAGTTTATGTGATAATTATGTGGTAATTAGATATGGTATTTTTCCGTCAAAATGTGACGAGATTATTCACGGGGCGACGGATGTCCGTGGAATTGTAGTTGTAAGGACAGGGTCCTCTTGACGAACGTGCCACGTTCATTGATGAGTTGTATTGAATAGCGCAGGGGTGTAATTGATGGTGCGCTCGACGGTCAGGTTGTTTGGATCTTCACACAGAGTGTTCGGCGGAAGGGTTACGATTAAATGTTGGTTATGTGAGTATGAAATACGCTAGGGCGCCTTATTGCGAGGTTCTTAACCTTTCATAAACATTTGACAATGCTATAATTTAATTACAAGGACAAATATGACCATGTGGATCAAGGTTGTTGGAAAGAGGAAGATAAATTAATAATAATAATAATAAGAATTAGTAGTGTAAATATGTAAGCACAATCTGGGTGTGTTAATAATTTATGATAGGTTATAATTAATTGTTGAAATGTCATCTTATGTGAAGCTGAGTCGATGTTTGAGTGCTATTTGATGTAACATGATGCTCTTTAATTATTCATTTGCAGTTCGATAGAGGAGATCCGTCCATTACTGTATAAGGGTAGACAGTTGTAATTTATATAGACATTCGATATTTTCTTAAGAGTTTTTTTTGCCGCAGGTGAACTTTATGTTGATTGGCTAGTGATGTTTACATGCGTGTGCACCGATAAATTATGGTTAATTTAGCTTTTTGAAAGACGATCTCCCTGTCGGAACTTTAAGAGAGGACACCCACGAGTTTGAATAAGCGTAATTTTCTTTTCTTTGTTTAGGGACTATGAACTTTATTTCTTTTCCGGACTTTGTCCCACCATAACATTATACTCGTGCGTGATAGGCAGGTTGCATATTTATTTATCCTTTGGCCAATAAAGGAGCAGATGTGATTTTACGAGGGCTTTTACTTTCTTTTCTGTTTGTCAATTCAAGTTAGGGTTTTGCTTGTGAATCCTGGTTCAGTCTATTTACCATCCCAACCCGTAAACGACCCGAGACCCTTTGTCTCTAGCTCACTGGAGCTTTTCATAGTCTTGTCTGTATGAACCAAGATTCACGCCCTAATTTTTTTGTACCCACTCCCTTGGCTGTTTCTTCTAATGGGGCCGGGGTGCTAGCCGGGTGATCGCCTGTCCCATTGGAGAAGCGGGCACAGGGGGGGGAAGTGGCGCCGCCAACGTGTTGGGCTCGACGACGATGGTGTGTTTCGTTTCCGTCATGGGCATGTTTTTTTTTGTACTCAATCATTTGTTGTGGTGATGGGAGTATACTGTGTGGTCAGATTCGTGCCTTTGATGGGAGCGCGATACTTGCCATGTGTAATTCTTGTGTAAAATTAACCTCGTATCACACTGAGCCTTTAGTGAACCATTTGACAGGGTTGGTACACGATCTCAGGTTATGGCTATACTCGACGACCTACATTCCCATGTAGGCCCCTATATTTAAGTTGTATTGTAAGATGTCACAAGTAGTAACCACAGAAAATATTGCTGATATATTAAAACAAATCCAAGTTGGATTAACTGGTCTAACCACTGAAATTAATAATGTTAAGGATAGTGTTGGGTCAATTAAAACAAACATGAAGAGCGATATGGATCGCTTATGGACGGCACAAGAGAGTGTCGGCATTCAGGTAGCAGAGGTACAGAGGACACAAGAGGGTGTCGGTATTCAGGTAGCAGGAATAAAAAAGGATGTTAGTGATAAAGTTGATGGTCTCAGAACCGACTTATTAGAAGTCATGGGATCTAATCTTAAGAGTTTAGAATCTCATTTGCAGAAAAACATTGATGCTGTAGAACGTAATCTTAGGCTATCAGGAAAGGCTATAGACAATAAGATTAATCTACTCGATAAAAAGGTAGAAACTACATTCCAAGTGCTCACCGCGGAGCTCAAAGATTCTATGGCACGGCAAATCAGGGATACTCAGAGTTCGCTTCGGGGGAATATTGAAGGACTTGAGGAGAAGTTGAACAGTAATATTAAATGCATGGGACAAGATTTGACGGCAAAAATTGAGCAAATTGGTCAGTCTAGCGAGGAAACCCTGGATAAGTTGAAACAGGACGTGTCAGGTTGGAAAGAAGAGGTTGCGAAGGACGTGAAAAACATGCAGATACAGGTTGAATCATTCCAGGACACGTATGACAGGAAAATCACTCATTCACAAACGACATTAATCGAACATGTGAGAGAATCTATCCACACTTCCATTGTTGAGTTGGAGGAGAAGATCATTATTCAACAGGGAAGGCAGCTCACTCGATTAGGCAACTTAGAGGCGGAAATGACGCAGATAAAAGACAAATCGGAGTCAGAAAGGGTTAGATGGTCCGAAATTGAAACCACGCCACATCTTAACGGGACGGAAAGTGAAAACGCCCCATTTTCTAGAAAGGCGGGTGAGGTAGATGCAACGCCGAGAATACGGAGTACAAATCCCGCGGGACACCTAACTATCATTAGAAGTATAGACCACCAGCCGAGGAAATTCTCGGGGAACAATGGGACTAATAACGTCACACCTATCGAATTTATGAGGGAGGTCCGTGAATACATGGCGGAGAATAAGATACCACGTGAGAGGGAACTAAGAGTTATTGAGAGGTCCCTGGAATCGACGGCATTAACTTGGTTTCGCGCATTTCGATACACGTTCACGAGCACGGATGAGTTCGAACGATTATTAATCAAACGTTTTTGGAGCCCTGAAGAACAATTGAACATACGGGCGGAACTATACGCTAAACGGTATGCGACATCCAATCCGACTAGGTACGCGGGGTACTTCGCGTCGCAACTCGCCAGGCTGCAGTATTTGACTCCACCAGTGCCGGAGGACGAATTGGTCCAAGCTATTATTCGACAGTTACCTGTAGAGGTCCAGAAGAGTGTAATAGCGTCAGGAGCCGAGACTTTAGAGGGATGTGAAGAGATTCTTCGAAAACTGGACCACACTAGCGCACAGTTACAGGCGAGGTCCGGACGACAGGAAAATAGAGATGTGAACACGGTCGTGATTGACAAAATTGCGCAGACGGAAGAGCGAACGCCGCGGGAGACGGACAGGCCAAGGGACACGGGGTACTATCGGAGCCGAGATAGGAGCTACAGTGGAACAGACGAGCGACCCAGATGGAGGAATAAACCGTATGAAGAACGTAGGAGATCCCGATTCAACAATACGAAGGGACGATATGGTGAATATCAACGAAGACAGTCAAATCAATATTATCAAAGACAGGATGCCTACAGGGATTCTCGTTCGCAGGGATCGCGGCCGAGCTATACGGAAAGACATCGAGAGAGCCAGGAATATTTACAACAATTACGGAGTAATCCATCCGCACCACCGGGGGAAGCTGACCGACCACCTGACACAAGTCGGTCAGATCAACAAAAAAAAACTTCAAATTAAGAAATTCCTCAAACCTTGGTCCTCCCGAACTGATATAAATTCAAGAGATATTTCAGGATACCGACTCGTCCGAATGAATTAATGGCTACGGACCTGTATGGCCCCCTTCCGAGGTCCACCAGGGGTAACCAATACATCTTGGTGACGATGGATGTGTTTACCAAATTAGTCATGTTGCACCCTATCCAGAAGGCAACATCCCGATACGTGATTCGCAGGATTGAGACCGACGTGATTCCAACTGCAGGGAAGCCAGAGTTCCTTCTGAGCGATCACGGAACGCAATTTACGAGCGCTGAATTTCAAGAAGCTATGGCACGACTCGGCATAAGGCATATCTTGAGCTCCATAAGATACCCAGAAGGAAATCCTGTTGAAAGAGTAAATGCGGAGATTGGAAAGTACTGCCGGATTTACTGTCATGAACAGCATCATCGATGGATGGAAGTGGTACCCATAATTGAACGTTGCTTGAATTCTACAACACATGAGAGTACCAGACAAATTCCTTGCCTTCTGCACCATGGACGAAAACCGAGTAGACCTTGGCATGCTGTTATACAGGCACCCCCAGAGATTGAGCCGTCGGTGCAAAGGAGAAACGAACTGGCTCGGGAGAGGATGCAGCTACAGGCGCAGAAACGGGAGAGAAGGAAGGCTGGCCGCCGTTTTCGCGAGCCACTTCGAGTCAATGACCTAGTGCTGATTCGAAAACCCACGTCATCAAACTTACCACTCAGAGTGTATGGGAAATTTGCGCGCCCATTTTCGGGACCCCATAGGGTTGCCAGAGTGATGGACAACAATTGCTATAGGGTGGTTGACAACGTCACGAATGCACTTGTTGGGAATTTCAATGCTGCGAATCTGCGGAAGTATCACCGGCAAGCCCGTTAGTCAGCATTGAGGAGATGACTGAAAAAGATCGTTCACATGCATCACTTGAGGAAAAACATAAGCTATGTTCCCACCGCTTATATTTTGAAGGCCGCGGGAGAGATGTGACCGATCCAGTCAGGGTCAATTACCAGCCCCGGATGACAGAAGATGAAGGAACTCGGAGAGTCAGTATGACGTCATGGCATGACGCGGCGAGAGCAGGGGAATGCTCCAGAAGGTTCCAACCCCTCCCACTTTTTTTCTCGAAGAAGGACGGAGTTCCGGAATGTTTAGTATGTGAATCAGCAGTATGTGAGTCAGTAGTGCGTGGACGAGAATGTCACACAGCGGAGCACGGAAGATTAGCCCATGTCATGTAGACAGTGATTTTACATCGGGAACTTGAATGGTTTTTGTGAGTAACCAGCAGGCCATGAAGCCTGAAACTAGCGTGCATATATTGCCAGTGAGTTTTTTTTCAGTGAAGCATGTCAGTTTGTTTGTCGAACAGTGTGAATTTCTAGGCGATATCGGACCTGCTAGTATGTGAGGAAACAGTTAGAACTGATAAAGGAAGTCCGTTTATGCCGACAATTTATGTTCATTAAAGATTGATACCAGGAGGTGTTTAAATTTACGAGTATCAGGGGAAGAACTATATAAGGATAGTCGAGGCGAAACATTATCGCGAGGCCCTATATTTTAACTGACATTCATTCGGAAATAGCATAGCAGTACGGCGTTTTAAGACACGTAGTGAAAACGCAGTAAGGGAGGCCACATCTACTTTAAGCTTGGGTTGGAAGACTACGGGCCGCAGGCAACTTGATATGTCGGTCAAGGCCAGCTCGAAATAGCTCCTCGTGGAAGGAAGTGTGTCACCGGGCTAAAGGAAGTGAAAACATATGACTCAAGTGAACCAGGAACTAGACGCTTTAGTGTGCGAGCATAAATGTGCTCTGATATAGTGAGGTGTATATTGCCGCACGGCAGCATGAACTTATTAGCCATGGACTCACATATTCTGGGCATCAACATGCATATTAACACGCGAATTATGCTGCACTGAACTGCTAAGGGGCCATAATGGGGTGAACGGTCTCAACGAGGTGGACGAGTGGACCATGGTTGGGACGTCGATCCACGGCGCTGATGAAGGTGACGGGGGACAACCTGTGGGCAGACATGGGCGTCGCCAGGAGATCGGGAGTTGCCAGAGGCGGATACCTCTGCCAGTACGCTGGGAGACCACATCGCGGGGACGCTGGAGGGACGCCGCCGCCCTGACGCCGCCGACGATGACGACGCCGACGCCATGGATTTCCGAGGACGCCAGATATAAAGTAAGACGTTTCCTTTCCATCCTTGTTCATCAGAAAGAAGAGAACTTCTACCTCGAATAGCCATGCCATGAGATAACCTGAGATCGTGTAACTTAACGCCCTTTATAATAATTTATTCCAGATTGAATAAGAGCATCATTTTTTTTCTTTTCATAGGGTCGTGCAGATGTTTTTTTGTCTTTCTTCTCGGGTCATTTGACCTATATAAATTTACAGCATCAATGGTAGGAGTAAGACATGTATTTATTCTCTGAGTCATAATAATAATAATAATAATTTGAAATTGGGTAACCATAATAAGAGATGCCCATTTTGCTGGGAGATCCTAGCACGTCGATTTCAGAGGTCATTATTCGAATCCTATTCTGAAAGGTTTGTCACGGAATGAACAGATTTTTTTTTATAGCAATGAATATGGTTGAAGATTGCCGGATAAGGTTCCTTGGATAGGATGCCATATTATCATACGACCTCGTGGTCCCGATAAAGTTGATACGCTCTGTTAGTGTGGGTTCTTGACACATGCTGATAATGCCTGATTTATTTTGTAATGATGTTGTGTAAAGTTTATGTGATAATTATGTGGTAATTAGATATGGTATTTTTCCGTCAAAATGTGACGAGATTATTCACGGGGCGACGGATGTCCGTGGAATTGTAGTTGTAAGGACAGGGTCCTCTTGACGAACGTGCCACGTTCATTGATGAGTTGTATTGAATAGCGCAGGGGTGTAATTGATGGTGCGCTCGACGGTCAGGTTGTTTGGATCTTCACACAGAGTGTTCGGCGGAAGGGTTACGATTAAATGTTGGTTATGTGAGTATGAAATACGCTAGGGCGCCTTATTGCGAGGTTCTTAACCTTTCATAAACATTTGACAATGCTATAATTTAATTACAAGGACAAATATGACCATGTGGATCAAGGTTGTTGGAAAGAGGAAGATAAATTAATAATAATAATAAGAATTAGTAGTGTAAATATGTAAGCACAATCTGGGTGTGTTAATAATTTATGATAGGTTATAATTAATTGTTGAAATGTCATCTTATGTGAAGCTGAGTCGATGTTTGAGTGCTATTTGATGTAACATGATGCTCTTTAATTATTCATTTGCAGTTCGATAGAGGAGATCCGTCCATTACTGTATAAGGGTAGACAGTTGTAATTTATATAGACATTCGATATTTTCTTAAGAGTTTTTTTTGCCGCAGGTGAACTTTATGTTGATTGGCTAGTGATGTTTACATGCGTGTGCACCGATAAATTATGGTTAATTTAGCTTTTTGAAAGACGATCTCCCTGTCGGAACTTTAAGAGAGGACACCCACGAGTTTGAATAAGCGTAATTTTCTTTTCTTTGTTTAGGGACTATGAACTTTATTTCTTTTCCGGACTTTGTCCCACCATAACATTATACTCGTGCGTGATAGGCAGGTTGCATATTTATTTATCCTTTGGCCAATAAAGGAGCAGATGTGATTTTACGAGGGCTTTTACTTTCTTTTCTGTTTGTCAATTCAAGTTAGGGTTTTGCTTGTGAATCCTGGTTCAGTCTATTTACCATCCCAACCCGTAAACGACCCGAGACCCTTTGTCTCTAGCTCACTGGAGCTTTTCATAGTCTTGTCTGTATGAACCAAGATTCACGCCCTAATTTTTTTGTACCCACTCCCTTGGCTGTTTCTTCTAATGGGGCCGGGGTGCTAGCCGGGTGATCGCCTGTCCCATTGGAGAAGCGGGCACAGTACAAAATGCAATAAACTGAAAGATACTGATTTAAAAAAAGTAAATATTATGTCTTTTTATGTGCTGATGAGTAAAAAGCAGTAATTTATGTATTTATAGAAAAAATGCTTTAAATATGTATTTACATAAAAAATATATTTATTTACCTAAAAATCCGAGCCCTAGACATTACGAAGAAAGCTGAAACAAAGAGAGAAGAATAAATACAATGTTACCAATGTCCTAAATAGTATCGTAGCTCAGTGATCCGTCTTTCAATCCATCACCATTCACACGAGTCAGTGAGCAGGACATTGAGCACGCACGTGTTAATCTTATCGCTAGCGGTGCGGTGAGAGACAATAAACAACTTGAAGCCTGAAGGGGAGCTCTGTTTGTTTGTTTGTTTATTCTCCCTGGCTCAAGGAGCCAAGTTGACACTTACTATATAATTTTGTGACAGAGAAATGCGCAGTAAGACCATTTCGCGGGTCTCATCACAGAGCTGTACAAATCACTAAGATTATTTATTTTTTACATCGTTATGCCTGATGTGTTGTTCCTCCCACAATCTCGTCATTCTCTCGCTGAGTTTCTTCCTTCGTTCTTCTGTGGCAGCTTCGGTGGCGTAGTTGCGAGAATGCTGAGCTTTTATGCCCAAGGTTACGGGTTCAAACCCGGCCGAAGTCGTCGGAACTTTTAGGAGCGTTAAAAATCCCTTTGTATGCCTTCCTTTGGAGGGGAAGTAAAGCCGGCGATCCCATGTCATAGATTTATGGCATGTAAAAGACCCTTCCACTAATTACACTTGTGTGAAGCCACAATTTTTAGGTTAGAATTGATAACGCTCTATTAGTTCCAACGTTCGCCGCCAGGTGCTGATTGCAATGCCATCTAGTAGCCAAGTCCGCAAGCTAGGTGTTGGGCGGGAGCATTTGGCAGCAAAAGTAGGAACTACTTGAAATTACTGTCTGCAATCCTTACTTGAATTAAGAAACAGATAACACACACTAATACAGCCATCACAATTAACACCGGTTATCAGACAGATTCTACACACATCCAAGTACATGGGGGTACATGACCACGTTGTCGCAGCCCCTAAACTTCGGAACCAACCAACTATCTGTAATTAACGTAAGGATTGCAGACAATCAATTACAATTTGTTCCTACTTTCACTACCAAATGTTACCGTCAACGGCACCTAGCTGTGTACTTGGCTACTAGATGCAACTGGCACCTGTTGGCGAACGTTATTACTCTGAGATATTTTGTAATTGTTGCATGCTGGGTTATAGCCCTGCGGATGCGGATAACCGCGGATAAACCCGCTATCCGCAAAATTTTTCGCAATGCGGATATAGTTTTATTTCATTTTGCATGGCTGTGCGAATAGCGGATAATATTTGGAGAAAATTTGCGGATAGTTTTTGGAATACATTCCGAACTTGTTGAATATCATTACTAGCACCCGGATGTTTTGGATGTTTATGACATATGCCATCTTCAAGGCCGTCGCGAGGGTGCGCGGGGCCTGGCGCGAGAATGTGCTCGGGGCCTAGTAGGCATGAGTTCGCGGGGGGGTTAAAAAAATAGACTGTAAGTGGCTGTGTTGTACGGAGAGTGATGTTTTAAAAGAAATTACCATATTAGGCTAGTTAAAACTCATTTTATTACATTTCTAGTTTCCAAACAAACCTCAACAAATAGGATAAGCATAAAATTGGATAGAGGAAACGCCTGATCAGATAAAAGCAACAAGCAATAGCAATGGAAAACTGATATAATGAGCTAACACAGGTGTTTTTTTTTGCATAAATAATATATTATGGGAAACGAAGCAAGTGCTTCATGTACTTTCTTACCCAAACGCACATAATTAATAAAAAATACGCATCACGTTTACATATTTCAACATTTCTACGGCTATACAGCTATTCATAAATTAAACTACTAAAAGTGCTATAATCTACTTTCACCAATAATATGAGCTGAACGGTCCCTTTGTTTACAAGGCAGCAGGCTTTTTTTTTCTAAAATAAAATAATTTCTGTTTTTGTTTAGAATTTAGAGCTTTTTATTTATGTAAAAGGCGCTTTGCGGGCCTTTGGTAGGGCAAAAGTGCTGATTAAATCGTTAATTTCTAATTTTTTGGCCGTTTCACATTCGATGACAGTGTAGCCAAACCGTTCAGACGCTCCTGCGCCATCGTTGATCGCAAATAGTTTTTGATTAGTTTCAAAATGGAAAAACTCCTTTCCTCCAACGCAACCGTTATAAGAATTGTAAGCATACCGTAATTCGATATACCGTCATTAAATTACGATAGGACTCTTTTATCGGGGCTAAGTACGGTACTGTAGTGCACCTAAAGCACGTTTTACAGATAACGGAACAGCGTACCTAAATAATTGTAGCTCTAGATAAAGATCTTCTGCATCCAAATCTTCAAGCTCCCCGTCATTTAGAAAATTAGAGTGTGTTTGACAAAGGTCTTTCAATTGCTTTTACTCCAAATTGGAAAGCTTGGAAGGATCGAAAAGAAATCCAAAGTATTAAAAAAAAAAACTTCGTGAAATCTATTTTCTACGCAGCTCAGCTCTACGATTGACAAAAAGTAATTTACCCGAAATTTATGTTCAGCTTCTTTTTGAAGTTCCTCTTCGATTTTTTCCATCTGTTGATCATTTTGCTGCTTTATTTCATCAAAGAACCTTTTGCGATTGCTTTGACGGCGAATAGAAAATTTCTTTGCATAGCCCAATTATTTCTCTAGCAGTGGACATTGCACTGTTAAAGCCAATGTTGCGATAATTTTGAAAAAAATACTTTCGGCCCTGAAGTTCGGTCAAAGCCGTATCTAACGAAGTCTTCTCAGATTGGAGAGTTTTACTTGTTGAGTTCACAGAAAATAACATATCGCACCCGATAACGAGGCTTAAAACAAATTCATACGAACTTGTATGAAGCAACAAAGATTGGGCCTCTGACCGCGTAACAGGATCTTTGGTAGTTTCTGCCACTTTTTCTAGAGCTTCGTTTACTTTGCCTAACTGGTACCTGATGGGCTTGACACTGTTAATTCTACATTCCCATCTCGTGCTAGATACAGTTTTTTAGTGTGAGGAGGCCAGGACATAGTTCGCACAAAATTTCCCATCTTTCCGTGGAAGCTACAAACAAAGTGTACAGACGCTGAACTATAGCGTACCAAACAAGAAGTTCCGTGACGAACTAAAGAGCCTACTTTTCTTAAAATTTAAGATTCATTCCAATGATTAATCTATATGAATCTACAGTATCTAGAATAATTGGTAATATCGAAATTTCTAATTAGTTCGAAATACTGTATACTCGGCATAATGTAGCCTAATAGAGCACCAAAGTTGGCAGCCCCGGTGACTGAATATATTCTTAGTTCTATCTCTGTTGTATCTCTTAGGGTACAGAATACAACATTTGGTTGGAGTCCAATGGATAGCATGGACGTCACATGCAGTTAAACATTGGATCTAACAGCGCGCGTAAAATCATGTTGGCAACAATGTCATGCATGTATTGGTCAGAAAAAATCTGAAATAATATGATCTATTTTTGCGCCAATTTTGAATGGAATCCATTAGTTAGTATAGAAGTTACATGCATTTTAAAATTGGACCTATCAGCAGGTTTAGAATCAATTTGGCAACACTGACGTATATTAGTTACTCCAAATTAATCTAGAATGCTAGGTAATATACGTGTGCAAAGTTTAGAGCTATTGGCTTGCATACTTGTTGATATATTGATATTAGGGTAACAAAAATAGAGACGGTATTTATTAACAGTTGGCAGCCCTGGTTACTCTTAAGAATCGGCATAGTCATATCTGTTATGGAACACATAGCACACACGAAATTTGGTTGAAATCCAAATGATAGTATAGAAGTTACATGTATTTAAAGTTGGACCTCTCAGCAGGCTTAGAATCATGTTGGTAGCACTGACGTATATGTTACTCCAAATTAATACAGAATGTCAGGTACTATACGTGTGCATAGTTTAAAGCTGTAGGCTTGCATACTTTCAGATATATGGGTATTTGGATTTTAAAAAAATGAGAGCATTTATTTACAGTTGGCAGCCCTGGTGGCTCATAAGAATACGCTGTCATATTTGTTTATGTACACATAGCACATACGAAATTTGGTTGAAATCTAATTGATAGTGTAGAAGTTATATGCATTTAAAATATGGACCTCTCAGCAGGCTTTTAATCATTTTGGCAACACTGCCATGTATGGCCTCCTGGAAATTAAACTGCAATATTATTATCTATACGTGTGCCAATTTTGAAATAGCTCCCTTTCATACCTTCCAAGATATCCAACATAGAGCTCAAATTTCAATTGCGATTTTTCAGCAGTTGGTAGCACTGACATAATTTTGAAGTATGGCCGTGAGATATTCAGGTATAGATCTTTACTCCTACCAAATTTTGTTTCGATTGCTGCAGCCGTTTAGGAGTTGATAGGGACGGACACACACACACACACACACACACACACACACACACAGCCAGACAGACAGAAGGACAGACAGACATTTGCCCGATCTCATAAGTCTACTTTTTCCTCATTTTTGCAAAATGTGAAAAGTAGGCTAAAATTTCATAGCGTCCTTATTGCATTTAACCATGTCACCCAAAAATACTGTAAGTTAAGAATATGTGCAACACATGCCATGAACAATTGAACATAGCTCGTTTATTAATATTTTTTACTCACGTCTGCACTCCCTTATACTTGGCCTTCATATTAGCACCGTTGTCATACCCTTGTCCCCTACAGTCCATGATATCAAGATCATTATCCTCCAATACTCCCTCTAAGACCTCAGCTAACCTCTTTCCCGGAGTGTCGTGTACCTCCGAAAATTCGAGGACCGACCCAAGTTTTGTCAACAAACTGACTAATTCAGACGATCCAGATCCAAGTAATTAATACCGCCCGGGGGGTATTAATTACTTGGATTTATGGGGAGGGAGGTCCCCCATACAAACACAGCATATTTTACATTGTTGGCTTATTTTAATTTGGGCTGGACTGAATCAAACACAGTATCTTTATTTTTTTCATTTATGAAAAAAAAAAAATGGCGTGAAGCGCGGGGCCATTCCGAGCGCGGGGCCTGGCGCGACCGCACCTCTCGCAACGGCCCTGGCCATCTTATCCGTTATGTTTTTTCCTTGACAATTGTAAGATGATTTAAACTAATCTCAAATTATGTCATTAAGAATAATTTACAGTCCAAACTGAAGATGGTTGCAATTCTGGCTGTATATCATTCATTTTAAACATAGCACATCACACACACATAGCTTAGGGCAGGGGTTCTCAACCTGTGGTACGCGTACCCCAAGGGGTCCGCGAAACATTTCAGGGGGTAAGCGGCAGGCCATCCTTCTACTCGATCCACATGCATAGTGAGCTTCGTGCCGTGACTACTGTATGAGTTATTTACGGCGCGTGTATTTGAACTCCACAAGGAATTGCATCTTTTCTTTACCGAGCACAATTCTAATTTATCATCAGTACTCAATAACTTTGGTTGGCTTTTAAAATTGGCCTAGTTAAGTGATATTTTTGAAAAACTGAACATTTGGAATAAGTGTATGTATGCAAGGTAGTGTTTCTGATATGTTCTATGTTGAAATGAAAACTAACGCAATGATTGAAAAAAACAACATATATTTTGTTTTATTAAAATATCTTTCCTTATAAAATTCCACTAACTAAATACCTTTTACATTTTTAATAACCATTATTACTACCTAAGAAAGGATAGTAGGGGGTACGCAGGATGTTTAATTTTTTAAAGGGGTACGATGGTTGAAATAGGTTGAGAACCCCTGGCTTAGGGGAACGACTTTCTCCTGAAATATCTAAACGTGTTGCTCTAATACTTTATGCTTTATCTAATACATTAATAAATATTATTGTGATGTCATTGGATTCGGATAGCATACGTGCGGTTGCGGGAAAAGTCGGGGCGGATGTGGAGAACAGTCGTGCGGTTGCGGGGCGGATGCGGAGAACAGTCGTGCGGATGCGGGGCGGATGCGAATAGCATTTTATTTATCCGCGCAGGGCTCTACCCGTCCGCCATTATATTGTATACCATGCTCAGTTAGCTATTCCGTCGTTTATACTCTGATCATCGCCAATGTATAACAACTGAATTCTGCGCTTACTACGGAGATAATTGTAGCTGAGGTATATCCGGCGATCGTACAACTGGCCCATAAGGCAACGGCCACTTCCCACTGAAGTCCTACCTCAATTACAAATACTGACATCACAGTGATCCGGGTTATTAGACAAATAATCATACGCCCAAGTACACGGGGCTACATGAGCGCAAAGTCCGTAAAAGAATCAAAATCAAAGCTGGCATTGTCATGTCAAGAGGAGGTGCGCAACTGCGAAGAGACCTGAATTCTACAAGTGGTTACTTCAATGACCAACAGAGTGCGCTCCCGGCAGACGCAAGTCTCTATTGGACCAGTCACGCCAGTTACACACCAGTGCCTCAGCGCCCATTTTGGTTCCAGTCTCAGTGCTCGTGCTCGGCAGTCGTTCTTCGGCGGGTGTGAAGTTCACCGCGTGATGTAGTGCGCATGGTAAGTTTAAGTTATGATTGTGTCAAATTCTATGAATTAAGCTGTGAAAAGTAACGCAGTACGTAGGCTACTTCGTTGTAATGGAAACACTGTTTGGTAGATTTCACTAAAAAGCTACCTATTGCTACCATGTTTCGACTTCCGGGAAATTTCGACAAATCATCGCGTTTCACATCACCCAGACCCCAAAACTACCGTCAGTTCAAAGGTTTATATATAATTTAACTTGCCATTTCTTCATAAGTTTATCAGAGCGAAGTTAGTTTCTGGAAATATCACAGGCTCTCTTAATTTAGGGGACTTAAAATGTGGTTTTCGGAAATCCTTTATAGACTCTCCAATTTTGTGTCTCACATTGAGAAGCGCAAAATATGCTTTGATCGTCCTTCGAGGATAATTTTTATATTTCGCCTATTTTTAGCATGCATTTTCAAAAGTATTTTTACCATATAAGAGATTGGTGGGTGTATTGACTCTCATGGATACCATACCTAATTTTACGATGCTCCAAGCATCCAAACAGGAGTTATAGGTCGAGCCCTGCGCGGATAGACAAAACGTTATCCGCATCCGCCCCGCATCCGCACGGCTGTTATCTGCATCCGCACGACTGCTATCCGCATCCGCCCCGCATCCGCACGACTTTTATCCACAAGTTTGTTATCGGAATGTATTGGCATTACAATAATATTTTCAATGTGTTGCTTTATACTTTATCTTTTAGACATTTGAGCAGAAAGTCGAACCCTTAGGCTATGTACGGTATGTCATGTGCTATGTCTAAAACGAATGTTATACAGCCAGAATTACAACCCTTTTCAGTTCGGAGTGTTAATTATGCTTAATGACATAATAAGCGTAAATCATCATCTTACACATGTCATGAAAAAACATAACGGGAAAAATATATGTGATAAACATCCGGGCCCTGGTAAGGGATAGTGGGGGAATTGTGCGCACTTAAGCAAGAATCGGTCTTGTGATGGTCTCATAATAGATAACACAACTGCAGCTATGAATAAGGGAGCCTTAGTAACTCCATATTCGATGTGCAGAAACAAATTTAATTCAAAAATAAATTTGGTGGACTATAATTCAAAATCTTGCAAATGTGCATTTACGCACGATTTCTCACCCTGCAGGTTAATCATGCGCATGGGTTGGGAAATTATGAGCATGGAATGAGTGTTGGAAAGCCATACTAATATGATGTGAATTGACTGAAACTTGCACTGTGCATTAACATTAGAATATTCCAATGCGTTTTACAATAGCATAACATTGCAATAATACTAAAATTCTGCAGTTTTAGATATTAGAACAACATATCTTCGTCTCGTCAGCATTAAAGGAGGCAATCCTATTTAGGCTTGTTCCTTCAGGTTGTTTCAACGTTAATGCAGGATATCTCTTCAAGAACGCATACAACCAATCTTTGCCTGCTAGACTTAACTTTATGGAAATTATGGGAAATCTTATTCTCCTCTGCAAACTTGAACTCGAACCGTCTAACAAGCTTGGTGGGCGTTAAGCCGTAAAATAATTTTACAAATGTCAAAAGGTATTCGATAATTATGAATCCATTTCGTTGGTAAAAACAGCTTTACGGACTAGACGAGGTGGAGCAAGACAATTTTGCAGCGACTGCTTTCGTAGGATTGACTGGGGAATGTTGAAACTCCTCCCCACTTCCCTTAATTTCCTCTCATCATCCCTAATTCCACGTAGAGCTTTCTGCACATTTTCTGCTGGGTAGGAATTTTTCTCAGTTTTCCGCGTATAATTTCTTTGCATCTGGAGAACAAAACACGAAATATTTTGCCATTAATGTCGAGTTGTATTTACTTGTATCATATGTTCTGCGCACTATTACCCCACTCTGCTTTTAAAACGTAACTCACTGAATCCCGGTAAAGTAATCTATTATATTGAAAAATAAATACATGCAAAACCATTTTAAACACTGGCATTTAAAACTACATTTAATCTTAAATAATTGAATCACAACTGTAGGCTTACCTTCTTATTTGCTGCAGGCGCGGATCTAAGGTTTGGCTTGGGAGTGTCACAGAATCGAAATTGTTAAGAAAAATGGTATCACTAACAACGCAATCACAAAATACCAAACGTACAAAACCAGACCTTTTTTTCTGCAAGCTACATGGATAGAAATTTGATGCGTTTAGCGCACCAAAAATATTCGTACAAATTGCAACGGCGTGTTTTGCGACTTTTACATCGAGCTTCGAGAAAAGTATCAAGGTACATTACAGTTTCGGCAAGTCGAGTTGGTACCGACAAAGGGAGAAAGTCACAGCTTAAATTGCCACCCAAGCTTGCAGTTTGGACGTCGGAAAAAATTTTTTTGGTGCGAAAAAAGCCCCAAATTCCTATCCGTGCATTGCTGCACATTCATCGTGACATCACTATAGACATCGATTGCGTAATCACACGGTTTGCTAAACAAAATTGACGAGTTGGTTTTGTTATATAAATAATCGTTTTTATATAACTGGTATGAAGTTGTAAATATGTACAGTTGTAACAGAACATAATAATTGCAATAAAGATATGTTCAGTATTGAATAAAAAATAAATAAAAAATAATAAAAAACCCGTTTTTCAGTTTCGTTTTTTGAGTTTTCAAAAAAAAAGTCTCCGTTGGGGGGAGGGGGTCATGACACCCCCCGTCCCCCCTCCTTGAATCTGCGCCTGATTTGCTGGCTACAGAAAATAACTTGCAATGTGTTAAGTTTCTTCATCCAAGCCTGACGGTTACCAGGATCACATAGCAACTGGCATCATGCTGACTGTCCCTATAAAAAGCATGGAATTTAAAGGTATTTGAAGTTTTTAATAAAAAAAGCTAGAAAATTTATAAGGTATAATTTTAAGTACTTTTTATTATAAGAAAATTAATCTGTTAGATGTTATATAGATATAATTTTATGTAAAAATATTTATGGGAAATTACGTTGTTACAAGGGAAAACTACCATGAACTGAGTTGCTCGTTGTACTACCAGCTCGAAAAGCATAGGTGCGCACGATTACCCGCTGCGCACAATTACCCAACTTTCCCCATGATATTCAACAAGTTCGGATTGCATTCTAAAAACTATCCGCAGCCCAAGGTTGCAGGTTCGAAACCTGGCGCAGTCAGCTGGCATTTGAGGGTGCGCAAATGCGAGGGAGCCGTGTCAGTACATTTACTGGCACGTTAAAGATCCCCTTCGGGGCAAAATTCCGGCACCCCGGCGTCTCTAAAAGCCAGGGTAGTTAAAAGGGACGTAAAACCAATAACATTATTATTAAAAACTATCCGCAAATTTATCCGCAGATTATCCGCTATCCGCAAAGCCATGCAAAGTAGATCCGCATGGCGAAAAATTTTGCGGACATCTGCGGGTTTATCCGCGGATATCCACATCCGCGCAGGGCTTTAGTTATAGGCGTACATAAAGATACACAGAAGACAGACAAATTCACTTTTTGCTTGCATCCGTCAAAAAACATACCGAAACGCATAAGAGAAAGAAAATTGAAAATAGAATATACAATGTACAATCATATATTTATAGATAGGTGTATTGAGTATGTATATACTGTATATGCAAGAGCAAAGACACCACGAGGCAAACTAACTCTATTGACTACAATGCTTAATGTAAATGACATTTGTATTTAAATTTAAGTATTTATAGGCAGAAATATTACCACATTTGCATAGGCTATATACTTCAATGTCAATACTTTGTCGGAATCCAGATTAGCGGATACAACATACTGTAACGATTCGATCCCATAGCTGTTATATTTAAAGGGTTATTCATTTATTATCATGTTATTATTATTATTATTAACTAGTACATCCATGAGATGATTTTTATATCAGATAATTGTAAGCGGTTTTGATTATTATATTCAATTAGATTTTTATTAACAATTACTTGTAAAGAGACGAAGTATTATATATTGCAACAAGACTGGCGATATGGACTAACCCTGTGCGTCACAAACTGAACGACGTAGTAAGAATTTCACCACGGCAAACTGCGTCATTTTCCTGAGATGTTAAGAAACCCACTATGGTGTAACCAACACGCCATTTTCTACGGTACGTACGCGTCTAAAGATTACAAATTGTGGTGCAATTAGCCCTCGTGAGAGAATGAACACTGAAGAAAGGGAAGCTTACTGGAGGGGGAGACCGTCGAAGACCACGTGACAAGGAAGTCATTAATACCTGCGACTCCGACAAAAGACGCATTGATCTACAGCTCTCAATGAAGTAAGGAAGTTGTAACCTTGCTTTCTGGGTCCTAATGGACTGAGCACCGAGAGTCGACACTGAACGATGTCTTGCCGACATCTATATCAATACATAATGGGTTATATCCCTGATCAAGAGTCTTTCTACAGATGGCAACGTACTTAATGAGGATATTTCATAGTAAATGAGATATCACATCATTTTTTTTAAACATAAGCGACGTAACATCGAGATCATCGATCATTTCTTAAATATGACGAATCTTCGACTGGGTGAGCCAACAATTCAATAAAACTATCGTCTCTATTATAATTTAACTTCATTTAACTTTCAATTCATTTTAATATTCATTTTCTTTTAAATAATTAATTGCCGCATTGAGTAATTTTAAATTCAATTGTGTGACTATCACTATTCTGTTTTATTAATATTTTGTTTTTGCATTTAATAAATTCATTCTCTTCAACGTAATGCCTATTTCTTTCATTGTAGTTGGTACTTTAAGGCAATCATACTCCTTGATTAAATACGGATTGGTTAGATGACTTTGTCTCACTACGGCCCGGGTAAGTGGTTTCGACTCTACTGCTGATAGCCGAGGTTAAATCAATAAATTTCGATTCACTGTCTTAAATAGGGATCTGGCGCTCAACAACTTATTATATTACACTATCACAGGTAAGGTCACACCACAGTGTATATTATTTATTCATATCATGTTTGTTTTATTGAACCACAATAGTCATCACCACGTTTAGTTAACTCATTAAAAATGTTACATTTGGCGCCACAAAGTAGGACACGAAAACCATTCGGTATTTAGTCAGAGGAGTGTATAATTTCAGTGCAAATTGTCAGTGCTTTTGGGGGACAGTGAAGTGAAGTGAAATTTTGGACGGGCAATTGTTATACGGTGTACTTCAAGATGTCGGAGGAGGAACAGAGGCAGTTGAGAAGTAGGGATGCAGTCAAGAAAGTTAATTATAAGGAGGTTGATAGCGGTAGCGATGTTGAGAGCGTAGAGAATAATACCAAGATGTCGGAGGTAAATCTTGAGAATAATCCTGAGAGTAATCCTGAAAATAATCCTGAGGTTAACCCTGACACTAATTCAGAGGAAAATATCGAGACGAATATAGAGGTACATCCTGAGACTAGTGGTAGTCTAGAGAAAGAAAAGTCTATAGAGATTCCTGAAGATCCATTAACTGCGCTCATAAGGCAGATGAGTAGAGATTTAAGTGCGAAATTTGATGAGAGTATGAATAAAAATAGTAGGGAGATGAAAGAAGATATTGGTAGGCTAAATCAAAATATGGAAGAGAATAAGAAAGATAATTTAGAAAGTAGGAAGGAATTCAATGATAAATTTGAGAAATTAGATAAAGATATGAATAAAAATATGGAAGAGAGTAAGAAAGATAATTTAGAAAGTAGGAAGGAATTCAATGATAAATTTGAGAAATTAGATAAAGATATGAATAAAAATATGGAAGAGAGTAAGAAAGATAATTTGGAAAGTAGGAAGGAATTGAGTAGAGATTTAGGTGAGAAATTACATAAGAGTAATCAAAAGATGAGAGAGGATATGAGTAAAATAAATCAGAAATTGGAAGAGAATAATGTAAAACTAGATATTGTGGAAACGATGAATAGAGAATTAAGTATGAAGTATGATATGCTACAGGAGAGTATTCAGGGGGTGAAACAGGAAATCAGAGGTGAAATTAAGGAGGAGGTAGAGATGAAGGCTAAAGATATTATTAAGACAGTAGATAAGAAATTAGAAGCAGCAGAAAGTAGGATTCAGGAAAGAATAGTAACTGTGATTGAAGAGAAAATAGCAACTCAAGGTGAAAGTTTTAGCAAATTGGTAGAAGTGGAAACTAGGCAGGTGGTAGAGACTTTAGGGGAAACTGCAGTAGAATCAGTAAAGACAGCCTGTAAGGAGACTATAATTGAAAGTAGAATGGAGTCAGACGAGATTTTAGGTGAAAGCAAATTGGAATTAGCGGAGATTTTAGGTGAAATCAGATTAGAGTCAGACGAGATTTTAGGTGAAAGCAAATTGGAATTAGTGGAGACTGTAATTGAAAGTAGATTAGAGTCATTGGAGATTGTAGGTGAAAGCAGATTGGAATCGGAGGAGATCTTAGGTGAGGAACGGCAAATAGCGGAGATTTTAGGTGAAATCAGATTAGAGTCAGACGAGATTTTAGGTGAAAATAGATTAGCGTCAGAGGAGATAGTAGGAGAAAGCATAGTAGAGTTGAAGGAGATTTTAGATGAACGCAGGATAGCTGTAGAAGAGACTATAGAATGTAGCGAAAAAGAAGTGAAGAAGATGAGAGAAAAGATAGGGATAGAAGTAGGTAAGATAAAGAAAGTACTAAGCACCCAAGAGATTAAGATGCAGACAATCATAGATAAATTAGATAGGCAAACTAGGGAAGAATTTAGTCCTGTGATAGAGGAAGTTAATATGAAATTATTAGTGGCAGAGAAGCGTGCGTTAAGTCATAGTCAGAAGAACATAATTAGTAAACAGGTTAAGAGGAGGAGAGAGATAGATAAGAGCAGAAGCAGTAGTCCACGGCTAAAGAGAGCATTAAGTGATAGTAACGGAGAAATGAAAATGAAACCTAAAGGTAGATATTTTAGAAGTAAAATGAAAGAAAAGAGAATTAAGTTGCTAGAGGAGAAAGAAATCAGGATGAGAGAGAGAAAGAAAGCATATGACGTGCAGTGGCGTACTGAATTAGCCAGACTTGGGGATGTGAGAGGGGGAAAGCCGAAGTACTGTGTTACTATGGATGAATGTAGTACAGAGGAAGTAGAAACTAATGTAACACGGAAGGAATTATGTGGAATTCTAGTTAAAGATAGAATTGAAGATGAATGTGGTAAGAACGGTGAAATGCCAGTGAACGTATTTATGTAAATTTATATTACCGATAGTTACTGTTCCGTATGACTTAAATATTAAGTAATGAAGTTTAATAGGATTTAACAGAGGTAGATAAGGAACCTGCTGTGTGTAATTTTAATTCAGTCGTGAAGTTAGGATGGTAAGGGGCGCGTAGTGCCTACGCTTATTGATTTAGATTGACTAAAATTATTTAATTTTGAAGACAGAGGTTGTCGTGCTATTGAGCAATGCAGGTAAGTTGAATGTAGGTCCTTAAACTGCAGGTAAGTTGGATGAAGTAAGAATTAAATTTTAAAAGTAGGAAGGTTATTACATAGGTAAGTAATCGAAAGAAAGTAATAATTATTATGGCAACCATAATTAAGAATATAATGGTAATAAAGATTTAATTCAAAAGTGAGTGAAGATCAGATGATACAGTGGTAATAAAACTAGTGAGTTGAAGAATTAAGTATTGATTTAATAAAGAAGTTTCAGTTGAGGACAGCGAGGTTATCAGCGGATATATGTTGAGAAATTTATAAGTGGTTTAGAATTGTTAATGGTAATGCGTTGTATGAATTAACCAACATCGGGTTGAAATGAGGAAGTAGTAACTAATTAGGACATCTGGTAACTTACTTGGTGACAGATATGTGTGTGTGTATGTGTGTATTTTCACGTAAATGGACGTGAGTTTGAAGAAGTAGGCCAACGAAGGTAATGCCGTTGAGCAAAGTGGTTTTAAGTTTTTGGTAAGATGCCAAATGAAGTAGGTTGGAGGAAGTTTTTGGAGGATGAAGTAGGTCAGCAAGGTATATTCCGTTGAGCAATGAGATTTTTTATGGTGTCTACGGGACTACGTGAAGTTAATGTTGGGAGTTTTTTTTAAAGTATATATGGATGTATGCACACAAGGTAATAAGAGATTACAAAGGTAATATGGTCCAAGTTTGAGTTACAGTTACGCAGGTTTTAAAGATATTACAAGGCTTGTTATTGAGCTAAACCACTTTGTAGTAAAAAGTTACTGATGATTAATAACGAATTAATGATGTGGTAGATTGTTGTCCTACACACAGGTTAAAGTAAAGATAATAATTATAATTAAAAGGTTGACATAATATTTACTAATATTGAAAGGAATTTGTTATAATTCGACGTTTGAGGATTTAAAGATAAATCTTTTTTTTTTAGTAGACAGGAAATTAAAGTTTTATTTATGTCATACGGAGTTAGTAAAGATAAGTTAATATTTTGAAGGAAGAATAAGTTGGTAAGATAAGTGTATACCTAAGGGGTAATAATGAAGTTACAATTAAAGGCAGGTGTAAGTTACGCATTTAATTTGATAGAGAAGAAAGTATTTGAACTGTGTTAGAACTCAGAACTTGCTTTATGAAGTGATTATGGGAGAATATTTGCTAATTATGAGTGTCAGTGTTATTGACTGTCAACTGGAACACTGTCATTATTTGAGGAAGACAATAGTTAGGAAAGCAAAGTATGATGTTATTATTCCAAGGAATTAGTCGAAGCATGTAAGATTTTTTTTAGCTGAAATTTAGTGTGTTATTGGTCAGTAAGAGGTGACCTGTAACAGTAAGAAGATGTGGGATTATACCACGAATAGGGGAGGTTTTTTTGTATGTGACGTGTGATGTCACGATGAATTGTTGAGAGTTCTGAGAGATTCTGGTGTAGTAGGAATAAGCTATACTCCAGGCGGTCAGAACAAGTAGGAAGTGATGTCTGTAGGACTTAATTAAGAGTTTTGAGAGAAACCTAAGGGGGGTTTTTAGGCATTCAACAAGAAGTCAAATCATGAATAGACTAAGTTCAAAGTATAAGGGCATTAATATTTTGTGGAACGAAATATTTATTCCGAGGAGTTTGTCATGTGTTTTTGTGAAATAGTTTAGTGATATACGTAATTCAGGTATTGAGTAGTATTTTGTCCAAGTCTTAATCATTTTGTTATGGTAAGTAAGGAATGACGTTACGGTAAAGTTATATCTTGACGCTAAGTTAAATTTTATAAAGTGAACGAGAAGTCAGATTTTATGTTTATTGGTGATTTTGAAAATTCAAGTTATTGTTTTCGAGAAGTAGTAAAGAGGAATTATGGTTTTATGAGAAGTTAAGAAGTCGTGGAGACTTAGGAAGTATTAATTTGGAAGGAGGCGGCCGTGGCCTAAGAAAGAATTAAGCCACGAAGGCAGGTGAGTAGTAACTTGGATATTTAAATGAACTGTTTAATAACTGCTTTGAGGTATTTCGATGTCATTATGTATTTGGGGAAATATTTACATGTATGACATATGCACTGAAATAGGAATTGCCTTAGGTATCTTGCTAAGTTATTTTTTTCTTCAATTATTGAAATTTTACTGCATTTGAGTAATCCCTTTATAAAGACGAAAGGAATATTGTATTGTTTGCATCCTATTATCGTGTGCTGTAATAGTTATTATGGGTTAATCAGCTGGTATTACAACAATGTACTTCTACGCCAGACTGATATACAAAAACTACGTTCAAAAGAGATGAAGCCAAAATTGTATGTCATGCATACGATCACCGAAATATAAACGAGTGCAGCGTTGACATATATGTCAAAAATAAAAGTGAAGGGCATTTTATATGTATTTTTTTACAGCATATAAAAAAAATGAACATTATGAACATTTGGAAGAATGAGATGAATGAAAGTTAAAATATGATTTTTTTGTGAAGAATACATTTATGTATATTTTTTTTACAACATATATAAAGAAGAATGAACATTATGAACATTTGGAAGAATGAGAAATGATAGTACAAATATGTAAAGTGAAAAGAGTATGTTCTTGTATATCTTTATGTATTGTTGAAGGGTATTATTTGTATGTTGTCGTTATGGGGGTATTAATATTTAAATTTGTATTCATTTGTGTAGGATGTGTAGTGATATAAATAATGTTACATTTTATTTTAAATTATTTATATCAGGGGCGATTGTAACGATTCGATCCCATAGCTGTTATATTTAAAGGGTTATTCATTTATTATCATGTTATTATTATTATTATTAACTAGTACATCCATGAGATGATTTTTATATCAGATAATTGTAAGCGGTTTTGATTATTATATTCAATTAGATTTTTATTAACAATTACTTGTAAAGAGACGAAGTATTATATATTGCAACAAGACTGGCGATATGGACTAACCCTGTGCGTCACAAACTGAACGACGTAGTAAGAATTTCACCACGGCAAACTGCGTCATTTTCCTGAGATGTTAAGAAACCCACTATGGTGTAACCAACACGCCATTTTCTACGGTACGTACGCGTCTAAAGATTACAAATTGTGGTGCAATTAGCCCTCGTGAGAGAATGAACACTGAAGAAAGGGAAGCTTACTGGAGGGGGAGACCGTCGAAGACCACGTGACAAGGAAGTCATTAATACCTGCGACTCCGACAAAAGACGCATTGATCTACAGCTCTCAATGAAGTAAGGAAGTTGTAACCTTGCTTTCTGGGTCCTAATGGACTGAGCACCGAGAGTCGACACTGAACGATGTCTTGCCGACATCTATATCAATACATAATGGGTTATATCCCTGATCAAGAGTCTTTCTACAGATGGCAACGTACTTAATGAGGATATTTCATAGTAAATGAGATATCACATCATTTTTTTTAAACATAAGCGACGTAACATCGAGATCATCGATCATTTCTTAAATATGACGAATCGTCGACTGGGTGAGCCAACAATTCAATAAAACTATCGTCTCTATTATAATTTAACTTCATTTAACTTTCAATTCATTTTAATATTCATTTTCTTTTAAATAATTAATTGCCGCATTGAGTAATTTTAAATTCAATTGTGTGACTATCACTATTCTGTTTTATTAATATTTTGTTTTTGCATTTAATAAATTCATTCTCTTCAACGTAATGCCTATTTCTTTCATTGTAGTTGGTACTTTAAGGCAATCATACTCCTTGATTAAATACGGATTGGTTAGATGACTTTGTCTCACTACGGCCCGGGTAAGTGGTTTCGACTCTACTGCTGATAGCCGAGGTTAAATCAATAAATTTCGATTCACTGTCTTAAATAGGGATCTGGCGCTCAACAACTTATTATATTACACTATCACAGGTAAGGTCACACCACAGTGTATATTATTTATTCATATCATGTTTGTTTTATTGAACCACAATAGTCATCACCACGTTCAACGACTCAATAAATAATGTTACAATACGGTATCACCCGGATGTCCAAATATGGATATATCAATCACACAGTATCAAATAAAATCATCCTTACGATGAACCCGTTTGCCGACAAAAGAAATGATTAGTTAAAATGTACTCTCAAACTAAATTCACATAACGTGTACTTCCTGACGTGAAAATAAAATTGAAAACCTCGTAGACGAAACGCAATACACGTCACCGTTGTCTCCATCCACAAGAAAACCCTCTAATAAATTATAAAGGCTTGTGGTGCATGAAAACTTACGTTTTTTAGTCTCCAATGGCCCAAATTCCCGAAAGCCGCAAAAATACTATTTCAATTCTGGAATTTTTGAAAATAATGTTGCTGTTTGGAGATATAATAGACCTTCTGTACGGTATATCGCATGTGAAAGAGTTCTGGGGTACCCCTTGACGCCCTTGAGCGCATTGATGAATTTTACAGTCTTAGTTGGTTACGTGATAACCTTATAGCCATTGGCAAACTTTCAAAGGAAGGTAATTTCTTACAGAAATAGGTGGGCAGTTGGTTGGTTGGTTGGTTCCTTAGTTTAGGGGCTGCGACAACGCGGTCATGTAGCCCCGTGTACTTTGGGTGTGTGTAGAATCCTTCTGATAACCGGTGTTAATTGTGATGACTGTATTAGTGTGTGTATGAAAATGAAAATCCACAGCCTGCTTCCAGTCTCCGACCGGGTCAGGAATGGAATGAATGAAGCCCCCATCTAGCGGCGAGGATATGAACTGTGCCGGCTGCCGAGGCCTGACGCACTCCTCTGGGGCAATGATTAGATGAATGACAGATGAAATGAAATGATAGTGGAGAGTGTTGCTGGAATGAAATTTTTGACAGGGAAAACCGGAGTACCCGGAGAAAAACCTGTCTGCCTCCGTTTTGTCCAGCACAGATCTCACATGGAGTGACCGGGATTTGAACCACGGACCCAGCGGTGAGAGGCCGGCGTGCTGCCGCCTAAGCCACGGAGGCTTGCAGTGTGTGTATCTGTTTTTTAATTCAAGTAGAGACTGCAACTTTGAATTTTCAAATAGTTCCTACTTTTGCCGCCAAACGCCACCGTCAACGACTACTAGGCCTAGTTCAGAACTAGCTACTAGACGCCACCGCAGTCGGCTCTTGGCAACGAACGTAGCAACCTAAGAGCGTTGTTTACATTCTTAACCTATCCAATTTAGTTTCACACAGGTGTAATTAGTGGAAAGATCTTTAACATGCCATAAATCTATGACATGGGACCGCCGGCTTTACTTCCCCTCCGAAGGAAGGCATACTGAGGGATTTTTAACGCTCTTAAAAAATCCGACGGCTTCGGCCGGGTTTGAACCCACTATCTTGGGCATAGAAGCTCAGCATGCTACCAACTACGCCACCGAAGCCGCCGGTGGGCAGTTGGATGTCACCACTTGTATTGTTGTCATGGTTACCCGCTGCGACTACGCCGTCATGTAGCCCCGTGTACTTTGGGTGTGTGTAGAATCTGTCTGATAACCGGTGTTAATTGTGATGACTGTATTAGTGTGTGTTATCTGTTTTTTAATTCAAGTAAGGACTGACTTTTGAATTTTTCAAATAATTCCTACTTTTGCTGCCAAACACCACCGTCAACGACTACTAGTTCAGGACTTAGCTACCAGATGCCACCGCAGTCGGCTCTTGGCAACGAACGTAGGAACCGAAGAGCGTTGTTTACATTCTTAACCTATACAAATTAGCTTCACAAAGGTGTAATTAGTGGAAGGTTCTTTAACATGCCATAAATCTATGACATGAGACCGCCGGCTTTACTTCCCCTCCGAAGGAAGGCATACTGAGAGATTTTTAACACTCTTAAAAAATCCGACGACTTTGGCCGGATTTGAACCCGCGCTCTTGGGCATAGAAGCTCAGCATGAATTTAGTTTTTTGGGAATATCTCAGAAACTGTCGGTTCTTGAGCCTTAAAATGTAGTTTACGGGGACTCTTGGGGTTCCCGAGTTTAGTTTCTGACACCAAGGGGCTGAAAATGAGCTTTGTCTCGTTGTACGCCATAATATAATAATAATAATAATACAATAGACCTTCCGTACCACACCTTCACGTGTAAATCGCGTGAAAAAATTCTAGAGTACCCCTTGACCCCCTTAAGCGCATTAGATGTATTGATGAATTTTACAGCTTAATTTGGTTCCGTGATAACTAGGGCTCGGATTTTTAGGTGCCAAAAATCGGGAAAATACTTATTTTTTATGTATTAAAAATACCTGAAATATTTGACAAAAAAGTAAAAATATTTAATTATAATTATAATATGCAGTACTCACGTAATTTATTATATGTCTCACTGACTTCTGAGGCATTACAATACACAACGAGATACATTTTCAGGTTGTCCATCACAAATGACCGACGATTATCGCGAAACACTTATTCTGAAGGCGCGAAATAGGGGCAATATGTTTCTTGTCCTTGAGGTGTTCTGTAACTTGAGATCGCTGTTCAGTCTTGCTTGCGTTCCCGATATCGCTGTTCAGCCTTGATTGCTTTCCCGAAATCGCTGTTCAGCCTTGATTGCTTTCCCACATGGTTGGCAGAACAGAAAGCCTCCATCAGAAGTAAAATTATCTTTTAAATTCTGCAACAGACGATAACTTGTAGAACTGCCTTACACTTCACGGTGCCAGAAATGCATGCTGCATGTGAGTGACACTGGTTCCTGGTGGCTGGGGGAGGGGGAGGTCTAGCACGTGGTGCAATATGACGATGGACAAGGAAATCCTCGGCTTCCACAGCGAGTGACACGGGGCGACGAGTTAAGAATAACACAGTCGCAAGCTGACATATGCTCTGCATGAAGATTGGATAGCTCACTGGTTCTTCCCCGTTGAAGTAACACAACAAAAATGCAATAAACTGAGAGATCTATCATACTGATCTTAAAAAATGTAAATATTATGTCTTTTTATGTGCTAATAAGTGAAAAGTAGGAATTTATGTATTTATAGAAAAAAATGCTTAAAATATGTATTTACATTAAAAAGTTTATTTACCTAAAAATCCGAACCCTAGTAATAACCTTATAGCAGTCTGCAAACTTTGACAGTAATGTAATAAGTGGAAATGGATTGCGTCTTACAGAAAGATGGACCTCTGAGATTCTGTTGCCATTAGGCTTGCCAGTCGTTCCGTTTTATCCGTCTTTTCTTGGTTTGTTGTGCGTTTCATTTCAATCTTTAACGGAACTCCAAATATTCCGTTTTTTGTGTGTTAATTTTGATAATATATTCACTTTAAAAATGTCCTGCTTCAGAATTGATTGTAATATCTAGCTTGTTTTCTGGTGATACAGGCAGTGGCGTACGCAGGATTTCCTTCGGGGGGGGTTATGGTGGGTGGTTTCATTCATAGTAATGTCCTATAATAAAAATGATAATTCATAAAAAGCAAGAACTCAGTTAAATCAACACTACCTGACCCAAACGAGAAATCTCGCATGTTCATAAACCACCCTTCCCCGATAGGTTTATAACGAGAGAATTAATTACAGCATGTTAGAACTCCAGTATTTGCAAGTCGCACACTTCTAACAAAAATTGATATTGATGAAATTAGAATGGAATTCGTCACTGCTAATGTCATTTGTGTGCTGAGTCCATTGATTTATCTTAGCTGTAACACTCACCAGTTATTCGATATTTTTGAAATTATACGATTTGAGTACTCATTCCTTAGTAGTATAATTCGCTAGACTTTGAATATTGCATCATCATGACCAGAAATTGCGTAATCCTGATGACGTCATGGGATGACGTCATGGGTCCTTAGAGCGAGCACGTGGTCCAGGAGCGAGCATGTGCAGTGCACGTGTTAGCGTGGGAAGAGGTTGACCCTTTGGCTTGTTTGTGCGATGGTGATAAAAAGTTAATGGGTGTTGACGTCATGGAGGATGTTTATTAGGATGCTAACTGTCATCTGACACCCATGCGAGTGTGAGCACCAAAACAAAAGGTTATTCGCGGGTAGTGGGGTAGTGTATGTTCTCTTGCAAGTCGCGTGTGTGCTTGAATACGTATGGCTATGTTGGGAAATGTTTGGTGGCGGGCGAGGACTAGGGTTGAGTGAGGGTTCGTTTAAATGCTATTTTTCCCGCTCTATTTGATGGTGAGGTAATTTTTTAAAATGGGTGGAATTTGGAAACGCAATTTGAGGTAAACGTGCTTTTTTGACAATTTGGCGAATTTAATGAGCTTGTAAGGCTAGAACGATGCATATAGGGTGTCGTAGGACTTGTGGTGAACCACCCCTTGCTATGGACGGGAGTATATCCACCCCAAAATAAATCTACCCTTACCCGGAGGTTAAGTAGTGGTTATTTTTGTATGCATGCGCACTTGAGGGCTTTTGTAAGAGAGCGGAATTTTTAAAAGATTCTTTATAGATGAGGCTTTTTAAAAAATTTATTAAAAAAACAAAAAACTAATAGGTCATTCGATTTTTAGTATCTCGCTAACCAATAATGCGATGTAAACATATGGGGTGTCATAGGACTCGTAGTGAATTCTCCTTTTGTATGAATGAGGTATGTCAACCCCCAAAATAAAAACTACCCTTACCTGGGGTGAAAGAGCAATTTTTGTATGTATGCACACCGGTGGCTTTTGTCAAAAGGGTCTAACTACACATTTGTTAATATTTTCTGAACCCACGATGGGATTTTCCCATAGGCAGTATCCTAGCACTTGGGGTGACACCTCGTTTTTGAAAGTATCATTCATTTATTTTCTTGTCAAAAGGGCCTAACTACACTTTTGTTAATATCTCGTGAACCAATCATGCTAGGGACTTGTATGAGGGGTCCTAGCACTTGGGGCGACGTCCCCCTTTATGGGGTGAAACTACCCCCCCAAAATTGAAAACTCAATATCTTGGAAACTATGAACCCTAAAATTAGGCGTTATAGCTTTAAAAATAGGTGATGACATAGGCTTTTACCTGGATTGGTCATTTCACCCCTAAAACAGTAAATAGTCATGTTATGGGGAAAAAACGTGTTAAACACCTAAAAATGATAAATGAAACTAAGATCTTTTGTTTTTGATGAAAAATAGCAGGGGGGTGAAAACTACCCCAAAATTGAAAAATCGATACCTTGGAAACTAAGAACCGTAAAATTATGTGTAATAGCTTAAAAAATTCGTTGTGACATAGGCTTTTACCCGGATAGATGATGTCACCCCTAAAACAGTAAATAGTGATTTTACAGTGGGGAAAAAGGTCTTAAACGGGTAAAAATGATAATTGAACCTAAGATCTTTTGTTTTTGATGAAAAATAGCAGGGGGGTGAAAACTACCCCCAAATTGAAAAATCGATACCTTGGAAACTAAGAACCGTAAAATTATGTGTAATAGCTTAAAAAATTCGTTGTGACATAGGCTTTTACCCGGATAGATGATGTCACCCCTAAAACAGTAAATAGTGATTTTACAGTGGGGAAAAAGGTTTTAAACGGGTAAAAATGATAATTGAACCTAAGATCTTTTGTTTTTGATGAAAAATAGCAGGGGGGTGAAAACTACCCCCAAATTGAAAAATCGATACCTTGGAAACTAAGAACCGTAAAATTATGTGTAATAGCTTAAAAAATTCGTTGTGACATAGGCTTTTACCCGGATAGATGATGTCACCCCTAAAACAGTAAATAGTGATTTTACAGTGGGGAAAAAGGTTTTAAACGGGTAAAAATGATAATTGAACCTAAGATCTTTTGTTTTTGATGAAAAATAGCAGGGGGGTGAAAACTACCCCAAAATTGAAAAATCGATACCTTGGAAACTAAGAACCGTAAAATTATGTGTAATAGCTTAAAAAATTCGTTGTGACATAGGCTTTTACCCGGATAGATGATGTCACCCCTAAAACAGTAAATAGTGATTTTACAGTGGGGAAAAAGGTTTTAAACGGGTAAAAATGATAATTGAACCTAAGATCTTTTGTTTTTGATGAAAAATAGCAGGGGGGTGAAAACTACCCCAAAATTGAAAAATCGATACCTTGGAAACTAAGAACCGTAAAATTATGTGTAATAGCTTAAAAAATTCGTTGTGACATAGGCTTTTACCCGGATAGATGATGTCACCCCTAAAACAGTAAATAGTGATTTTACAGTGGGGAAAAAGGTTTTAAACGGGTAAAAATGATAATTGAACCTAAGATCTTTTGTTTTTGATGAAAAATAGCAGGGGGGTGAAAACTACCCCAAAATTGAAAAATCGATACCTTGGAAACTAAGAACCGTAAAATTATGTGTAATAGCTTAAAAAATTCGTTGTGACATAGGCTTTTACCCGGATAGATGATGTCACCCCTAAAACAGTAAATAGTGATTTTACAGTGGGGAAAAAGGTTTTAAACGGGTAAAAATGATAATTGAACCTAAGATCTTTTGTTTTTGATGAAAAATAGCAGGGGGGTGAAAACTACCCCAAAATTGAAAAATCGATACCTTGGAAACTAAGAACCGTAAAATTATGTGTAATAGCTTAAAAAATTCGTTGTGACATAGGCTTTTACCCGGATAGATGATGTCACCCCTAAAACAGTAAATAGTGATTTTACAGTGGGGAAAAAGGTCTTAAACGGGTAAAAATGATAATTGAACCTAAGATCTTTTGTTTTTGATGAAAAATAGCAGGGGGGTGAAAACTACCCCGTATATGAAAGGAGTGTAGACTTATTGATGTTGCAGATTGGAAACAGTGAAAGTTATCACTTTTGTTTAATTAGAAATCTTGCTCGCCTTGTGCGTTCAAGCATCACTAGCACTCAGAGAAGGATTTATATATGTAGACGTTGTTTGTCATATTATCTTCTTGAGGATGAGTTAAATGTTCACTTTGCAGACTGTAAACAGTTTCCTGTTGCAAAAAGCATAATGCCGACTGATGAACAAAGATTTGTTAATTTTACAGAATTCCGAGTTAAAGATACAGTTCCATTTATAATATATGCAGACACTGAATGCGTTTTGTCTCCAATTTCCTCCTGTTTTCCAAATAGTGACATTCATAACTCTACTTTAACACATAAACATATTCCTTACAGCATTTCTTTATACCTTCATTGTAATTTCGATAGTGAATTGTGCAGTTTCAAGCTCTTTAGGGGAAATAATTGCATTGAATTGTTTGTAAAGGAACTTTATAGTATTGTGGATAAACTTCAAACATATTACTTATCGGTTAAGCCAATGTTAAAGATGACCGAAAATGAAGAAAGATTATTTTTGTCAAGTAAAATGTGTCACATTTGCGAGAAACCGATTGCAGTTAATGAACTCAAAGTACGCGATCATTGTCACTTAACTGGAAAATATAGAGGAAGCGCACACAATAGTTGTAATTTAAATTACAAAGTAACAAAGGTTTTGCCTATAGCATTTCATAATCTAACCGCCTATGATGGACATTTTATAATTAAAGAAATTTGCGAGAAACGTGATGGAGAGGTGTTACATAATCCTGGTCATATAAAATTGTTAGCGATGAATATGGAACGTTACAAAGGGTTTACAAAGTATGTACGGGCTAAGAATGGATTCATTCAGTTAAGATTTTTCGATACATATAATTTCTTGTCCTGTTCACTAGATCAATGTTCATCTTCGTTAAGCGAAGATTCAAAGCAAATAACACAACGTTATTTTAATGATGATGCACAGTTTCGACTTACTGCGAGAAAAGGTGTGTTTCCCTATGAATACGTCACGAGTATGGATGTTCTTAACGAAACTAAATTACCTGAAATATCCAAGTTTTATAGCAGCCTTAATGATCAAACAATATCGAATGAAGAGTATGAGTTTGCTCAATCGGTGTGGGAAACGTTTTCCTGTCAAACATTAGGAGAATACGCAGATTTGTATTTAAAAGTTGACACACTTCTTTTGGCGGATGTCTTTGAAAATTTTAGATCGAATGGCATGGAAACTTATGGCATTGATGCAGCTCATTTTTACACTGCTCCATCTATGTCTTGGTGTGCTATGAAAAAGATAACCAACGTTCAACTTGAATTGCTTCAAGATATTGATATGTTACACTTTTTTGAACGATCTATTCGAGGAGGAAATGTTCAGTGTATAACACGACATGCGATTGCTAATAATAAGTATATGAAAACTTATGATGAGAAAAAGCAAGAGTCCTACATAATGTACTTTGACGTTAATAATTTGTATGGATATGCGATGATGGAATATCTTCCAACGGGTGGCTTTAAATGGATTGCAAATGTTGAAGGCTTTGATGTTTTAACTATTGATGATACTTCAGAAATTGGATATATTTTGGAAGTAGATTTGACTTATCCTCAAGAGTTACATGACAAACATTCAGATTACCCTCTATGTCCAGAAAAGTTGACAAAGCTAATGGCTACCCTAGATAATAAAGAACGTTATGTTTTGCATTATAGATTGTTAAAGCAATGTATTCAACTAGGAATGAAATTAGATCGTATTCACAGAATAATTGAATTCAATCAGAGCCAATGGCTAAAACCATATATTGATGTGAACACAGAGAAACGAAAACAAGCCAAAAATGATTTTGAAATGAATTTTTATAAATTGATGAATAATGCAATTTTTGGTCGTTCACTGATGAATGTGAGGAAGTTAAGGGACATCAAATGGGTCACCAAATGGCATGGAGCTCGTGGTGGTAGGTCTTTAATAGCTAAGGCTAATTTTAAACATAGAATTATATTCGATGAACAATGTATGGTCATCGAGATGAGTAGACTAAAGATTTTTCACAATCAACCAGTATATGTTGGTGCATCTATATTAGATTTGTCTAAATGTAAAATGAATGACTTTCATTACAATGTTATTTTAGCAAATCCTGAATCAAATGTGAGGTTGTTATACACAGACACCGATAGTTTTATGTATATATTCTATTATGATATTTATGAGTTCATGAAACAACATTCAAATTTGTTTGATACTGGAAACTATGAAACAAACAATCCTTTTGGCATTGTGAGACAAAATAAAGGTGAAATTGGTTTAATGAAAGATGAAAATGCTGGAAGGATTGTTGAAGAATTTGTGGGGTTACGACCCAAAATGTATGCAATAAAATTGTGTGATGAAATGAATAGCTTGTGTAAGGCTAAAGGCATTAAGAAGAGTGTGAGTAAAAGTAAGAATATTGATGAGTATCGAAAGTGTCTTTATAACAGAGAAAAAGTCAACAAAGTTCAAGTTTGTATAATTTCAAAATCTCATTCTGTATTTACTGTTCGGCAAAATAAGTTGGCAATTTCATCAAACGAAGATAAAAGACACATAACTGAAAACGGAATTGATACTTTACCGTTTGGTCATTTTTCTCTGAAAAATGATTAGAAACAAATTGAGATTAAAGCAGTTCATCTCACTTACTTTATTTCTTTCACACACACACTTTTATGCTGGTAATAATACTAATTTTTGTGTGTTCCTTTGCTTATGAAATCCTAGACTAGGAGTTCCACATTCGACATGATAGCGGAGTTTCATCCCCCATAAACTCGTCTCTGAGGTGGGTGCCAGAAAAGGCATCCAGCTGTAAAAACCACACCCTCACATAGACTTTCATAACTTCTTACGTTGAGGTTCATAACACTACGTTGATTGATTTATCGGTTTCCTTTTCACAATTCCTGTCTATACATTCCTCTTGAAGGTTGCAAGATGCTTGCAAGGTTCCTAAAATGCAATTAAATTTAATAAATACCTTAAGATGGTTTGATTTGTTTAATGATATGGTGTTAATAGTATTTTTAGGTTTTGACTGGCTTTGCATTAAGAATTGACTAACCAAACATGAGTTACCTATCAGGGAAACATTTTGGCCACTATGTTGGCTATTGACCAGTGAGTTTAGCTGTTTATCATTTTTTTAAATCATAAACAACAGAGGGTTAAACGTATAGATAAACCGTGTGACCATGTTTGTTAAACAAGACATTATACCAGAGACAATTAGAATACTTATGTAGAGTTTACCAAAAATAATGTTGTGTAACAGTAAATGCTAGTCAACAGTTATACACTTCTAAAAAAAATCATCATACAATACCTGAGAGCTCTTCTAAAATTATTGATGTGTAACATGATTCCACTAACTTGCTATGTATTTTTTGGCTTGGGGGTGATTTTCAAGAAATGCAAATGGAACTGAAATGCAATACAAACAATGAGCGTGCCTGGTGGCTGAGATTGATACCACGACGTACTGTCGGTTATGTAGCTATGTGGAATGTATATCAAATATGGTTTACTTCAAGGTCTGGAGATCCCTACAATTCCTACAATAAATGATCTTGAAATGGTCATCCTATGGTGTGAAAATATTTATTAGGTATATATATATTTACTGAAAACAATTATGATTTATTAAATGTTTATATGTTTACAGTATTGTTATTTAATGTAAGCACTTGAGGCACTACCGACCAATGGGAAGCAAAAAGTGGGAGCATATATGGGATGAAATGTGGGAGCAAAGCAAATATAAAAAGTGGGAGCAAATATGCTAACTTGAATTGTGTATATACTTTACTTTCAACTATCTTGAATTGTGTATATACTTTTGCCGGCATATTTGTTGACATATTTGAAAAGACCAAAAATTAATAAAACAAAAAATTATATAAAACTTATAAAAATTACGGAAAATAAAAATCATCATTCAAAAAAGAACAAGTCGTTGAGTCAATGTTCACTGGAAAATTTAGCTTGCTGGCCCTAACCCACTCTCACTTATAAGGCGGATGACGAGATCAGCAGCCACCGCGTCATCGGCTAATATAAGTGCGAGTGTCACCTGGAAACAAAGGTTTCTTCGTAAGTCAGCAAGATCCACACACTCGGTTAAAATGTGGGCCACGCTGAAAACGGCTCCACAGGTAAAGTGTGGGGGTCTTGCCTTCTCAGGTACGAGTAGGTGGAGCTTGTATGACCTAACCATAGCCTACACAAAATGACGAACTCCGTCCATGACCAGAAAGAGCTCCGCCACACGCGAGGTAGTTCCCTTGATCGCTCTCAGTTTACTGGGCATTGGGTCAGCTAGTCACTGACTCTCCCAAAATGCCAGTAATTGTCGGCGTAACTGTGAGCGAATACCTCTAGCGGGTACCTTCATTGGTCTAGGTGGTAGTGATACTGCCTCCTTTGCAGGTTGATCCCCTAAGTCATTTCCCGTAATTCCCATGCGGCTTTGAAGACACAGAAAGGTGATTTGAGTGTCAGCGCGGCACAACCCGGCCAGAAGGTCGTGTATTCGCTGCACTAGGGGGTGTTGCGGGAAACATGTATCAATTGACTGCAACTAACTCAAAGATTCGTAACACACGAGAAAATGGATTCGTGCAAACTGCAGAGCTTCATAAATGGCAACGAGCTCCGCAGTAAACACACTACAGGCTTCAGGCAAAGAGATTCTGGTACTTGCACCATCAATAACGTAAGCACAACCCACCTTATCGTCCACCTTCGAACCATCCGTGTAGAGAATGCCAGTGTCGGGAAATTGGTGATCTGTGCTATGGAACTGCCTCCGGCAAACGGAGGCATCCGTGTTTACCTTAGGGCCTCGGTGTAGATGTTACCGAATTTCCGGACGCGGGACTTGCCACAGAGGCACCGCGCTAGGTGTCTGGATCATACAGGGACCTACAGCCACTCCTAATTCATTACACAAGCTATCGAGCCTAATACCAACCGGCCGAGTGACACTAGGCTGGTTGGCGTACCTCTGATGGTATTGGTTACTGGAGATAGCTCGATAGCTCGGATGTTGCGGTATTTGACGCACATTGGCAGAATATGCTAAAAGCATATGTTGGCGTCTATAATTTAGAGGTGGAACACCCATTTCAGCGAGTAGGCTGGGTTTTGGAATGGTCCGGAAGGCACCAGTAGCCAGCCTAACGCCACTATGGTGGATGCTGTCCAACATTTTCAAGGTTGCCGGCCTTGCCGAACCTAGTCTAGCCGGGACAGGACGAGGGCTTGGTAGAACCGTAGCAGCACCACACGGTCAGCCCCCACGTAGTGCCACTAAGAAACTTGAGCATGTTCAGGATCCTGAGAGACGTCATTTTTAATTGCCGAATATGGTGCTGCCACGTTAATTTGCTGTCATAATGGAGCCTCAGGAAGCGATAAGTGTCAACCATTGGTAACACAGCATCCCTGAGATGTAGCTCAGGGTGTAAATGTAGCCTCCTGAGCCAACAGAAATGGACGACGGAGGTTATTGCTGCTGAAAAATGAAAACCCCGGTCGTGAGCCCACCTGTCGACCCGGCTAATAGCCAGCTGCAAATGCCGTTCCACGATTGCCATATTTCCAGAGCTGTAATGCAGAGCCATATCGTCTACATACAGCGACGGAACTACCGTGGGCCCGGCGGCGGCAACATTGCCGTTTATGACAATTGCGAACAAGGTGACACTCAGCACAGAACCCTGAGGAACTCCATTTTCTTGGGTATAATATGAAGATATTGTCCTACTGACCCTTACACGGAAGATTCGCGGACAAGAAATTCGCAATGAAAGTCTGTAGATTACCACGGAGTCCTCACTCATGAAGGGTGGAAAGGATCCCGTAGTGCCATGTGGTGTCGTAGGCTTTCTTGATTGACCTTTACTAGATGCTGCTTTCAGAGAAATGCCTCCTGTATGGCGCTCTCAAGTCGCACCAGATGGTCGGTGGTGGACCTATGACAGCGAAATCCACACTGGTACTCTGACAGGAGATCTCTCTCTTCCAAGAATCACACCAGTCGACGGTTCACTATCTTCTCCAGCAGCTCTCGCCATTGAGATGGAAACTCCCCTTCAATCCATATATGATTGGAGAGGACCAACAGTTGTTTTATACTGGATTCGCACAGATGTTTTAACAGTTGCTTATGTATGTTATCCGGTCCAGGAGCCGTATCCCTGCACAGTGCAAGCGCACTGCGCATTCCCATTCAGTGAATGGCAATTGTAGGACTCCGAAGCAGCAGTGGAAAGGACAAGGGATGAGCCTCTGCCTCCCAATTCAGAGTCAGAAATGTAGGATCGTAACTCCCAGAGCAGGATACTTCGGAAAAGTGCGATCCAATACTGTTGACAATGGCGAGATGGTCCGTGCAGAAGTCCAGAGATCCGATGAAGCTTAATCCACACTTGAGATGAAGGAGCATGTGCTGTCATAGACGACACGTCGTTTTCTTACCCTTCCAAATCAGATATCGGGCTCTAGCAAGCATCCTTTTAAAGGTGATAAGGATGGCCATGGTGTTTTGCCTCCGATAGCATTTGAAAGCACGTCGACGATCTTAAATGGCTGTCCACCAAGGGATAAGTTTCCGGCGGGAGTTGCTGGAGGAGGAAGGTATCATTTCCTCAGCCGCAGCCAAAATACCATTCGTTATGTGAATGGTATGATTGACACAATCAAAGGTATCTTCGGCAATGACGCACGTGCTGAGAAAGTTGGCCAATCTGCCCGACGGAGAAGCCATCGACTTGGTATCTCGATGGCTCTCTAGTTCGGAAGAGTAAAAATAATCGGGAAATGGTCACTATTACAAAGGTCGTTGTGTACACCCCACTGTAGCAGGGGAACCGGCGCATGACTGCACAAGGTGATGTCGACACTCGAAAAAGTGCCGCGTGCGACAGAGAAGTGCTTAGGTTCCCCTGTGTTCAACAAACACAGGTCCAGCCGCCTGATCAGTCTCTCAAAATCTCTCCCTCTACCGCTAGTGGTAGTGGAGCCCTAGATGGTGTTGTGGGAATTAACATCACCCAATAGGAGAGGTGGGGGAAGCTGAGATACTAGATCCACCAGCTGGTTTTTAATCCTGTTGAGAATCAGGCGGGATGTACACGTTACATACTGTTGCCATTACTTGCAATGACGTACGAACTGCAACTGCTCCTAGCTGAGTACGCAGCAGCACCTCTTCATTAAAGAGGCTAGAGTGGACAAGAGTGCAGACGCCACAGCTCCGTGCACCCGGTCTTTAGAGAAGAGATTGAAGTGACGCATTGTTGTCTTATGTCCAGGATGAAACCTGGATTCCTGAAGACAGACGGTTGCTGTGAACTGAGAAATTAATTGGCGTAATTCAGCGAGATGTTGAAAATAGCTCTTACAGTTCCATTGTAATAGTGCCATAGTGTGGACTTAAGTATAGGATAGTCGTTTGCCAACCATCCCTATCCTTGGGAGGAGGTGATAGGGTAGGAGAGCACACCTCAATCTCCACATCTCCGTCGGCGGACGAAGAAAATGGAGGGGTTACTCTCTGAGTAGGCGCACGGTTATTGTCGGACGTTCCCTGTCTTGCTTTTGGTGAAGAGCTAGAGCGGTGACGTGGAACCTTCTCCCAGTCCGAAGACTGGGAGTCCGTTCCCGGCACGTTCCGATTGTTCTTTTTCCTTGACCGACGTTGACGTCTATTTGGGAAAGTAGGTAGTTCCCTTCCCCCCTGACGTCTTCACCCTGCAAAACAATGCAGCACTTGCTGGCACCGCTGTACTGGTGGAAGTGGGAGCAGGAAGGTCTGTAGAAGACTGCGCCGTCTTGTTTGTAGGGGGCAGGAGAGACGGCGTTTAACTGTGTCCCTCCTCTCCGCCGGATTTCTATCTTAGACGGGTGGATGTACCAGCCCTAGTCTGCGTAGGTTACATCTCCATGCGAGTAGGGGAAGGTTTATTCGCAGACTTGTTCAGAGAAGTTTCCTTCTTCAATGGCGCCTGTTTGGATGGTTTAACAATCGCTTTATTTTAAATGTTGGCCCACTAGGAGCCCCTACCGATTTTAATACTTGTGCTGCCGAGGGTAGTATCACATGAGGGATATAGGAGAGTGGAAGTTTGAGCAGTTAGTGCACACAGGTCACTTTGACCTGAGTGATCAACGTGTCGGTCTACTAACCCCAAGATTGCAGGTTCGCTGCTGGCCGTGATAAGTGATTTTTGAGAGGCGGTGTTAATAGGCCGTGCCGTTGGGTGCCAATGTAACCGCCTGAGTGATTCAGAAATATCATCGGCAACGAGCCGATATTACGGCAATCGGCAAGTCAGCAATACTCTTCACGGAGACGAACGTTACAAGACTGCAAATAGGTTAGAGAGTCGCCCTGACATAAAAATAAAAAATAAAAACGTTCCTAAAAATCCTTTGATAACCTAAACATAGCCTAATTCTACAGAAGTGACTCATAACCTCTATTTCGACATGTCGCAACTTGCGAAATTCAAGCAATCGCGTGGCCGAGTAAAAGTCATGTTAACAAGAATAAATAATTCTCTTACAGCTGAAACATCAAAATCGGAAGCTAAGGTTAAAATTAAAAAATGTGGGTATGGAGTGCCTTTGAAGAAGTACAGATCAAAATAGAAGAAACAGAGATCACTGATGAATTGGCAGCACAAGAGTTTCAAGTGGAATGTGAAGGAGAGCGGCAGCTGTTCGAATCCATTTATTTCAATGCAGTTACACGTTTGCAAACAATTATAGATGTAGCGGAAGAGGTTCAAAGTACTTTACTAGCTGAAAAGAATCCAGCTATAAACAACACCATTCATCAACAAGAAGTAGGCCTGCCAGCAATTCACTCTGAAAGAGTACAGAAATGCCAGAAATCAAATTACCGGAATTCAATGGAGAATTCACAAAATGGTTGTTCTTTAAGAATAGTTATGAGTCAACAATTCATCACGATACTCAGCTGACAAACATTCAAAAATACCAATATCTGATTGGTCATACAAGGATTTACTATCTCGGAGGAAAACTACACAAGTGCCTGGAACTTGCTTGTAAATATGTATGATAATCAAATTCTGATCATTGAGACACATCTAGATGAACTTTTCAAGTTTCCCACAATTTCAAAAGAGAATAAATCTGAATCACTCAAGCTGTTACATCTTCATATCCAAACTCACATAGCTTCATTAAAGGCAATGAAGCAACAGGTGCAACACTGGGATACGCTGATTATTTACCTAGCAAAGTAGCAGTTGGATTTCGTGGAGCAAGAAAGAGTAAAAGGATGCACTCCAGAAGAGATGCCAATGTTGGAAGAATTTCCACAATTTTTAACTGAACGTTCTCAATCATATATGCTGTTGAATTATAATAAAAACAAACACTTCAATATTAAGACATATTCAAAGGACAAAAGGCCTAGCAAGAGAGGTGTTATGACAGCCACTCAGGAGGGCTGCATTTTGTGTGGAGGAAGTCACCCTATTTACAATTGTGAGGAGTTACTTCAACGATCAGTAGAAGACAGGAAGAAGCTACTCCGAGAGAAAAGACGGTGTCTTAACCGTTTGAAGCCAGGACACATTGCAAAAGACTGTAGAGGATCAAAGTGCAAGAAATGTGGACTTTTACAAAACCCTTATTACATGCAGAGGCCGATAACAAACAAAAACAAAATGTTGGAAAAAATGAAGCGAGTGTGAATCATTGCGTCAAATTTCAGGATTCGCCTTCCCTCAATATAAGCTTGGCAAAAGAAAAGAAATTACAGTCAGTCTGAAAGACTAGACGTTATATCATTTCAAAGGATGCATGCTACAAATGTTAGAAAGGCTCAGGACTCTTTCCACAGACTCCATTACCAATTAACTTAGGCTTCCTGTGTGGGCACCTCGTTAAGTGTCACCCTGTAATTTGCTCTGACATCCTGCACACCTCTTTAGGAGGCACCCTGTATTCTTGTCTGACATCTTGTGCACCTCATTAGGAATCACCCTTTATTCTTCTCTGCCATCTTGTATACCTGTATTGTTATCTGTCATCTTGTACTGTATTTTGCTCTGACATCCTGCACAACTCTTTAGGAGGCACCCTGTATTCTTATGTGGCATCTTGTATATCTCTTTAGAAGTCACCCTGCATTCTTGTGTTCGCTTCGCTCAGAGCCCCAGGTCGCTCGACGCCGCAGGACTCTTTCAACAGACTCCAATAACCATTAGCTTCTGCTTCCCGCGTGGCTGCATGACGTCACTTCCGTCTCCGTAACGCATAACGAAGTCGACAAGATCATTTGAAATGATAAAACATCGCAACTGTCAACGGCATTAATCGATGTGTGGGATGCTCAAGGAAGGAGAACAACATGTCGAGCCTTATTGGATCCTGGATCTCAAATCAGTCTGATAAAAGAGAATCTATGTAAGAAGCTCAGCTTGCCAAATGTTAAGAGAAGCATGCAAATCATGGGAGTTGATTGTTCCAAAGTAGAAACAAACAAAACTGCAAGAGTACAACTCGCTTCATGAAATGACGACTTTGCCATAGAGGAAGAATTTGTGGCGTTGCCATCTATTACAGAACGACTGCCACAGCTAGAGATCAAGAAAGACAAGTTAATTATTCCAAAGGATATTTGCTTGGCAGACCCGACTTTCAACAAGCCTGGGGACATAGACATGTTGATTGGTGCGGGACTCTATTGGAAGCTTGTTATTGGTCGACCCAGAAACGAAGTACAAGGACAACCAGCTCTACAGAACACCCGATTAGGTTGGATTATTGACGGTGAAGTTTGCGAGAATCAACAAGAATTATCAATCACGTGCATGAAGATCAGCAACCAACAATTAGCAGATCATTTAGAAAGATTTTGGAAGCAAGAAGCAGTTCCGGAAATTCAGCATTACACAAAAGAAGAAAAAATGTGTGAAAGGCAGTTCACAGAGACTGTTTCGAGAGATGAAACTGGTAGATTCATTGTAAGGCTGCCATTAAGACCAGATGTCGTACTTGGAGAGTCTAAAGGTCATGCACAAAAGAGACTAGAATCATTAATCAAGAGATTAAGCAGACAACCAGAACTCAAGACTGCGTACACAGATTTTCTAAACAATATCAAAGGCTAGGGCATAATACTTTGATGGAAGAGCAGAAAAATCAGGAAATGACAAACTCATATTTCATACCCCATCATGCAGTGGTGAGACCAGACAGCGACACTACTAAAGTTAGAGTGGTATTTGACGCCTCAGCAAAAACATCACACGGTACATCACTCAACCACCAGCTCATGATTTGTACTCATGATTTTGTACTTAGATTTCGCACTCATAAGTATGTCATAACAGCAGATGTGGAAAAGATGTTCAGGCAGATCCTCGTCCACCCTGATGATCGAGCATTACAGCAAATTATGTGGTAGGAGGATCCTTCAGCCCCAGTGAGGATTTATCACTAAACACAGTGACATACGGAACAGGGTCTGCACCATACCATGCCATGAGATGTTTAAATGAATTGGCTAATCTTCATGAGAGTGAACTTCCAATAGCAGCCAAGGCTATTCGTGATGATTTTTACATGGATGACTGCTTGAGTGAAGGAAATATTCTAGAAGATGTGATTCAGCTACGGCAACAAATACAAAGTATCCTTTTGAGTGGTGGAATGCATTTGAGGAAGTGGTGGTCCAATGACATACGTATTTTGCAGGAGTTGGAGAGCAAAAGTAACGAGGGGACTGTGTTGATTTTAGATAAAGGTGAAGCCAGTAAGACTCTTGGACTTCTGGGACTCAGCACTGGATTGTCTTCAGTTTCGAGCTATACTAGCAAGGCAAACACCAACTTCCAAAAGAGAAGTGGCTTCCAAAATCGCACAGATTTTTGATCCTCTGGGGCTTGCGAGTCCAGTACTGATCAAAGGAAAATTGTTGCTGCAACACTTATGGGCAGATGGATTAGATTGGGATCAGGCATTGTGTCCGAAGCACCTTCAAAGTTGGAACGACTATTATTCATCATTGGAGAGACTGAACAACATCAGAATAATCAGAAATGTAAATCCTGGAAATTGTTCTGACACTTTTGATTTGTTCGGATTTAGTGATGCTTCCGAGAAGGCCTTTGGAGCCTGCATCTATGTACTTAGTCAAACACAAAATGATCACTTCGTGTCTAATTTACTTTGTGCCAAGACAATGGTGGCTCCGTTAAAGACCATTTCGTTGCCCAGGCTCGAATTGGAGGCAGCACTTCTTCTTGCACAACTTGTCAAAACGGCAGCAAGTGCTTTGAAAGAAGGAGTTGGTCGCATCAGATTGTGGAGCGATAGTACAATTGTTTTAGGATGGATCAACACCGAGCCACGGTTGTTGAAGACATTTGTTGCAAATAGGATCGCAAAGATTCAAGAGGCCACCGATCCCGCCATGTGGAATCATGTTCCATCAACAGAAAATCCAGCTGATCTTCTCTCAAGGGGAATTACTTCTATAGAACTTGAAGGCAAAACACTTTGGTGGAAAGGGCCTCCGTGGCTCTGCACACAAATTCAACAACCAAGGCAATCCAAGGAATTTGAAACAGAACTGCCAGAACTGAAGATTACAACAGTGATATTGTTACGTGCCACCCCCTAGTGGCACCTTTGTTAACTGGATTACAGTGGGTAGGAAGCACAACACCAATTACTGCTTAAAGAAACAATTAACTTTATTGTGGCCAGAAAATTACACTAATCAGCAAATACAAGCAATTAGGAGCCTTCCTCCAGTTTCCTCAAGTCTCTTCCTTGAGCACTCTTGGCCCTTCCACTTGTTAACAGATCACAGAAGTTAATCCGTCCTAATGAGTACGGTGGCCTTGACAGAAACTACCTGCTCCTCTCCTTTATGTTCACAGACCACAATTACTTACGATCACTTGCTGCAGGCTATTTCGCTGTCCACAAGCTGGAGAAACAATGTCACTGGATTTCGTAACTCGCACAGCACTTCGTCACCACACTTCTGTCGCACAAGATAATCGCTCGCACTAGCTCGTAAAACACAACAACAACTGCTAGACAGGTCGCACTTATATAGCAGGCCGGTGACTCAATAAATGCTTCTAGATCCATCCAGGGTTCACGGCATCTCGAGGTTTCCATCGCTGGTCCAGTCACGAATATTCTGGACTATCCCTTTGTCTTAGTAGCCCTGTTGCATAAGGCGCGCGCAATACAGGAGGCAGGACACAGCCCAGCCCTGGGGCAGTTGTGACTCATGCGGCGAGTGATGACACAAACTCACAGCCGTAACACCACCCCCTTCCTAAAAAGGCTGATCGTCCCGATCAATCATTGGTCCGTCTGTGTCCCTCCGTAGGCTGCCAGGCAATCTCGATGCACGATCTTCATCTTCGCCCTCGGGCTCCGCTGGATCCTGTAGACGACATCGTTGATCCGTTTCACGACTCGGTACGGGCCCTCCCAGGACTTCTGCAGTTTGGGTGACAGGCCTTTCTTCCGTAATGGGTTGAAGAGCCAGACCAGGTCGTCCTCGTGGAATCCGCCGGCATCCGTCTGCTGGTCGTATCGGGTCTTCATTCGGTCGGTCTCGATCCGTAGTTTCCTCCTCGTGAACGCGTGTATGTCCTCCAGTTGGTCGACCAGTTCTTGACAATACTGGCTTACCGGGATCGGATCATTCCCAGGTCGGCCGAAGGCAAGATCGACAGGTAGACGGAGCTCCCTCCCAAACATGGCCCGGGCTGGTGTGCACCCGGTGGCTTCATGCACGGCGGCGCGGTAGGCCAGGAGAAATAAAGGAAGATGTTTGTCCCAATCCCTCTGGTGCTCGCTGACGACTATTCGGAGATGGTTCTCGATGGTGCGATTGAATCGCTCTACCATCCCGTCGGACTGAGGGTGTAGCGGCGTTGTCCTTGTCTTCCGGATTCCGAGCAGCTGGCATAGGTTCTGGAACACCTGCGACTCGAAGTTCCTCCCTTGGTCGGAGTGCAGCTCCAGGGGTACTCCGTACCGGCTGACGAATTCCTTCACCAGGGTCTCTGCAATCGTCGCGGCTTCTTGGTTAGGGAGCGCATACGCCTCCGGCCATTTGGTAAAGTAGTCGCTGATGACTAATATGTAGCGGTTCCCTGCCTCGCTTAACGGGAATGGCCCAGCAACATCGATGGCCACTCTCTTCATGGGGCCGCCCACGTTGTAGGTCTTCAGTGGACCCCGTCTTCTTCGTCCTGGGCCCTTGCTGGCTGCGCAATCGTGGCACCTCGCGCAGTGGTTCTCCACGTCTGTTCGGCATCCGATCCAGTAGAACCGCTCTCTCAGCTTCTCCAGGGTCTTCTTTATCCCTAGGTGTCCACCAGATGATCCTCCATGAACTTCCTTCAGGACTTCCTCCGTCATAGCCTTTGGAACGACGACTTGTTCCCGAGATGTCTTCCCGTCGGTGCTCTCCCAGGCGCGGCAGATGAGGCCATCCCTTACAATCAGCGAGTCCCACTGTGCCCAGTAGGACTTAAACTTTGGGCTGCAGTCACTCACAATGTTCCACCCGGGTCTGGGGACACAGGCCCTCTTCCATTCGGCTATCAGTCCCAGGTCATCATCTTCTGCTTGTGCCCGCGTGAAAGATTCGCGGCTCCAGTTCCCCTGAAGTTCCACAGTAGTCCGTCGGCACTGTATCCCGGTGTTCTCCTCCCTTCGGGCACAGAAGGTGCAGTCTTCGGGGCACGGTCTTCGTGACAGGGCGTCGGCGTTAGAATGCAGTTGGCCTTTCCTGTGCTGAATCTCAAAGTTGTACTGTTGAAGCCTCTCTAACCACCGCGCGAGTTGACCCTCGGGCTGCTTGAAGTTCAGGAGCCACCGCAGGGATGCATGGTCGGTCCTGATGAGAAATTCTTGCCCGTACAGGTACTTGTGGAAGTGTTCAATGGTCTTCACAATGGCGAGCAGCTCCTTCCTGGTGACGCAGTAGTTCCTTTCTGGCTTTGACAGGGCCTTGCTGAAGTAGGCCACTACTCTCTCCTCGCCGTCCACTACTTGCGACAGGATTCCCCCTAAGCCAAAGTCGCTGGCATCGGTATCGACGATGAACCTTGTTCCAGGTCTGGGGTAGGCCAGAATAGGTGCGGTGCACAGAGCCTGCTTGAGTTGTTCGAAGGCACTGTGGCATTCTGCTGTCCACGTGAAGAGTTGGTCCTTCTCAGTCAGTCGATGTAAAGGTTTGGCGATGTCGGCGAATCCTCTCACGAAGCGACGATAATAAGTGCAGAGTCCCAGGAAGCTTCGTAGTTGGGACTTGTCCTTCGGAACTGGCCACTCCCTCACAGCTGCGGTCTTCTCTGGGTCGGTGCGCACCCCTTCCTTGGAGACGATATGCCCAAGGTACTGGACCCGCTTCTGGAAGAGCTGACACTTCTTGGGGCTCAACTTCAGCTGGGCAGCCCGTAGCTTCAACAAGATCTCCTTCAGGTTGCTGTAGTGCTCCTCGAAGCTCCTCCCCAGAACGATGACGTCGTCTAGGTATACCAGGCAGGTCTTCCAGTGTAGTCCCCTCAGAATGGACTCCATTAGTCTTTCGAAGGTTGCAGGGGCGTTGCACAGACCGAATGGCATGACGGTGAACTGCCAGAGCCCGCTGCCCACAGAGAACGCCGTTTTCTCGCGGTCCTTAGGGTGGACCTCCACCTGCCAGTAGCCACTCTTCAAATCCAAGGTGGAGAACCATCTTGATCCTGATATGGTGTCCAGCGTGTCGTCGATCCGGGGTAGAGGGTAGCTGTCCTTCTTCGTGACGTCGTTCACCCGCCTGTAGTCCACGCAGAACCTGGTGGAACCGTCCTTCTTCACTAGCACGACCCGAGAACTCCAAGGACTATGTGATGGCTCGATCACCCCTTGCTCCTTCATCTCTTCTACCATCCGGTCGACTTCGGCTTGCTTGGCGAGCGGGACACGTCGGAATGGGGCCCTAATCGGTGCTCTGTCCCCAACGTCGATTCTGTGCTGGACCAAGCTTGTCCTGCCGAAGTCTTTGCTCCCCACGGAGAAGACATCCTGGAATTCGCGTAGCAGGTCCTGAAGTTGGCGTGATTGCTCTTCGTCTAAATGGTCCTGGGATCCTTGGTACAGCTTCTGTAGTTCTTCTGGCAGGGCGCGTCTTCTTCGGTTGTCCGTCTGCAGGTGTCCGTCCGTCGTATCTGTGATGCGGGCAATCCAGGTAACGGGCTCGCAGACTCCTAGGTTGGTGTCCCGGTGAACCGTAATATCGTAGTCGTTCAGGTTGGACAGGCGGACGTACGGCCGAGGCGTCGTGTTGATGAGGGTCTTGGCAACTAGCAATCCTTTCGTCTGGATGTCCTCATATTTTGGCTCGATGACAGCCGCCACTCCCTCAGCAGTTCCGTCGACAATTACGGCGGCGCTGACCTCCGTCCTGGCAGGAACGATGACGTCCTCTCTCAGCCTTACTCGTCGTGCGGTGACGGCCTCGTGTGCTGGTTGCAAAGCAAGTTCCTCACCTCCGAAGTGCAGAGTGTTGGTACTCAGATCCAAGATGATGTTGTTCTGGTCCAGGAAGTCCAGTCCAATGATCACTTCATTTGATACGTCGGCCACAAGCACTGGATGCTTTATCGCCCGTCGACCAATGACGAACTCCAGGGATGCTTCGCCATGTACCGGTGCGGTCTCTCCGGTCGCGGTTATTAGCTGGAGGTTCCTTTGTGTGGGTTGAACTCTCCACTTCGGGATCACGGTGGGGCTGACGATGGTCCTCGATGCTCCCGTGTCGATTAGCATGGGCCAGCTCTCTCCGTTGACGACTCCGTCGACCATCAGGCTGCTATTATCCCTCCGTAACTGCGTCACACGAACTTGGACTGCCGGGACTTGACGACTGCCACAGGCCAACCTTTGCCCCCCTAGGCTGGCTGATACATGCTTTCCTGGGCCGCGCGGTTTCCCTACGACTGACTGTCCCGACGGAAACCCTTGGCGGCGGCGATCACCGCAGTCCTTGCTCAGGTGGCCTCTCTTACGGCAGGTCCAGCAGGTCGGTAGTCCTCTTCCGGGCCGCCTCTCCTTCGGCTACGTTTTTGCTGGTGGTACCGCGACTATCGAAGAAACGGCTTAGCGCCTCCATTAATTTGTCGGCCAGGGGCTTGGTCTCGTTGGTTTTTACTGGTTTGTCGACGTCCACTTGACGCACCCGCGCGTGCATTCTGGATGCCTGTTTTGCCGTCTCGAACTCAAGTGCGTGGCTCAGCGCATCTGTCAGGGTCTTATTGCGCGCGAGTCGCAGCGCCTGTTGAGTGTCCGAGTCCCGTAGCCCGTCGGTGAAAGTCTGCGTCGCTATCTGCTCCAGAAAGTCGGCCGGCGCTGTTGGGTAGGCGAGCCTTGCGAGGCGTGCGATGTCCATCTCGAACTCCTGCAGGGTTTCCGCGTTCTTTTGTACCCGGGTCCGGAGCTGCATCTGGTAGGCCTGCTGAAGATGGCTATCTCCATATCGGGACTCCATATGGGCGATCAGTGAAGCATAGTCCTGGGATCCAGTCGGGATGGCCTGAAGGACGTTCAGGGCGTCACCTCTCAGCGCTACAATGAGAGCTGTAGCCTTTTCAGTGTTGTTCCAGTTATTTATGGAACAGGTCGCCTCGAACTGACGTAAGTAGGTGCTCCACGGGCCCATTCCGTCGAAGGTTGGGGGCGTCACTCTGCTATGTCCCGTTCCTGATATTCCCGGTGTATTGGTGGGCGGGCGTTGGCGCAGCTCGGCAACTTCCTCTCGTAGAGCGTTGAATTTCTCTTCCACCCCCGTCAGTGGGCGTTGGCGCAGCTCGGCAACTTCCTTTTGTAAGGCGTTGAATTTCTCCTCCACCCCCATCAGCGGGCGTTGGCACAGCTCGGCAACTTCCACTTGTAAGGCGTTGAATTTCTCCTCCACCCCCATCAGCGGTCGTTGGCACAGCTCGGCAACTTCCACTTGCAAGGCGTTGAATTTCTCCTCCACCCTCATCAGCGGGCGTTGGCGCAGCTCGGCAACTTCCACTTGTAAGGCGTTGAATTTCTCCTCCACCCCCATCAGCAGGCGTTGGCGCAGTTCGGCAACTTCCACTTGTAAGGCGTCGAACTTCTTTTCCACTGCTGCGACTTCCTCATGTAGGCCCTGTTCTAATTTCCTTTGGCTCTCCTCTAATTTCGTCAGCAGACACTCTTCCAGATTTTTCTGGCCATCCAGAAATTTGGCGGTTAGGTCCTCTGCTAACTTATTCTGGCCGTCTTCCATCTTCTTCTGGCCGTCTTCTAGTTTGGCAGTTAGGTCCTCGGATAACTTCTTCTGGCCGTCTTCCATCTTCTTCAGGTCATCCTTCAGGTCCTTGGCTAATTTCTTCTGGCCGACTTCCATCTTGGTTTCCATGCCATTTAACTTCTCTAGCAATGCTGCGAATTGCTCTTCCATTTTAGCTGTTTGTCTTGTAAAGGGCATGCGCTCACAGGAAAATTTTTAAAAAAATTGACCTGCTCGGGTTTTGAAACCAGGACCGTCAGGTGTTGTGCTTGAGTTCGTAATCCCACTTCTGACACCAGTTGTTACGTGCCACCCCTAGTGGCACCTTTGTTAACTGGATTACGGTGGGTAGGAAGCACAACACCAATTACTGCTTAAAGAAACAATTAACTTTATTGTGGCCAGAAAATTACACTAATCAGCAAATACAAGCAATTAGGAGCCTTCCTCCAGTTTCCTCAAGTCTCTTCCTTGAGCACTCTTGGCCCTTCCACTTGTCAACAGATCACAGAAGTTAATCCGTCCTAATGAGTACGGTGGCCTTGACAGAAACTACCTGCTCCTCTCCTTTATGTTCACCGACCACAATTACTTACGATCACTTGCTGCAGGCTATTTCGCTGTCCACAAGCTGGAGAAACAATGTCACTGGATTTCGTAACTCGCACAGCACTTCGTCACCACAGTTCTGTCGCACAAGACAATCGCTCGCACTAGCTCGTAAAACACAACAACAACTGCTAGGCAGGTCGCACTTATATAGCAGGCCGGTGACTCAATAAATGCTTCTAGATCCATCCAGGGTTCACGGCTTCTCGAGGTTTCCATCCCTGGTCCAGTCACGAATATTCTGGACTATCCCTTTGTCTTAGTAGCCCTGTTGCATAAGGCGCGCGCAATACAGGAGGCAGGACACAGCCCAGCCCTGGGGCAGTTGTGACTCATGCGGCGAGTGATGAGACAAACTCACAGCCGTAACAATATTAAAGGCAGCTGCAACCAGCAATTTGCTTATCAAATTTTCGTCATTCTCGAAATTATGCCGTATAGTAGCCTTCTGTCAGAGATTCATCTACAACTGCAAACATGATATACCAGAAAGGAAAACAAGCTCACTTGAGACAGAGGAAATTTGTCAAGCAGAGAAACATGTGGTCAGGTGGACACAGTTGGAAGCATTCTCTGAAATACAAAATTGTTTAACAAATAATCAAGACCTCCCAAGAAAGAGTCCATTAAATTCACTCAGTCCTTTCCTAGGCAACGATGGGTTGATTAATGTTGGAGGATGGCTTCGGTTTTCAGAGTTAGAATCGGAACAGAGACATCCCATACTTCTCCCAGCAAATCACAATATCACCAGGATAATCATGGAAGGGGAACATCATCGTCTTAAGCACTGTGCGCCAGAGCAGTTGTTACAAGCAACACGACAACGATATTGGCCCATCAGTGGCAGAAGAGAGGCAAAGAAGGTCATGAGAAGATGTGTGAAGTGTTATTGCTTTAATCCTACAGTTCCTGAGGTACGCATGGCAGATTTACCAAAGGAAAGAGTCACGCTGGTTCTTCGGCCCTTTGTCACCACGGGAGTGGACTACGCAGGTCCCATATCTGTGAGAGAAAGCCGCAGAAGAGGCCGGTTCCATGTTTACAAGAGGTACATAGCTGTATTTACGTGCTTCAGCACCAAGGCAGTGCATCTGGAACTAGTGTCTGAACTAACAACTGAAGTTTTCTTAGCCGCACTGCAACGTTTTACAGCTAGACGAGGTTTATGCAACCAGCTCTTTTCTCATAATGGAAAGAACTTTATTGGAGCATCCAATGAGCTACAAGATATCCAGTCCTTTTTACAGAATGAAACAACTGGCATTGCCTCCTCACTTGCTCAGCAACAAATCAATTGGAAGTTCATCCCTCCCTGATCGCTGCATTTTGGGGGATTGTGGGAGGCAGCTGTCAAAATTATGAAGAGACATTTACTAATTGAAACACAGGGACGTATACTAACCTTTGAAGAGACCTACACTGTTATTTGCGACATTGAAGCAGTATTAAACTCGCGCCCTCTCACTCCGTTAGCAAATGATCCCAATGATTTTTCAAGTTCTAACACCTGCACATTTCATCTTGAGTGACTCGCTTATGCAACCTGTACAGATGGATGTGTCGAGGGAACCTGATAACCGCTTGTCCCATTGGAAAAACTTGCAGAAAGTCCGACAGCGGCTCTGGCAGAGATGCCAGCAAGAATACTTGCAGGAGTTGCAAAAACGTGTCAAGTGGCACAGTACTGATCGGCGTATTAAAATTGACTCTTTAGTACTGTCGATCAAAGACAATATCCCGCCTCTACAGTGGCCAAGAGGTAGGATAATTCAAGTTCATCCCGGACGAGATGGCGAGGTGAGAGTTGTCACCATTCAGACTCCTGGTGGAACCTTCACTCGAAGTATCGAGAAAATATGCCCTCTTCCCATAGAGGATGAAGAAAAGGATCATTATTAATTACTATGAAATAGATTCGCTCTGTATAATTGAATTAATTAATTGAAAGAATTCCTTTCAAGGTGGGGTGCATGTTAATGAGTAGACTTCAGCCCTTCGATGTTGAAAGGAAGGAGTCGATTGCGTGTCGACTGGTTTTTGTTGCAACTCGCACTTGCGGGAGCGTATAGTCAATTGTTTGAAATTGTTAAACTTACGACAGAAAGTAAGGACACAAAATAAAGGTTTTAGCAATCGGTAAATGCAACAGCGTTTTATTCACATCAAAAATACATACAAAAACAGGGGATATTAGGTTCTTTTGACAGTCGAAGCTGAACGTGGTTTCTCCTTCATCCGGTTCCTTAAGAAGTGTGTAAAATTTTTCAGCAGACCTTTTATGGAGTGCAAGCTCTACCTTTAAACTGTCCTTTACCTGTTGTTGAACATGACCACATTTTATTCCTTCTTGTAGTTTCAAGCATTTTGAACATTTGTCTGTGGCCGGCGAATTGAAGCTGATATAATCTTCAGAATATACTTTGCGAAAATACTCGTAAGTTACCTTAAGACAAGAATCGTTTGTTTGTGTTTCATTATACATTGTCCACAATCTCTTAATACAAAGATCACTACTTAAAAAGAATCGTTTTGTTATCCCCCTGATGTAATGAGATTCCAAGAGTTGGATGTTTTCAATAAATGTTTTCACACTTCCCAAACGCCTGACAAATAATTCTGACGTACGAGCTCCACCACGTCTCTCTCTTGGAGACTCCTCTAAGAAAAATTTCTTCCTACACAAATTAAGCACACGATATTGTGATATCTTCAAGAATTCCCAGAAACGTTTCCTGGCAGACTTGTACAGCAATACTGCCTTCTTCTCTTCTTAGAGCAGGACTAAAATAATCAACAACATACCTCGTTCGTGGGCATTTTCTCTCCTTAACCTATGTCTTTGGGGAATTTTACTGGCTACATTTCGAAGAATGAAATGATCTTGTTGAAGTTTATCATGAGTCTTATAGAAACCTTGGTGAAATCGTCGAATGTTGCATAGTCAATTTATGGCACTGATATTTTGCCTTCTGTCCATGACGACATGTTGGAAGCTTCGGGAAACCCTGAGCTGTGCCTGTAACAAGAGTATCAGCATCATGAAGCATTTACAGTTTACTGTAACAATAGCCTAATAATGAAACCAGCCAGGTAAATAACACGTACACTGAAAGAGTAATAAAGAAAGGTTGGACATGCTTAGCCCTAACGTACATTGTTTTCAATCATTATGGCCTATTAATATTCTAGAGATAAAATTCTCTGCATTGTACTTACAGCCCCTTCTTCTTGGTCTTCTCCCAGTTATCTTTGTCACGTTTTCTTTTCCTAGGCTTATCTGCAGCACGTATACACTGATCTGATACTTTAGCAGCATTTTTACTAGATGCTTGCTAGACATCTATTTTGCCTCTGTTTCCCGCCTTAGAAGCATAATACTGTCAAATATTACAGCAGTATTACCAACCTTCATCTTGAAAATTTCTTACAGAATCAGTACTCTTTCAGTTCACTGTAGCAAGGAATTATAATACAGAGAGGATAGATTGTCTGTCTCGGAGACCCTCGCTAGCCCGCTCGCCCGCGGCGCAAGCCTGTCTCCCGCCAGGCACTTTGCCGTAATGCGGTGCTCGAGCGGCACTGCGTCATTGAGTGTAGGAATCTGTACGTAAATTTGTACTTCAATGTGATCCTTGACCAATTTTTTGACGAACTGACTTACGGAGAGTTGATTGTCGAATTACTTTCAACAAGATTCTGCCACTGCTCACACTGCCGAAGCATCGATGACAGAATTGCGTCGCATTTTCGGTACGAGGATTATATGTCGGAACGTGTGGCCCCCGCGAAGCCCAGACTTATCACCATGTGACTTTTATTTGTGGAGGACGCTTAAAAATAGAGTGTATGCGAGAAACCTTCACACTGTAAATGAGCTTAAAGACTATATTACAGCTGAAATACAGTCAATCAGTGCTGAGGATTTTCAGAGAGTAAATGCCAGTTTCATAAAAAGGTGCCAGCGATGTGTAGCAGTGCATGGCGAACATTTTCAGCACCAGCTGTGAACTATGTAAGTACAAATTCCTATCTCAATGACTCAGTGCCGGGCGGGCGCCGCATAACGGCAAAGTTCCTGGCGGGAGACAGGCTCGCGCCGCGGGCGAGTGGGCTAGCAAGGGTCTCCGAGACAGATAATCTATCCTCTCTGTATAAATAACAATAATGATGAGTTGGACTTACAAAGTTTTGATACCACATGGAAGACGGGCCCCGAGAAATTTCGTAGTACGCTCGCCAGCGGTAGACGGGCCCCGAGAAATCTCGGTTTTATACACGTCATTGTTTTCGGTCTTCCTGCGACATCTCTTGACCATGTATTGAACTACTTCGGTCTAGCACATTGAGAAGGATATTTGTGCTATCTTTCGTCTATTCATGGCCTTTTTTATTATTTGATTTTGTTTCGAAACATCGAACTTCCTTCTATAGGTTCAATCAATGACAAGATGGAGGACTTTTCTAATCAGATGATAAGATTTATCGTTTATATTATCGTTCAAATGGCACAAGTTATAGTGAATTAGTGGAAACTGAATGAGGGAGTGACATTCAGGTCTCTAGGCGATGTAATAACAACCAAAGTACATACCATACTTTGATTGTTGACCAATCTAACCTCAAATATACTCCATCAGCTCTTTCTGTAAGCCGCCACTGCACATTGTGTCATGTTTCCAAATACATCACCCCCTTGAGCACTACTAGTGGTATGTGTATACTCATATCAACTAGTAAGATAATATCTAGGTTATTTCCACAATTATGTACTTTTTTATAATCTAGTGCACTGGAATATTCTCAGTAGCAAAATGTCCGGACCACAGGGGATGTGACATGTCCAGGCATCCGGTCACCAATGTGATACTATACCACTAACCACCACGATGGTCGTTATGGACTTACAGAGTTTTGAACTATTTTACACACCCAGGACTTACACAGAGTTTTGGAGCCACCGAGTAACTGGACTTACATGCTGCAGTGCCGATTTTTCAAACACATTTGCTAATAGTTTTTACCAACTTTTGGAACACATTAACTATCCACATTGTGGGCCTTGGTGGCATGAATGCGTATCAATGGAAACCCTCAATTTCAAATTTTTTGGACTTGCTAAGTTTTGGAATTGGGCGACTCATCTATCAAATCACTTACTATATTTATTTGATATGGACAATTTAATATTCTTGGGGAAGTAGTTTTGGAGCTCCCGATCGGGGGCAACCAATATGCCAATTCACTTGACAAGGTTAGTAACCTATCGATTTCAGCTTTTAACAACTTTTGATTCAATCAGTACCCGAAATCTTTTCAAAATCTTAAACGTGTGCATGCATATGTTACCATAAACTAGATTGACCCTTATCTTCCAACTCGCTCGCAGTAAGAATAATTACCGAAACAGATTTCACTAGGTCAAGGAAAACATTAGAACTATTACACATATAGGATTTATAGCAGTTATAACAATCAAGTAATCGGAAGATCCTCGGCTCGATATAGAATCAAATTGGGCGTCGTTAAGCTGGGGAAAGGTTTTGCAATATATTCGTTAATTCAATAAATGACGCACAAATAACATCCAATGTATTAAACCAATCTATGACCTTTCTTCATACGTTTTCCAACAACAATTAAAAAGCTTCAACTTCCTCACCACACGTCATGGTAACGACAACAAGACGGCAGAAACGTGCCAAAGTATAAGCCCACGTTACATACCATTAACCTCAAATAAATACACAAGTAATCAAATTCACAGATAAAACATAATATCAAATCAAGAACGCAATAAGAAACGTTTCCCCATCATGTCCTGAAAAGTAGACATTCATATCCCGGCTGCAACAGATTTTCAAAGAATCAAGATTTAGTGCCCCTACTCCGCATCGAACCTTTAAAGAAACAAAATAAGTAAACCTCCGCAAATATTAATTAATACAGAATATCACACGCAAAATTTTATCCCTCCTCGGCATTAGCCAAGGAGGTTCGTTGCCAGATTGTTCTTCTTAATTTCTTGACAATGGATCCCCTTCTTTTTTCTTTATTCTTGTCATACCAACTTCTGCCAATGATTCGGTAGAGAGCTGCGTGTCAACATGACACCGAGAACTTCCGCCTTCTCGCTGGCTTACAGAGGAGCGATCCACGAACATGTTTCGGGGATAATATTTAAATATTACGATTGCGATATTTTGCCCTTTATGCGTGTGAATATAGGTTCTCGATCCGGAGCAGTCCCAACAGGAATATTATTTGTAATAAGAATGGGAAATTGCATCCCATGGGTACCAGCAAGCTGGAGTGTTTGTGGAAAGATCTTGCTGCACTTCTGAATTTGTGTGGTTCTGGAGCACAGAAGGATGTGAAAAGGTTGGAAGACTGTATGTTACCTAACTGTTCATATTTTATTACCACATTTTGTTGAATTTACTATTATAGGTAGCATGATGGATTTTAATGATAAGCTTTTTGTAGCCTTAAATCCAAATGATCTCTTGCAATACTTGGTTATAATATTAATCATCATTGGTCAGCAGCTTCCTTGCTGTTTTAACCCTCTTAGTGCCAGGCGAAAAGGTAAAGGTGAAGTCTAAAAGTGCCAGGCTGTTTTAATGGAAAATGTAGGCTTCCAGAAAAAAATTATGTATATCCCCTGTTTTGAAAGATACGAAGGCGAAATTTAGTCAGGGAGTGCAAAACATAGCTATCTAAATTCAGGGAAATTTTGAAATCATTATGAAACTTTTTTCTTTCTTAATTATTTAATTAAAATAATTTCTTCTGTAAAATAAAAATTAGAAAGTTTGATTATTCCTATTACCCCATGCTTTTAAATGGAGTAAAAATGAACACTGGAGAGCACACATACATAACAAAAGAACCAGGGAATGCAGTTTTTTAATTTAAAAAATATCAGCAGGGGTGTCAAAAATCCGAAATTCTAAAATCTAGCATATTCATAAAATACCGTACACCAACAATGGCATTGTTGATATAAATAATATAAAAATAATTACAGTGAAAATAAATAAACAGAAGGGCACCCTGTAGTTTTATCTTTCACATTTGTGGTTGTGTAGCCTGTGGAGGATTGTCCTGGTCAACATTCCTTTCTTCCCACTGACTATTACTATCAACATCATTACCATCACTATCACTTGAGTCGTCTAGTATCAAAACCGGCCAAGTCACTGAAGGCATATTTTTCAGTATGGATGAAAAACCTCTAGAGACAAAGCAATGGTGGTCACAAAAGATTTTATTGCATAGTTATATCCATAATGGTTTAATATTTAAGTTCTGCTATTTTGAGAAATCTGATTCATAATGAACCCTTCTTTTTTGCTAATATTAATTTTGACTTGGCCGTTTTTGTTGCAATTTGGTATAATTTTAGTCCTTTTTTGTAAAACTTTTCTTTTTAAATTCCAAATTCCAGTGAATAAAGGCAATTAAATTAAAATAAATTGACATTTTAATTACCTGTTTTATTGCAATAAAAACGAAAGCATTCTGCATAAATTGGATAGTAGCCTAATATATGAAGATGAACATCAGAAAGCTGAGGAGAATACAATATAGGTATTATATCATTAAAAGTTAGTAGTTCACTAGATCTTGAACACAGTAAAAGAAAATGGGTCACTATGTTAATAGAATCATTATTTAAATAGGAACAATATACACGTTACACTACACAATAATGACAAAATACGAGCACACAGGAAATACGATTGCTTTCGCGCCAATGCGGTAAGAAGCCCGCGAATACGGAAGTCAGTGTTGCAAACGAACAAAATACAAATTATTATGACTTCGAAGGGTATACAATATAAGGAACAATGTTGCCTACTGATATCACATTCATGCGTAATCTAACAACGCTAGATTCCAGACAATAATGCTGCGACATGAAGATTGCTACTCGTTCTTTGACATGGCCGGTTTTGAAAGCACTGCCTGCATGACTTGGCCCATTCTGTTGCACGACCAAGAATTCAGTGCTGTGTAACATGAAGACATGGACGATTTTGAAGCATATTCTTGTTTCGCCTGAGAGTGCTGTACTTCTACTTCAAATTGATAACCATAACTCATTTTCGTAAATTTTGTGACTTGGCCGGTTTTGATACTAGACGACTCACTTGTTTGGTTATGTACGATCTCATTCAGCGCAGGTAATTCATTGTCCGAAGCAGAATCGGCACTTGATTCATCACACACAAGATCGCAATCACTGTCCACGAAGTCCAAGAGTTCACCACTTGACTCATCAATCATTAATTCTTCAATTTCTTCCTCTCTCAAACAATGCTTCCTTCCCTTGGACGCCATGCTTTTACGAGTCGCGCGAACAAGTCAATGAATTTCAAATATCGCTCGAGTATATCGACAGAAAACAAAAGATGTTGGCCAGGAAATGGTTGCTAGAACTCTCTTTAATGGTCACGTCAAGTTTAGACGCCATTTTTGGTCTATAAGCCCCTCTAAGAATACAAAAACGAAGCGTCTCTCAGAGCGACGCTGGCAAGTTTCGTTCATTTTATGAGGATCGCTCACAGCGACTCTGGCACTAAGAGGGTTAAAGGACAGAACAGTGACAAGGCCTACTTTTTGGATCACTATAGGCATTTGTTAAATGGCGATCCACGTTGAAGAGGATAGCTGGAGAGATTTTACTGGAACAGCAGCGAACTGGTGGCGGGGAAAAAAAAAACTAAGGTTATCTCGGCATTGGAGGAAAGGTTGCAGTCATCGATTGGAAGAACTATGGTAGTACCGGTACAAAGATTGGCAAGAGTCCAGGGAGGATTCTTACCTCAGGTAATATTGTTCATTAGCTGATTACATTCTTTATTAGTTATTGTTCATTGTTTCATTAGACAGTGGTGTGTGAGCATCCATGTGAGTGCATCTGGTGACAGTTACATTGTTTATTAGATATAGTTCATTGTTTCATTAGACTGTAATGGGGGAGGGTCCATGTGAGTGTGCCTGGTGACAGACTGTTTTAGTGGTAGTATTTTGTTGGTCGAGCTTTAGTCTTTTTATAGTTTGTAGAATTTTGGTACAGTATTTAGTTGTTAGCAGAAGAATACTTGTAATGAACCTGGGAGTTGTTAAGGATAGCAAGAGGACAGAGTACCAGGAAAGGAGAATCAAAGTATGGAAACTCAAGGAAAAGGAAGTCAAGGAAGAATTCCAGAAGATAATAAGGGAAATGATGCCAACAGACAATCCTAAAACAGGGGAAGAGGAATGGAAGCAATTCAAAAACACAATGGTGGAAGCTGCAGTGGCAGTATGTGGAAGAACAAGCAACAGAAAGCGGTGTACATACCTGCCAACTCTCCCGATTTAGGCGGGAGACTCCCGATTTCAGACCATTTCTCCCGCCCTCCCGCTTAACGTATTAAATCTCCCGATTTTTCAAAATTTCCACGCGTAATTTCGGATTGAATGTGCGAGATGACACTCCAATCGTCTATCGAACGGATCGATTTTACGTGTTTTGAAGTTATATCTCGATACCACAGTTTTGCTCTGTATCGATAATCGACAACTCCCGAGTCCCGCGTCGCGTCCTGCTGTTATAAAAAGTTAGCTTCGAATACGTCTTTGTTTGAAATAGTCGATGGTTAATTCAGCGCTTGTTCCTAGATGTTTTGCATAACGACCTGTGGGTGAAAGGTAGTTTGTTGTACGCTGCGGAATATTGTATCTCTTTCACACGTGACATTATATGATTTGTGTATAACTTTGTTAGATGTTGTTGGCGATAATATGCCGGTAGGCTATTGTGATTTTTCGATCTGAGTGATTGCGTCTGTTCCTCGGTAATATGGCGAAGAAATATGATGTGACATTTAAAAGTGTGCACAAAGATAACTTTCCGCACCCAACTGAGTCAAGAAGAGGCGCAATATTTGCATTTTGTAGTGTCTGTAGGTGTGATTTCAGCATCTCGCATGGTGGAAAGGGGGACATTTCAAAACATGTGCGCTCAAAGAAACATAAAGACAATGTACAATGTGTTGGAAAAAAACAAGAAACTTGATAATTTCAAGTGTAAGGAGGAAGACACTGACAGTATAACACGTGCAGAAGTATTGTTCACATCGTTTATTATTGAACATAACCTCCCTGTCAATTGTTTCGATCATGCTGGTCCTTTATTTAGGAAGATGCTCCCAGACTCAAAATTTGCCGGGAGATATGGCTCAGCCAGAACTGAAACATCGGCCATCCTTGCAGAAATGTGCATTCCCAATTCTTTAACTTCCAACTTGAAGATGTAACATCTATTGAGGAAGAAGAGAGAATTGATGTGAAGTGGGCACTGGTAGGCCAAATGAAATGTAGTGGTGGGGTACTCAAGTATGACAAATTGTCTAAAGTTATGCTTTCCATTCTGACCATTCCGCAAAGTAATGCCGAGTGTGAGAGGATGTTCAGTCTTGTCAGAAAAAGAAGAACGCAGTTCAGGTCATCTCTCTCCGACAAGACTTTGGACAAACTTATAACTCTGAAGTCTCTTCAGAAAGGGAAGTGTTTTGAGCAAGAATATAGCAAGACCTTTTTGTAGAGGGCAAAATCAGCCACAGTCACCTGCAACAACGACCAATAATATGATCTTCGATACGTCACTAGTTTTGTATGCCTGAGTGTGGTCGAAAGAAAGGTATGTATGCTTGCTTGATAGACTAGTTAGAATTTAAAATTACTCAAGTACATTTGTAAACTGGGATGTCATATCATATTAGTCATGTACAGTTTAATAGTGTAACTTATATATTTGCTGTAATGTCTTAGCTTGTGTATGTATTATGTTGCACCCCCCCCCGCTCTTCCCCCTCCGCCGCCGCGTCGAATCTCCCGATTTTTCATTTTGAGAGGTTGGCAGGTATGGGTGTAAAGAGACACCATGGTGGAATGAGAGTAAAAGAAGCTGTGGGAAGGAAGAACAAGGCTTTCAGAGTGTGGTTCCAGGAAAGAACTAATCTGACAAGGGAAGATTATAAGATAACGAAGAAAGAAGCAAACAAGATTGTCGCAGAGGAGAGGAAGAAGTGGATGGTAAAGTGGACAGAGATGATGGAGGAAGACAGCAGAGGAAATAAGAAAGTACTTTATGGGATGGTCAAAAGTAAGAGAAGAGGTCTGCGAGAGGATGTGGTAATGATGGACAAAAACGGAAATGAGGTACACAACAAAGAGGCACTCAAGACAGTGTGGAAAGAGTACTTTGAGGATTTGCTGAATCCAAATGGTCATAGGGGGGAAGACAATGTATTGGAAGATGGAGAAGACAACACAGGAATGGAAAAGGATCTGACTTGGAGAGAACTGGAAATGGCTATAGACAAGATGAAAGGAGGAAGGGCACCAGGTGTGGATGAAGTGAGTGTTGAAATGGTGAAGGCAGCAGGGGAGGTTGGGAACCAGTGGCTGTACCGTGTGATGAGGGTGATATGGAAGGAGAAAAAGACCCCAGAAGATTGGAAGAAAGGATTAATTGTCCCAATATTTAAGAAAGGAAGCAGAAAGGAGTGCAGAAATTACAGGGGAGTCACACTCATACCTCACTGCGCCAAGATATATGAAAAGATTTTAGAAAGTAGAATACGAGCCAAAGTGGAGAGAAAATTGAGAGAGGAGCAGTATGGATTCAGACCTGGGAGATCAACAGTGGATCTCATATTTTCAGTGAGACAGCTCCAGGAACACCACTACGAATTTGGAGAGGACCTGCTGATGGCCTTCCTGGATATCGAAAAGGCCTATGATAGTGTGTGTAGGGAGAAGGTTTGGAAAGCAATGGAAAACATGGGAGTGGAAAAAGAGACTGTAGGCAGAGTGAAGGAGATGTATTGTGGAAGTGTGAGTTGTGTGAAAGTTGGAGGGGAAAGAACAGACTGGTTCAGACAAATGAGTGGCCTGAAACAGGGTAGTGCGCTGTCACCCTTTCTCTTTATTGTGGTTATGGACGAGGTAATGACACGGATAGCAGGATAGATAGGAGAAGATAAGATGAAAGCAATGGTGTTTGCAGATGATCTCATGGTCTGGGGAAACAAGGAGGAGGAAATCCAGGAACAACTGAAGGCTTGGGAAGAAACAGTGGGAGAGTACGGATGGAAGTTCAACATCAGTAAATGTGAGATCCTGTTAACGACCAGGAAAAAGGACAGACCAATGAGTGGGATAACACTTGGAGGTGGACAGCTGAAGAAGGTGGAAAGTCTCAAGTACTTGGGAAGTATAGTGGAGGAAAATGGGAGAAATGACAAAGAGATTACGGAACGTGGCAGACAGGCAGAAGCATTTCTGAGAAGCATTAGGAGCTTAGTGTGGAATAAAGATGTCCCACAAAAAAGCAAGGAAGTGTTATCCAGAAGCTACTATATCCCGATACTGACCTATGCTTCAGAAACGTGGACTATGAAGAAAAGAGACATAAGCAGAATTCAGGCAGGTGAAATGAAGTTCCTGCGAAGTAGGATCGGAGTAACAAGAAGAGACAGGGTGAGGAATGAAAAGGTCAGGGAAATGGTGAAAGAGGAGCCCTTGCAAGGTAGGATTGAGACATCAAGACTGAGGTGGTATGGACACTTAAAGAGAATGGATGAGAAGAAGATTCCCAAGAGGATACATGAAATGCAGAAGAAACGACCAAGGGGAAGACCAAGAGATAGATGGCTGAAAGGAGTGGAGGAATGTGTCAAGAAGAGAGGCGAGGACTGGACCAGAGTGACAGCGGAGAGGTGGTGGGAAGAAAGGACTAAGTGGCGAGGCTTCTGTTCCAAACAGACCCAGCCTGGGGCTGGAAACTGTACAAGATGATGATGAGTTGTTAGCAGAAGGTTAGTATTTTTGTTAGTTGCTCTATTACTTTATTCTGAAAGGGAGTAGTGGCTTTTCAGAATAAATAATTTCTTTACTTGTCTTATAGACTGTTATGATATTGTACCATTAGCCAACTAATGGCTACACTGCGTTCTGCTGCACGGCTGCAAGCAACAGGAAACTACAGCCGTAATGCTATTCCTGAGGATATATACCTCTCTCTATGCATAATTATATGTGATGAAGGCCTCCTCCCTTGTAAAATTCCAATCCGGAGGGAAACTCGTCCCCTGTTCGGATTTCCGGGTGGCGACTACTCGAGAGAGGGTTAACAACACAGAAGTGACAAAGAGGAAATCTCATATTCTACAGATCGGAGCGTGGAATGTTAGAAGTATGCTAAGAAGTGGAAGGTTAGCAAACATAGGAAGGGAAATGGATAGGTTGAGGTTGGATTTGGTTGGGATTACTGAAATGTGCTGGCAAGAAGTACAGGACTTCGGAGCATGAGACTATAGGACCATTAGCACTAAATCAAACAATGGCTATGCAGGGGTAGGTCTCAAATTAAGTAGGAAACTTGTACAGCGGGTGGAATATTATGAGCAATATAGCGAACGGATTATACTAGCTAAAATCAATACAAAACCTACATGCACCATAGTGGTACAAGTCTATGACGTCGAATACTCCTAACAAGTCTATATGCCTACCAGTCAAGCTGATTATGAAGATGTTGAAAAGGTCTATGAAGAAGTAGATGAAATTCTGAGGTATGTCAAGGGTGAAGAAAATGTTATAGTAATGGGTGATTGGAATGCTGTGGTAGGAAAGGGAAGAGAAGGCAACATAGTAGGAGGTTTTGGATTAGGTGAAAGGAATGAACGTGGAAGCAGGCTGATGGAATTCTGCACCAAGCATGAGTTGGTCATAGCTAACACGTTATTCAATAACCACAATAGAAGAATATACACATGGATGAGACCAGGAGATATAGGGCGTTACCAAATCTACTTCATTATGGTCAAGCAGAGATTTCAAAACCAGATTTTGGATTGTAAAACATATCCCGGTGCAGACATAAACTCTGACCACAATTTGGTTGTTATGAAATATAGATTTGTTGAAGAAACTGAAGAAAAGTCAAAAGCCAAAAAGGTGGGCAATAGGCAGACTGAAAAAGAAGGATGTAAATGATAGATTCAAGAAGAGTTTAAAGGAAGGACTAATGAAAAACCATACACAAGTAATCAAATTCATAGTTAAAACATAATCTCAAATCAATGAAAGGAGGCAATAATAAACGTTTCCCCGTCGTGTCCCGAATAGTAGACATTCATATCCCGGCTACAACAGATTCTCAAACAATCAAGATTTAGTGCCTCTACTCTATATCGAACCTTTAAAGAAACGATCCAACTAAACCTCCCTAAATATAAATTAATATGGAATATCACACGCAAAATTTTAGCCCTCGAGGAGGTTCGTTGCCAGATTCTTCTTAATTTCTTGAAAATGGATCCCCTTCTCCTTTTTCTTTACTCTTGTAATATCAACTTCTGCCAATGATTTGGTAGAGCGCCGCATGCCAACATGACACCAAAAACTTCCTTCTTCTTGTCGGCTTATAGACAAGCCTACAACATGTTTCGGGGATAATATTTAAACATTATGATAGCGATATTTTGCCCTTGTGTGTGAATATAGGTTCTCTATCCGGAGTAGTCCCAGCAGGAATATTATTTGTAATAAGATATACTAAGGTGCATGCCAAACTGAGTCTTATTCAAAATAAAACTCAGAAATGAGAGTAACAGGTCAGAAGAATGATGTATAGGATTTTGTTTGTTTATGGTTCATAGTATGAATGAACTCAATTATACTGTATATATATATTTCCATGTTAAGGAGACAAACCTATTTGGTTTGTTCCAATGGGTTTCATAGAAAATAATTTCTATATGGAGGAGGAAAATAGTGTAATATTGATATTACAGGTGACGAATACCACATAATGAATTGTATGTGACTGTCACAATAAGATAACAATGCGTCACTTCAAACTCTTCTCTAAAGACCAGGTGGACGGAGCAGTGTCTGCCGGTGGTGTCTGCACTCTCGTCCACTCTAGCATCTTTAGTGAAGAAGTGCCGCTGCTTACTCAGCTAGAAGCAGTTGCAGTTCGTACTTGTTGCCAATAATGGCAATAGTATGTAACGTGTACATCCCGCCTGATTCGTAACCGAACTTTATAGTAGGTTACAGAGACTGCTTCTAGTTTGTTTTGTTGGTAGTATTTATTTATTTTTTGTTCTATCTGGTCGCCAGCCATGGCCACTTATTGGTGCTGCACCATGGAGAATCTTGTATGTTCAGTGCCGTAGAGATTCGTGGTGGTGGTCTGACTATTGCTGGTAGGTGGCTTTGGCTAATGGCAAGGTTTTCTTTGACTTGGCAAGGTTTCCATGGTAATGTGTTGATTTTGATAGTTGCTGCCATGCAGAATGGAGGTCATCTGATGTTTGGGTAGATGTTTTATGGTGAGAGGAATGTCATGTTCGGGTGCAAAGGGAATTATGAAGAATGGATGGTGGTGATCTATTGATAGTTTTATGAGGAGAATAATGGGCAGTGGTATGGCAATTTGTTATGAGAATGGAAGCTGGCTTTTGAAAGATATGAGGCTGGAATTGATGTGCTCTGGTCTGGCAAATGGTTTTGGCATGTTGATGAAGAAATCCTGCTTATTTGTTTGACAAAAAGGTATTGAGAGTTAATAATTGCCAAAGATAAAAAGAAAAGGAGTAGAAGAATTTGTGAGAACAATTCTAAGAATTGTGTTAAAGGATAGACTTTAAAGATAGCTGTGAATACTGGGTGAGAGATCCAGGTAGGCGTCTTAAGCCGCAACATCTCAGCTATCGAGCTCTCTTCAGTACCCACTACCACCAGAGGTACGCCAACGTGCCTTGTGCCACTCGACCGGTTGGCATTAGACTCGATAGCTTGTGTAATTAAATAGGAGTAGTTGTAGGTTCCTGTATTATCCGGACACCTAGCGTGGTGCCTCCGTGGCAAGGTCCGCTCCGGAAATTCGGTTAGATCTACACCAAGGTCCTAAGGTGAACATGCACGTCTCCGTTTATTACAGGCAGTTCCACAGCATTGTTCACAAATTTCCGGATGCTGGTTGTCTATACACTGATGGTTCGAAGGCGGATGAGAAGGTGGGTTGTGCTTACGTTATTGATGGGGCAAATATCAAAATCTCTTTGCCTGAGGCCTGTAGTGTGTTTACTGCAGAGCTCGTTGTCATCTATGAAGCTCTGCAGTTTGCTCTACAGGGTGCATGAATCCACTATCTCTTGTGTACCGTCTCTTTGGGTTCGTTGCAGTGGATTGCTACATGTTTCTTGCAACAACTCCTAGTGCAGCGAATCCACGACCTACTAGGCGGGTTGTGCTGCGCTGACACTCGAATCACCTCTCTGTGGCTTCCAAGCCACATGGGAATTGCAGAAAGTGAGATAGCGGATAAAGCTGCAAAAGAGGTGGTGTGATACTACCAACTCGGCCAATGGAGGTACCCGCTAGAGATATTCACTTTCAGTTACGCCGACAAGTACTGGCATTTTTGGAGCTTCAGTGGCTAGCTGAGAGCGGTCAAGTGAACTACTCGCAAATGGCGCAGCTATTTCCGGTCACGGAGGGCCAGCAATCTAAATTGTCCAGTGTACATTGACTCAAAAGACTTGTTCTTTTTTGAATTCGGATTTTTTGTTTATTCCATAATTTCTATTAATTTTCGATTGTTTCATACTTAGGTGTCCAACTCTAAATTATTAATCTCAATCCAAATTTGTATACTGTAATCTGTGTTAAGAGGGTCAGTTGACCTCGTAATTCCACCCCTTAAGTAACTAACAATGAGCCTTGGAACTCCAAGCTGGATTTGTCGGAAATCATCATCATTGGCTATCACTCGCGAACGAGTATGTCTTCCAAATCATTCATTGGCGGGTTCTCAGGTGACTGTCGAGACCAATCCTCGAGCCACAAACTCTTCCATATTGGTGGCAAGTTTTTATCATCACCTAGGTACTGAGAAAATCCTGGTCAATAAGTTGAAATAATTCAGTCACTACTAGCATTAAAATTAATGCACCTGAACTTTGCAAATTCTATTTCAAAATCTATTTGGGTTGAAGAGGAAACCTTCATTCTAAGAGAGATGTCGACTACTTCGGCATGCTGAAGAAATCCATCATCGAGGGGAAATTTCCGGATAATGTATCTGTAAGCTGCCATATAAAACTCTCTGACGGGGGTATAAAACATCTGTTCATCACAGTCATTCTCTTTCAAGTATGACCTGGCTTTTCCTCCTATTACCAAGTCCTCATTGTCTTTTTGGTACTTCTTCTTTTTGAATTCAGTACTGTACGCAACTTAGATGAAGTAATAGTAATAAACATATACTTACGTACGCAGCAGTCAGTGGAAACGTAGCTGAAGCTCTTCCCCTATCCCCGAAGAAATATAAAATAAAATAGAAGAAAGAAAAACGGGGAGATCACAGTCTTGTTTGGCTTTTGCTGGGCCCAAATTTTAAAAGGCAAACCAGAAAGCAATCCCAAAAGGAAGGGGGAAAGCTAAATAAAATTAAACTACAGTAAAATCCAAAGATGAACAAATTCAAATCAGAGGCCGTGTAGGTCGTATTAACGTCACAAGTAGGCTAATAAGGCCGACAAACCAAATTATAGCAAAAAACCAGACAAAACTTGAAGAAGGTTACTAAAATTAAAATAAGGCGTGACGCAAAAGCAGAGATACTTAGGCAAAAATAAAATGTATTAAAAATAACAACTACAATGCACAACGATCCCAGAGATATTAAAAGCAAGAAGAGAAATGACCAACAAATTAACCACAAAATTAGTTTACCGCAAGAAAAATACAAATTAGGAAGAAAATCGAAAATATACTAAATTAAATTATATTAAAATGAAATAAAATAAGATAAGTTAAGGTAACGTGTTCAAGGCAAGATGAAACGATGACTAAATGTAAGTATGTCGTAATTAGATAAAAAAGACAAGACTCAGAAACGACTACACTCAACGAAGTCAAGATACGTTCTCAAAATTTAGACAAAGCGTGTCAAAAGGGATGAACAAAATAGGAGGGGGTACAATGGTAAAGAACAAAGCATTACGGGAAGCAAGAAAATAATCTCCAATCCCGTTATGTTGTTCTACGATAAGATACACTCTGGATGGCAGACCCAGACTCAATGGTGCCCCCTACAAGGTAGGCAAACCCACCGTCAGGCACACCAGAGTAAAACGAAGACAGCCCACATACATAACTTTCAACCCTTAAAGTACAAAAACTACGTTATCAAAATAAATGAAAATAACACTACCATACAAAACAAAAACTCACCAGCAATTACACGCACACAAAGGGCGGAGGGAAAATATCGGGAGGTGGGCAAGTACACGCGACCAAAAGAAAATAACACAGAATAAGAGTTTTAAATTGCCGAAATATGAAACTGAACTACGGTAAAGCAATATTGATTACGACATACAGACACCTCGTCATGGTTTCACCTTGAACGCGGGCACTTCCCCTAGAATATGGGAATACGTCTAGCCTACTTGGCTGCAAGAAAGAAATGCCTCGAAACAAAGCAAATGACAACCCAACACAAAAGTAACTGCGTGGTAAAATTTGATTGGTCACGACCCCTTCCAATATATAAATCACTGGCCAATAAGGGGACAAGATGTAGATATGTCCATATATGGTATTAAGACATCAGAGGGCTATTAATAGCTTCACAGACCAAGGTTTCACGCACCACAAAGGCGTAGATTCATCACATCAGATAAAAATGGTACAAAGAAGTAAATCATTGTTCTCATAAAAATGGCTCAGTACTCAAAAGGGAGGTAGAATTTGATTTAATAGAACTTGGATATTCTGCCCGAAACGTAGGGGGCCATTGTGGACGAGTCGATGCCACCCTGTGGGTGGGGGGTTTAGAATACACCCACGGTACCCCCTGCCTGTCGTAAGAGGCGACTGAAAGGGGAGACCTTGGCTATACTTTAAGGACTCTGCGTTGGTTTGTGAATTGAACCCCCAGTGGGTGGTGGTGCCAGTCTTAAAAGGCGACTAAAAGGGTTTCTCAGATCGGTCCCCTTTCGAGGGTTTGACAGTCAGCTCTAAAAGACATACATCCGTGCGGTATAACTCTCATTAGGTTATATTGCACTCGGTTAAAAGGGACGTAAAACCAATAACATTATTAACTTCTTTCCGTTAATGCTTTCAGGGTCTGGCAACCAAAATTTTTATATGTGCCTGCTGTTAGGGGATGGGCCACTTACGCTTGTGACTATGCTCGAAGGCCTGTCCGGTCTTGGCCGTGCCGACAGGTGGGTGCGCCATGTACCCGTGCAGTAGTGTCCGCCTCACTACGCAGGTCCCCGCACAGCCGAATGTCAGAGCTGTAAAATCTAGTATATGCCAAGGGGTACATGCCGATACGGCATCGTAAAATATCTGACCCTCGGGCAATGCCTTCCAAGCTAGGCGGGCCTTGCCCTGGCTGGGTAGCGCCTACTGTGATGGCCCGTGATCGGATGTCGGTGGCATTCGGTGAGGATGATCTGGCCATGGGCTCTAAAAGAAAAGTCCCCAAACAGGGTAGTTCCACACCCAAGTCTTTAAATTTCGATTTCCTGCGGGGATCAACCCCCTGGGAACAATCTGTACGTGAAAATCTGGGTGCTAACACCCCCCAATTTCTGGTAGCGACCAGAACAGATGGGGGTGATTTCAAGCGGGTAAAGAGTATTTTGTTTTCTCGCCACAGAGAAGGTGTCTATGGTGAGCTTGAGAAAGTACAAAAGATCAGGAACGGTAGCTTGTTGCTCAAGACTAGGACTGGTGAGCAAGTTGAACAACTTCTGCGAGATCGTCAAAGTGGAAAGGCATATGTCTCTGAATCTGGTCCAAGGAGTTATTTTCCACCGGGACCTGATTCTGAACACTGACGAGGAGCTCAAGGAAAATATGCGACACCGTCACGTGACTGATGTCCGGCGCATTACGCGCAAGGTCAATGGTCAAATCGTCAATACTGGTGCTTTCATAATTTCCTTTGAGTTTTTTTTAGCTCAAAAGAGATGGTGTGATGAGTTATCACGGACCATCGGATCGACCAATTAAAGGTCTCCGTATCAGACGCATTTTGAGTGAATTCAAAATGGAATAAAGTTTGAGCGTTAAGGAACATGGGCTAGACAATATGACACAAGAAAAAAGAATAGGGAGAGCAGGTAGCTTTAACATGTGTATTCATAAATCATAACAAATTTTCATATCTTACAAGTTAACAAGTGTGGAGATCTTTGCACATTAAGAACAGGTACGTGCCTGTAAGCACAATTTAATTAAGTTGCTTTGTGCAAAAAAGAAAATTAGTGACACAGCTTATAAATAAAGCTAATGGCTGGCAGGGAGCAAATCCTACCATACCGAGGAAACGAATGTAGGGGAAACTGAAGAAGTTACCAAAAATGACATAGCTTATAAAGGGAGCTAGTAGCTAACAGGGGCCTAATCCTGCAGTTCCCTATGAAATAGAAATGCATGGGTAGTTGCCAAGATGCAACAGAAATGTTTGCAAAGTAAATGCAATGGCAGACACAGGATGCGTGAACTGCATGTAAGTTAATCAATAAAGATTTCCTAAGAAATGGAGATGGCAGAAGCAGGTAGGCAAGTAGGCCTATAATCTGCAAGTAAACCATGAAATGTGAAGTGCACAAGAAAAGTGCAATGGCAGATGCAGGTCTGAGTAAGAATCTATGAAGCTTTTCCCAGAAAACTTCAAAGGAAAGCCGGTATGTGATATTTCACCGGAAGCCAAATATAAAAATTGAGGAATCTTTTAAAGCAGGCTTGTATAAAGCTAACAAGATACATAATACATCAAACAGTACAGGTTATGTAATAATACTTAACTTGTAATGCAGTACAGGTAACAACCCACATGTGCATGGAACACTTGAGTTCGAAGAAGATGACATAGGTTATGTTAAGTTGTGGTTGCGTTCATAAAAGTACTTGACTGTAGAACACTTGTTGAGTAGTAAGGATGACTTTAGCTATCACAAAGGTTAAAGACTTGTAGTATGAAGACGATGTGATAATACATTCACTTGGTAATAACTTGCGTAGGAATAGTTTTCCGTAGCACTTGAAGATGTATAGTAGACATCTTAATGTTCATTATAGAAATATGTCGCAGGAACATGCTGAAGGTGATCTAAGTTTAGATCACTTGAAAATGTCTTTGAAGACTTGGCGAAGGTTATGTATGAACACTTCTTGACCCAGAAATTAAAGTTTGTATGTCGAACTTGTTTGAAGTTTTTCGTCCGGTTTGCAAGATGGGTGGTTAGCATGGCAGCTAACGGGTAAATCACGAAGAAGAAACGTAGACCAGCCTCTTAAATAGTAAACAGGGCAAGGTTCTCGAAACATCGATGGCCAAGGATAGGAGAGCCCTAACCACGTTGCCAGGAAGAAGCGCGGCGATTGTCTGGAGCAAGGCCACGTCATGGTGACGGTTAATAAGCGCGTAGCTTACTGAGACCATTATGCCACGAGGATCCAAGACTTGTGGAGTGACCTTAACACTTAGAAAAAAATTCTTAGAGGCGAAATATGACTTATAAACTAATAAGTAAGTTCGTAAGTCATTTTAAATATGTTTAGTTTGAACAAGAAAGAGTAATACAAAATGAACTGTGACGAGCACATGGTGATGAAAGTAAGGTTACAAAAATCAAATTCTGGTCTGACTTCAGCACAATCAGAAACTTGAAAAAATTAATAATAAATGCGAACAGGTGCTCCCGGAGAATGTCAAGGTAATGAGTTACCGTTGTGATGTCCGGCCTTACATCCCTCCACCAATGAGGTGTTATAACTGCCGGAAGTTCGGGCACATGGTATCCCGATGCTCGAGCCCTGCAATCTGCGGAACATGCAGTAGGGTACCACACGAAGCGGAAGACTGCACAACACCATCGAAGTGCACTAATTGCCCTGGATTTCATTCTCCTCGGGACAGGAACTGCCCTGTCTTCCAGAGTGAGAAGGAAATCCAGGAGATCCAAACCCTGGATTGTCTCTCCTACCAGGAGGCCCGCAAGAAGTACCATACAGAATTCAGTAAAGTTTATTTTATTTTCCGCCCTTTTCAATACAATTAAACACTTGGTTTATGGAAAACTAGGATACAGGTTTCGGGAACATATGGTCCCTTCTTCAGTCCACCTGGTGACCTAAATTTAACACTTTGACATCATACAGAGAAATCGATATAATCCTGGATAGAGTAACAATTAAATTAACATTCTAAAACTAATAAACCCTATCGAAAAAACATGCTATGTTATGTGCCTATCTGTAGGAAAATAATTGGTGTATTAAAAACATGTGTAGGTTATTATACTAAAAACAACATTGATACATGTGGTCTTGAGTAGCCCAATTATATACATAGTGCACTGTAAGTTTAAAAATAGAGGACATATTAAAACATGATTAAAAGGCTTGTTGGTTTGGGACTGTGGTGTGTCCGTTCATTATGCAAAATGCAATAGTCCAAAACTGTGAATTCTTCTCTGGTGTGGTATTTTTTCGATATACGCTGGCCCATTTTATAATTGGTGAATGGCGTGGAATGCTGTTCAATTTGCGTGAGACACGGTGCCGATAGTATGCATATTATGATGAATTTATGTTCCTGAAAGATTGATAAAAGAAAGAAAAACTACATTAGGATCGATGTTCATCGAAAGAAATGTAGGTAAAAAAAGAAAAGATTCCGGTAGGCATTCATTGGGCTAACTTACTCATTGGGATGTTGAGACTGCTGCATCCAACTCCGCTGACTCAAAGAATGGAGACGCAGATGGGGGTGGAAGAAAAACTGTGCCTAAAGAATAATAAAAACTGATAAGGATCGAGAAAAACAATCTTCTTATTGATGGCGGTGGGAGGGAGATAACTAACTTAAAATGGAGGGTATTTTTCAGTCAAATGTGCATCTTACCTTGCGTGTGCCGTTGCTGATGCCTCTATGCATACTGATGGTCTAAGGTAGGAGCTCTCTAGTGTCGCGCGCGGGGAAGGATACGTCAGATGGAGGGAGATGGGAAGGGGGAGCCGTCTAAGGGAGGGTCAGTCTGATTATAGCGTTATAATCCCAAATTTGGTCCCGGCTCCCTCATCTTTTGTCCCAGCTAATGAAACCTTCAAATGTTCCACCGTCCATCTTGAAACCCACACCACAGAATCGAAACAAGAGCCCGAAGGTGATTTCTACCCCACCTTTGGCCACAAAGAAGGCTGTGTGAGCGAAGGTCGCTTCACCCGCACAGCAGGGGAGGAAGTCTAAGGCTTCCTCTCCGCTCAAACAGTCGGCGAAACTCACGTTGAAGCCGGCGGAGGCGGCATCGTCAACCGGGGTCAGGAGTTCGTCTCCTGACCTGTCTAAATATCTCAAAAGGTGGGGAAGAAGGGAGCTCGCACTACGCCCCACCAGCTGCGGATGCTTCTGCGCCTCGAGACGTTCCGGTCCCCAGGCCAGCGCGCTCCCCATAGAGTTCCTCCCGCCACCGAAATGCGCTGCGAAATCTTCCGCTGGGTCGGCCCACTCCACGACCTCGACTGAGGACATGGAGATTATTGTCGACGTAGCGGGTGATGATCCGCCAGAGGTTAAGTTGTAGCTTGCTTCTCCAAGTTATTCCCTAGTTTAGAAGTTCACACTATGGCACTGTTACAGTGGAATTTTAACAGTTATGACAGGCATTTGCCTGAGCTCCGTCAGATCATTGCACAATACGCAGCGAGTATAGTCTGCCTACAGGGAACTAACCTCCGGCCTGATCACGAGAGGTTTCAGACTATACTCTAAAGAGCGACACGACGCCGACCGGGCTTCCGGTATCGTTTGCACCTTCGTTCGCTCTGACTGCTATAGTGAAGAGTTTCCACTCACCACTGATCTGGAAGCTATTGCAGTTCGCGTGCCATTGCCTGTTATGACAACAATTTGTAACGTATACCTCCCACCGAACAAGACCCTTGATATTAATGACATCTTTGATCTTGTCTATCAACTTCCAGCCCCGTTCCTACTCGTGGGTGATTTCAACTTCCATCACCCCCAATGGGGATCACCATCTTCCTGCCCCAGTGGAAGGGACGTGGAGGGCTTAATTCAAGGGTTGAATTTATCAATATTAAATACAGGGGAAGCCACCCATTTTAGCATAGCGCATGTCATGTACTCGCACATTGACCTGAGTGTGTGTAGCCGTGCGCTGGATCCTCTGTTTGGTTGGTATGTACACGATGACCTCTGTGACAGTGACCATTTTCCGATAATTCTTACTCTTCTTACTCAGAAACCCGTGGACTTCCCCAGTCGTTGGGTCCTAAAACAGGCCAATTGGCCATCGTTTATAGAACGAGCTGCATTCGTTGATCTTGGTTGCCAGAGCCTCGATGACGAGGTACAGCACATCGATACGCTACTTGCTGCCGCCGAGGAGTCCATTCCATCATTTTCTGGAACTCCTCATCACAAACTCGTCCCTTGGTGGACTGAGGATATTGCAGCTGCTATAAGAGACCGTCGTCGAGCTCATAAGCACTATCGTCGGCGTCCAACCATGGCCAATTTGGTGGAGTTTAAGAAATTTCGTGCCTAGGCACGGATTCCTATTCGCCAGAGTAAGAAACAATCCTGGGAACGGTATGTGACGTCTATTACGGCACATACCCCCTCCTCTCAAGTGTGGACTAAACTACGACGCATTTCGGGAATTCAGACATCTTCTACTGTACAGGGAATTTCCATTGTTAATGAATTGGTTACAGATCCTTAGTATAAACAGGTTAAAGTTAGTTTATCAATACGGAACCAAAATGAACCTTTTAAGTTCTAAAATTACAGATCCTAACCGCGTTGCCAACCATCTCGCATCGTATTTTGTGGATATATCCGGTTCCGATAACTTTGATCCAGATTTCGTGGCTCTGAAGCGCGAGGCAGAACGTTCCCAGCTCAGTTTTGCTTCCCGCGCTTTGGAGGCCGGATAATATTCACAACCAGATGCTTAAACACCTTAACGTTGAGAGCATTCGTTATTTGCTCAGGGTGTTTAATCGTATCTGTTTGGAAGGTGCATTTCCAGCGCAATGGCAGGAAGGTTTAATTACATCTATCCTGAAGCCCGATTAGGATCCCAATTTGACAGGGAGTTACAGGCCTATTTGTCTCACTAACTGTCTGTGCAAGCTCTTCAAGAGGATGGTCAATCGGCGACTGGTGTGGGTCCTGGAGAAACGAGGACTCCTGTCCGAATACCAGTGTGGTTTCAGGGCGTCTCGGTGTGCCAACGACCATCTGGTATGCCTGGAGACCACCATACAGAACGCTTTTCTCCGGAGACAGCACCTAGTCGCTGTTTTCTTTGACCTTGAGAAGGCCTATGACACCACTTGGCGTTACGGAATCCTCTCTACCCTGCATCAATGGAAATTCCGAGATAACTTGCCGGTCTTTATCGCGGAATTTCTGTCCCTTTGCCTATTCTGTGTCCGAGTAGGGGGGGAAATATTCACAATATCATGTGCAGGAAAACGGAGTCCCACAGGGATTGGTGCTTAGCGTAACATTAATTTGCGATTGCCATAAACGGTATAGTCGTTGCTGCTGGTCCAGCAGTTGTACCGTCATTATATGTAGACGATTTTCTCTACAATATAGTGCGCAAAATATGGTGGTCGCTGAACGACAGCTACAGCAAGATATTCGGAGAGTGGAACACTGGACACTAGAGCATGGCTTTCGGTTCTCAACCGCTAAGATCTTGGTTGACCATTTCTGCCGTAAACGCACTCTCCATCCCGATCCTGAGCTTTATCTGGGCAATGTAGCTTTGCCTGTTGTTGCTACGTACCGGTTCCTTGGGCTCCTTTTCGATCAGAAGTTAACCTGGGAGCCACACGTGCGGTGTTTAAAAAACTGCCTGTGCTAAGAAACTCAACATGTTGCGGTTTCTTAGCAGCACATTGTGGGGGGCGGACCGCACTGTGCTCCTACGATTTTATAAGTCTCTTATTCTATCTAGATTAGATTAAGGCAGTGTAGCATATGGTTCGGCCCGTAAGTCAGTGCTTGTTAAACTGGACAGCGTCCACCATGGAGGTGTGAGGCTGGCGACGAGAGCCTTTCGGACGAGCCCGGTCGTCAGCTTGCTCGCCGAGACAGGCGTACCTCCTTTACACCTGAGGCGCCAACAAGTACTGCTGACCTATGCTGCAACTATTCGATGCCACTTCATCCAAGCTATCCATGTTTGTTTACCAATCCGAATCGCCGGCTGTATGATGCGTTCGCCTGAGCCACTCGTCGGCGGGGATTCGCTTGGATGACTCATACCGGCAATTCCGATTTCCTTCTGTCTCCTGTATTGTCCGAGTACCTAGCTAGGCTCCTCCGTGGATGGTCTCTCGCCCTGATATCATCCTGGATCTGCACACCGGCCCCAAGTCGGACGCAGACTCCTCCGTCCATCGGCGGCTGTTCCAGTCCGTGGTGAACCGGTATCCTGGATCAGGGCTTCTATTCATGGACGGTTCAAGGGTAAACAAGAAAGTGGGCTGTGCATTTGTGGTTGAGGATCGTCGGTTTCTCTTCACTTCCCGAGGCCTTTGGCATGTACACAGCGGAGCTCTATGCCATCTTAGAGGCTCTGCGGTACACGTTATCAGACGATCACCAGCACTTTCTTGTGTGTACTGACTCTCTGAGTGCGCTGCAAGTGATCGATGCGTGTTTCCTGAAGCACCCGCTGGTCCAGCGTGTGCACGACCTGCTCGTCAGTGCGTGCAACGCTGGAACCGGGGTGACTTTTGTGTGGCTTCCTAGCCACATGGGTATTGCGGGAAACGAGCTTGCTGATCAGGTGGCAAGCGAGGCAGTCGCACTGCCCTTGCTGCCGTACAAGGTGCCTGCTAGTGATGTGCGCTCTCAGCTGCGACATTCGATCCTGTCGCATTGGGAGGGAGCGTGCCGTGCCACTCCTCCACCCAACAAACTGAGAGGCATCAAGGAGACAACGAAGGTATGGAAATCTTCCTTCCGATCTATTCGGAAGGCAGCTCTGGTACTCTGTCGACTCTGGATCGGCCATGGGATTGCTACGCACTCCCACTTGCTAAAGAGAGAAGACCCCCCCCCCTGTGTGTATCTTGCGGTGCCCACCTTACCGTGACACACATTCTCTTGGAGTGTGTGGATCTGGCCGATCTGCGAAGGGCTCTTAAACTGCCTAATACCCTCTCCCTTATTCTTCGTGATGACGGGCCGTCAGTAGACCTCGTCATCCGGTTCATTAGGGAGTGTGGTTACTTTTTTAAGTTTTAATGTAAGTTAAGAATTTTAATTCGGGTTAAGTCTGTTTTATGTGTTTTATTGGGTTCACCTATTTTCTAGTTCACTATGCCTGATTTGTTTTATTGTTTTTTACCATCCGCCTTTTATTATTTTTATTCAAATGAGGCATAATTATTGGGGCTCACTGTCAGTTCTATCTAAACCATTTTTGTTTCATCCTTAGCAGTGAGCTGTTTTTATCTTCATCCTTTCATTTGACGCCATTTCATTTCATTAGGGGCCGATAGCCTTGATGTTAGGCCCCTTAAAACAACAATTATCATCATCTGCCATGCCAGGCGGTTAGCTGGTGTATGATTTTAAATCATCCTTGAATATCTTCCTCTGTCCTCTGTCGGGAATGGACGTATCTTCGTTGAAGAAAGCGAGGTAGCTGGAGCCTTCACCTCTGTCCCGTCATTGCAGGGAAGGAAGACATATTATTATACCAGCAGGAGAGGGAGGAAAAAGTGAACCCTTTCCTTCTCAAAGGCTAGGAAAGAAACCATTTGGGGTGAGCCCTACACACACGCTTTCACAACAGTTAGCAACACAAGATTGGAGGCAGAATGTTACTGTTGTAACCGAAATTATTTTGGTTACAATAGCTCACCCTCAGATTTTCGCCTTGTGCGGTTTGTATTTTTTATTTTTTATGAGATTACCAACCATGGCCACCTATTGGTGGGGCACCACGGTGAATCTTGTCCGGCAGTGGGTGGCAGGTGGCTTTGGCTTAGGGCAAGGTTTCTATGGTGATGGGATATTGATATATTTTACGCCATGCGGAATGGAGGTGATCTGATTGTTGGATAAATGTTTTGAAGAGAGAAAAAGTGTCATTTTTGAATAAAAGGAAGATTATGAAGAAAAGAACGGAGGTTATCTATGGAAAAAGAGGATTGTTGTCAGTGATGTTATGTTCGGTGGTCAGAAAAAGTTTTTTGGAATGAAAGTTAGTGAGGATATACTTATAAAATGAATTGGGTTACGTCTGAGGGAATCTGACTTGGTTTTAAAAGGAATGAGGGGAAAAAATCAATGTTGTGATGTGAACATGGATTTAGTTAGAGGAAAATAAAGTCAGGTGTGATATATCAATTGCAGGAATGTGAAGTGTTTTGATTTAATTTGTCCATGCAGAAAGACCAGTATTAAGGGTTGTGTTACCCATGAAAGGTGGAATAATAATAAAGAATGGAGCAGAAGAAAATTAAGTTTTGTGAGGGGTATATTTTATTATGAAGATAGTTATGGAAACTGGACAAGAGATGCAGGTAATTTTGGAACTCAGATGAACATTTTTAAACGACTATATAATTTACTCAAAATTTAAGACATTTTCACTTTTTTCTCATTCTAGAAAATTAATCAGATTTTTTATTTGAAGCATTTTTTGTATGTGAAGTGGTTTTCAAATCCCTCCCTATATTATTCTGCTAAGATCCCATTCCAGTTTTGTACCGAAAATAAGGTCCCATTAATACCAACTTCACAAAAGACGACACTACACGTAGGTATCGGGGCTGAATGAGGAAAGGTACCAAATCGATTACATCTTATTACAGAACAGATACAGGAATTTTCTGAGAAATGCAAAAGCATACCCTGGATTCAGACCACAACTTGGTAGTGGTGGACTTGCAAATGCGGTTAAAGAAAGTGAGAAGAGGAACTTCAAGAGTGAAATATGATCTGGATAAACTTAAGGAAAAAGGTAAAGATAAGGAGTTGGAAGACACTTTTATGTCAAAACGGGATCGAGGTAATAAAGAAGAGAGCGCGAATGAGAAATGGAAGACGATGAGACAAAACATTAGTAAATCTGCCGACAAAGTTGTAGGGGTCAAGGAAGTGGGACAGAATAAGGAAAGAATGGATTACTAAGGCTATGCTGAGTAAGATGGAAGAAAGAAGGAAATGGAAGACTCTTGGATCTGTGGAAGGGAAACTAATGTACAGAAAGTTAATGAATTAAGGAGAGAAACAGAACAGGCAAGGAAGACATGGACGAAAGAGAGATGTGATGAAATTGAGGAACGAGAGAAGGAAGGAAAATATGAAATGATGTATAGATTAGCCGCAGATCTTGTTTTTGTTGTAAAAAGGAATAGGATAGGTGCGGGAATAGAAAGATGTGATGGTACATTGGTGTATAAGCCTGGAGAAGTGAGGAAAAGGTGGCAGGAATATGTTGAGTGCCTGTATGAGGCTGACAAAAGACCAAACAATATTAATATAGAAGAAGAGACAAGAGTACCGAAAGGTGAGAAAGGATGTTGTATCTTGGAAGGAGAAAAAAAGTGCTTTAAGGTAGATTGAAGAATCGAATAGCAAGTGGAATTGATGGATTACCAGTGGAGTTATTTAAGAGCCTTGGTAATAATGGGGTGAAAGAGCTGACAATATCTGAGTAATGAGATATATGAAAAAGGAGAATGGCCAGATGATTTTCTCTCGGCAGTAATGATACCGATTGAGAAGAAACATAATGCAAAAAAATGTGAGGATATTGGAACCATCAGCTTGATCTCGCCTGCAGCCAAAGTTTTACTGAGAGTGATAAACAGAAGACTAGACAAATGTATTGCTTGGGAACAGTACGGATTTAGAAGAGGGAGAGGAACAAGAGATCCAATTGGTCTGTTAAGGGGAGACTCCACCTCAAAACTTCAATTTTTTTCAAAGATTTTTTATTGGCTCTTTCAGACCCTTGGGAGTGTTTTCTCTTAGATCCCAGAAAGATTTGGTTCTATTCGGATTATAAATAAGTCTAAATATTATTTGATATATGGACTGCATGGGGGGGGGGGGGGGGTTGCACACTGACAACAGTCAAAGATAGTGTTTGATGTTATAACCATCAAATACGACCATCTACTCACCAATGGGACAATTTTTGTTCCAAAGTTGGCTCTTTGCTTTTCCTTCAAATGTAAGGATTTCTGGTGATAAAAAGCAGAACTAGTGATGTCAACAAACATTTTAAAATCCATTTTCCTGAAAATTTGATTTTCTAACATCAATACCAACTTTTTTATCCTAAATATTAACCAATCTCAGAGAAATTTTTTCAGGAAGTAGCCATGAGGAATTTGCATACTTCTGTGCATTAATATTATATGATTGTAATTACAATGATTTTTATGACATCATCATCATCATCATCATCTTGCACAGTTTCCAGCCACTGGCCGGGTCTGTTTGGAACACAAGCCTCTCCAACGTCTTCTGTCTTCCCACCATCTCTCAGCCTCCACCCTTGTCCAGTCTTCTCCTCTCTTCTTCACGCTTTCTTCCACCCCCTTCAGCCACCTGTCTCTCGGTCTTCCCCTCGGTCTCTTTCCTTCCCACTTCGTCTCATGTACTCTCCTGGGTATCCTCTTCTCCTCCATTCGTTTTACATGTCCATACCATCTAAGTCTAGATTTCTCTATACCATCCTGTAATGGTTCCTCCTTCATTAATTCTCTGGTCCTCTCATTTCTTATTCTGTCCATCTTTGTAGCTCCAATACTGCTTCTCAAGAACCTCATCTCACTGGCCTGTATTTTGCTCTTCTCCCTTCCTTTCATAACCCAGGTCTCCGAGGCATACGTCAGGATAGGGACATAGTACGTCCGATATATGATCTTTTTGCTGTTCTGAGGGACATCCTTGCTCCATAACATGCTTCTCACACTCCTCCGAAATGCTTCTGCCTGCCTCCCCCGCTCATTTATTTCTCTATCGTTTCTTCCATTATCTTGTATCAGGCTTCCCAGATACTTGAAACTCTCCACTTTCTTCAGCTGTTCCCCACCAATTGTTATTCCCGTTGTGGTTCTTTCCTTCTTCCTTGTTGTGATCACCATCTCACTCTTATTTATGCTAAATTTCATCCCATATCCTTGTATTATTCCTTCCCACACGTCCAACTGTTCCTGTACCTCCTCCTCCTTGTTTCCCCAAATCATCAAATCATCTGCAAACACCATTGCTTTCATCTTTCCGTCCCCAATTACTTGTGCCACTCGGGTCATTATGTCATCCATCACCACAATGAAAAGTAACGGTGACAGTGCACTTCCTTGTTTCAGGCCGTTTCTTTGTTCCAACCAGTCAGATCTCTCTCCTCCCACTTTCACACAGCTCACGCTTCCCTTGTACATCTCCTTTATCCTCTTTATAGTCCATTTCTCTACTCCTCTATCCTCCAGGGACTTCCATACTTTGTTTCTGCATACACTGTCATATGCTTTCTCAATGTCCAGGAAGGCCATCAGTAGATCTGTTCCATACTCATAGTGCTGTTCTTGTAACTGCCTTACAGCAAAAATCAAATCCACTGTGGACCTTCCTGCTCTGAAGCCATGTTGTTCTTCCCTCATCCCTCCTTCTATCCTTGTCCTAATTCTCTTTTCCAAAACTTTCTCGAAGATCTTTGCACAATGACTCATCAGTGTTATTCCCCGATAGTTTCTGCAATCTGTTCTACTACCTTTCTTGAAGATCGGGACAATGATTCCTTTTTTCCAGTCCTCTGGGGTCTTCCTTTCCTTCCATGCTGTCCTCATCACTCGGTACAGCCACTGTATCCCCACCTCTCCTGCTGCTCTCACCATCTCCACACTCAACTCATCCACACCCGGTGCCTTCCCTCCTTTCATCTTGTTCACTGCATCTTCCACTTCTTTCCATGTTAAGTCCTTTTCTGTTTGCAGTTCATCTTCCTCTTCCCCGATTTCTTCCTCCTCACCATCTTTTCCATTTGGGTTCAGAAGTTCTTCAAAATATTCTTTCCACATTTTCTTCAGTTCTTCCCTATTTTTTATCTCTTGTCCCCTTTTGTTCACCATTCTAACATAATCCGTAGGATCCTTCCGCCTCTTATTTTTTACCATCCCATACAGGACCTTTTTTGTACCTTCACTATCCTCCTCCATCATCTTTGTCCACTCTTCCATCCACTTCCTTCTCTCCTCAGCCACCACTCTCTTCGCCTCCTTCTTTCTTTCCTGGTACTCTTCCCTTGTCTCTACCGTCCTATTTTGATACCACCTCCTAAAGGCTCTATTCTTTTCCCTTACTATATCTTTTGTCTTCTCATTCCACCATGGTGTTTCCTTCCACCTCTTCTTACTACTTGTCCTCCCACATACTGCTTCTGCTGCACCCACTAGTGTCTTCTTAAATCTAGCCCATTCCTCTTCCACCCCTCTTTCTTCATCTGTTGGAATTCCTTCCTTTACCATTTTGAGGTACTCGACCCTTCTATCCCCTTCTTTCAGTTTCCATATCCTTATACGTCTTTCCTGGTTCTCAGTCCCTTTCTTCTCCTTACTCCCTCTCAGGTTCATTACCAGTAATCGATGGTCGCTATCCAGGTTCTCCGATGGTATAACCTTGATGTCCGTGATGTTCTTATTTAGTTCTTTCTCATACAGTATATAGTCGACCACCGACTTCCTGGTCAAGTCATCACTGTACCATGTGATTGTGTGGCTCTCTCTTTTCTTAAACCAGGAGTTCCCAACTAGCAGGCTGTTCCTCTGGCAGAAGTCCAACAGTCTCTTTCCTTCCTCATTTCTTCCACCCCAACCCTCTGGTCCTAGAACACTCTCATAACCTTGTCTTTCTCTTCCTACATGGGCATTGAGGTCCCCCATAACAATCATATTTCTTCCTACCAGCTGCTTCTGCAATTCCTCTTCAAACTCCTCATTCTCTTCAGAAGCGCAGCCTACTTGTGGAGCATACACTTGCACTATTTCTACGGTCTCTCCCCTCAGTGCTACTTTCACTTTCATCATCCTATCACTTATTCTCCTCACTTCTTCTTTTAAACCATCTCGTACTACTACTCCCACTCCATTCCTCTTTCCCTCTTCGTTCCCACTCCAGTACAGTCTATAGCCTTTTCTCAGTACTCTCCTTCCTTCCCCTTTCCACTTTGTTTCTGCCAATCCCAATAAATCCAACTTCCTTCTTTCCATCATATCCACTATCTCCTCCACCTTCCCCGTCAGCGTTCTTAGGTTTAAAGTTCCAAATCTTAGTCCGTGTGTACAGCCGTGTCGTCGTCTATTAAATCCATCCTGTCCGAGGCTCGTTCCATTTTTGAAAGCATTTGGTTTTATCCACTACTGGCTTGCTGGGCCTATCGTAGCTTCACCAGAGCCCCGTTAGCCGTCACTTTTCAGGGTTCCTGTAGGACCTTCACAGCTACCGTAACGGTCCCGGGGCACACGAAGTCCCCACTGTACTTCGCCCCTACAGGCAATCCCCTACTTTGTGCCGTTGCCCGTCTCCCACGACGTGGACGAGGGGTTGGACTTATGGGAGATATGTACAAATTATTCGAAGAAAAAAAATTGAAATTTGAAAAATGAACTATGATTAAATAAACTAACGTTCTCATATAATAAATGCACAGAACTCTTCAACTATGTCCTGTTACTGTGTCTGAAGAAACTGAAGTGTAAAAAATGATATCTGAGTACCAAAAGTTGGTTTTCAAAAATACCATTAAAAACAATATTAAAAATTAATAATTATCCCAGTTATCATTGATTTGACATCATAAATATTTATATGATGAAACCATTTCAATTCTTTATTTAGACTTATTTATAATTTGAATAGAACCACATATTTCTGGGATCTAAGAGAAAACACTCCAAGGGTCAGAAATGGCCAATAAAAATTATTTGGAAAAAATTGAAGTTTTGCAGTGGAGTCTCACCTTAAGAATCTATATCTCCAACAGAAAATCCGAGTTTTAATCGGGAATGAGTTGTCTGAGGAAAGCAGAATTGGAAGGGGAGTAAGGCAAGAATGTTGTCTTTCCCCCATACCATTTAATATGTATCTGGAGCACATCATCCAGAATTGTATGAAAGGAAAGAGAGGAGTGCAGATTGGTGGAAGGAGGATAGAATGTATTAGATTTGCCGATGATATGGTGTTATTGGCAGAGTGAAAGAGTAGTGATTGGAATGTTGGAATATCTAAATACAACCTGAGAGAAATTTGGAATGAGAATTAATAAAAATAAAACAAAATGTATGGTGGTATGTTCAAGAAACGTAAGGACAACTTTAAACTTAGGACGAAGTAGAACAAATAAGTGCGTTCAAATACTTGGGATGCATAATAACTGAATACATGAGATGCAAACAGGAGGTGAAAACATGCATTGAAATTGCCAGGGAGGCATTTAATAAGAAAGGGAGGCTGCTTTGTTGGGGTATGGACAAAGGGCTGATGAAGTGAATGGTGAAAAGCTTTATATGGTGTGTAGCACTATATGGAGCTCAGACATGGACATTGAGAAAAAAGGAAGAAAAAAGATTGGAGGCATTTGAGATGTGGATATGGAGGAAAATGGAAGGGATAAAATGGGTAGGCAAAGTGCAAAATGAAGATGTGCTGAAAAGAGTTGGGGAGGAGAAAAATACATTAAAGGTAATCAGGACGAGGAAACAAAATTAGCTTGGTCATTGGATGAGAAGAAATTGTTTACTTATGGATGTAATGGTAGGAACGGTGAATGGTAGAAGACAATTAGGACGGAGAAGATTCCAAACGGTTGACGGTATAAGAATCGACACAAAGTAGGAAACAACAAAGGGAGTAGCAGGTGAAAGGTTTGCTTGGACTCGTGGGCGAATTCAACTCTCATCACCCACAATGGGGATCACCATCTTCCTGCCCCAGAGGAAGGGATGTGGAGGGCTTAATTCAAGGGTTGGATTTATCTCTATTAAATACAGGGGAAGCTACACATTTTAGCTTAGCACACGGCACGTACTCACACATTGACTTGAGTGTGTGTAGCAGTGCGCTGGTCCCCCTATTTGGTTGGTGTGTACACGACGACCTCTGTGACAGTGACCATTTCCCGATCCTTCTTACACTTCTGAACCAGACGCCCGTGGAGTTCCCCAGTCGTTGGGTGCTTAAGCGTGCAAATTGGCCCTCATTTCAAGGACGAGCTGTGTTCGTTGATCTTGGTTGCCGGAGCGTCGATGACGAGGTGCAGCACATCACTGATGTGCTTCTTGCTGCTGCCGAAGAGTCCATTCCATCCTTTTCTGGGACTCCTCGTCGCAAACTCGTCCGTTGGTGGACAGAGGATATTGCAGCAGCAATAAGAGACCGTCGTCGAGCTCATAAGCACTACCGTCGGCGTCCAACCATGGCCAATTTGGTGGCGTTTTAAGAAATTTCGTGCCAAGGCACGGATTCTTATTCGCCAGAGTAAAAAACAATCCTGGGAAAGGTATGTGTCTTCTATTACGGCACATTCCCCCTCCTCTCAAGTGTGGACTAAACTACGACGCATTTCGGGAATTCAGACATCTTCTACTGTACCGGGAATTTCCATTGATATTGAATTGGTTACAGATCCTTATCGCGTTGCAAACCATCTCGCCTCGTATTTTGCGGATATATCCGGTTCCGATAACTATGACCCTGCCTTCGTGGCCCTGAAGCGCGAAGCGGAACGTTTCCAGCTTAGTTTTGCTTCCCGCGCTTCGGAGGAGTACAACGTGCCCTTTACGGAGTGGGAACTTAGCTGAGCGCTGGCGCTCTGCAGGGACACATCTCCCGGCCCGGATAATATTCACAACCAGTTGCTTAAGCACCTTAACGATGAGAGCATTCGTTATTTGCTCAGGGTGTTTAACCGAATCTGGTTGGAAGGTGTGTTTGCAGCGCAATGGCAGGAAGGTATCATTATACCTATCCTGAAGCCCGATAAGGATCCCAATTTGACAGGGAGTTACAGATCTATTTGTCTCACTAACGGTCTGTGCAAGCTCTTTGAGAGGATGGTCAATCGGCGCCTGGTGTGGGTCCTGGAGAAACGGGGACTCCTGTCTGAATAGCAGTGTGGTTTCAGGGTGTCTCGGTGTACCAACGACCATCTGGTACGCCTGGAGAACGCCATACAGGACGCTTTTCTCCGGAGACAGCACCTAGTCGCTGTTTTCTTTGAACTCGAGAAGGCCTATGACACCACTTGGCGTTACGGCATCCTCTCTACCCTGCATCAATGGAAATTCCGAGGTAACTTGCCGGTTTTTATTGCGAATTTTCTGTCCCTTCGCCTGTTCCGTGTCCGAATAGGGGGGACATATTCGCAATATCATATACAGGAAAACGGAGTCCCACAGGGATCGGTGCTTAGCGTAACATTATTTTGGATTGCCATAAATGGTATAGTCGCTGCTGCTGGTCCAGCAGTGGTACCGTCGCTATATGTAGACGACTTCGCTCTACATTATAGTGCGCAAAATATGGCGGTCGCTGAACGACAGCTACAACAAGCTATTCGGAGAGTGGAACGCTGGACACTAGAGCATGGCTTTCGATTCTCAACCACTAAGTCCTCGGTTGTCCATTTCTGCCGAAAGCGCACTCTCCATCCTGATCCTGAGCTTTATCTGGGCAATGTAGCTTTGCATATTGTTGCTGCGTACCGGTTCCTTGGGCTCCTTTTCGATCAGAAATTGACGTGGGAGCCACACGTGCGGTGTTTGAAAACTGCCTGTGCTAAGAAACTCAACATGATGCGGTATCTTAGCGGCACATCATGGGGGCGGATCGCGCGGTGCTCCTACGCTTTTATAAGGCACTGATTTTATCTAGATTAGATTATGCCAGTGTAGCATATGGTTCGGCCCGTAAGTCAGTCCTTTTTTACCATCCGCCTTTTATTCTTTTTATTCAAATAAGGCATAATTTTTGGGGCTCACTGTCTGTTTTATAAACACCATTTTCGTTTCATCCATGGCAGTGAGTTGTTTTTATCTACATCCTTTCATTTCAAGCCATTTCATTTCATTAGGGGCCGATAACCTCGATGTTAGGCCCCTTAAAACAGCAATTATCATCATCATCATCATCGTTTGCTTGGAGAGCTGCCATGTGAGGACCTGCCCTAGGGCAGAACACTGACGATGATGATGATGACTAGCCCTTAATGACAGACCCCTTTACGCACTTTTGACATGCACAGACAGAAAGGGCAGCCAAGCGAAAGAACCTGAATGTCAATGAAAATAACCGATCGTGCATACCCATGATCCCCTTCACTTATTAGCTGTTTTGCTGGGTGGGTGTTTCATTATTGTGTGTGAAGTTACAACTATAGTGCATTGCAATTCTAATTAGTCTATATAGAAGTTAAAGTAAAATGTAGCAGAGCAATTGTTAAATTACGTCTACTTAGAAGTCATCATCATCATCATCACCTTCGAAAGGCTAAAAGCCTTGTCGTTGCAGCCATTTCGTACGGTCTTCAGCAGTTCTCTTCATATGGCATACGAGTCACATTCCATTTCCTTGACAATGTTCTTGAGATATCATACGATTGTCTTGGTCGTCCCCTTGGTTTCTTCCCCAAAATTTTTCCTTCAAAAATTACCTGGAGGAGAGTGTCATGTCTGAGTATGTGTCCCATGAATTTTGCTTTCCTTATCTTGCTGGTGTTCAACAGGCATCGATTCTTCTGAATTTGGTTCAGAACAAGCTCATTTGTCTTTCTTTCCATCCAGCTTGTTCGGGTCATTCGTCTCCAAAACCACATTTCAGCTGCCTCAAATTTTGATTCTTCTCTTTTCCCAGGTGTCCGTGTTTCACAACACACTCCAAACAAAGGTCTTGAGAAATGACTTCCTTATCTTCAAGTTGAGGTGCTCATAGAGTAGCAAATTCTTCTTATTTTGAAAGGCTTTCTTCACCAACACTTCTTTTCTTAATTTCTGAGATGCATCTGTTGTCATAATTAATCACACTTCCCAAATAGCAAAATTCCGATACTTGTTCAAAGGCACTATCATTTAACATTATATTAGCTAAAATTGGTTGTTTCTTCTTATCAACCACCATTAATTTCGTCTTCCGAGAATTAACTCCTAGCCCGAATTTTCCTAAGGATTTCTGAAAATTTTTTAACATTCTGTTCATTTCACATGTAGAGTTTGCTAAAAGTGCAATATCATCTGCAAAGCGAATGCTATGAACCTGTACTCCAATAAATTTTAATCCTTTTGTTTTCTCTTTTAATGCATTTACCGCAGCTTCTATGTAGATATTAATAAGATATGGTGATAGAGGAGTACACTGCCTTGCTTCTCTTTTATTGCCATTAACTGTTATTTTGGTAGTATATGAGTGGAGAATAAGGCACCTGTCTTTCCGGTCAATCCTGACTTTGGCCAATGTAGGAAATAAGGTTTTCCAATTGACATTATCAAGTGCTTTTTCTATATCAATGAATGCTATAAAGTTTTTTTCGATTAACTTCCAATCTTCTTTCTAAAATCTGACGTAATGCTAGGATAGCCTCCCTAGTCCCTTCCCTTTCCATACTGATCACTATCCAGATGTCCAGATGTTGCACTATCCAGATGTCCAGATGTTGTTGTTCAATCTTCTTACTTAGTCTATCTTTGATGATGATCAATAAAATCTTTGATGCATGTGAAAGAATGGCTAAAGTTCTATAATTAGAACATTCACAAGCATTTCCTTTCTTGGGTAGTGTGATTGTTCGACTTTTAATAAAATCAGGAGGTACAATTCCGTCCTCATAGCATTTAGTAATGATTGGAAAAAATGCATTCCTTAATGCTTAAACATTTTAAGAGCTCTGCAGGAATGTTATCTACACCAGTTGCTTTATTTCCTTTCAGTTTAGTGAGTGCTGCATAAAACTATGCTTTAGTTATAGTTGGACCTTATCATCTTCTTCAATTAGTTCTTCATCATACTAATATATAAAAATGAGATGGTGTGTGTCTGTCTTTCTGTCTGTCTGTCTGTCTGTGTGTTACTCAATAACGCAAGAACCACAGGTCCAATTTAAATGAAATTTTGCATGGATGTAGCTGATTTACCAGGTTTACATATAGGATACTTTTGATTTCGAAATTTTGCACTATTAAAAAATGGCGACCATTTTAGTGACGTCACTAGACCCTTTGGTTTAAAAATATCATATTTCCATATCTAATAAAAAGAGAACGGTAGGAAATAGCAAACTTTTGATGGCACATACGAGCTTTGAAATTTAATTTCCTATCCGAAAGGTCCTTATCACTTTTCGAGTATCTCCAACAGTTAGCGAGTAAAACCGACATTTGTGACGTCACTACACCCTTTGGTTTCAAAATTTCATATTACTTTTCAAATAAAAAGAGAACGCTAAGAAATAGCAAACTTTTGATTGTATACATAAGCTTTAACATTTAATTTTCTATCCGAAAGGTCCTTATCACTTTTCGTATATCTCCAACGGTTTGCGAGTAAAACCAAAATCTGTGCAATAAAACACGGTCAACACCGAGCGGTGCAGTATATCTCTCTATATATAAAAATGAAAATTTGTGTGTTTTTCTCTGAATTTCTACGGAAATTTACGCGTTTCAGACTGTTTTATGATGGATGCGTGCGAAAATTTTTCTCAGTCAGTCAGTCAGTCAGTCAGTCAGTCTGTTTGTTTGTTTGTTTGTTTGTCTGTGGACAAATTTGTTCCTTTATAACTCGGGTGTATCAACGTAAAATTTGGTACAGATATCCATCAGAGGCACGACACTAATCATTGATGTAATTCTTCTCCGTACCTCTCATAAAAGGGGGCCTACCCCTTAAAATACGTGCTGAAATAGGCGTAGAAGGACGAGACAAAACTCATTTTCAGCCTCTCAATGTGAGAGACAAAACTCGGGTCCCCAAAAACCACATTTTAAGGACCGAAGACCAACCGTTTTTAACATATTCCCAGAAAACTAATTTAATTTAATAAACTAATGAACGAATGAAAGCCAGTAACCATGCCAACGGATTCTCAGAAGTCCATCTATTGCTGTAAGACGCAATGCAATTCCATTAATTACATTAGTGTGAAAGGTCGCAAACGGCTAGAAGGTTATCACGGAACCAAATTAAGCCGTAAAATTCATCAATACGTATAATGCGCTTAAGGGGATCAAGGGGTACTCTAGAATTTTTTCACGGCAGTTCTATTATATTCCTATCCCCATATTATTCATTCATTCATTCATTAATTTCGTATAGGCCATCTATGGACTGCGTCATTCCAACCGTCTCCTACTTGCTTTGATGTTTGCCCTGTACGCCCGCATTCATTCTCGGTGGACATCCTTACGTTCCTGGGTCCAAACCTTTCCCGTTTTCAGCTTCGGTTTTTCTTGGAAACCTTTACAAGCTAGAATTTTCCTTTTGAGTGGGGCGCGCTCCTGAATGTCTGTTGGTGTAATCCCCACTTATTTCAGATCTTTATCCAGTTCAATGAACCAGGCCCATTTTGTTTTCCTCTCCTGAAAGTAAGATTTGTTGCGGTTGGTCAGTCTCGCTGGGCTCATTCGTTTCACATGCCCAAAAAATGGTAACCTTCTCTTTCGGATGACGTTGCTTATCTTCTCCACATGAGTATATAGGTCATGGTTATGCCGTCTTCTGTATGCCCCGTTGTCTTTGATGGAACCCAATATCTTTCTCAAAATGTTCCTTTCTTTGGCCTCCAGTTTCTCGACCAAGCCTTTTTTGTTCATCGTGAGGCATTCAGAAGCATGCAAGACCTCCGGTCGGATGACACTGCAGTAATGTTTTAGTTTTGCGTTGAAGGATATTGACCTTTTCTTATAGATGTCCTTAGTTAAATGGTAGGCCATTTCCATTTTGCTCATGCGTGATGTGAATGCTTCTTTCTCTGATAATATCCCTTCCCTGACCCATCCTGAAAAGAAAAGTACATGGCCATTGGCTGAATTAAAAATATAAAAAATTAGGTGTTATAATTTCTCCCTATATTATATTATTATTAGTATTATATTATGGCGTACAACGACGAGACAAATCCCCTCGGTGCCAGCAACAAAACTCGGGGGCCCTAAAGGGTCCTCGAAAACTACATTAAAAGGCTCTAAATCCAACAGTTTCTGAAATATTCCCAGAAAACTAATTTAATTTAACAAACTAATGAAGGAATGCAAATCGGTAACCATGAGAACATTATCTCAAGGGGCGGCATACAACTTTCCTTCTATTTCTGTAAGAAGCAATGTCACTCCATTTATTACATTTCTGTGAAAGTTTGCAAATGGCTATAAGGTTATCACGGAACTAACGTAGACCGTATAATTAATCAATGCAATTAAGGGGATGAAGGGGTAACCTAGAATTTTTTCATGCAATTTTCACGTTCGACATATAGTACAGAAGGTCTATTATATCTCCAAACAGCAACATTATTTTCAAAAATTCTTGAATTGAACCAGAATTTTTTGCGGCTTTTAGGAATTTGGGCAATTTGAGGCTAAAGAACCTGTATTTTCATGCACCACAAGACTTTATAATTTATGAAAGGGGTCTTCCTGTGTATGGGCACCTAGCACAACGTAGAGGGTCAGTTTTTATGTGACGTGTATTGCGTTTCGTCTACAAGGCTTTCAATTGTATTTCACGTCAGGAAGTACACGTTAGGTGAATTTAGTCTGAGAGCACATTTTAACTATTTTTTTTTGTCGACATACGGGTTCATCGTAAGGATGATTTTATTTGATACTGTGTGGTAGATATACCCATATTTGGATATCTGGGTAATATGTTGTAGACAATTGAATTGTCTGTCTGTCTATCTTTCTGTGTATCTTTATGTACGCCTATACCTCGTGTTCGGATGCTTGGTGCATCGTAAAATTAGGTATGGTAACCATGAGAGTCAATACACCAATCATTTATAAAACTCTTCACCGTACTTTTCATACTGTAGAAGGGTGGATATAGAGAAAAATTTCTCAATATATGCTAAAATAGGCGAAATATAAAAATTATCCTAGAAGGACGACTAAAGCATATGTTGCGCTTCTCAATGTGAGACACAAAATTCGGGAATCTATAAAGGGTCTCCGAAAATTACATTTTAAGGGCCTTAAATTAACCGTGTGTGTGATATTCCCAGTAAACTAACTTCGTTCTGATAAACTTGAAGGAATGACAAACCGCTAACCATTGCAACAGTAGCTCAATTGATAATATCTGGTGTTAACAACGAACACCGTTCGAAGAATGGGTACTTCTGCTTGTCTTCTATATAAATACTATTGTCAGTAATATCTGGTCCATCATACAAATCTTCAAGGTATTCCTTCCATCGCTCACATACCTTTTCTTTTTCAAACAATAGCTTCCCTTTGGAATCCTTAACTATGTTGCTTGTGATGCGTTCCTGAAAGCTCAAAGATTTCACTTTAAAATAAGCTTTGTCAGGTTTCCCATTCTTCAGGTCATCCTCAATATCCACACATACCTGCTTCATCCAATTTTCTTCCTCCATGCGACATTTCATTGTTATTTGATTCTTTAGAGACTTATGCGCATAAGTGTCTATATTTTTAAATTTGTTCCTTTCTTCAATAAGCTCTAGGATTTCCTGGGTCATCCATTCCTTTTCGGTTCCAATTTTCTTTTGCCTAGTACTTCCGTTGCGGCTGTTTCTAAGCCATTTCTTATATCATCCCATCCTAAAGTCTCATCCTTAACCAATTTGCTAACATCTTTAAATTTTTGTAAGTTAGGATCCTGAAGCCTATTTCAACACCATCTCTTTCGTCTAAATGTTTCCTCTTGAACCTCATATCACATTTAGCTGCAACTAGGATGTGATCACTATCAATTTCCGCCCCAGGGTAACTATGGCTGGCTTTCACTTGGTTCCTATATCTTTGTTTAACTATGATGTAATCAATTTGCAACCTTCTTCTATCTCCAGGTGCTATCCAGGTGTAACGTCTTCTCTTGGGAACTACGAAACAGGTATTAGTTATTACCATCTCATGTTGCTCACAGAATTCCAATAATCTTTCTCCTCTCACATTGACATCACCCATGCCTAACTTACCAGCATATTTAACATCATTATGAGAGCCAACTGAAGCATTAAAATCAGCCATTAAAATAATGTTTGATTTCTTTTTTACTACGTTGTGAGTCCATTTTCCTCTTAATACACTCGCTACACCACTATTTCCGGCTTTGGTATTGCCTGCGTGGATTACTCTGAAGTCATCAGAAATGAAGTCTCCATTTCCTGCACATCTAGTTTCACACATCCCAAGGACATCTAGATTCTTCTTAATCATATAGTTTTTTTACCTCCTCAAGCTGGAGTTCTTACGTTCCATGTACTGTACCATTATTCTCAGGCTCAAATTGTAGTTCATTGCAGCGTGAGATTTGTTTGAAACACAACACAGCACAGCGTTTAGCAAGCGAGGACCGTCACGGCAACTGATGGAAGTACCGCTAGGCTATTTCCGAGCTATGCCGAAGGCCTCCGAAGAGTATCTCCAGGTCTGACGTCACGAACATATGTTACGTATTGATCCACAGTATTGATTGACCAACAAAGGGTTATTTTATGGATTATAACAAGAAAGAGAAGTTCATTCATGCTTTTTAGTATTATTCAAGATGTATTGATACTGTATAACGATTCTGAAGAGTTATTTTCATCTATAATATTGTTACGTGCCACCCCTCTAGTGGCACTTTTGTTAACTGGATTACGGTGGGTTGAAGCACAACACAGATTGTTCCTTTAAATAAATAAATATTTAACTTTATTGCGGCCAGAAAATTACACTACTCATCAGCAAATACAACCAATGGGAACCTTACTCCAGTTTCCTCAAGTCTCTTTCTTGAGTGCTCTTGGCCCTTTCACTTGTCAACAAACCACAGAAGTTAAACCGTCCTAATGAGTATGGTGGCCTTGACAGAAACTACCTGCTCCTCTCCCTTGTGTACACCAACTACAGTTACTTACGATAACTTGCTACAAGCTGTTCACAAGCTTGGAAACAATGTCACTGGATTTCGTAACTCGCACGGCACTTTGTCACCACACTTCTGTCGCTCAGGAAAACGCGCACTAGCTCAGAAACACACACCCACAGAAAACTCGGCCCCCTCACTGTTGAAGCCGCTTATATAGCAGGCTGGTGACTCAATCAATTCTAGAATCGTCCAGGACACACGGCTTCTCAACATTTCCTTCACTGGCTGGGTCACGAATATTGTGGACCATCCCTTTCACTTCGCAGCCCGTTGCGTAATGCGCACGTAATACACTGAGGCAGAGCACACACAGCCCAACCATGGGGCAGTTGTGACTCAAGCGGCGAGCGATGACACAAACTCACAGCTGTAACAATATTTTATGGAATATGCAAGCCATTTTGATTATGCGCTAATGACATCTACACAGCGCAGGAGAGGGGGTAGTTCGCCCTTCGTGAAACTGTCGACTGCAAGAGAGCAGATTATTAAGTATCTCGGGAGAGAGCAGATTATAAAGTGTCTCTGAACAGAACATAACAAGTATAAGAATATAATTTGTTTCGCAGCACGATACGTATTACAAGTACAGGTCTATTTCGAATGTGCGCGAGGACTTGTAACTTTGGAGAGTGCAGTGTCGAAGTACTCTGGCTTATTTTCTCTCAGTAGTGATTATTTATAACACTAGGAGACATGTATCTTGTAATATTCAGACAAGATTATGCCACTGAAGTTCACATATGAATTCAGGCAGACTTTGTACAACAAGGAACATTTACATTTCGAGTGTACTATAATACACACAGTTAACACTGGCTTTGGAACAGTGCTTTATATACGGTGCGTTCAAAAAGTAATGAGCCGGAGGCTGGAATGTGCAAACCGGTGACAACATCGGCTAATCGTGGCGTGTGTAACGAGGTGTGGTTCCGACCATAGCGTGGAAGGTCACAGTCCGTCGCTAGAGGGCACGGTTGCACGTCACTTGGTGATACAAAGCGAGCAGCAGCAAGCCAGTAGGCCATTCGACATGCTTCCTGGTGTGGTTGAAGACTGTGGGGCACCCATTGGGCACACACTTTCCGCAAGTGCAGTCGTTCCTTCATGATGGTGTGCACACTTCCAATGCTCAATCCGACCACGGCGGCTATGACATTCACTGTCACTGTAATGAGTACATCAACCAGCTGGACGTTGTCATAGGTAATGCATGGGGGTGCCTCAGACCGAGCATCATCAGCTAACGACACCCGTCCTTCCCTGAAGCGCTTGTGCCACGCCTTGACCATTGCAAGGGACATGCAGTGTTCGCCGTACACTTGTGACATTTGGCGATGAATGTCCGTTCCCCTACTCCTTCCGCTGTCAGAAACCGAAGAACACTTCTTTGTTCTTAGTTTGACGCCTCCATGTCACTGTTTGCAATGCGACTGGCTGCGTTGGACGATTGTTGCATGCTGCTGCTCGCTTTGTATCGTCACGTGACGTGCACGCGTGCCCTCTAGCGACGGTCTGTGACCTTCCACACTCTGGTTACACACCTCGTTACACACGCCACGATTAGCCAATTTCATCACCGGTTTGTGCATTACAGCCTCCGGCTCGTTACTTTTTGAACGCACCTTATATATGGACACAAGTATAGTTATACTTCATTGCTTCATGAACATTATATTTTTACGACATGATTGGAAATCAGATGTCGGGAGGAACAATTTATATGTATTGTTACCTTGTAACTATGGCAGGCTAGACACTACAAACATGAATACTGCGGTGTGAGCGACACAATGTACATTATGAGGAACGAACACTGACATTTTCTAGCTTGGAATCGAGTGTCTTTGCAACTGCTAAATTCAGTTAAGCATGTTTGCACTTTGTGAAATTATGGCATTGAAATGCAACTTTCGGTCGAACGCGAATTACTACTATATGACGAGCGCTTTCTATGGAACGGGATAGACTATATGTGGAATGCCAGTAACAGCCGGTGTTGTTCAGATGTCCATCTGGAACCCATGCATTGGAGACTGGGAACCTGGGGTTCGATCTCATTGGTCCAGGAGGATCCAAGACATTTCCATGTGTGGAGGAGAAATGATATGGGAGGCATATCATTGCTTTCTATTCCATCTGCGACGGGCGAGAAGGTACAGAACATCAAGCTCTATTATTAGTAGTAATGCATAGACATTATAATGTTTTAGTAGCTGTCATTTTATCCTTTTATTAGCATAGTCATTGTATTATTGTTACTGGACTGTGACAGAATAATATCTAGACAAAGTCTAGCATATGTCCATATAGAAACAAAGTGTTTCACCAATGTCCGTAGAAAATAACAATCACCTTAGTGATTCCCTCTACCGGAAACTTACTACGTTCCCCACGTATCGTAGCACTTTTGTGACTATCACAATTCAAAGATATCTTCTGCGTAGATTCGGCAACCATGTGCCTTGGCTCGACGTAGCAGCAGCACCTTGTCCTACAAGAGCTTGGTTTGAAGTGAGCTGCTTATGCTTGGGCCGAGCGGCTTTTAAACAAAACGGTCAGCTCCACGCTGGATCATGCTGACATCTGTAAATCCTCATATCTCCGGTGTCTCTGGTCTGATTCACTTGAGACTAAGTGCATCCTCTTTCATTTGGCCGTGCCGGTAATCTGATCCAAGTATCAAGTCTCTACTCCATGGCTAAGTATTTAATCACCAAATAGTCTCGACCTCTGCTACTATTTGCCACATCACTTAACATCTTCTTGGCTGCATAAAGTTTCCATTTCAATCTAGAAGGAAAGGAGTGCGATATTCAAATATCTCAACTTTCAAAAGTGGCTGTAGCCTTTCCCTTGATACCTAGGTGTCTGAATCTTGGAATACCCATTCCTAGAATTGGGCACAATACAAGTGCTTACACTATTACTTCATCAGGGTGTCTACCGGTAACGAAAGTAATGAAAGTAACGAAAAAGTAACGAATTTTACAAATGGGTAACGAAAGTAACGAAAAAGTAACGAATTTTACAAACGGGTAACGAAAATTTTCTGAAGGCGGGTTGAATCATTTAAACTCACGCCGCTAGGCTCAGAGATTGCGAGTTTCACGCAAGCGGCGCCGTGCCTATTGCATAGTACTAAGCTATGTGTTTCCGTGCCCGACCTCAAGGAAATACATACCGAGGATACCTTGAGCGATATACATCGGTTCATCGTATATTTTAGGCATCAAGAAGTCTTTAAGTTTCGTGTGAAATATTTTTCTGTGTTACTGTATTAGGAAACCTGACTTTTCGCGAGACTTTTATCGCGAATACTTCCGAAACTAAAAAGAAATCTCTGATTTCTGTTGTTTGGAAACTATGTCAAATTGAAGTCCAGAAATAACGCGAAACAATTTAATGTCGCAATCTTGCGAAATGTTACCGTTTCGAAAAATATGCGAAAAATCTTCGAAATACATATAAATATGTCAAGTAAATTTGCGACATTCAGTATGGTTAATTCGAAATTCCGTTATTTTTCCTTCGAACTTTCGTTCCATCGGATATATAACCGATTATTTCGATAACTTGTTGATAATTCGCGGTTCTCAATCGAAATAAAACTTGCCCTCTTGTCGTATTATTCGTGCAATCCTCTCAGAACAATTCTTAATATTCGATACTGTACCTACTTCGAACGTTCATCCTCCAAAATCGCATCCTCAAGACGGCCGGCTGACCACACGACTTGCCTGTGGGAATCTCGTCAAACGGACCGACGTCAGTTGCGTAAAATCATAAAACCCATCCCCTATCGTGAACTTGTGACCACGAGGACTGCGGGAATCCTGTCAAAGGTGATTGGGCACCCATCACGAAACCTACTTGCCACTTTTCCCACGTCCGTATACTTAAAAGCGTGCGGGGAGCGAGAAGTGCATCAACCCACTTAAAAATGTCAGCCTACGTAGCATCGAAATACTAAATCCTCCTCGTGATCCACCCTGAACTCATGAACTCCCAACTACAGCATAGGGACAAAGGGAATCACGGCGCCGACCGAACAACATGTTCATAACTACGCGTGAATTTTAACCATGCCCAACCTTGAGCTTGCCTCCGCTATTCTATCAGGACAGATAGACAGACAGACAATCGTTAAACGGCCGGGTGCGGTGACGATTGCAAAATATCTCGAGGACGAGAGCGGCAGCAATTGCGATACGTCACGATATTTCTCCGCATTCAATGACGAGGACAACTGTATTCTTGTCAAAGGGACAGCAAGTGGCGCCGATTGCGCAATAATGCTATACTTTCTTGTGCCCGAACTCAAGGACAACGGAAATCTTGTCGAATGACTAAAAGTGACGCTGATGATCTAAATCGCGATTTTTCTCAGTGTTCTATCGTGAAAACTATGGGAAGCTCACCAAACAACTGAGATCAGCGCCGATCGTGTAATATCTCTATATTTCTCCGCATTTGACTGCGAAGACAGAATTTGGTGACGATCGCGAAAAATCGCATACATTTCTTCGCGACCTACCGCGGGGACGAAGGAAATCTCGCCAAATGGTCTAGAGCTGAGCAACCTCTTGGTACCGTAATAATAACAACATATTGTGGACAAGACGACATATTAGCTGAAACAACTCATTGGATATTAAATATCTAGTATATATTTATTATTTTTAAAATTTTTATAACATCATGTGAATTTCATTTAAAGCGGCTTCGGTGGTGTAGTTGGTAGCATGCTGAACTGCTGTTCCCAATATAGCCGGTTCAAACCCGGTCGAAGTCGTCGGATTTTTCAAAAGCGTTAAAAATCCTTCAGTATGCCTTCCTTTGGAGGGGAAGTAGAGCCAGCGGTCCCATGTCATGGATTTATGGCATGTAAAGGATTCTTCCATAGACAAAACTAGTGTGAAGCTAAATTGTTAAGTTATATTGGTAGGTGTGTCTGTACCAACTGACGAGCCCAACGGCACACTGGGGCGAAACGCTGGCATTTTTATCATTTATTGATAAGTTATATTTCGTCGGAACGCTCTATCAAAGTTCCAACGTTCACCACTAGGTATCATTGATATCTGGTAGCAACTTGAAATTGAACGGAACTTGTAGCTCACCCTAAGTGTGTCCGTTGGAAGCAGCTACAGACTCAGACGAGCTGAACATGTCCTCGGACACTCCCGGCACTAAAAGCCATGCGATAAATAGAAAAACTTCTTTAAAAACAGTTCTTGGTTGTTTTTCTTCACCGCGTGATGAGCGCCTATGCTTGTAGACCGCAGACGTAACTTGAATTCAAAGGTAACTGAAATTAACTAAAAGGTACCTAAAAAGTAACTAATTTTTACTTCATCCTTACAGTAGACACCCTGTTCATAGTATTAATACCTGAAATGCTATTGTAGGAAACATTAACTAAATGGAATTTAATTTCTTGTCGTGTGCTGACGTTATCTTCGTGTGTTGACGTTATCTTCGTGTGTTGACGTTATCTTCGTGTGTTAATTTTATTGTTATTTAATGTAAGTAAACAGCAGTTTAGCCCTTACATTTTCATGAGTGCTTAATGTGAGCAGTGAAGATGCCTTGCTGTTTTGAACCAGGATGCAGATCTAGCTATGGGGACTGTAAAGAGGTCAGACGGTTTTTCAAACCTCCTAAAGATAAGGAACGTTTTATCAAGTGCAAAGGGGCCATACCAGGGGATAGGGAACTTACTGAAAAGTCCTACATCTGTGATTCTCGCTTTTCAGAAGATTTAATTGTTAAATTTGACAAATTTTTGATAGAAGGGAAGGAATTAGTACTTCTCCCAATAACCAACTGGCGATTGAAAGACTATTCTGTTCCACATATATTTCCTAATTTGTCCAGTATGGTGTAAATAAAAATGCTCTTGATGCCATTAAAGACTACTTCTGTGAAGGAAGGGATGAGTTTAAAAACATACATCTACCGTAATGCTGAAGGAGGCGTGATCAGTTTTTGGCAATAGCCTACTCTGTGCCTTCTATGTCTGTTAAATGTTAAGTTCTTCTGAAATGATGGTAGTTTACTGATTTTGGTGTTTGTGGAGTGAAATTTATGGTTATTATTGAATGTTATAGTAATCTACGGTAAAGTTGAAAGTTGCGTTCGTACGTTTTTTTATTTTTTGGACTGTGTTGCAAGACTGTTAAGGGAAAGTAAAATGTGTAACAATGTGAAGAAATCCTTTCTGATAGCGAGGTTAATTTTTCCGTTCATTTTTTAAATTTACCGATAGCTGCCAAAACTAATTGCATTTTGAACTTGCTCTCTGTCTTCGCTTATTGTCGAAACTGGACTATTACAGGAGTAAACTTATTAAATTATAATTGGGCGCAGTAAAGTAAGTGGAGATGTCGAACTTATTAGCGCCTATGAGGATATCTTGTGGTGTTTTAACATGTAAAACAGGTCGCAAGGTTTTAAAAGTCTCGTAAGCGCCAATGCTAACTTACCTCACAGATCGGAGCCAGCGCTGCACTGCGGCGGACCAGGCATACTAGGCCAGTGATATCACTTCTTATACTATTCGTTATGCTATCACTAATCGTAGTTTGTGGAGGTTAATTAATGGACTGTACATACCTGGTACATACTTTTGAAGCCATTTCCGGACTGTAGGGTAGTCTACCTTCTCCAGTGGGATGTTGGCTTGAGTGATGATGATGATAATGATGATAATTGTTGTTTTAATTGGCCTAACATCTAGGTTATCGGCCCCTATTGGCTTTGAGTAGCATCGCTGTTGATTCGTGAATAAATTCTATTGGTTCACTCTTAGCTTTTGCTTTCTTATCTAATGAGAGTTCTATTGTTGCCTACCGTTTCACTGTTGGGTTTGTTTCCGTTGCATGGACCATTTGTAGTGGTTGGACCTCATCTCTACGTCCTTGTGCGAGTGCAAATTTCTTGTTTATAGTTCGATTTAGTAAATGTGTCAATCCTAATTTTATTCTTTCGGGTCTTTCTCATTCTGTTTGACCAATTTGATCTTGGTTTGTTCTTCAGGTATGTGTAAATTTTATAAGTTAGTCTGTTTGGGTCGGTTCCTTTAAAACGTGCCGCATGAATTCAAATTTTATTTTTTTCACAGGAAAGCCAAGATTATTTAGCAAAAACATCTTTGAAGTGAATTTTGTTGTTGAATGGAGGTTGAAATACATCAGTTGATTAGTTCTCAACAAATTTAGCATGTATTACTAATGCCGTAAACCACAACTTGGACAGCTCATCACATGGCCTCCAAGCCACATGGGAATTGTGGGAAATGAGTTAGCAGATCAAGCTGCAAAAGAGGCCGTACCACCACCACCTCAGCCAATGGAGGTACCCCCTAGATATATATGCTCTCAGTTATGCCGACAAGTACTGGCATTCTGGGAGAGTCAGTGGCTAGCTGACCCAATGCACAGTAAACTGAGAGTGAAGAAGGGAACTACCCGCGTGTGGCGGAGCTCTTTCCGGTCATAGAGGGAGTCATCATTTCGTGTAGGCTAAGGATAGGTCATGCAAGATCCACCTACTCATTCCTAATGAGAAGGAAAGACACCCCCCCCCACCACTTTGTACCTGTGGAGACATATTCACAGTGGCCCATATTTTAACCGAGTGTGTGGATCCTGCTGACTTACGAAGAAATCTTGGTTTGCAGATGACACTTATATGAGCTGATGACATGATGACTGCTGATCTCGTCCTCCACTTTATAAGTGAGAGTGGGTTAGCAATCTAAATTTTGAAGTGTACGTTTACTTAAAGACTTGTTCTTTTTTTAATTCAGAATTTTTATTTTTTACCCCATCTTTTAATTTATTATTATAATTATTATTGCATATTATTATAATTTATTAAATTTTTTGTCGCTCCAGGAGCAGCTGGATACCACGGTGCTGGCTCTATATCAAGAGACTCTGACCAGAGAGATGCCAGTAAACAAAGGTAAGATACTTTCACACCCTATGTGTCTCTCCTTTTGTTGCCATGGGTGTCTCCTTCTCAATAAATTCTACCAACTTTCAGTCGATATAGACTTCTGCCATTAGATCCATTCACCTCTTTTTCAGATGCCTACATGCATAATTATTGTCCCCCCTCAGGAGATGACCAAACTTCCTTGATCTTTCCCCCAATGCTGCTTGTTTTCAATGTGCCCTGCCACATATTCTTCCCAGATCTAATTCTTCCTGATTCTGTTGTAATTTTCTTTTTCTTTTCTCTCAGCAATCAAAGACTGCGCGGAACCATTGCCAACGCAATTGCAGCTCTCCAGGATGCCGAGCCCAGTTGTGCGCCTGTCCGCCCAGAAACCTATGCCGCTTAAGAGGAAACTGGAGCGCATGAAGGCAGAAATGTTTGATCAAAAAAATATAAATGCGGGCGGAAGGGGCAACGAAGGCAGTGAATGTTCTCCTCGTTTGCTCAGTCCTCCAGTTGTCGCCAAACCAAAGAGGACAGAGTGCAAGGGGCGAAAGCGTGTTCATTCAGCGTCTGACAGTGCGTACTGTAAGAAGTTTAAAAGTAAGGTTTCTGAGACTGTGATAAGCAACGATATGGAGCAGGAGGATGATGATGATGATGATGATGATGCACTTAGTCTCAGCAGTTGGTTGAGAGTTTTAAATTTAGATAAAGACCATTGTATGTTGAGGCGAAGTGAGCGTATTAAAAAAAACTCTAAAGTGGACAGTAATATAAAGAAGTTGAGTATGGCAGATGACGATACCTTGAGGAAGAAACAGATCCGTAGGAAGTCGAGCATTTTCAAAAGAGGTAGTGTTACAAAACCCTCTTCGGCGGAATTAAGTGAGGAAATGCTAGAGAATATTCCCCTAGATTTGCCGTGTCAATTTGTCAAAGAGAAGCATTCATCCATTGTGTTCAATTTAGAGGAACCCACTTCAGCTCTTAATGCGTCACCTCTGTCTGTTATGGACAGTAAGCAGATACAGCTGATGCCTATTGCGTCCATTTCAGGTGAACCTTCGTCGACTTTAAATAGTGCGCAAAAGACTGTGTCGCCTCCATCTGTAATGGGCAATAAGCAGATTCCTATTTTAGGTGAACCCTCATTGGCTCCTATTACTGCTAAAGAAAATGTGTCTTTTGCAACGGGTAGTGAGGAGGCATTAGGCGAACCCTTGCCAGCTCAGAACGCATTCCAAGTATTGCTGCCGCCTGTTACGGGGAGTGAGTCGGGTAAAGCTATTCCGAGGGGTCTTTCAAAGGAAACGGCACATGTGAGGAATCAAACTGCCTCTTTTGAAGAAGATGAAGAAACGCTCACACATACCAAGGATGGTGAAAGTGCATTTCAAGAGGTGAAGAACTCTGCTCAAGATATACAGGTGAATGGCAGAACCAGGAAGTGTGTTACCAGTAATAAGTCCATAATACCTTTGGTTGAAAAATGTTGCAGGGAGACTCCTCCTGATGTGAATGATAAATTAGTTTGTTCTCAAGCGGTCGATAGTCCGGACAGTAAGCATCCAGTGGAGCAGAGCCATCGCCATGCGGAAGGAACTGTGATGAATAGTCTTCCTCATCTGCAGAAGAGTTCATCTACACGGCCTCCAAGTCCGAAACGAGCTATCGATGTGAAAATAACATCTCAGCCTCCATCGATGCCACATGACAACTACAATGCCGATGCAGAGTCGACTGAGTAAGTGATCATAAATTATATTTTACCCTAGAAAGCTAACGTAGATGTGTAGGAGCAGCCTAAGAACTCGGCGTGGGTAATCTTCACAGCCCAGGGCTGCCAACAAAATAATTTTCAAATCTTGCTCAAGTACCTGAAAAATCTGTGAAAATGCACGGAAATTACTAATTTAGAAAGGAAGGTAAAGGGACAGACATGGCACAAATGTATGTGTGCTTGTTACCAAAACAGTGAATTTCAGCTCAAAACAATAAAGACCCCATGACACTACAGCCCATGAAGGGCCTAGGCCTACCAAGCGACTGCAGCCCAGCCATTAGGCCTGCAGATTATGGGGTGACGCGTAGTCAGTGCATCGAGCCCCCTCGGCCGTTAATCTTGATTTTGGTGTCCGAGGCACTGCTACACTGGCACATAACTACTCAACTGTCTTCCCGAGGCTGAGTTTACCCCGTTCGAGCCCTCGCGTCAGTTTCTGAAATCCCTGACCGATTATTCAGAAAAGAATAGGAATATTTTTGCCTAGTCAATACTTGATATATTTTATAGACAACGTGCAGTTTTTAACACATTGTAATTTAATACAAAATTAGAAAAATCCTCGTGCCAAACAATATACGTCACACTTCCATGCATTTCATTCTTTATTTCACTGTTTGTACAGCAGAAACTTTCAGCAGCAGTGGGCATTGCCTCACACTGTGTTCGGTGTTCCCCAGTCTTTCCGATATAACAGATGCTGATGGTTCATTTTCTACTCCAGATGTTGTGCACTTTGGTTCAAACTAATAAGGCTTCACTTTTCTGGACATGACTACTTAATCCAAACAACATGCTCACTCTGCACTCTGACAATCACTAGTAGACAGACGGAATTGGCGCGCAATACCGTGTCGTAAGGCTCCAGTGACGTCACGCTGTTCCCTACCTAAAACTTCGAATCTTCGTATCGCGCAAGCTAATCGAGATTTTTAATTTCCGATTTCAACATTCCAATCTTCAGCTCGTAATCTAACTTGAATCGTCAAAAACAGAAAATCGATTTTCATGAGTTTACTGGGCCTTTAATATCGAGATTGAAAAAACGCGAAAACATGGCAATAAAGTAGTTCTTTTGTTATTCAATCAGCATAAAGAATATGATATTAATTCAGGCTCATATTTACGGGCAAATTTTCAATATATAGGAAATCGAAACACACATGGTGGCGGAGGTGATTTTTTCAAGGGGCGAAATGTCTACCTCACTTGCCGTAATTATACTGTATGTAAAATACAACTACTTCCAACTAATTTAAATCTAATTACATACTAGACGAGATGAAAAGAAAAGAATAAGGGAAATAAAGACAGGGAAAAGAAATGCCTCCGGCCGCCGAAGAATGGGATGTTGATTAATTTAGGGGCTCTGCAACATCGTGCTCATTTAGCTCCGTGTACTTGGCAGTGTGTTGAAATGTCCTATAACCCGTCTTATTGTGATGGCTGTATTAGTGTGTGTATTTATAAGTCAAATAAGTCAGCATTCAAACTTTCCCTGTTCTGTTTTACCCAAGCGCACACAACAGTACACCATCATAAAATACAAAACACAACTTCACCATTAACATCAATACAAAACAAATGTCTGTACAGTGACTTCAGAAAGCGGTGATCACAGTGGGTTGGTGCTGCTCTTAGTGTCTATATTTGGACACGAGGCTGTACGCATAAACGAATACGGTAATCGTTTAATGGGCAGGGAGTTTAAAGCAGGCAGGATACCCATGTAAGCATAGTTGCAGGCAAATTACCATCGTGGTGACCCCAAAGACTGCCTAATATACCAGCGAAGTGTAAATGGTGTTGTACATATATTATTCCCATGTGAGTCAATGATGCCACGAATGCTGCAATGCTGCATGCCAATAAACCAAGCAACCAACCAGCCAATTAACCAAACACGAAAAACGCTCCACTTACGCTAATGGACAGGCCAGCAACAACGAATTAAAACCGACGAATGAGATTTCCGAACTGTTTTCAACTGTAGCCACCTCAACTCCGAGGGGTTTTGGCGTGGTGGTAGGAACACAGTTTGCCACCAGACCAGGTATGGCAGTAATAACACAATTTGACACCAGGAACCGCCATGGGCAGAGACCGTCCAAACTAAGGCCAGCGTTTGCCATGAGTACAGTTCGGTGGTTGACAAACGAGTTCTGATCTTTGTACATGTATCTGATCCTGGCTCTCAAAATAAATTGTGTTCATCCCACAATACGTTTGCATTATATAGTTCGTTTTGTCACTGTTTAATTTATAGGTTAAGGTTACTTTGTAGTTTGTAGCATGGTCACCTCGTGATATGGCGCTTGCATAGAGTGTGTGCATTGTGCCAATTTGGTTCTCTCTGTGATCCGGCAGGTGGTGGCTTTGCTTATGGCAGGTGGCTTTGCTAATGGCAGAGTGATTTATGTTCCTTTTACAATGCTGTATTGTTTTCATGATTGAGTTTTTGAAAAATATATATAAAAAATGAAATGATGGTTATATTAAATGAATGTGGTAATTAAAGAAATGAGTTATATAAAGATGAAGGCTAGAAATGTTCCACATATACCGTAGTGCAACGAGGTAAGATTATGGTAAATGTGACAAGTTAGATACAAGATTAATATCTATTACTGCGGCTTTGGTGGCGTAGTGGGTATCAGGCTGAGCTTCCATGCCCAAGATAGCGAGTTCAAACCCGGCCGAAGCCGTCAGATTTTTTAAGAGCGTTGACTATCCCTCAGTATGCCTTCCTACCGAGGGGAAGTAAAGCCGGCGGTCCCATGTCATAGATTGATGGCATGTTAAAGAACCTTCCACTAATTACACCTGTGTGAAGCTAAATTGTGTAGGTTAAGAATGTAAGCAACGCCCTTAGGATCCTACGTTCGTTGCCAGAAGCCGACTGCAGTGTCGTCTAGTAGCTGAGCTCTGAACTAGGCCTAGTAGTCGTTGACGGTGGCGTTTGGCGTCAAAAGTAGGAACTATTTGAAAAATTCAAAGTTGCAGTCCTTACTTTAATTAAAAGAACAGATACACGCACTAATACAGCCATCAAATTAACACCGGTTATCAGACACATTCTACACACACCCGAAGTATCGGGGCTACATGACGGCATTGTTGCAGCCCCTAAACTGAGGAACCAATTTCAATTACTATTCCTGTATTAACACCGAAAGCGGCCCCCATAACACAAAAGAAAACCCTTGTCAGTTTACAGTTTCTGTTCGTTCACACGTATTTTTCCTATATATTAGCCATTTTAGAGCTTACTGCCGAATTATATTGTATAATTGTGTAGTTATCACGAATACTAAACACCGTGAACTCCGCTATAGCATTTTAGAGATCATTACGGTATGGGTTTAGAGAATATATTTCTTATTTTATGAAATACTTTAGTGGCTAAAGAAGCCCAATGTTTTCTCAATCAATGCAACTTATTTGACATACTGGGATTATACGTTGCTGAATTTACTTTAACTAGGTGAGAGGTTGGTTGGTTCCTCTGTTTAGGCGCTGCGACAACGCGGTCGTGCAGCCCCGTGTACTTGGGACATGTGTAGAATCTGCCTGATAACTGGTGTTAACTGTGATGGTTGTATTATTGTGTGTTGTATGTGATTCAGGTAAGGACTGCAGGCTGTCAATGTTAAGTAGTTCCTACTTTTGCTACCAAATGCTACCATCAACGACACCTAGCTGCAAACTTGGGTAATAGATACCACCGTAACCTGAACCTGACGAAAATGTCTGAACATAATAGCATTAATCAAATTTTACCTACAAATGTTACCTTCACACAGGTGTAGTTAGTCGAAGGTTCTTTTACATCACATAAATGTATGATATGGGCCCACCGGCTTTACTGCCCCTCCGAAGAAAGGCATACCGAGGGATTTTTAACGCACATAAATATCCGATGATTCGGCCAGGTTTGAACCTGTGACTTTGGGCATAGAAGCTCAGCATGCTGCCAAATACGCCACCAAAGCCGCCCAATATGAGATAATAGGCATGCAAATACAGCAATACTACTCCCTAATATGCAGCTATAGTAGCCCACACACTGTCATTAATCACGCCATTTGTGCGGGGTTAAAAGTCGTAAGTACATTTGACTCCAGAATGATGACTTTATATTCCAAACATTGTATAATTTAAATATTGTTTCCTTTCAATAACGTAGATGTGACAATTTAAAAATGAAAGAGAACTATGTGAATAAGACGTCTAAATTACACCCATCACATCAAAAATAAAGGCGATCAGGAAAGTACTGTAATTGTGAGACTAGGTTCTTGAGAAATGTGCATATACAGCCCTTTTTTGATAGTGATGCATTCTCTACTATAACGGAACAAGTTAGATCTGAACCTTCCGATGCGCATGTGCGTCCAGTTACATTACGTCATTCCCCCGCCTGTATTCTTTGTCAACCAGTGAGCACATACTTCATCACGCGCTGGTTAGATGTTGCCAAGTAGTCATTATTCCCAGAACCTTGGAAGGGTACAGATGCTTTCAAGGCATGCGAAGCAAGACTGAGCGGCTCTGTTCTTTGGACAAGCACGGCAACAAGCTTGCTGTCAGGAGTGTGTGAAGTGGGCGCACTCTCAGTTCATTACCACCAATACCAATGCTATGTCACTGAGAATGCTCCTATTGGATACTTTATGCTTGCATAATATAACCACGACGAGCAGCGAGCAGCTCCAAACAGCTGTTGCACCAAAGAGGGGAAATCGAATTTGCGCCTAGTGATCCCACCACTTCTCCTCCTAGACGAGACTCCGCCATGACAGGCCAGGTCTAACTTGCCACGCTATACATTATTGTACTCCGCAGTACCTTTCGCCTAGGTTTACAGTGACTTAATAATGCACTTGATTAACTTCAGAGCCCATGAGAACTATGTTTTGATCTCCCTTAGGAGCAAAGTGAATATACTTTGAGTAATATATTGGCATGTATCTTTCTATAACATGTAAATACACCTCCCGGGCAACGCCGGGTAAAATAGCTAGTCATTAATAAGTCCATAATACCTTTGGTTGAAAAATGTTGCAGGGAGACTCCTCCTGATGTGAATGATAAATTAGTATGTCCGCCAGCGGTCGATGGTCTGGACAGTAAGCATCCAGTGGAGCAGAGTCATCGCCATGCGGAAAGTACTCTGATGAATAGTCATCCTCATCAGCAGAGGAGTCCATCTACATTTCCTCAGGGTCCGAAACCAGCTGTTGATGAAAGAATAACAACTCTGCCTCCGTCGACGTCACACGACAACTACATTGCTGATGCAGAGTCGACTGAGTAAGTGATCATAAATTATATTTTACACTAGAAAGCTAGCGTAGATGGGACCAGTCAAAGAATAGGGCGTGGGTAATCACAATGTAATAGCCCAGGGCTGCCAACAAAATAATTTTCAAATCCTGCTCAATTACCTGAAAAATCTGTGAAACTGCATGAAAATTACTAATTTAGAATGAAAGGTAAAGGGACACACATGGCACAAATGTATGTGTGCTTGTTACCAAAACAGTGAATTTCAGCTCAAAACAATAGAGACCCCATGACACTACAGCCCATGAAGGGCCTAGGCCTAACAAGAGACCACAGCCCAGCCATTAGGCCTGCAGATTATGGGGTGACGCTTCACTATCATATAGCTACTCAGTTGTCTTCACGAGTTCACCCCGTTCAAGCCCTCACGTCAGTTTCAGAAATCCCTGACGTATTATTCAGAAAAGAGTAGGAAATTTTTGCCTAGTCAATACTTCATATACAAATTATTAAAATTTATACAGGATACATGTTTTGGGACATATTTTGCCCCTTCCTCAGCCCAATTATATATTGTTAAACATTATTTAACCCTTTTAGGATCAGCCGCTTATAGGTGGTATATGTGAAGAATACCAGGACTCATTCAAGAAATTGCAATGTTGTACTAAAATCATTACAACTTTTGTATTTGTGAAGATATACCCCCAAAATTTTCCTGATCATTGATAATGAGTTGCTTTACCATTCTACTAAGTAACATACTATGTTACAATAACAATACAATATATAAAAATAAAAAAATTATTACTGTGAAAATAAAAAGAGAAAAATCAAAATGGAGAGAAAGAAACAAAATTCAAAATAAAAATTACACACAAACGGTTGTTATTTTCTGCAGTAACATGTTGTTGGTTAACTCTCTGGAAAGTTTCATTATCTTAGGCACTATAGTCTAATTTAAAAAATATATTTCACATTTTATGTCCTTTCAATTTTAGCACTTGTGATACCCTATACAGATACCATGAACACCTATCATACACTTGGAACACGCAGTTTGTGACCTTTGTACGGGGCCTCCATCTATTTTTCTGCACACAATGCATCTTTTTAATAATCTACCACTTAATTTCACCAAAACTTCCCCTTCCTTTGGTGGATGAAGCTTAGGAAACCTTTTGGTTTGTAGGTTTTTCTCCTGGACCCATTCCTTTTCTATGGACTCTATTATGGAGGAATTGAACTTGAGCCGTGTCATAACTTTACTAGAAGTATTTTCTTTGTATATCAACATTAATGTTGAAAAATCAAACAGGAAAGTTAGCACATTCTAACCAAGAAAATACAGAGATCCTTGCAGAAGCATTCGAGAAACTGTTAAATTGTGATGATCCACTGGAAACCCTGCAAGTAAACACTGATACACCTATTTTAACTTCACCTGATTTAATAAATCCTCCAAACATTAATGAAGTAGAACTCGCAATTAAAGAACAAAAAAATTACAAAACTTGTGGCGAAGACTTAGTCTTTGCTGAAATCTGGAAAAATGCTGGTAAACCTGCGATTATAAATCTTCATCAACATCTAATTAAAATGTGGATTACTGAAGAAATTCCTGCACACTGGACCACAGGAATAATCCATCCATTATTTAAGAAAGGAGACAAAACGAACCCAGATAACTACAGAGGAATTACCCTTCTGGACTGCACATATAAAATTTTCTCTCGTATAATTTACAACAGGATCAAAAACATTCTGGAACCACAACTTGGAGAATATCAAGGAGGATTTCGCCCTTACAGAAGTTGTCCAGACCAAATCCTTAGCCTGAAATTAATAATGGAATATTACAAAAACAGAAATAAGCAACTCTTTATCACTTTTATAGATTTCAAGAAAGCCTATGATAGTATTCATAGACTGACACTGCTAAAAATCCTCAGATCATACGGTCTCCATCCTAAATTGATAAAAATCATTCAATTAACATTATCAAACACAAATTCGAAAGTTAAATTTAGGGGAGAAATATCAACAGCTTTCACAGTAAAAACTGGTCTCAGACAAGGTGATGGATTATCCCCTCTGCTTTTCAATGTGGCTCTTGATTATATCATGAAGGTTTGGCAAAAGGAAAACCCTCCTAAGATCAAAATTGGAACAAAACCATCAATAAAAATAAACTGCTTAGGATTTGCAGATGACTTGGCTCTTTTAGCACTAGACAAGGAAGAGGTTTGTACTCAGATCACTAGTCTCCAAGAAATTGCTCAAGGGATAGGATTACAGATATCCTTTGAAAAAACTGAGATCATGCCTATGAAACCCTTAGATATAAATGAAGTCTATATAAATGATCATAAAATTAACCTAGTTCCTCAATTTAAGTATCTTGGAGAAATTATAACACATAACTTAAACGAAAAAGTAACTTGGATAAATAGAACAAATAAAATGAAAAAGGCACAAACTCTAACCTGGTCAACATATAATAAAAAATGCCTATCAATAGCTACTAAGATCCAACATTATAAAACTGTAACTCTCCCTGAAGCCACTTATGCTTGTGAAACACTGTTCCAAATTAAAAATGAACAAAGAACTGATCAGCTCCTCAAAACGGAAAGAAGAATCATTAGAACGTGCATAAATAAAAAGTATCAGGTTGAGGGAGTCTGGAGGATTCTCCCAAATGAAACTGTCTATCGTGAGATTGATCCAATCACCAGCACAATGAAGAAGAAAAGAATTTCATATTTTTTTCACATCTTACGGCTTCCAGAAAACAGAATTGTACGCCAACTGGTGATGAGAAATCTAGGAAAGAAAACTGGAGGTAAATGGATCCAAGAAATCCAACAAGATCTCAAAGCAGTTGGACTCAAGATAACAGATGCCGAGGAGAAAAATAAAATTAACACCATACTTAAAACTCACAAATTTTCTGCAGAAATGACACACAGCCTATGGAGATTTCAGATGAGTTGAGAAAATCCCGATCTGAAAGAATGAAAAAGTACTGGAAAGAGCGCAAGAACCAAGCAGTACTACCTTCAAAGAAGAAGTGATTGTGGAACGACTCAAGTGGTCCAATGTGACCAATCAAGATTAATAATAATAATAAATAGGCTTTCAGCACCATTCGAGAAAAGATGCAAAATACCACCTTCTTCCAATATTTCAGTGTTTGTCGCTCATCGAAATACGTGTACAACATCATGTTAGATGCGTCCACTCCCCCCATTGAATTGTTGTATTCAAGGACTATAAGCTGACTTCGTTATTTCAACTTGCTGTCCTCTACGTCTCTTGATTATTGTTTTCCTTTGAGCTGTGAAGGATGTAGACAAAAGGAGGACTTACTCTGAAAATACTTCTCTTGCCCAAAATCAAATTTCCCTTTCAGCCCCTGTGGAATGTCTATCCTGTTGAGTCTGAGGGTGCCCGTTAGGTAAGTGGCATTTTCAAATAGGAATCGGGCCAAAGGAATGCTCGTGAATAAATTGTCTGTAAAAATATGGTAGCCTTTCTTCAAATAGTTTCCCCTAGTCAGTAATGTATGAACTACTACATGTCCCAAGCCAAACTTCTTAATTTTCTCTTTGTCCACAACATTCTTTGCCCCTCTGTAGCAATAAAAACCCAGACAGTAATTAAACTGGTCATCCTAGTGTATGTATTAATCACATGTAATTTATTTCATGATTAGGGCTCTTTTGGGTACACTCGTGTTGACCGACTGAAAAGCACTAAACTCTTGTTCACTAAGGCAACGCTGAAAAAATTGCTTCAAACCCCACAATAAGTATACTATGTTCATAACTGCATTACCGCAATGTGGGTTAATATATGAATAGCCATTGTGCATAATATTCCGACTGACTGCAAATTTGGGAACAGCAAGCGACAATGTTACCGTTGCACTACACAGCCAGTTAATAGTTGTATAAAAGTAAGACCTGCCTAATTAAAAATATTGTAATAGATGGAATTTTACTTTGAACTTTGGTGTCATGACATCGCAGGTAGGATGAGTATATGGCCGCTACCACCATGCTGAAGTTGAGTATGGCAGATGACGTTACCTCGAGGATGAAACAGACTCATAGGAAGTCGAGCATTTACAAAAGATGTAGTGTTACAAGTAGCCCTGTTTTTGTTGAGGAATCTCCCTCCCGTTCCTAATTCCCCTAACAATTGTGAGCAACTTGCGGAGTTCACTGAGGAAATGCTAGAGAATATTCCTCTAGATTTGCTGTGTCAATTTGTCAAAAAGAAGCATTCATCCATTGTGTTCAATTTAGAGGAACCCTCTTCGGCTCTTAATGCGTCACCTCTGTCTGTTATGGGTAGAGATTGGAATTTTTCGGTGATTTCAGAGTGAAGAAAGCGGTATTTTAAAGTGTCAAATTCGGTGGTTTCAAGTGCACTTTTCGGTACTTTCAAAATCATGAATTTTAGGCGGAATTTTTTAAATATCATGGATAACATAACACATTACAGTCATCCTTCAAAGTATACTTCAGTGTAGAGATCCAAATTGCCTTGTGACTAACGGTGACGCATATCACTTAACGTGCTAGTGTAAGCTGAAAAACAAAAGTTCACAGCGTTTGAACAGGGGATCCAAATGGTTTTCAACACAGATTCTGAGAACTTTGGAAATACAAATGTCATTCCTTGCTAAACTCCAACAATATCTGTCTTGGTCCTGTCATGCATCTGCTTCTTGACTAAAGTTTGCAGTTCTTTGTATCCTCGTAACACCTCACTTTCTTCCAGTTTTCCGCAGACCGGCAACTTCTTAATTTTCTTTGCAAGGTCCTCATTGATTTTCATTGGCACTATTTCTGCTGGATCAAATGCACACATTTGTAAATCCTGTTCCCAGGGTCAACGGATCTCAAGCTGTCCAAGAGCATGCGACCCAGCATTCACTAAAACTGAATGTATTTTCCCTCTTTTTAACACATTTCCACAACCTTCCAACTGCTCCTTAATGTTGGTAACGTACTTTCCAGAAACAGAAAATTTAAGGGCTTGCTGAATTCTCCGTAGATGTCCATCTAGAAGGTGAACAGTCTGATAAGACTGGCCTTCTAATAAAGGGATGAGTTCAGTGATGTCTGTGCCAAATTCTTTGAATCTCAAGTATTTCGTCATGTGAAACATTGTTGAGAAAATCAACACCAGAGTTATGTCCCTACTACTTCACTCATAAATTGCAAAATATCTTTCAAGTACTCTGACTGACACACTACAGAATGAAACCAAGAAGACCACCTGGTTAATTCTGGTTCCGGAAACAGTGGCACATTTTGATCTGGATACTTGCCATCTAGATATTCATGTCTGAAAGGCGCACTATATGACGCCACGTGGCGAGTAGTTACTAGGATGAAGGGGCAGATGACCTCGCTGTTCTGGCCCTTAATACCACAATAACTAAGTAACTTACCAGGATGACCACTGTAACGGCTACCTTTGTCGTTGGATATCGCTCTACAAGTTGGGCGATCATTTATAACGTTTCTACAGATATTACACTCAAGACTCCTTAAAACCACCTCATCGTTCTTATTTAGCATTGGCCTGTCTAGACAGACGACATACACTTTATTAATTTAGATTTACTGGGCGCCAGTTATCGTAAAGATAACACATTAAAATTTTATTTAGCCACGGCCGCTCCCTTCCTTGAGCCAAGATCTATCATCGGAGCGTAGGGCAATAAACTTGCTCTATGAGATACTCTTTGCATTCCAACTATCCTATATATTCAACTCCCAATGAACAAGACATTTTAACTAATACTGGTTTATTTACAACAAAATTATTAACATTTGATCTGAGGTTTCGAGCTGTGTACAATATGTGCATTAATATTCCCTAATTGCGGGGCAATATTGACTGTCTTCTCGCTAGCGCTGATCTTCTGTGTTGATAATAACTCGGTCCACATACCTGGTGCCTTGTGGTTCAAAGTCCATCTCGTTGGTCTGCTTGCAGTCTAATTTGAAATCTTACGCCAACACACGTTTATTGACCTTTGAAAACATATGTTTTCTTCTTCTCGTCGTTGTTGTTGTTGTTGTTGCTGCTGCTGCTGCTTGTTTCTGAGTTTGATCACCATGGTAAGCAAATTTGAACAAACCAGGCTAATTGAATTCTTTAAGTCCCATCTTACTGAGGGACTGGCAGAGTCTACGACTCACAAAGTCAGTGAGTGAGTGCGTGATCGAATATGTGAATGACAGAATAGAATCTATAGAATAGCCAGTGCTGAAGTCGCACTGGGCTTTTATACACTCTGAATGGTCCCGATGTTTCGCGGCATAAATTTGCCCGCGACCCATCAGACCAATTATAGCAAAGCATTTCTCAGTCCTCAAGCGACGCTAAAACTTCTCCGAGCGGGAATACAGGCCCGCGTACTTCAAATATTCCACTCAGAACCCGCTATTCCTCTCGTTGCGCATTTATATATTCCGCCGAAAACTTTCTCCAAGCCCTTGTCTCCAGTCAGCGTGGCTTCGTTCCAGAAATACATTTTCTTGCAATATGTTGCTTCACCGTCCGTAACTTCTTCCAACCATGCCCGTCCTGTCATTACAATTTAACTAATAAAACAGCCCTAGACCTCTATAAAAACCCTGTTTCTTAATCTAAGCACTTGACAATATTATATATGACTATGGTAATGACGTGAATATGGTATGGCCCCTCCCTTGATATTAATGGGTGAATAAAACGATATCACTTTGATATTTCAATAATAATAATAATAATAATAATAATTACACAATGACTTTAAAAATAATAATAATAATAATAATAATTTGTACCGTAATCAAGATTACGTTACACCACCCAGATTGATAAAGAAAGCGAGGCCGACTATCTACCGTTAAGTGACCGATCTTTCCGTGTTTGTTGGATGCTCTCCATGCAGTCAAGTCATGGGAGAAGATTACCGGTACTACACTCGCACAAAAACAAGCGTTTGTCGGCTTCTGTGACGATATTTTAAACGGGCAAGGTGGTTTCACTACGATGACATTAGGGTAAAACCTAGATGAATATCAAGATGCAGAAGAAAGTGACATTCAGTAGTTAGACTTCGATAAAGACAATCATGGTTTCAGACATGAAAGCGATGAGGATATTGTACGGAATTTGACTGTCGGTGAGGTAAACTGAGATCCAGTACATATCGAGTGAATGAGTGATGCAACGGAAATCACGAAAGTTCCCACAGTCAAGCTAGTGTGTCTATAGTATTATATTTATTTTTTTGCATGTTCATAAAATACATTTCAATATTTTTAAACAATATTTTTCTCTTTGCTAGGCTTAAAAACATTACTGTGGATAATTCGCGGAAATTCGTGCATTGATTGCCGCGAATTATCAGAAGTGCACTGTAAAGAAAACAACGAAGAAAGCCAAAATTCGCGTTTTCGTGCGAAATTCATGCATAATTCGCAAAATTCGCGTCTTCATACGAAATTCGCGAAATTTCGCGACTTCAAAACCCATTTTTTTCGCCATTTTTAGGGTTATTAAAACACATTACCATCTGTGTATTACTTCATTTAATAATTCGCGAAATTCGCGATCGCGAATTTTTCCATTCCCTAGTTATGGGCAGTAAGCAGATACAGCTGCTGTCTATTGCGTCCATTTCAGGTGAACCTTTGTCGACTTTATATAGTGCGCAAAATGCGGTGTTGCCTCCATCTGTAATGGGCAATAAGCAGATTCCTATTTTAGGTGAACCCTGATTGGCTCCAATTAATGCTAAAGCAAATGTGTCATCTGCAACAGGTAGTGAGGAGGCATTAGGCAAGGACTTGCCAGCTCCAAATACTGTCCAAGTATTGCTGCCGCCTGTTACAGGCAGTGAGGAGGCATTAGGCGAACACTTGCCAGCTCCAAATACTGTCCAAGTATTGCTGCCGCCTGTTACGGGCAGTGAGGAGGCATTAGGCGAACACTTGCCAGCTCCAAATACTGTCCAAGTATTGCTGCCACCTGTTACGGGCAGTGAGGAGGCATTAGGCGAACACTTGCCAGCTCCAAATACTGTCCAAGTATTGCTGCCGCCTGTTACGGGGAGTGAGGAGGCATTAGGCCAACCCTTGCCAGCTCCAAATACTGTCCAAGTATTGCTGCCACCTGTTACGGGCAGTGAGGAGGCATTAGGCGAACCCTTGCCAGCTCCAAATACCTTCCAAGTATTGCTGCCGCCTGTTACGGGCAGTGAGGAGGCATTAGGCGAACCCTTGCCAGCTCCAAATACTGTCCAAGTATTGCTGCCGCCTGTTACGGGGAGTGAGGAGGCATTAGGTGAACCCTTGCCAGCTACAAATACTTTCCAATTATTGATGCCGCCTGTTACGGGGAGTGAGGAGGCATTAGGCGAACCCTTGCCAGCTACAAATACTTTCCAAGTATTGATGCCGCCTATTATGGGGAGTGAGGAGGCATTAGGCGAACACTTGCCAGCTACAAATACTGTCCGAGTATTGCTGCCACCTGTTACGGGCAGTGAGAAGGCATTAGGCAAGCCCTTGCCAGCTACAAATACTGTCCGAGTATTGCTGCCACCTGTTACGGGCAGTGAGGAAGCATTAGGCGAACCCTTGCCAGCTCCAAATACTGTCCCAGTATTGCTGCCACCTGTTACGGGGAGTGAGGAGGCATTAGGCGAACACTTGCCAGCTACAAATACTGTCCAAGTATTGCTGCCACCTGTTACTGGCAGTGAGGAGGCATTAGGCGAACCCTTGCCAGCTCCAAATACTGTCCAAGTATTGCTGCCACCTGTTACGGGTAGTGAGGAGGCATTAGGCGAACCCTTGCCAGCTCCAAATACTGTCCAAGTATTGCTGCCACCTGTTACAGGCAGTGAGGAGGCATTAGACGAACCCTTGCCAGTTCCAAATACTGTCCAAGTATTGCTGCCACCTGTTACGGGAAGTGAGGAGGCATTAGGCGAACCCTTGCCAGCTCCAAATACTGTCTAAGTATTGCTGCCACCTGTTACGGGCAGTGAGGAGGCATTAGGCGAACCCTTGCCAGCTCCAAATACTGTCCAAGTATTGTTGCCACCTGTTACGGGCAGTGAGGAGGCATTAGGCGAACACTTGCCAAATCCAGATACTGTCCAAGTATTGCTGCCACCTGTTACGGGCAGTGAGGAGGCATTAGGCGAACCCTTGCCAGCTCCAAATACTGTCCAAGTATTGCTGCCGCCTGTTACGGGCAGTGAGGAGGCATTAGGCGAACCCTTGCCAGCTCCAAATACAGTCAAGTATTGCTACCGCCTGTTACAGGCAGTGAGCAGGCATTAGGCGAACCCTTGCCAGCTCCAAATACTGTCCAAGTATTGCTGCCGCCTGTTACGGGCAGTGAGGAGGCATTAGGCGAACCCTTGCCAGCTCCAAATACTGTCCAAGTATTGTTGCCGCCTGTTACGGGCAGTGAGGAGGCATTAGGCGAACCCTTGCCAGCTCCAAATACAGTGCAAGTATTGCTGCCGCCTGTTACGGGCAGTGAGGAGGCATTAGGCGAACCCTTGCCAGCTCCAAATACTGTCCAAGTATTGCTTCCGCCTGTTATAGGCAGTGAGGAGGCATTAGGCGAACCCTTGCCAGCTCCAAATACTGTCCAAGTATTGCTTCCGCCTGTTATAGGCAGTGAGGAGGCATTAGGCGAACCCTTGCCAGCTCCAAATACTGTCAAAGTATTGCTGCCGCCTGTTACAGGCAGTGAGGAGGCATTAGGCGAACCCTTGCCAGCTCCAAATACTGTCCAAGTATTGCTGCAACCTGTTATCGGCAGTGAGGAGGCATTAGGCGAACCCTTGCCAGCTCCAAATACTGTCCAAGTATTGCTGCCACCTGTTACGGGCAGTGAGGAGGCATTAGGCGAACCCTTACCAGCTCCAAATACTGTCCAGGTATTGCTGCCGCCTGTTACGGGCAGTGAGGTGGCATTAGGCGAACCCTTGCCAGCTCCATATACTGTCCACGTATTGCTGCCGCCTGTTACGGGTAGTGAGGAGGCATTAGGCGAACCCTTGCCAGCTCCAAATACTGTCCAAGTATTGCTGCCGCCTGTTACGGGCAGTGAGGAGGCATTAGGCGAACCCTTGCCAGCTCCAAATACTGTCCAAGTATTGTTGCCGCCTGTTACGGGCAGTGAGGAGGCATTAGGCGAACCCTTGCCAGCTCCAAATACTGTCCAAGTATTGCTGCCACCTGTTATGGGCAGTGAGGATGCAGTAGGCGAACCCTTGCCAGCTCCAAATACTGTCCAAGTATTGCTGCCACCAGTTATGGGGAGTGAGGAGGCATTAGGCGAACACTTGCCAGCTCCAAATACTGTCCAAGTATTGCTGCCGCCTGTTACGGGGAGTGAGGAGGCATTAGGCGAACCCTTGCCAGCTACAAATACTGTCCAAGTATTGCTGCCACCAGTTACGGGGAGTGAGGAGGCATTAGGCGAACACTTGCCAGCTCCAAATACTCTCCAAGTATTGCTGCCACCTGTTACGGGGAGTGAGGAGGCATTAGGCGAACACTTGCCAGCTCCAAATACTGTCCAAGAATAGGCTTTGCATCCGTTCGTTTCAAAGAGTAAGAAGGGCTTAGGTGAACTCGTGCCAGTTCCTTATACTGTCCAAGAAGAGGCTTTGATGCCAGCTGTTACGGGCACATAGTCGGGTTAAGCTGTTCCGAAGAGTCTTTCAAAGGAAATGGCACATGTGAGGAATCGAACTGCCTCTTTTGAAGGAGATGAAGAAACACTCACACATGATGTTTCTGTTAGGGCAGGTGAAAGTGCATTTCGAGAGGTGTAGAACTCTGCTCTGGATAAGCAGGTGAATGGCAGAAGCAGGAAGTGTGTTATCTTATATATAAAAGTGAAAGTCTGTATGTATATGGGTGTGTGGGTAAGTATATTTGTTCCGTATACAAATCTACACCGTTCCACCAATCTCAACCTAACTTTGCATACACATAGTTTAGGACCCAGATTGAACGGCTGGCTTCATGAATTTTCGATAGTCTTTCTCATTCTTCTGATTTTGGCCCTTTTGCACTCGAGCAAAGGTAATTAAGTCAGGAAATAAACTGACAAGGCCGGCATCTCCATGGCAACAATAATAGGTCTAGACGGGACCACCAAGTTTCCATCTATCTCGGCTAGAGGCCATGCTACACCCACTGCCAGTTAGATCACATCCCTCCAAGCTGCTCTAAACTGCCTGTCCATTCAACAGAAGATAGGTTGCAGCGCCAACCGACTGTGATCGCCGCAATATTTTCACTGCCAGCTGGATTGAATCCCTCCTGGCTGCTTTAAACTACCTTCCAATTCAACACTCAGATGCTTACTGGATAGACTGTTTATTAATTCACCGTTAGGTTGCAGCGTCAACCTACCACGGCTTTTTAAGGGGACAATACCTGAAACGAAGGATTTTTAACTTTGGAGGCTTAATATTGAGATTGAAAAAACGCAGAAACATGGCACTAAGTTAGTTCTTTTGTTATTCAATCAGCATAAAGTCATCATCATCATCATCATCATCATTTCCCCTTATCCAGCTCCTGCCGGGTCGGGAGTATTTATGGCACTTCTCCATTTTCCTCTTTCCTTCCACAATCTTGTCCCAGTAGAGATGTCTTTTCCTAACGCTGGTCTTCACTGAATCGATCCACTTTGTGGTAGATCTTCCCCTTGCTCTCTTACCCTTGCACTTTCAGGGTTGATACGCGACCGGGAAAACCGGGAGAACCGGGAAAAGTCAGGGATTTTTGTTGCGGTCAGAAAAAAGTCGGGGAATTTTGTAAAAAAAAAAAAAAAAAAAAAAACGAAAGAGGGAGAGAAGGAAGAATTATTAAGGTTTGACAGTTATTTTTTGGTTGGTATACCAAGCTATCTACTGGTAACGAAATAGTAACTAATTTTACAAACGGGTAACGAAAGTAACGAAAAGTAGCTAATTTTTATGTCTGGATAGCTGGAGGTAACGAAAATTCTCTGAGGTAGGTTTAAATCATTTAAACCCGCGCCGCTAGGCTCACAGATTGTGATGAAGCGAGTTTCACGCATGCGGCGCCGAATGCGTAGGATTCCCCGTGCACGACCTCAAGGAAATGCATACTGAGGATACCCTCTGTGGTACTGTATACATTGGTTCAACGTATATTTTCGGCATCAGGAAGAGAGTTTAATTTTGTGTGTAATATTTTCTGTATTATTCGGAAACCTGACTTTTTGCGAGACGTTTATTCGCGATAACTTCCGAAACTCAACAGAAACCTCTCATTTCTGATATTGACCTCTAAATATGAATATCTTAAATTGAAGTCCAGAAATAATGCGAAAAAAAATCACAAAAATGCTCCGAAATACTTAGACGACGGTATATTTTAAAAATCTATCCGTCTCGTAAATTTGCGACATCCAGTTCGGTTAGTTCGAAACTCCGTTATATGTCTATTTTTCCTTCGTACGTTGGTTCTATTAGATATATAATCTAACCGGTTATCTTGAAAACTTGTATAATTTGAATTCGAAAGAAAATGTGCCTCTTGTCGTATTATTCTTGCAATCCTCTCTGAATCATTCATAATATCCGATACCTACTTCGAACGTTCATCCTCCAAAATCACATCCTCAAGACGGCCGGCTGACCGCACGGCTTGCCTGCGGGAATCTCGTCAAACGGACCGAGATCAACGCCAGTTGCGTAAAAGTCATAAAACCCTTTCCCGGTCGCGAACTTGTGTCCACGAGGACTGCGGGAATCCTGTCGAAGGTGGTTGGGCACCCATCACAAAACATACCGAACCCTACTCGCCACTTTTCCCATTACAGTATACTTAAAAGTGTACGGGGAGCGAGAAGTGCATCAACCCACTTAGAAATAACAGACTACATAGCATCGCGATACTCATTTCTTCTCGTGATCCACTGTGAACTTCCAACCACAGCATAGGGACAGTGGGAATCACGGCGCCGACCATTCAACATGTCCATAACTGCTCGTGAATTTTAACCATGCCCAATCTCAAGCTTGCCTCCGCCATTCTACCGGGACAGATAGACGGGCAGACAATCGTTGAACGGCCGGTTGCGGTGCCGATTGCATAATATCGCGTTCTCAGTGTCCAACCGCGAAGGCAACGTGAATCTCGTAAAACGACCGAGAGCGGCAGCGATTGCGAAACATTGCGACATTTTTCCGCATTCGATGACGAATATAACTGGATTCTTATCAAACGGACAGCAAGCGGCGCCGATTGCGTAATAATATTCTATTTTTCCGTGCCCGACCTCAAGGACAATAGAAATCTCGTCGAACGACTAAATGTGACACCGATTATGTAAATAGCAATTTTTCTCCGTGTCCGATCGTGAAAACGACAAATCGCGTCTAATGGCTGAGACCAGCGCGATCGCGTAACATCTCTATATTTCTCCGTACTTGACTGCGAAGACATGATTCGGTGACGATCACGTAACGTCGCACATATTTCGTGATCTTCCATGGGGGCAAAGGAAATCTCCCCAAACGGCCAAGATCAGAGCAACTTCTTAGTAATCATAACTTCTCGTACACAAGGCGGCATATTAACTGAAACAACTCATTTGATATTTATTATCTAATGTTAGAATAAAATGTATCAGTTGACAGTTTCTAGATACTTTTACTGTGATTGACTAGAAAGTAAGAATTGATTGAGTGATTGATTGCTTTCTTCTCATTTATTTTTTAAAATTGATGTTAGCAAATTAACATTTATTGTAAAAAATTGTTCCTGTCCTTATCGTAATAAACGTTATTTATTACAGTAAGGAACTGTTGTTTTTTTGTTTTTGTTAATTGTTTTTATGCTTTTACTGAAACACGTTAAGTTTGGTTTATATAATGAAACATTGCTCGGATATTTTTTATCACTATTGTTTTCATCTACTACAACATTTCTCCTCGCTTCTAAGAATAGCCTTGCACAAATAGTTAGTCTAAAATCATTTTTTCTAACTTAATCTTAATCGATCATACAGAATAAGGTTTCCTAAAGGTAAATGCACTTCTGCTAGGTTTGGAAAACCTAAGGATAAGCGAGGTAAATGTCATCTCTCTGGTTAATGAATTTTCTATTCTTTGCTCAGGAAAATCTGGAAATGTCAGGGAAATAAACGACTCTGCGGTCAGGGAATTTTTTAAATTTTGGTCTGGAAAACCGGGAAAAGTCAGGGAAATTTGAAATCCTGAAAGCGTATCAACCCCGACTTTGCTTCCAGCATCTGTCTTGGTATTCTATTTTCCTCCATCCTCTTTACATGTCCAAACCACCTGTGTTTATTCTTCTCAATTCTCTCATTTAGTTTTCCCATCCCAACTTCCTTCCTAAGATCTTCATTTCTCACTCTGTCTTTCCTATCATACTTAGGAATTTCATTTCACTGGCTTGGATTCTACTCTCTTGCCTGCTTGTCAGGGTCTAAGTCTCAGCTGCATAGGTCAATATGGGAACATAGTACACTTTATACATTACCTCCTTGCTTTTCCTTGGTACTTCCTTATCCCAAACAAGTTTTCTTACACTTTGATAGAATGCGTTGCTCTGCTGTACCCTCCTGCCAATCTCCATGTCCAACCTACCAGTTTGCATCAATACGCTGCCGAAGTGACGCACCAAGCAACCGTATGGGCGCAGCTACATTGGACCCAAACAACTGGTTGCTAGGTTTTTAATACATAGGAAGCTGCATTAACGCTGGGCTGTGTCTTGAATTTTGTGGATAAAAAGGTATAATTTGCGTGAAATAAGGCAAACGCCTCCCGTGAAGGTCATCTAAAGTGTTGGAGCTACGAAATAGAAGCCAATGAATACCGGTACTGCTTATTTCTGAAATGATGGAGTGGCAAGTCTTGTTGTGATTGTCAGGGAAGTTTTGGTGAAAAAGTCAGTAGTGTCAAGGAATGAGGTGATTAGGATAGTGGCGAACCAGGCTATCATGGCATTACCGGTATGTCAAGATTGTTAGAAATTGTTCTAATCATTTCAGCATGAAGTATTAGTGAAAAAGTCAGTGGTGCTATAAGGTTATCAATAAAAGTGAAAATATAATAAGCTATGTGTGTACTTAATCAGTTTCTTGTGCTTTACTTATCTGGACAATTCTTCAAACATAGAACAGTAAAACTAGGCTAGTTCAATGAAGTTATGGAATGCTCCAGTATTGTACATTTCTTATGAGTTATAATAAAACTATATTGCTATTCAAAATATCAAGGCTTAATACTTAACTGCCATGTTTATACCAAACATCTTTAATGGATATCAGGAAGTACTGGTATATTATTGGGAAGTCGGCTACTCCCCTGCGATTCAACTTACAAGCTCCTGCAGAAGTGTGGATGTGTTTTTCGCCCCTCACAATGGGCCTTTTTGTTATTGAGCAACTGAGTTTAATTGGTATTGTAACAGGTCATTTTATCACAGGTTGTGGTGAATTATGCAATACGGTACCAAATGGCAGGTAAGTGGTGTTGGTGGTTATTGAGGCCATTATATACACCGCGGACAGGCCAACAAGGACCACGCAAATATCACTTCTTTATAGGTCTAGTTTCCTTCTTTCTCTTCCAGAAGTCTTTCATCCTAGTCGACTGTGCAGCTCTTCTTTCAGCAGTCCATTCTCCTCTGTTGAGATTTTTCTTCTCCCCGACAAGAATTTTGAGACCAAAAATTTTTTTTCTCTACTCTATTCGATTTAGACAATCTTCTTCAGTAATTTTGAATTTTTGAAGTTCTTCTTTAATTTGTTTTACATAGCCTCCTTGTCCTTTATAGTTCCAGATTTTATCAAAAATTTGTTTGTTTAACCTTGAGCAATCCATGAGGACCATATGTCCGTAGAACTGAAGTCGCCGTTTTCTGACCATCACTTCAAGGTTGTCGATTTTACTATAAATTTCTGCATTCGATCTCAGTCTATAACCTTCCTGTGTTTTCCTAGGACCATAAAAAAAAAAGAAAAAAAAAAGAAGAAGAGAAGCCCCTAACAGGAATGTAGACTGATTTAGTTCTGTCGGCCAAGTAATGAATTTTAATCATGAAGGGGTGGGTAGCATAAATATTTTCTAGATAATGTTTTTGTTAGTGTGGTATAGGCCTACCTCATTAAATTCATTGCTTAACTCAAACCATTGGTATAATCTGGTTACCTCTGCATTAGTAAGGCTGTCAGAGAGATCATCCCAATCATACTGTACCGGTACCTGAGTTAGCTGTAATGTAATAGGTATTATGTGTGTATATATGATAGTGTAAATTGTAATGTTGGTACTACATCTTATGTTATGTTATGTTGGCACGTCTTAGAGATAAATCAGTTGAGTTACAAATGGACAAGAATGAAGGAGTCATTACACTGGCGACGAGTGGAAAACGGATTTAGTAAAAAGAACCTTCAGAGTGCAGTGGTTAAAAATGTAAGTTAAGAGGCGGCCGGAGTCAGTTCCTATTTCACCTTTCATTTCAAAACGTTGCCACTAGTTTCGTTGTAGTCGCTGTCCCCTAGTAGTTACATGGCCCGTACATAGGTATCAGCACGGATTACCCCCTACTGTGAGCACAGATTACCTACTACTACTGTGGTGAGGGTGATTCAAGGTCGCGCGTGCGAGAAAGTTCTAACTGCTCCGGAGTCCAAACACTGGGGAAATGCAATCTCGTGGCAATGCGCTTCAAGAATATCGCGACCAGAAATTTCGAAGTGATAGTCTGTATAGGCTACTTCCAATTGAATGGCCGAAATATTTTGCTATAGATAAGCTAATAGTTAAACTACGGATTACGGAATTCACAAGTGACTGAAATATCCTTGGCCTTCCTCGTGTTGTAGCGGCTAGTATTCTTGGCTGTCACCCCAGAGGTTCGGGTTCGATTCCCGGCGCCGACAAGAAATTCGATTCATTCTTGTCTGAGGGCTGGAATGCCCCGTGAGGCAAAACTGAAAAGATGTGGTTTCGATTCCCATCTCAGCCATCTTGGAAGTGGTTTTCCGTGGTTTCTCACTTCTACTCTGGCTGCGTGGCTCAGGGGTAACGTTCTTACTTGCTGTGTCCAAGATTGCAGGATCGAATCCTGGCACAGCACAAATGCGAGGGAGCCGTGTCAGTGAATTTACTGGCAGGTTAAAGATCCCCTTTGGGGCAAACTTCCAAAACCCCGGCCTCTCCTAAAGCCGCAGATGTTTAAAGGGACGTAAAGCAATAACATTATTATTATTTCTATTATTATTATTATTATTATTATTATTATTTTTATTATTATTATTATCATCACTTCTACTCCAGACAAATGCAGCCGACTCCTTCACAATCCTCATCTGAATCCCAAATATACACACTAACGCACTACCTCGTACCACGCTGGTATCGAGAGAGCGTGGGTTTGAATCCCACCTCAGCCGTCTTATTACTATTATTATTATTATTAATATTAATAATTAAAATATTTTCCGGATCTTGCATGTGGGGGGAGGGGGTGAGGGGGGGGGGGGGGGAGGAGCACATGTTGAACTCTCTACCACCGGCGGCTTCTATTAATACTATTATTATTATTATTATTATTATTATTATTATTATTATTTCTAAAATTACTATCAGTTTCTGCTTATTTAGGAGGATTATAAATTAATATTACATAATTTGGCAATAGAGGTGAGGGAGTGCAGGATTCTCCAGCCCCAGGGCCCATCACCACTCTCTAAGGCCTTGCATCCGGGGGTCACACACAAGAACGCTACACCACGAGATGGTCTTTAAAACAGTATGTTATGCAGAATGTGATAACGCAGAAAGAAATAAAATGTTATTCTTCAAGCTCTACCATTTCCTTACAGACCTTCCTTACATAAAACTGCCTATGTTGCGAAGTTCGAAACCGAAACACAATAAGGTTTCACGCCGTCGTTGTTGTTGCTCATGCTCAATTAGATTGTGTATATTCAATCATTTACTTTCATAAACATCTTCATACTGACATTATGGGGTTTGAAGCCATTTTTCAGTGTTCCCTTAGTAAACAAAAGTTTGGTGCTTTTCGGTCGGTCAACACGAATGTACCCAAAAGAGTTGGATTATACCCTAATCCTGAAAAATTTACAAATCTTTTGGGTAAATTCGTGTTGACCGACTGAAAAGCACCGAACTTTTGTTTTATCTTCATAATAACCTTAATTGTGATAAAGAATCCTTCAGACTAAACTAATTCCTGAAAAGAGTTGAAAAGTAAATTTTCAACACTTCTGTTTGAATATTTCAAAATATAACTCATCGTGTTTACGATAACATGGAAGAGATACGTAAGGAGGCCTACTCCCTAGTATACCTGTAACTTAGTAGTATGCTGAAAAACTGCTGTTTATTTCCTAGAATTATATTTACGTGTTTTTGTAAGTAACCATGACAAGTTATTTTTTCTTTTATTCTTAACAAAGGCGATATTTAAAAAAATGTAGAATACCTTTTTTGAAATTACATTTCTCATCACACAGGATTAACTTCAACGATAAGCTATAGCATATTATTATCAGGACTGAGTTGCTTCAGCTCTTCCTTTCGCATTGCCTTTTCCTCATCAACAACCAAAAAATGTCCAGAAACTACAAATTCAGTTGCTCAAGGGAAAGAAAACTAAGATCCGTTTCCCACGATCATCACATCACTATTCATGAACAAATATGGTGCAATTATATGGGGCAATTGTGATAATTAACTAATACATGTAACTTTTTCCAGGAGTGTATTTACATATTTATATCTTGTACCCCGCCCATTCATTGGGCACAGTCGTGTTGACCGACTGAAAAGCTACAAAAGACAATATTATAGCCTATATAAAAAATCAGTAGTAGTGGTGAAAGATTTCAGCCTATTCCTGTAACAACTTAGACCAGAAACTCATCCTAGCATCAACTCTTACCGCAGCTTCATTATAAACACAAATACGGTACTTTTGATTGCCTGTAGCAGCCTTCCCTGGATACCATAATACTGTACTTCAGAATCGTCAGTTTCTTTTCCCTTGGTACTCTTCCGTACGCATACATAATCATGGAATTTATTTAAATTTGCTATAATATGAACATGCTTAATTAATTAATTAATTAGTGTACCATCCTTTATTTTGCAAAAAATATAATGAATAAAATGAAGAATCTACAAGCAATATCATGTGTAATGTATATGATTTATATAAAAATTAAATCAATGTTACATATTTCAAATTTTTTAATGTAATATTACATAGAAGAAATGGAAGGAACGCAGATGCCCCACGTGGAACCATCTGTCATCACTGCGGCAAATCGTGTGCCTCCCGCATTGGGCTGTATAGTCACCTCCGAACTCACCAATGAGAGACTTCCGGATTGAAAGGCCAATCTACTCGATATGAGTGTTTGCTATGATGATGATAGATATTACATTAAAATCCTAGCCTTACTCATCAGTATATTGCCAAAATGGATCCAACTATGACATTTTAACGCATGATAACCTAGAAAGTCATCTCGAAATTGACATCTTAATTATTATGAGGTAACCCGTAGTGACATTCTCACTCCGATACTTACGATGAATATATGGGACACAAGAGGGTTATTCTTCCATATTTGTTAAAAAACGATCCGGGAAAAAAATAGCTTATCCTCTTGATGAAAAATGAAAATCCACAGCCTGCTTCCAGTCTCCGACCGGGTCAGGAATGGAATGAATGAAGCCTCCATCTAGCGGCGAGGATATGAACTGTGCCGGCTGCCGAGGCCTGACGCACTCCTCTGGGGCAATGATTAAATGAATGACAGATGAAATGAAATGATAGTGGAGAGTGTTGCTGGAATGACATTTTGACAGGGAAAACCGGAGTACCCGGAGAAAAACCTGTCTGCCTCCGTTCTGTCTAGCACAGATCTCACATGGAGTGACCGGGATTTGAACCACGGACCCAGCGGTGAGAGGCCGGCGTTCTGCCGCCTAAGCCACGGAGGCTTAACTTATCCTCTTGATATTAAATTTAATTTATCGATCAAGTCTTTGATATTTCCAGAGAAATGGAAACTTACTAAAGTCAGTCATATTCACAAGTCGGGTAAGATTTCACTAATTCTTAACTACCGAACAGTACCGGTAGCTACTAAGTTTGCCCCAAACTAACTTTACGAGCAAACACTTCATGAACACATAGGCCTAATGTATTATTCAGGCATACATGCCATTTTATTCACGATTCATAACACGGATTCATCCCTCGATGATCAACAATAACCAATTTTCACGAATCAGGAGTCATCTGGTTTAAATTAAAGGATAACGAGTCGATGTAATATATACAGATTATTGGTAGAGTTAACCATGACGTAGCCTACAACTTACGAAAATGTCCTATTACGGATCATACTTACAGTATGAAAGACGCAACACTTTGTATCATAGAGAAAAGCTCCATTCACCCTCTGGTGTTCCCCTGGGATCGAATCTTGTGCCTCTGTAATCTTATCTTAATTAACCATCTCCGGGATGCCAATATATCATTATTATTATTATTATTATTATTTGCAAATGTCGTGTAATCGTTTAAATACATTTATTCGTTATGGGATTGTATGCTGCTCCAAAAGATGAAGAAACAATAAATTGGAACAAAACAAATTGTTTCGATTTATAAGTGTCATCCGATTGCATTTACACGAAAACTTTGATATAAAACACCACCATTTCCTATGTAGTTCCCATCTCAAGTCATCTAGGTTTATGGTAGGCTATACTATGAAAAAAAAAGTTATCCTTTTCTCACCGTATTGATCGAATTTTTGAGATATATTCAAAATGCTGGGATTTATAAGAAGATGCACATTTTATTTTAGGAACCTGTACATTGCTAAAGATTGTACAGTATAATGCATTCGTATGAAGTTGACTTGAATTTGGCTCAATAGTTTGGAACCCAAGATGTGCGAATGCTAACTATAGAGTTGAATCGATAAAAAATAAATTCCCTATATTCTTGGAATACAAAAGGACACATGTATATCCTAAATATGCTAAGCGGGAATGTGGTGGCCCAGTGGTGTGGTCAAGCTGTTGGCCTCTCACCACAGCGGACCGGGTTCGGTTCCCGGTCAATGATGTGAGATTTTCGAAGTGAAACGTCATGTCCAGTAGTTCGGATTCCACGTAAAAAGGAGGTTCCGTGGCTATTGATCGCGAGATTGACGATAACATAAACTACACATTTCCTTTAAAAATGCTAAGCATAATTTATTAATGGAACTTTTTCTTTAAAGACTTTAGAGAAAAGTAGGCAGGTTATTACATTAAATAATTTGATAACATCTTTGATAGACCTTATTTGTCATCTGAATTTGAACTATATGTTCCTTCGCGGTCAATAAGACCGAAACGTATAATATTCCACTGTCCAAGAACCAATACAGAGTAATATAAACATTCGCCTGTATCGAACACATTCAATATCTAAAAAAGAAAAAAGACATGCACACATTTCCATATATCAGACAGCACCTTTTGTTCATTTGTATTGTAGAGAAATCACTTAATATCATACACTCCTTATCAGTGACTTGAAACATAATTTCAAGTACGATACTTACTAGAATAATATTTAGTCATACGTATTATAAGTATCATTTTATATTAGTGTAAGAAAAATATTAAGTGTAATTCATATTGTTATTTCTCGTAATTAGGTTGTAACCTGTTAGAAGAACTATAAATAAACAAACAAATAATTATAAATAAATAAACAAATTAATTTAATGAAATTCAGGTCCACTTTAGTGATGGTTACTAACTAGTGATTGCTTGCTACTCATATAATAATTACTGTAACTTCAAAAGCCCAGTAGTCGCTACATCATATTTAGACTGACAAAGCAACATTTTATTTACAATCCACCTCGTGGCGTAGTGGCTAGTCTTCTTAGCTGTCAACGCAGAGGTCCAGGTTTAGGAGCTGAGGGCTGGAATGGGATACACTGAGGCTTGTGAGGCAGAACTGGGAAGAGAAGGGTTACATTGTTACTTCAGCCATCCTGGAAGTTGTTTCCTCACTTATGCTTCAGGCAAATGCTGGGATGGTATCTAACTTAAGGCCACGACCGCCGCATATACAAAACCCGTCCCTAATACAAATACACACCCTAATACAACCATCACAATAACACAGGTTATTAGACACATTATACACACACCCAAGTGCACGCGGCTACATGACCACCATGTCCCAAAGCTCCTAAACGAATCACCACCTCCAACAACAACAACAACTCTATTTACAGTACAACAATGGCATAATCTTGAAAGTAGCCTATACTACTGTATATTACAGACATGTTAGAAAGAACTAAAAAGCTCATAATAAACACTGGAACTGCAAAAGACCTGTAGGCCACACACCATAATATGATGATCTAGAAAGCAGACGATTGTAATCGGGGGTGGATCTAGGGGAGGGCGACCGCCCAGGGCCCCGCGGTCCGGGGGGGGGAGTCATGGATTGTTTTAAATTTAATTGATTAATTATTTATTTATTCGTTAATTCCCCATAAGGAGAGCGTTATAACACAATCAATTTTCATGTTTAATTCTGGTCCTTCTTTTTTTTTCCAAAAACCTCTCATACACACACACTATGCTTCCTCTGTCTCTCCTCCCTCCACTTCTTTCCCGGTTGTCTCTCTTTGGGAGTCTGCTCAAACATCTGTTGTCTAAGTCTAATTGATTAATTAATTATACTTTTCAAACTAATTTATAATTCATATTCTTTTTTCAGTGCAGCTATGACCTCCCGTGACCGTTTAGCAAGTATAGATTTCAGTGAAATGATGGAAGACTTCATCCGAGAAAAAGAGTCGCAAAGTAATATTTTAATATTTCATAGTTTACATAATCTTCTTCAAGGGGACTTAAGGGTTTCTTTCATATTATTAAAAGAATGTACCGTAGTGTATTCAAAATATTGTAACTATTCTTTATTTTATTATTATTACAAAACTATTTTCCATTTGATTTGATATTTTTTATATTTTCTATTGTTGAGGGCCCGACCGTATCATATCGCCCAGGACACCGCAAAGCCTGGATCCGGCACTGATTGTAATGAAGCGACTGACAGCACCTGGACATGAGCTGATTTCATCACTTCCTGGTATGAGATTACCATCTCTCAGAAGCCGGCTCTGTCTTACTTCACCCTGTTTCAAGGACATGACTTTGCGACGATGCGGTATCTGACGGTAACTGCCTGAACTGCCAGCACCTCGACACGGCTAGCATTAGCAACTCAATATGCTGACATTTTCTAAAATCACGATTAAACATATACAGAGTTCTTAATTTGAAAATATGATTCAGTAGCACAATAGAGAAAACTATGAGCTGTCTTGCAGTGGAGTTTGTTTCTGTTTTCAACATCATCTGAAGGCATTGAAGAGGTTTGGAAAATTGCAGTTCAGAACTCTATTTTATATGGAGAATTGTGATTTTAACTACACTTTTTATAACTATCTTTGTATTCCTGTTCGATATGCTTTTGTACCGATGAAAAGTGTATAAAATACTACAGCGGGCTATAGGAACAAAATAATTTTACCTTGTCCCGTTTCTTTATAAAACGTTTCACAAACTTTTCACCCGTGTTACAACAAGTGCTGGGCTGGCGGTCGGCCGTTCCCACTCCGGCCGGCTCTTAAGTGAAAAGGACAAGTAAATAGTGATTATGTGGAAAGTACAGTTAAATACGATGGACCTTGATTTCGAAGGATTTGAAATGGACGAGTGCATTGTTGAAAGCCGCGACCAGCTTGGGGAGCACCAGCACTTCAAAATATAATAAAGGAACTTGAGGAGGACATTCAAAATATGGCCCAACCACCGAGCTTATTGGAAACTTGGACGTTTTCAATCCAAAGGATGAGAAAATTGAAGACTTTTACAGCAGATTCGAGGACTATTGTTTAATGAATAACCATGCGTTGGGTCCAGATGCATCGGCAACTCAACGAATCCATTCTACCGCGGATGGACCAAATGCAGTGTGAAAAAAATTACTTTTTCTTAATCATTTAAATCGCGAAGTACGGGCAACTCTAAATCGTTTGTGCAGACCTGTGTAACCCAGAAATCTTACCCTTGTGGACCTTCAGAAAAGATTAAAGGAACATTTTAATCCTGCCGGTTTGGCGCTCGCTGAGACTGTGAGGTTTCAACGTATGACACTACTGCCTACTCAGACAGTTGCAGAATTTGTACTTAAACTTAATGACGCAGCTCAGACATGTGATTTTGGGAACAATTTGGACTCTCGTCTACGAGATCAGTTCATGTTTGGTCTCACATCAGACAAAACTAGAGATCGATTATACCAAGAGCCAAATCTTACTTATGATAGAGCGGTGGGGGTGGCCAAACAAATGGAGAAGTGGCAAACACAGTCACAACAGATGGCCACGGAACGGGAAGGGTATCATGTCAATAAAATTCAGCATTGGCCTTTATAGTCAAAATCACCAATAATAGCGGGATGCGAGGACGGGCTTGGGGAAAAGGCACTATCCCAGAACGCGGAGCTTATGGTCATGAATTTCAATCGCCAGCGCCAAACAGAGGAAAGGAAATCCAGGGAAATTCCGAACGAGTACACGCAGTGCCTAGAGGTCAACACTTAGGGCGGAGACAACCTAACAAGATGTCACAAGGATGCTGGAGATGTGGATCGTCGAAGTGGCACCCAGATAATTGCTGTTTCAAAGTGTAAATTGTTTTGCGTGTGGAAATATGGTCATACAGCTCGTTATCATACAGAGCAAATTAAATCAGTTGTCAGTGACGAAGGGCAACGAGAGGAGTGTAGTGAACAATGGCGGTATACTCCGTATTGTAGGGAATCAGCTAAAGCTATTGTCAGAACATCCTTGTGATAGGCCTAAACAGGAGCAATGTGAGGAAAGTATTCTGGACAATGACTTGAGTAGTGATTATGATCAATTAGTCATAAACAGAGTAAATAATGGGGATGTAATAGAAGAGTCATGTGAGTGGGAACTATCATTTAATGAGGAGAAAGAAGCAAGGGAAATGTGTAGGCTAGTAGATGAGGATATGTGTAGTAGAAGAAGGAATAGGATTTAAACAAAACGACACCGAGGATAGTAATAAAAACAGAAATAATGAGATAATTCAAGATACTGGGAACTACAGGGTGGTCGAGAAGTCCCTTTACATGTCATAGCATAGACAATTAGACATGTATTATAACAATTATTATTAACGTTATTTACATATTGTTGAGATAACAATTTCCCGCCGTGAGCCGAGTCTCGCACTTGACACGTTCACTTTGGTTAGCGTGGGAAAGTCGTGTCACGTGGTTGGCTGCGTAGCTCAATGCGCACTTAGCAGCCTTCAGTCGAAAGAGTTCAACCATGACGGATACAAGTGTTTTCACTGTTGAGGAGCGTTTGGTGGCTTCTGTTTGGGTTCACGAACGTCAGAATACGAAGAAGACAATGTCAGACATTTTGAAGGACTTCGCTGTGAGGTTTGGAAAACCACTGCCATCATGACCAATGTTATTTGCGTGGGTGAAGAAAACCTTTGTGACGGGAAATGTTATCGATGCACCACGTAGCGGAAGGCCTACGGCTCGCATCGAAACTTGTGCCGCTGTGGCGGAATCGATTGAACGGTGAAGTCAACCCGTAAGCGGTCTGCGGAATTAGGCGTCCTACAATTGACGATGAAAGACTTTCATGTTTTCGGCCTTCCTCAGTGAACGAGTGATCATGACTTGGAGCAACGTGTGCATGCATGTGAAATGCTGCTCGCGATTTATCGTAGCTCACGAAATCATAACGTCTTTATTTGGGCAAAAAGCAATCCGCACTTTTATGAGGAAATTGAGTGCAATCCGCCGCATGTTATGCTTTGGGCAGGGTTATCGGTAGACCATCTGCTTGGACCTTATTTCTTCGATGGTCCTGTGAACCAGCACAGCTACCTGCAAATGATTAACACGTGGTTGCTTCCACAATTAAGGGCTAAATGTATAGGTGACATCGTGACAGTTCAACAAGATGGTGCTCCACCATATTTTGCTCTGAGTGTCCGCATCCGGCTAAATGAACTTTTTCCAAACCTCTGGACTGGGCCTGGATCACGAGACCTTCCAGCACTACTGCCTTGGCCTCCACGAAGCCCAGACCTCAGAACACCGGACAATGCACTATGGGGAATAATAAAAGAAAACAAATGACAATACGTGAACAACGATCAACTGAAAGATGGAGTTCGCATGGCATTTGAAACAATCACCCATCGCAAGCTGCAGCGGATGATTACAAGCACTTGGCGACGGATCAACGTCTGCTTTGAACATGGAAGAATACATACTGACGTTGTTGATCGATGAATGGAATTGTTAATCGTAACCAGACCTTGTTTACCACAAATAAATGTTGAAAAAAATCTTGTTTTATTCATAACAATGTTTCCATGTCTAACTGTCCTATGGTATAACATGTAAAGGGACTTCTCGACCACCTTCTATGCGAATGGACTGGAGGTAAACCTTGTTACACATAATAATGAGCCATTGTTAGTGAAAGCCAATATTCATGGTGTAAAGGTATTAATGGAAATTGATACGGGCACAGGATACAGTTTAATTCATGTAATGCAGTTGCAAGAATTGTTTCCACATTTAAGTACTAGCGGATGTGATGCTAAAATAAAAGACAGGGAAAAGAAATGCCTCCGGCCGCCGAAGAATGGGATGTTGATTAATTTAAGGGCTTTGCGACATCGTGAGCATGTAGCCCCGTGTACTTGGCCGTGTGTTGAATTTGTCTGATAACCCGTCTTATTGGGATGGCTGTAATAGTGTGAGTATTTATAAGTCAAGTGAATTGTCCGATGGTAACTCATGAAATGAGATTCCTCGGCATTCACACTGGCCCTGTTCTGATTTACAAAAGCACACACAGCGTTGTTATGTGAAATTCAGGTGAGGACTGCAGGCTGTCAGTTTTAAGTAGTTCTTACTTTTGCTACCAAATGCTACCGTCAATGACACCTAGCTGCAAACTTGGCTAATAGCTACCATCGCAACCAGAACCTGATGGTGAAGTTGGAACATAATAGCGTTAATCAAATTTAACCTACAAATGTTACCTTAACACGAGTGTAGTTAGTGGAAGGTTCTTTTGTATCACATATATCTAAGACATGGGCCCACCGGCTTTACTTCCCCTCCGAAGGAAGGCATATTGAGGGATTTTTAACGCACCTGAGAAATCCGATGATTCGGCCGGTTCACTCCAGAATGATGACTTTATATTCCAAACATTGAATAATTTAAATATTGTTTCCTTTCAAAAACGTAGATGCGACTATTTAAAAAATGAAAGAGAACTATGTGAACAAGACCTCTAAGTACACCCATTATATCAAAAGTAAGGCCATCAGGAAAGTACTTTAATTGTGAGACTAGGTCCTTGAGAAATGTTCATATACAGCCCTTTTTTTTTTTTTTTTTGTTATTGATGAATTCTCTACTACATTATTGTATTCCACAGTACCTTTCGCTTAGATTTACAGTGAGTTAATATTGCGCTTGATTAACCTCCGAGCCCAGGAGAACTAGGTTTTAAACTCACTTAGTGGCAAAGTGTATATATTTTGCGTAATATATTGGCATGTATCTTTCTAGAACATGTAAATACACCTCCAGGGGCAACGCAGGGTAAAATAGCTAGTCATTAATGAGTCCATAATGCCTTTGGTTGAAATATGTTGCAGGGAGACTCCTCCTGTTGTGAATGATAAATTAGTTTGTTCGCAAGCTGTCGATAGTCCGGACAGTAAGCATCCAGTGGAGCAGAGTCATCGCCATGCGGAAAGTACTCTGATGAATAGTCTTCCTCATCTGCCGAGGAGTCCATCTACATTTCCTCAGGGTCCGAAACCAGCTGTCGATGATAGGATAACAACTCCGCTTCCGACGACGTCACACGACAACTACAATGCTGAAGCAGAGTTGACTGAGTAAGTGATCATAAATTATATTTTACACTAGAAAGCTAGCGCAGGTGTGTAGGAGCAGTCAAAGAATGGGGCGTTGGTTATATTTACAGCTGATCACAATGTAATAGTCCAGGGATGCCAACAAAATAATTTTAAAATCCTGCTCAATTACCTGAAAAATCTGTGAAACTGCACAAAAATTACTAATTTAGAAAGAACGGTAAAGGGACACACATGGCACAAATTTATGTGTGCTTGTTACCAAACCAGTGAATTTCAGCTCGAAACAATAAAGACCCCATGACACTACAGCCCACGTCAACGACCAACTAGTTCAGAACTTAGTTACCAGATGCCGTTGCAGTCTGCTCTTGATGACGAACGAAGTAACCTAAGAACGTTAGTCAAATGTTTAACCTATATATAATTTGGCTTCACACAGGTGTAATTAGCGGAAGTTTCTTTAACATGCCTTAAATCTATGACATGGGACCTCCGGCTTAACTTCCCCTCCGAAGGAAGGCATACTGAGGAATTTTTAACACTCTTAAAAAATCCGACGATTTCGGCCGGTTTGTCGAACTTAAATAGTGCGCAAAAGGCGGTCTCGCCTCCATCTGTAATGGGCAATAAGCAGATTCCTATTATAGGTGGTCCCTCATTGGCTACAATTACTGCTAAGGAACATGTGTGTTCTGCAACGGGTAGTGAGGAGGCATTAGGCGAACCCTTGCCAGCTACAAATACTGTCCAAGTATTGCTGCTGCCTCTTATGGGGAGTGAGGAGGCATTAGGCAAACACTTGCCAGCTCCAAATACTGTCCAAGAAAAGGCTTTGATGCCAGCTGTTACGGGGACTGAGTCGGGTAAAGTTGTTCCGAGGAGTCTTTCAAAGGAAACGGCACATGTGAGGAATCTAACTGCCTCTTTTGAAGAAGATGAAGAAACACTCACACATGATGTTTCTGTTAGGGCAGGTGAAAGTGCATTTCGAGAGGTGAAGAACTCTGCTCAGGATAAGCAGGTGAATGGCAGAACCAGGAAGTGGGTTATCTTATATATAAGAGTGAAAATCTGTATGTATGTGGGTATGTGGGTATGTACGGTATATTTGTTCCATATACAAATCCACACCCTTTCACCAATCTCAACCAAATTTTGCATACACATGGTTTAGGACCCAGAAGGAACCCTGGCTACATGAATTTTCGATAGTCTTTCTCATTCTTCTGTTTTCGGCCTTTTTGCACTCGAGCAAAGGCTAATTGAGTCGGAAAATAAACTGATAAAGTAATGGCAAGGCCGGCATCTCCATGGCAACAATAGCTGAAGACGGGACCACCTTGTTTCCATCTATCTCTGTATGAGGCCATACTAAAACCCTCTGCCAGTTAGATCACATCCCTCCAAGCTGCTTTAAACTGCCTGTCCATCAACACAACATAGGTTGCAGCACCAACCGACTGTGATTGCCGCGGCACATTCTCTGCCAGCTGGATCGCATCCCTCCTGGCTGCTTTAAACTGCCTTCCCATTCAACACTCACACGCATACAGTAAATCATCATCATCATCATCTTGTACAGTTTCCAGCCCCAGGCTGGGTCTGTTTGGAACATAAGCCTCGCCACTTAGTCCTTTCTTCCCACCACCTCTCCGCTGTCACTCTGGTCCAGTCCTCGCCTCTCTTCTTGACACATTCCTCCACTCCTTTCAGCCATCTAATCTCTTGGTCTTCCCCTTGGTCGTTCCTTCTGCATCTGCATCTCATGTATCCTCTTGGGAAGCCTCTTCTCATCCATTCTCTTTAAGTGTCCATACCACCTCAGTCTTGATGTCTCAGTCCTACCTTGCAAGGGCTCTTCTTTCACCATTTCCCTGACCTTCTCATTCCTCAACCTGTCTCTTCTTGTTACTCCGATCCTACTTCGCAGGAACTTCATTTCACCTGCCTGTATTCTGCTTATGTCTCTTTTCTTCATTGTCCACGTTTCTGAAGCATAGGTCAGTATCGGGATATAGTAGCTTCTGTATAACACTTCCTTGCTTTTTTGTGGGACATCTTTATTCCACACTAAGCTCCTAATCCTTCTCAAAAATGCTTCTGCCTGTCTGCCAAGTTCCGTAATCTCTTTGTCATTTCTCCCATTTTCCTCCACTATACTTACCAAGTACTTGAGACTTTCCACCTTCTTCAGCTGTCCACCTCCAAGTGTTATCCCAGTCAATGGTCTGTCCTTTTTCCTGGTCGATAACAGGATCTCACATTTACTGATGTTGAACTTCCATCCGTACTCTCCCACTGTTTCTTCCCAAGCCTTCAGTTGCTCCTGAATTTCCTCCTCCTTGTTTCCTCAGACCATGAGATCATCTGCAAACACCATTGCTTTCATCTTATCTTCTCCTATCTTTCCTGCTATCCGTGTCATTACCTCGTCCATAACCACAATAAAGAGAAGGGGTGACAGCGCACTACCCTGTTTCAGGCCACTCATTTGTCTGAACCAGTCTGTACTTTCACACAACTCACACTTCCACAATACATCTCCTTCACTCTGCCTACAGTCCCTTTTTCCACTCCCATGTGTTCCATTGCTTTCCAAACCTTCTCCCTACACACACTATCATAGGCCTTTTCGATGTCCAGGAAGGCCATCAACAGATCCTCTCCAAATTCGTAGTGGTGTTCCTGGAGCTGTCTCACTGAAAATATGAGATCCACTGTTGATCTCCCAGTAAATACTGTTATTAATTCACAATTAGGTTGCAGCGTCCACCTACTACGGTTTTTTAAGGGGACAATACCTGAACCGAAGGATTTTTAACTTTGGAGGCTTAATATCGAGATTGAAAAAACTTGAAAACATGGCACTAAGTTCTTTTGTTATTCAATCAGCATAAAGAATATATTAAATTAGACACATACTTACGGGCAAATTTTCAATTTCTAGGAAATCAAAACATACATAGTAGTTGGTGGAGGTGATTGTTTTCAAGGCGCGAAATGTCATCCTCACTTGCCCGTAATTATACGGTACGGATGATAATTAAAATACAACTACTTCCAACTATAAACCTAAGTTACATACTAGACGAGATGAAAAGAATAAGGGCACTAAAAGACGGGGAAGAATATGCCTCCGGCCGCCGAAGAATGGGATGTTGATTAATTTAGGGGCTTTGCAACATGGTGCTCATGTAGCCCTGTGTACTTGGCTGTGTGTTGAATTTGTGTGATAACCCATCTTATTGTGATGGCTGTGTGAGTATTAATCCTCTTAGTGCCAAGCAATTTCCTGAAATACTTGCCAAGAATGCCAAGGCATTTTCAATGGTCATGCAGACTATTCGACTATTCGAAAAAAATCATGAATATCACATCTCAAACAATAGAATCATTATTATTGCTTTGCATTATAACCAATACTTCATTCTTTCATACATTATGTTCTTAAAAGTAAATATGGCATCTTTACTTTTTTAATTGAGTTTCTTCTGATAATTGTTCAATTTTTCATTTTTCTTTTTGTAAAGAATCCGATTGGAGCCTAAATTAAGTACACCTAGGTGTCATATTCAAAGAAACACTACGTTTCCTGCTGTATAAAGTTCTTAGATACATCTCTAGGTAGAAAACTTCAACAAAAAGAAAACACCTGCATAGCAATTTTGGCGGAAACGCGCCTGATTGGGAGAGTGCAAAGGGAGGTTGTGAATACAAACTCAAACCTATCGCGTAACGGTCTTCCGAAGGAAAAAAGTAAACACCGCACATGCAATCTTGAAACCTCGCCTTTCCAACCATATCAAGTAATCACAGATAAATGCCTGCAGAAATCTACAAATATAAGATATACTGCTCGCCGATTGAATTGGCCTTGGCACATTTGGCGCGAGTAGCGAGAGCCGATCTGATCGGTGCGTGGCACTGAGAGGGTTAATAAGTCAAATGAATTTTCCGATGGTAACACATGATATGAGATTCCCCGGCATTCAGACTTGCCCTGTTCTGATTTACAAAAGCGCACACAGCAGTACGCCATCATAATACACAAAACACAACTTCACCATTAACATCAGTACAAAACAAATGTCTGTAACAGTGACTTCAAAAAGCGGAGATCACAGTGGGTTGGTGCCTCTCTTGGCGTCTATATTTAAAAACTAGGTTGACTGCATAAACCAATACGGTAATCGTATAATGGGTAGACAAGTTTAAAGCAGCCAGGATACCCATGTAAGCATAGTTGCAGAAAATTACCATCGTGGTAACCCCAAAGACTGCCTGAATGCCAGTGAAATGTAAAAGTGTTGTACATATATTATTCCCATGTGAATCCATGACGCCACGAACGCTGCAATGCTGCATGCCATAAAACCAACCATCCCACAAACCAAGCAACCGACCAATTCATCAAACACGAAAAACGCTCCACTTACGCTAATGGACTCAATCAGGCCAGCAACAACAAATTAAAACCGACATGAGAGATTGCCGAACGGTTTTCAACTGTAGTGAACTCTACTCCAAGGGGGTTTGGCATGGTGGTAGTAACACAGTTTGCCACCAGGCCAGGTGTGGCAGTAGTAACACAATTTGACACCAGGAACCCCCATGGGCAGTGTTAACTAAGGCCAGCATATGCCATGGGTGCAGTTCTGTGGTTGACAAATGAGTTCTGATCTTTGTACATGTATCTGATCCTGGCTCTCAAAGTAAATTGTGTTCATCCCACAATACGTTTGCATTGTAGATCGTTTTGTCACTGTTTAATTTATAGGTTAAGGTTACTTTTAGGTAGTAGCATGGTCACCTCGTGCTTTGGCGCTTGCAGGGAGTGTGTGCATTGGGCAATTTGGTTCTCTCTGTGATCCGGCAGGTGGTGGCTTTGCTTATGGCAGGTGGCTTTGCCAATGGCAGGGTGATTTATGTTCCTTTTACGATGTTGTAATGTTTTCATGATTGGGTAGTTGAAAAATATATATAAAAAGTGAAATGATGGTTATATGAAAAGATTGTGGTAATTAAAGAAATGAGTTATATAAAGATGAAGGCTAAAAATGTTCCACATATGCCGCAGTGCAACAAGGTAACATTGTGGTAAATGTGACACGTTAGATACAAGATTAATTTCAATTACTATTCCTGTGTGTTTTAACACCCAAAGCGGCCCCCATAACTCCTAAGAAATCCCTTGTCAGGTTACAGTTTCTGTTCGCTGTTCATTGACACGTAATTTTCCTATGTATTAGCCATTTTAGTGCTTACTGACGAATGATATTGTATAATGGTATAGTTATCACGAATACTAAACACCGTGAACTCCGCTATAGCATTTTAGAGATCATTACGGTATGGGTTTAGAGAATATATTTTTTATCTTACGAAATACTTTAGGGGCTAGGGAAGCCCAATGTATCATATTTGACATTATATTGGGATTCTACGTTGCTGCATTTACTCTAATTAGGCGAGATAGGTTGGTTAGTTCCTCTGTTTAGGAGCTGGGTCAACGCGGTCATGCAGCTCCGTGTACTTTGGATATGTGTAGAATCTGCCTGATAACTGGTGTTAATTGTGATGGCTGTATTATTGTGTTTGGTATGTAATTCAGGTAAGGACTGCAGGCTGTCAGTTTTAAGTAGTTCTTACTTTTGCTACCAAATGCTACCGTCAACGACACTTGGCTGCAAACTTGGCTAATAGATACCACCGCAACCAGAACCTGACGGTGAACGTTGGAGCATAATACCGTTAATCAAATTTTACCTATAAATGTTGCCTTCACACGAGTGTAGTTAGTGGAAGGTTCTTTTATATCACATATATCTAAGACATTGGCCCACCGGCTTTGCTTCCCCTCCGAAGGAAGGCATACTGAGGGATTTTTAACGCACCTGAGAAATCCGATGATTCGGCCGGGTTTGAACCCGGGACCTCGGGCTTTGAAGCTCAGCATGCTGCCAAATACGCCACCAAAGCCGCCCAATATGAGATAATAGGCATGCAAATACAGCAATACTACTCCCTAATATGCAGCTATAGTAGCCCACACACTGTCATTAATCACGCCATTTGTGCGGGGTTAAAAGTCGTAAGTACATTTGACTCCAGAATGATGACTTTATATTCCAAACATTGAATAATTTAAATATTGTTTCCTTTCAAAAACGTAGATGCGACTATTTAAAAAATGAAAGAGAACTATGTGAACAAGACCTCTAAAGTACACCCATTATATCAAAAATAAAGACGATCAGGAAAGTACTGTAATTGTGAGACTAGGTCCTTCAGAAATGTGCATATACAGACCTTTTTTTAAATTATTATTATTGATGAATTCTCTACTACATTATTGTATTCCACAGTACCTTTCGCTTAGATTTACAGTGAGTTAATATTGCACTTGATTAACCTCCGAGCCCAGGAGAACTAGGTTTTAAACTCACTTAGGGGCAAAGTGAATATATTTTGCTTAATATATTGGCATGTATCTTTCTAGAACATGTAAATACACCTCCAGGGGCAACGCAGGGTAAAATAGCTAGTCATTAATAAGTCCATAATGCCTTTGGTTGAAATATGTTGCAGGGAGACTCCTCCTGTTGTGAATGATAAATTAGTTTGTTCGCAAGCTGTCGATAGTCCGGACAGTAAGCATCCAGCGGAGCAGAGTCATCGCCATGCGGAAAGTACTCTGATGAATAGTCTTCCTCATCTGCCGAGGAGTCCATCTACATTTCCTCAGGGTCCGAAACCAGCTGTCGATGATAGGATAACCACTCCACTTCCGTCGACGTCACACGACAACTTCAATGCTGAAGCAGAGTCGACAGAGTAAGTGATCATAAATTATATTTTACACTAGAAAGCTAGCGCAGATGTGTAGGAGCAGTCAAAGAATGGGGCGTTGGTTATATTTACAGCTGATCACAATGTAATAGTTCAGGGATGCCAACAAAATAATTTTAAAATCCTGCTCAATTACCTGAAAAATCTGTGAAACTGCACAAAAATTACTAATTTAGAAAGAACGGTAAAGGGACACACATGGCACAAATGTATGTGTGCTTGTTACCAAACCAGTGAATTTCAGCTCAAAACAATAAAGACCCCATGACACTACAGCCCACGTCAACGACCAACTAGTTCAGAACTTAGTTACCAGATGCCATCGCAGTCTGCTCTTGATGACGAACGAAGGAACCTAAGAACGTTAGTCAAATGTTTAACCTATATATAACTTGGCTTCACACAGGTGTAATTAGTGGAAGGTTCTTTAACATGCTTTAAATCTATGACATGGGACCGCCGGCTTACTTCCCCTCCGAAGGAAGGCATACTGAGGAATTTTTAACGCTCTTTTAAAATCCGACGATTTCGGCCGGTTTGTCGAACTTAAATAGTGCGCAAAAGGCGGTCTCGCCTCCATCTGTAATGGGCAATAAGCAGATTCCTATTATAGGTGGTCCCTCATTGGCTACAATTACTGCTAAGGAAAATGTGTGTTCTGCAACGGGTAGTGAGGAGGCATTAGGCGAACACTTGCCAGCTCCAAATACTATCCAGGAAAAGGCATTGAATCTGTTCGTTTAAAAGAGTAAGAAGGGCTTAGGTGAACTCGTGCCAGCTCCATATACTGTCCTAGAAGAGGCTTTGATGCCAGCTGTTATGGGGACTGTGTCGGGTAAAGTTGTTCCGAGGAGTCTATCAAAGGAAACGGCACATGTGAGGAATCTAACTGCCTCTTTTGAAGAAGATGAAGAAACACTCACACATGGTGTTACTTTTAGGGATGGTGAAAGTGCATTTCGAGAGGTGAAGAACTCTGCTCAGGATAAGCAGGTGAATGGCAAAACCAGGAAGTGTGTTATCTTATATATAAGAGTGAGAATCTGTATATATGTGGGTATGTGGGTATGTACGGTATATTTGTTCCGTATACAAATCCACACCGTTCCACCAATCTCAACCAAATTTTGCATACACATGGTTTAGGACCCAGAAGGAACCCTGGCTAGATGAATTTTCGATAGTCTTTCTCTTTCTTCTGTTTTTGTCCTTTTTGCACTCGAGCAAAGGCTAATTGAGTCGGAAAATAAACTGATAAAGTAATGGCAAGGCTGGCATCTCCATGGCAACAATAACTGAAGACGGGACCACCATGTTTCCACCTATCTCGGTATGAGGCCATACTAAAACCCTCTGCCAGTTAGATCACATCCCTCCAAGCTGCTTTAAACTGCCTGTCGATCAACACAACATAGGTTGCAGCACCAAATGACTGTGATTGCCGCGGCACATTCTCTGCCAGCTGGATCGCATCCCTCCTGGCTGCTTTAAACTGCCTTCCCATTGAACACTCAGACGCATACAGTATATACTGTTATTAATTCACACTTAGGTTGCAGCGACAACCTACCACGGCTTTTTAAGGGGACAATACCTGAAACGAAGGATTTTTAACTTTGGAGGCTTAATATCGAGATTGAAAAAACGTGAAAACATGGCACTAAGTTAGTTCTTTTGTTATTCAATCAGCATAAAGAATATATTAAATTACACACATACTTACAGGTAAATTTTCAATTTATAGGAAATCAAAACATACATGGTGGTGGAGGTGATTGTTTTCAAGGCTCGAAATGTCAACCTCGCATGCCCGTAATTATAAGGTACGGATGATAATTAAAATATAACTACTTCCAACTATAAACCTAAGTTACATACTAGACGAGATGAAAAGAATAAGGGCACTAAAAGACAGGGAAAAATCATGCCTCCGGCCGCCGAAGAATGGGATGTTGATTAATTTAGGGGCTTTGCAACATGGTGCTCATGTAGCCCTGTGTACTTGGCTGTGTGTTGAATTTGTGTGATAACCCATCTTATTGTGATGGCTGTGTGAGTATTAATCCTCTTAGTGCCAAGCAATTTCCTGAAATACTTGCCAAGAATGCCAAGGCATTTTCAATGGTCATGCAGACTATTCGACTATTCGAAAAAAATCATGAATATCACATCTCAAACAATAGAATCATTATTATTGCTTTGCATTATAACCAATACTTCATTCTTTCATACATTATGTTCTTAAAAGTAAATATGGCGTCAATACTTTTTTAATTGAGTTTCTTCTGATAATTGTTCAATTTTTTTTTTTTTGTAAAGAATCATTTGAGCCTAAATTAAGTACACCTAGGTGTCTTATTCAAAGAAACACTACGTTTCCTGGTGTATAAAGTTCTTAGATACATCTCTAGGTGGAAAACTTGAACAAAAAGAAAACACCTTCACCGCAATTTTGGCGGAAATGCGCTTGATTGGGAGAGTGCAAAGGGAGGTTGTGAATACAAACTCAAACCTAACTCGTAATGGTCTTCCGAAGGAAAAAAAAGTAAACACCGCACAGGCAATCTTGGAACCTCTCCTTTCCAACCATATGAAATAATCACTGATAATATGCCTGCAGAAATCTACAAATATAAGATAAACTGTGCGCCGATTGAATCGGCTTTGCCACATTTGGCGCGAGCAGCGAGAGCCGATCTGATAGGCGCGTGGCACTGAGATAATAAGTCAAATGAATTTTCCCATGGTAACTCATGATATGAGATTCCTCGGCATTCAGACTTGCCCTGTTCTGATTTACAAAAGCGCACACAGCAGTACGCCATCATAATATACAAAACACAACTTCACCATTAACATCAGTACAAAACAAATGTCTGTAACAGTGACTTCAAAAAGCGGCGATCACAGTGGGTTGGTGCCTCTGTTAGCATGTATATTTGGAAACTAGGTTGTACGCATAAACCAATACGGTAATCGTATAATGGGTAGGCAGTTTAAAGTAGCCAGGATACCCATGTAAGCACAGTTGCAGAAAATTACCATCGTGGTAACCCCAAAGACTGCCTAATATACCAGTGAAGTGTAAAAGTGTTGTACATATATTATTCCCATTTGAATCCATGACGCCACGAATGCTGCAATGCTGCATGCCAAGAAACCAACCATCCCACAAACCAAGCAACCAACCAATCCACCAAACACGGAAAACGCTCCACTTACGATAATGGACTCAATCAGGCCAACAACAACAAATTAAAACCGACGTATGAGATTGCCGAACGGTTTTCAACTGTAGCGAACTCAACTCCAAGGGGGTTTGGCATGGCGGTAGTAACACAGTTTGCCACCAGGCCAGGTGTTGCATTAGTAACACAATTTGAGACCAGGAACCCCCATGGGCAGAGACCATCCAAAGACATTAATGTTAACTAAGGCCAGCGTTTGCCATGGGTACAGTTCTGTGGTTGACAAACGAGTTCCGATCTTTGTACATGTATCTGATCCTGGCTCTGAAAATAAATTGTGTTCATCCCACAATACGTTTGCATTATAGATCGTTTTGTCACTGTTTAATTTATAGGTTAAGGTTTCTTTTAGGTTGTAGCATGGTCACCTCGTGCTTTGGCGCTTGCAGGGAGTGTGTGCATTGTGCCAATTTGGTTCTCTCTGTGATCCGGCGGGTGGTGGCTTTGCTTATGGCAGGTGGCTTTGTTAATGGCAGGGTGATTTATGTTCCTTTTACGAAGCTGTATTGTTTTTATGATTGTGTTGTTGAAAAATATATATAAAAAGAGAAATGATGGTTATATTAAATGATTGTGGTAATTAAAGAAATGAGTTATATAAAGATGAAGGCTAAAAATGTTCCACATATGCCGTAGTGCAACAAGGTAAGATTATGGTAAATGTGACAAGTTAGATACAAGATTAATTTCAATTACTATTCCCGTGTCCGAGGCTCGTTCCATTTTTGAAAGCATTTGGTTTAATCCACTACTGGCTTGCTGGGCCTATCGTAGCTTCACCAGAGCCCCGTTAGCCGTCACTTTTCAGTGTTCCTGTAGGACCTTCACAGCTACCGTAACGGTCCCGGGGCACACGAAGTCCCCACTGTACTTCGCCCCTACAGGCAACCAGGAAAGACGTATAAGGATATGGAAACTGAAAGAAGGGGATAGAAGGGTCGAGTACCTCAAAATGGTAAAGGAAGGAATTCCAACAGATGAAGAAAGAGGGGTGGAAGAGGAATGGGCTAGATTTAAGAAGACACTAGTGGGTGCAGCAGAAGCAGTATGTGGGAGGACAAGTAGTAAGAAGAGGTGGAAGGAAACACCATGGTGGAATGAGAAGACAAAAGATATAGTAAGGGAAAAGAATAGAGCCTTTAGGAGGTGGTATCAAAATAGGACGGTAGAGACAAGGGAAGAGTACCAGGAAAGAAAGAAGGAGGCGAAGAGAGTGGTGGCTGAGGAGAGAAGGAAGTGGATGGAAGAGTGGACAAAGATGATGGAGGAGGATAGTGAAGGTACAAAAAAGGTCCTGTATGGGATGGTGAAAGATAAGAGGCGGAAGGATCCTACGGATTATGTTAGAATGGTGAACAAAAGGGGACAAGAGATAGAAAATAGGGAAGAACTGAAGAAAATGTGGAAAGAATATTTTGAAGAACTTCTGAACCCAAATGGAAAAGATGGTGAGGAGGAAGAAATCGGGGAAGAGGAAGATGAACTGCAAACAGAAAAGGACTTAACATGGAAAGAAGTGGAAGATGCAGTGAACAAGATGAAAGGAGGGAAGGCACCGGGTGTGGATGAGTTGAGTGTGGAGATGGTGAGAGCAGCAGGAGAGGTGGGGATACAGTGGCTGTACCGAGTGATGAGGACAGCATGGAAGGAAAGGAAGACCCCAGAGGACTGGAAAAAAGGAATCATTGTCCCGATCTTCAAGAAAGGTAGTAGAACAGATTGCAGAAACTATCGGGGAATAACACTGATGAGTCATTGTGCAAAGATCTTCGAGAAAGTTTTGGAAAAGAGAATTAGGACAAGGATAGAAGGAGGGATGAGGGAAGAACAACATGGCTTCAGAGCAGGAAGGTCCACAGTGGATTTGATTTTTGCTGTAAGGCAGTTACAAGAACAGCACTATGAATATGGAACAGATCTACTGATGGCCTTCCTGGACATTGAGAAAGCATATGACAGTGTATGCAGAAACAAAGTATGGAAGTCCCTGGAGGATAGAGGAGTAGAGAAATGGACTATAAAGAGGATAAAGGAGATGTACAAGGGAAGCGTGAGCTGTGTGAAAGTGGGAGGAGAGAGATCTGACTGGTTGGAACAAAGAAACGGCCTGAAACAAGGAAGTGCACTGTCACCGTTACTTTTCATTGTGGTGATGGATGACATAATGACCCGAGTGGCACAAGTAATTGGGGACGGAAAGATGAAAGCAATGGTGTTTGCAGATGATTTGATGATTTGGGGAAACAAGGAGGAGGAGGTACAGGAACAGTTGGACGTGTGGGAAGGAGTAATACAAGGATATGGGATGAAATTTAGCATAAATAAGAGTGAGATGGTGATCACAACAAGGAAGAAGGAAAGAACCACAACGGGAATAACAATTGGTGGGGAACAGCTGAAGAAAGTGGAGAGTTTTAAGTATCTGGGAAGCCTGATACAAGATAATGGAAGAAACGATAGAGAAATAAATGAGCGGGGGAGGCAGGCAGAAGCATTTCGGAGGAGTGTGAGAAGCATGTTATGGAGCAAGGATGTCCCTCAGAACAGCAAAAAGATCATATATCGGACGTACTATGTCCCTATCCTGACGTATGCCTCGGAGACCTGGGTTATGAAAGGAAGGGAGAGGAGCAAAATACAGGCCAGTGAGATGAGGTTCTTGAGAAGCAGTATTGGAGCTACAAAGATGGACAGAATAAGAAATGAGAGGACCAGAGAATTAATGAAGGAGGAACCATTACAGGATGGTATAGAGAAATCTAGACTTAGATGGTATGGACATGTAAAACGAATGGAGGAGAAGAGGATACCCAGGAGAGTACATGAGACGAAGTGGGAAGGAAAGAGACCGAGGGGAAGACCGAGAGACAGGTGGCTGAAGGGGGTGGAAGAAAGCGTGAAGAAGAGAGGAGAAGACTGGACAAGGGTGGAGGCTGAGAGATGGTGGGAAGACAGAAGACGTTGGAGAGGCTTGTGTTCCAAACAGACCCGGCCAGTGGCTGGAAACTGTGCAAGATGATGATGATGATGATGATTCCCGTGTGTTTTAACGCCCAAAGCGGCCCCCATAACCCCTAAGAAATCCCTTGTCAGGTTACAGTTTCTGTTCGTTGACACGTGTTTTTCCTATGTATTAGCCATTTTAGTGCTTACTGACGAATGATATTGTATAATGGTGTAGTTATCACGAATACTAAACACCGTGAACTCCGCTATAGCATTTTAGAGATCATTACGGTATGGGTTTAGAGAATATATTTTTTATCTTAAGAAATACTTTCGGGGCTAGAGAAGCCCAATGTGTTCTCAATCAATGTATCATATTTGACATTATATTGGGATTCTACGTTGCTGCATTTACTCTAACTAGGTGAGATAGGTTGGTTAGTTCCTCTGTTTAGGCGCTGGGACAACGCGGTCATGCATCTCCGTGTACTTTGGATATGTGTAGAATCTGCCTGATCATCATCATCATCTTGAGCAGTTTCCAACCGCTGGTCGGGTCTGCTTGGAACATAAGCCTCTCCATCGTTTCCTGTCCATCCACCATCTCTCGTCATTTACTGTGTCCCAGCACACTCCTCTTTCCTCCACACTCTTCTTAACTCCTTTTGTCCATCTGTCCCTTGGTCTTCCCCTTGGCCTCCTTCCCGTCATTTCCATTCCAAACATCTTCTTCGGTATCCTCTCCTCTTCCATCCTCCTCACATGTCCATACCATTGTAGCCTAGATCGCTCTATTCTATTTTGCAATTGTTCCTCTCTTACCATCTCCCTGACTCTCTCATTCCTTACTCTGTCCATTCTTGTCACTCCTACCCTACTCCTCTGGAACTTCATCTCCACTGCTCGTATTTTATTCTTGTCCCTTTCCTTCATCACCCATGTTTCTGAACCATATGTCAAAATTGGCACAAAGTAGGTCTTGTAGATGATTCCTTTACATTTTTGTGGTACATCTTTATTCCATATCATCCCCCTAACACTCTTGAAAAATCCATCTGCGCACCTTCCCCTCTCATTTATTTCCATCCTATTGCCTCCCTTTTCTTCAATTATGCTTCCCAAGTACTTGAAGCATTCTACTTTCTGCAACTGCTGTCCTCCAAGTGTTATGCCCATATCCAGTCTGTTCTTCTTCCTCGTTGTGATGACCACTTCACTCTTTTGTGCTGAGAACTTCATCCCATATGATAACACTACCTTCTCCCACTCATCTAATTGCTCTTGTACTTCTTCCTCATCCTCTCCCCATACCAGAAGGTCATCAGCAAACAACATTGCCTTCATTTTCCTTTCCCCGATGCTATTTACCACTTTTCGTATGATTTCATCCATCACCACTATAAATAACAGGGGTGAGAGGGCACTTCCCTGTTTCAGACCACTCTCCAGTTGAAACCATTCCGTTCTCTCTCTTCCCACCTTTACACAGCTTTTGCTTCCCTCGTACATTGCTTTCACTCTTGCCACTGTCTCCTTGTTCACTGCTTTTGCTCTCATTGCTTCCCATACCTTGTTTCTATTAATACTATCATATGCTTTCTCAATATCCAAGAAGGTCATCACCAGATCTTTCCCATATTCATAATGGTGTTCTTGTAGCTGTCTTACTGCAAAGATGAGGTCAACTGTTGACCTTCCTGGCCTGAATCCCTCAGCCCATCTTCAACTTCTGTCCGAATTCTTCTCTCCAGTACCTTCTCAAATATTTTGGCGCAGTGGCACATGAGTGTAATTCCCCTGTAGTTCTTGCATTCCTTCCTACTTCCCTTTTTAAATATGGGTATTATTATCCCTCTTTTCCAGTCCTCTGGTATTTTCTTCTCTCTCCATATCACTTTCATACTCGAAAGAGCCACTGTGTTCCTATCACCCCTGCTGCTCTCACCATCTCCACACTCACTTCGTCTATTCCCGGTACCTTTCCCCCTTTCATCTTCTTTAATGCTTCCTCCACTTCTTTCCATGTCAATTCCTTCTCTGAAATGTCTTGGTCACTGTCTGTTTCTTCCTCCACAATGTCCACTACGCTGGTTTTAGTTGGATTTAGGAGTTCCTTGAAGTATTCTCTCCAGATAACCTTTACTTCTTCCATATTTTCGACCTCCTTTCCATTCCTGTCCACCATTCTGACATTTTCCCCTGTATCTCTTCTCTTTGCCTTTATCATTCCATACAACACTTTCTTACTGCCATCACAGTCCTCCTCCATCATTTCTGTCCATTTCTCCAGCCATTTCTTTTTCTCTTCCTTCACTACTTCTCTTGCTTCTTTCTTCCGCTCTTGGTATTCTTCTCTTGTTCTGTCTGTCCTCTGTTGGAACCATTTCCTGAATGCTTCATTTTTCTTTTTCACTGCTTCCTTAGTTCTGGGGTTCCACCATGGTGTTTCCTTCCACCTTTTCTTTCCACTAGTTCTGCCACACACGACTTCCGCTGCTTCTACCAACACGTCCTTGAACCTATTCCATTCTTCTTCACCTGTTTTCGGATCATCCTTCGGTAATTTGTTCCTCACTAATATCTGGAACTTCTCCTTATTTCCATCCTCCTTCAGCTTCCATGTCCTTATTCTTCTTTCTTGGTTCTCAGTTCTCCTCTTTTCCTTCAGTCCTCTCACCTTGGCGACCAGCAGACGGTGGTCACTGTCCAGGGCTTCTGAAGGTATTACCCATTTTCCCTGATACTCTTCTTTGTCTCCTTCCCGCATAGAATATAGTCCACCACTGATTTCCTATAGAGCGTCCAGGGTTAAGAAAAGACTACAGGTCTTATGGGCTAGCCGCACTCCGCATTTGCCATATCTCCTCGCACATCGCCGCCCGGTCACTCGTTGTGAAGTACAGTTGCGACATAAAATTATACTTCGCCTAGTGCAGCTGTTTTAGTGACTGAAATAAGTTAGATAATAATACTACTTCTACTGCTACTACTACTACTATTAATAATAATAATAATAATAATAATAATAATAATAATGAAGTATGATCAACTCGTAGTGTAGCGGCTATCATTCTTGGCTGCCACTCCGGAGGTCCGAGTTCGATTCCCAACTCAGCCAAGAACTGTAATTATAATCAAAGCCCTGCGCGTACGCGTATATCCGCATCTGTTCTCGCCATGCGGATATAGTTAGCGTGGCTGTGCGGAGAGCGGATAAGCTGCGGATAATGTTTGGAGAAAATTTGCGGATAGTTTTTAAAATACAATCTGAATTTATTTAATATCATTATTAAGATCCGGATGTTTATGACATACCGGTATCATATACTGGCGTTATGTTTTTCTCATGACAAATGTAAAATGATGATTTAAGCTAAGCACATTCAAATTATGTCATTAAGCAGAATTACCACTCCGAACAGGAAAGACTTGCAATTCCGGCTGTGTAACATTGATTGTAAACATAGCACATGATATACATAGCCTAAGGGAACGACGTTTCCTCACATGTCTCAATATGTTGCTTTAGTAATTTATGCTTTATCTAATTAATGTAACAAACATGGGGATGGGGAAAGAGTCATGCGGATGCGGGGCAGATGCAGATAACAACTGTGCGGATGCGGATAACAACTGTGCGGATGTGGGCGGATAACAACTGTGCGGATGTGGGCGGATAACAACTGTGCGGATGCAGGGCGGATGCGGATAACAACTGTGCGGATGCGGATAACAACTGTGCGGATGTGGGCGGATAACAACTGTGCGGATGCAGGGCGGATGCGGATAACAACTGTGCGGATGTGGGCGGATAACAACTGTGCGGATGTGGGCGGATAACAACTGTGCGGATGCGGATAACAACTGTGCGGATACAGGGCGGATGCGGATAACAACTGTGCGGATGCAGGGCGGATGCGGATGACAACTGTGCGGATGCAGGGCGGATGCGGATAACGTTTTGTTTATCCGCGTAGAGCTCTGGAACGGAGTACACAGACTCGTGAGGCGGGCATTTCAGCCATCCTGGAAGTGGTTTCCCCACTTCTACTCCAGGCGAATGCCGGGATAGTTCCGAACTGAAGGCCATAGCCCCCCCCCCCATTCCCAGTATTCATCTGAATTACAAATACACACCACTACATACACCACAGTAACATAGGTTATCACGCAAATTGAACACCTGGTTTAATCAGCCCCTCGAATGAGACAACAAATAATACAAGAGCAAATTATCACATATGTGTCCAGAACCTGAAGTGAATCCCCAGCTTGCATCGCATTGTTCCTTATCAGCAGGGGTCACAGCGCTGAGGTAATTACTTTCCGGAGACATTTCACAACGAAGACGGCTATAACACAAAAGTACCGTTAACAGATGGATGCGTGAGTGACAGCTGGACCTGCTCTCACCAGCTGGCTATAAATATCGTACCTCCAGTAATGTTAATTTACTCATAAATGATGACAGATGCGATATTTTGATCGCAACAGTCAATAGATATTCTTTCTACCCAACGTAACTTAAAGAAGAACGAAAAGAAAGTCGAAAGTCCTATTTGCAAGAGAAGCACATTACCGACAAATACGAGTATAAATTAAATGCATTTTGTAAGTAATTTTAAAATAAATTATCTACTTACATTATCAGAGGTGCCATGTTCATCTATTCCATTTCAGCACTGCTTGAATCTTCATCTGAAGAGTCACCGAGACGGACGATGATTGGTTCGATGTCATCTTGAATTTCATCAGCCTTCCACATATCGCCTTCAATTTTCTTTACATGGTTTACGTAGTTTCTCCAGTTATCAGGTGTAACACAAGCTAAACCTTCCTGAATTAACTTTTTCATTTCTTTCACTTTGAAGTCCGTATTGTGTAAGCTCACGTGATGTTTTGCCTGGGCCCATACGAGTTCAATGGGGTTTAATTCGCAGTGGTAGGGGGGCAGTCGAAGTACCGTGTGTCCTCTTTCTAACGCAATTTCGTCTATCTTGTACTTATCGTATTTGCCCTTTTCCAAAGCAATAATGTCCATTAAATCTTTCTTCAACATGTGATCTTCGTACTGAATATGATGCTCCGTCATCCATCCTTGCATATCGCATTTCTTCCAGCCTTTTGTCGGTATTGGCTCCTTCTTCCTGCTGTGGTAAGAAGCATTATCAATAACAATTACGGAATTGGGAGGCAAATTTGGAAGAAGCTTTTCTGAAAAGTATGTTTCATAACACACCCCGTCCATTTCATCATGCGCATCGGCAGTATTTTTCTTACACAAAAAAACATATTCAGCGTTAGGCACGAACCCATTTTCGTTACCTGCGTGAACAATAGCAAATCGTGGCCCACGAACGGTAGGGGTTTTCAATCCGATCGATAACCCTGCAAGAAAAGCTTGCCTTGGTGTGGTAACCGTTTTGTCTTTCCACTCTTTAGCCACGGTTATTCCAGTGTTAGCCCAACTTTCGTCTGTATAAACTATGTTCCGACCTACTTCTCTATACCTTTTAATTTGTACGAGATACTTATGACGCCAAGACACGATATTATCCCTTTCTATTAACATTGCCCTATTTCCCCTTCTTTCATAAGTAAAGTTCATTTCCCTGAGAACAACATGCAACGTAGTTTTCTTAAAGTCGGGCAGTTCTGGGTTAGTGTTGATAGAAGTCAGGACGGTCTTCAGAGTTGGGGGTTGATTTCTAAAATAGAATTCATGAATAATCCTCCGTATTCCACTTCTGACAAAATCATCATATTTAATGAGCCTAGAGTTACTGCGAATTAACTTTTTCCTTTCCCGTTTCTTGCTGGGACTCTGAAGTGGCCCTGCACTGGCTTCCTTCCTTATTTTGAAGACGGAAGACCTTGAAATTCCTAAAGACTTAGCGGTTTCGTCCACTAACCAGCTAACACTCTGTCCTGGATGTTCCGTTTTCAAGTATGAAAATACATTAAGTACCATCTGTCGTTCCTTTCTCCTGAGAATTTCCCCACTTCTCCTTTTCACATGTTCAGCCATAACTACAGTTATCACTCGCTACTTTAAAGTATGATATGTGAAAACGAAACAGACAAAAACAAACAATGTAACTATACACACAACGAAAAGTAAAATGTACACTATGAAGCACAATACAAGGTATTTATAACACTATGCACTCTCCAAAGCACTTGCACCTGACAAATAATAATTTTCACGTTCTTTTATGCCCACTGCTGTACGCTCACTCGTTTCTCCTCTCTGAGTACTGGCGCGAACTGACATTCCCGCTCGGCTGTTCCTTTAAATAAGCCCACTATTCTAACACTTTAAATGATAAACTGAAATATATCAAAATGAGTTTACGTCTTCTTCAGTGTCGTAATGCACAAACAATACATGTTTCATAAGGAGACGAACGCATTTTCATAGGACTTCATTATAATACAAACTTACAGTTTGGAGCAATAGGGGTGAAACCAACAGAAATAAAAACCCATAAGGCCTGTAGTTTTTTCTTAACCCTGGACGCTCTATAGTCAAATCCCTGCTGTACCAAGTAATTTTATGGCTCTCTCTCTTCTTGTACCATGTGTTTCCAACCATTAGCCCATTTATCTTGCACAGTTCCAACAATCTCTCTCCTTCCTTATTCCTGTTTCCCCATCCTTCACCACCAATCACTTCCTCAAAACCTCTTCTATCAGTTCCGACATGGGCATTTAGGTCTCCCATGACTATCAGGTCTCTCCCCACTAACTGCTTCTGCAACTCCTCTTCAAACTCGTCCTTCTCGCCCTCTGTGCATCCCACCTGTGGTGCATAGACTTGCAGAATGTCCAGGTTTCTACCTTTCACAGTGATTCTGGCTCTAATTATTCTCTCACTTACCCTCTTTACTTCCTCCCTCAGCCCTTCTCTCACCACCATTCCCACTCCATTTCTCTTCCCCTCCTCATTTCCTATCCAGTATAGCTGCAAGCCATTTCTCAGTTCTTTTCTTCCTTCCCCTCTCCATCTGGTCTCTGCCAGTCCGAGTACATCCAGTTTTCTTCTCTCCATCATATCCACAACCTCCTCCACTCTTCCCGTCAATGAAGTTATATTCAAAGTTCCGATTCGTAGTCCATTTCCATAGCCAGGTCTGCTTCCTTTAGATCTGTCCTTTCCGAGGCCCGTTCCTGTTTTAAAAGCAGTTTCATATCCACTACTGGCTTGCTAGGCCTAACGTAGCTTCACCATAACCCTGGCGAGGGGCCTGTTTTTGGTCCGCGAGAGGTATTTTATTTCCCTCAAACCCTCCGGACAAGTCCGGCGAGCCCCCCTATCCGCCACCTGGGACGCGCCCGATAGAGGAACAGGCAAACCCCCCCTGATAACTGATGTTAATTGTGATGGCTGTATTATTGTGTGTTGTATGTAATTCAGGTAAGGACTGCAGGCTGTCAGTTTTAAGTAGTTCTTACTTTTGCTACCAAATGCTACCGTCGACGACACTCGGCTGCAAACTTGGCCAATAGATACCACCGCAACCAGAACCTGACGGTGAACGTTGGAGCATAATACCGTTAATCAAATTTTACCTATAAATGTTGCCTTCACACGAGTGTAGTTAGTGGAAGGTTCTTTTATATCACATATATCTAAGACATTGGCCCACCGGCTTTGCTTCCCCTCCGAAGGAAGGCATACTGAGGGATTTTTAACGCACCTGAGAAATCCGATGATTCGGCCGGGTTTGAACCCGGGAACTTGGGCTTTGAAGCTCAGCATGCTGCCAAATACGCCACCAAAGCCGCCCAATATGAGATAATAGGCATGCAAATACAGCAATACTACTCCCTAATATGCAGCTATAGTAGCCCACACACTGTCATTAATCACACCATTTGTGAGGGGTTAAAAGTCGTAAGTACATTTGACTCCAGAATGATGACTTTATATTCCAAACATTGAATAATTTAAATATTGTTTCCTTTCAAAAACGTAGATGCGACTATTTAAAAATGAAAGAGAACTAGGTGAATAAGATGTCTAAATTACACCCATTGCATTAAAAAAAAAAAGGCGATAAGGAAAGTACTGTAATTGTGAGACTAGGTCCTTGAGAAATGTGCATATACAGTCCTTTGTTTTTTATTGATGCATTCTCTACTACATTATTGTACTCCACAGTACCTTTTCCTTAGATTTACAGTGAGTTAATATTGCACTTGATTATCTTCAGAGCCCAGGAGAACTATGTTTGAAACTCACTTAGGGGCAAAGTGAATATACTTTGTGTAATATATTGGCATGTATCTTTCTATAACAAGTAAATACATCTCCCAGGTAACGCCGGGTAGCTAGTCATTAATAAGTCCATAATTCCTTTGGTTGAAAAATGTTGCAGGGAGACTAGGATGGGGAATTCCGTTCATCTACTCCAGTACAGGGACACCACACACGTATTGTTTTTCAACACGCCTTTTAAAACATCTCAAATGCAGTGCTATTAAACATTATACGGATTTTCCCCTATTTTTCTCGACATGAAATAAGAGCTACAAGCAGGATATGGAAGCGTTATAATAAGGTAAAATTATGCAGTTTTATATACAAACCGTCAGGGTCCTTTCAAAGAGAGCGTGATAAACGGGATAGTGTATAAGCGGGGGAGTTATAACGGGGTTTCACTGTATGTGATTCTCACGTGTTTCACACGCGAGAATTACATATATAGGGGGGGAATTGTCACTGTTTATTTTCCTTGGATTACCGTATGTACTCGAATACCATGCGCACATTTTTAAACATATTCGGACGTGAAAAATTGGGGTGCGGGTCTTATTTGAGTCATACTGATTTTAAAGATTTAAATTGCCCGCCACGCGCAATATCGGGTGTTGCGAGTATCCGCTAGATGGTGCTAGCCTTCTTCCGGCTATCACCTTTTACCGTAAGTATTCGGCGTCATACAGTCTCGCGCACGTTTTCCGAGTGTAAACATGAATTCTACGAAGCGTTTGCGGTCGTTGTGTATACTCGCTGATGGAACCAAACTTCCGCCTTACGTTGTTCTCAAGCGAAGATGCTTCCAAAAAATATACCCGCTGGTGTTATCGTCAGAACTCAGGACTCTGGTTGGATGGACAGTTCACTGGTGGAAGACTGGTTAAAATGTGTCTGGCAACGTCGCCCTGGTGCATTATTACGACGAAAGAGCTTGTGCTGTGTTCGTGGATTTTGACGGCATGGAATCTTTTCTCCGGAGATCTCATACGGAAGTGCTTCAAGAAATGTAGTATTTCGAATGCTATGGATGGCAGTGATGACGACCTTTAATGGGAAAGTGAGGGTGATAAAAATTCCGAAGTTGGTACTTCTGATGACGATGAATGAAGTGTTTGTGTACTTTTGTTTGTACTTTTAATCGTTTGATGTGTGATATTTTAGGACGACTTCAGAACTGTTGGAAACTATTTTGGATAAATGCTATTCTGTTTATTTAGTTAACCCGTTAAGTGGGGAGCGAATTCTTCCACATGACCACTACGGTGGGGAGAGGTTTTCATATTTTTTTAAATGTTTAAATAATTGGATTTACGCAGCTCGACATGTATCTGTTTAGTATTGCATGTATATTTTGACAAGAAGACACATTAATTTCAATACTGCAACGAATATTTACGAAATAGAGTGATTTTTAAGCGAATCATATCTTAGTGCAACAAAGGCATAAGTCTCATATTACTATTTTTTTCACTGATGAGCATTGTAATCGTTACTTTCCGAAACTTGTACGTTAGCAATAAGTATTTACCTATCCAATAAGATCGGATTTTTTGGAGTGACCTCCTGAGAGGCCTGGTGCAGGTCTTTCTAGTCGACGCCCGTGGGCAAACTACGCGTCGGGATGGGCAAGGATGTGGTAGGAAGAGGCCGTGGCCAGTCAGGAGGTACTGCCCCAGCATTTGCCTGGTGTTGAAAATGGGAAAACCACGGCAAACCATTTCAAGGACGGCCGATGGAGGGGCTCGAACCCACGCATATGTCGAGTCAGGAGATAGCTGGGCCCTACGACCTAACGCTACGCTTTAGCGAGCACAGACACTGCTGTCGATAATAAAAGATAGATGTAGTCCCACAAGCGCTATAAATATATTTCACACTATAATTACACTATTGAAGAATACGATAATGACCTGATAACAATGTACTCACCTAATATGTACTTTCTTCTCGTGTTGTGAATATGCAACTGCCGAGCCACTAATTATTCCATTCAGAGGTTTTCTCTATTTATTATATACACACACACGAATTTACACAACAGTGATAATCACTATTTACAATACACGAGGAATGGACACCTGTCAGTTCAATTTTTTGCGGTGTGATACATTCCAAAGCAAGGAGCTGGGCACAGTGCTACATCCCACATTTTGCAGCAGGGCTGTGTCTCCTTTCTTTTATTGTTTGCTTTGCAGACAATACATCTCTTGCTTGCAATGGGTTTCGTCTTTGAGGGAGGATTGAAATCTGGAAAATGCCTTCCCGAGAATCGATCTGAAGGATCATTTGATAGTGACACCACTGATCTGACTGGCTGGGCATCAGTGGGGGTTGATTTACCATACTTGTCAAAAAGCTTCTGAATAATTTGCAAACGAAATTGTAAGTGAGTGAATTTTCCTCCATGATTCTGATAAATAACGAAGGAATTTGTTATGTCCAACAAGTGCCTGAAAATCTGTTGGTAGAACTTCTTTATTCGCTTTCTGGCTGTACTGTATGGAACAATGCACTGATCAGATAAGTCGACCCCACCCATTGAATCATTGTAATCTATACACATGACAGGCTTTACTATTGTGTCCCCTTTTCTGTTTTTCACAGTGCGCATTTCGGCATCATGTATGCTACTTAGCATACACACATCCCTCTTGTCTCTCCACTTGAGAGCAATGAGTTTGTTACGATAAGCAAACACAATTTCACCCTTTTTTAGTTTTTTTGCCATAACATCTTTTGGGAGATTTTTTCTGTTAGATCTTACGGTGCCTACAGCATCTGTTTGTAGATCATTGAGCAGGTCAAACAGCTCCGGACTACTGTAGTAATTATCCACAGCTATTAGGTAGCCCTTATTCAGGAGATCTTCGGCCAGTGTAAAGACAACTTTGGAAGGCTTAGTGTACTCAGAAATATCAATTCCGCAAACTTCGTTTACGAGATTAGTTTCCTTCCCAGTATACCATAAGATGTTCCACACATACCCAGTCTTAGCTTCACATAACTTATATGACTCCATACCAAAGCGCGACCTTTTCTTTGGTATGTATACTTTCCATCCCAGTCTACCTTTCCACAATAAGAGGCTCTCATCTATAGATAAGCTATCGTCTGGAATATATGCAGTTCTGAATTTTGATACAAGGATGTCTAGAACTGGCTTCACTTTATACAATTTGGGGTGGACCTGCCTGTTATAAGCTTCATTGTCTGCAAAATGTAAAAATTTCAGCAAAAGGAAAAATCGCTTCTCAGACATAATTTCATAAAATACGGGAGTAGCTAGCAGTTTATTTCGAGAGAAGTAATGGGCTAGTTTAGGCTTCTGAACAATGCCCTGCAGTAATAAAATTCCTAAAAATAGTTTTATTTCATTTTTGTTAGTGGGTACCCAGTCTCTCTCACGACTCCTTCTTTTCACTTTCGCCATCAACGAATTCGAACTGATTGTTTGCTGTGCATACAGATTTGTTTGCTGTGCAATAAGCTCACAAAATCCGTCGTCTATAAAAAAATCGAAAATTTCTTCCGGGTCCTTCTTATCTAAAAGTTCACCCTGTATTCCAGCATTGTAATTAGCTGGAAATCTTCCCCGCCTACAACCCCGTACGTCCCATTCACCGTGTACAGCAGGATTACCATCATTCGCGATTTCAGTGTCAATGCTGTCACTAGAACTCTAACTCCGTACTGATACACTGTGTCTTGAAACCCCACTAAAAAAACTAGTCCCTGGAGTATTTACTAATAACGGAGTTTCTTCGTCACTTTCTGAACTGGACTCACTACAACTATCATCATCGCTATGTTCGAGCATATCACGAATAACACATTCACTTGGAATATCTCTCGAACGTTTAGACATACTGTAGTACAATATAAAACAAAATAAATCTCTAAAACATTCTAAAAACCACAATAGGAACACATCAAAGCTTCTGTATCTCGCGAACTTAGTACCGTGTACGAACAATACGGGCTACTAAAGACGCACGGCGCTCGAGTTGAGTGTGACGCGGCATTTGAGCGGTTATTGCATTGAGCAAATACGTACCAAATAGCAAGGGGATTCCCTATCATAAAACCATAGTAGCTACGTAGTTCAAAAAATATCGTAGAGATGGCAGCACCTCCCAGAGCCTGTGAGGAAAGTCTCAAGCCTGGCGCGTAATTATAAAGGCAAGAAAAAAAATAAAACCCGTCCTGCGTCTGGAGACGCGACACCCACCCTAGCGCAAAGCTGCATTCGCGGATGGAGCCGCGAGCCCCGCTCTACGGGTTAAGATAGTAAATAATTGTGAGAAAATTTTTTTTATTTTTTTAAATTTTGTTCTTCAAAATCAGGGTGCAGGTCGTATTCAAGTAAATACGGTATTTTAGGTTAGGAGTATGGCTACCTTTTGCTCGCGGTCATTGAAGGCCTTAGCTGAGGTATTCCTTGCAATAGTTTCTAGCAGTGATGTAATGGGGGGGGCCTTGCCAGTGAGGCTTCCTTTCTATATTCCTTTTCAGATAGTCAATTGTTTTGAAGATATCTTTTGTTGAAAAATTTTTGGCAGTTGTTTTGATTCTTATTACTTAGCAAGAATGATGTGGTTATGTTTTGGATTGGAAAAAGAAGTAAGATTGAGATGTGGAAAGGAAAGATAACTTTGGTGGATAATAGAAATTAAAGGTTTAAAAAGTGAGAATATATAGATAGAAAGATTAAGTGAAGTACTGCAGAAAATAAATGGAGTAGCCTATATGTTTATTAAAGTCCTTCATGGTCTAAAAACAACTACGAGCCCAGATTAACCCAACTATTTATAAGAAATGTTTCAACACAGAGTTTATTCCAAGGGTCCAAGAATTCGAGCCTAAAAAGGAGGTTAAACATAAAATCGACAAACGTTAAAATGAAGCCTGATATACATTGCGTCTTATGGGATAATAGCCGGGACCTACGGAAATGTATGTTGATTGCGGGTAAACGTTATTTCGAGAAACGTTAAATCGGGAGTTCACTGTACATAGGTAAACCATGTTGCGAAGCGACGAGAATGCGCAACAGTTTCTGTACCCAAACAAACCTCTGTTATTGAGAGACTACAGGATGCCAAACAACGGAAGCATGACAAGGACTACTTCACAAACAGAACTGTTGAAGTATTTGCAAAAGCAAATATTCCCTTAGAAAAGCTTGAAAATGAAACTGTAAGAGCGTGGATTGCTGAATTTTCAAGTCGAGGGGAGGTGCCTAACGCGAGAACTCTCCGCGAAAATTTTTTGCCTCGTAAGTACGGTTTAAATAAATACATTTGCATTTTGATTCTCTCTTGCTCATATAACCTATACAAAGCAAAGCTAATCCAACTTCTGTAGAGGCTAAGCTTACAGTCAGTGCTTCCATAACCTTTCCAAGACATACCCTAACCTATAAAATTGTGAAGGTAATCCAACTTCATAATATTTCATTTTCAGAAGTTGCAGCTGATCACAAGAAATCAACAACTAAAGCTCTAGTTGGGAATAAAATTAACATTTTATGTGATGCAACCACAGACAGAATGGGTCGCTGTGTTTTTGTTGTACTGTTCCAAGTGCCAACAGCAATTGAGAAGAAATTATTTGTTGCTGGAGTGAAATACCTCGAATCCGGAAATGCTACAAACTGTTCCCGTGCTGTGTTAGATTCATTGCGTGATCACTGTGCAATATGATGACGTGAAAGTATTTGTGACAGTGCTCCATATATGACTCGTTATGAAACACTGAAGATCATCATTGGGGATCATTTGCTCCATGTGCAGTGTTGAGCACACAAACTTTGCCTTGTCGGTAATTGTTGGACAGCAGCTACGTCCGATTTAACCCTCTTGCTCTCAGGCCATTTCGGGTGGTATGCTTGAAGTCCGTCAGCTGTTTTCTGATGAAATTACCCAATGTTTTCTAAAACGTTATAACACCTACACATTCGCAGGTATCACAACGGAAAAAAATACACATATATAGCTAAAATGTCAAACATATGGGAGAAATAATAGTTCAAGGTCGTATCTTACCTGTGAGGTTGAACAAAAAATATCTTAAAAAAAAAAAAAAAAAAAAAATATTTCTTATGCAGAAAAATGTGATTTTAGAACTCATTGTAATTAAGTTTGTCCTACTTTTGGTCACATAGGCAAGGATATTATAAAGACAACATAGTTGTTCACACATGTTCTTGATCTGATATCTTCCTGTGTCCTGGTTTCAGATTTATAAAAAAAAAAGCTTATGCAAGGAAGTTGGCGGCCATTTTCTGATGAAAGTACACTATATTGTTTAGAAAATGCAGATTGTTTTTGCATTGACAGGAATCACAATGACACTGACTGTGGACATTCTATAGATACAAGACCGTCTGAGAAAAAATATTTCAATAACTTCTATAATCTACAGGGTGTACAAAAAATTATAGAAGTGTGTGGTTTGTCTTCTCATTCAGAAATATTTTTTGTAATGCTATTATTACTCAGATCTGTCCTACTTTGCTCTAAACTTATAGCTTCATTCCAAAGACAACTTGATTATTCTCATATTTGACTGATTTAAATAACTATTTCTGCAATAGTTTCAGATTTATGTGAAAAATATGTAACATTTCACTTATTAACAAAGTCCTCTTGGCACGCCGGAAGGCGGAGGTAGATTTCACCGGACAAACTTGGGGATAGGCGAAAATAGGCAGAATATGCAGGTTTTCGTAGAAGGATCAGACCTCATTTATTGCGAGAAGGTATTTTATAATTGGAGCTTAATTAACTTTGTTTTTCGTCATTTCATGCATATTTTAAACATTTTATTGTCTTATGGGGACGGTAATTTTCATGTCATTTGGGGTCCATTTTTATACTTGTGGTCACACTGTCCTTATGCAAGGTTTCGACACTGATGTGTAACTATGTAACGGTCTGTTACTTCTTCACGCAAAATTATATCTCCCGCAGAGATTTTGGTTGGTTCCTCAGTTTAGGGGCTGCGACAACGCGGTCATGTAACCCCGTGTACTTTGGGTGAGTGTAGAATCTGTCTGATAAACGGTGTGAATTGTGATGGCTGTATTTGTCTGTAATTCAGGTAACGACTGCAGACGGTCAATTTCAAACAGTAGTTCCTAATGTTGCTACCAGATACTACCGTCAACGACACCTAGCTGTGAACATGGGTACTTGATGCCACCACAACCAGCAACTCGCAACGAACGTTGGAACTTCCCCTCCAAAGGAAAGCATACTGAGGAATTTTCAGCGCTCTTAGAAAATCCGATGACTTCGGCCGGCTTTGAACCCGCGACCTTGGGCATAGAAGTTCAGCATACTACCAGTTACGTCACCGAAGCCGCTTCACACTTAGTCAGATGGAAATCTGAATCTGATCTCCTTTAAGTGTGTTGTCATGGCAACGTCTGATGGCTCGTCCCTCATCAATTTAGTAGTGTTGCCATGGCAACCTCTGATAGCTCTTGGCATTTTCTTATAATCCGAAATCATTTTTCTCATCCCTTGGCATAATGGTGGGTCATATCAAAAATTCTTTCAGACAAAAGTTTTAGGTAATTATTAGGGGAATATTGTCCATTTTGTACGGTTCTGATATTGTGCCTATTAAGAGAGATATGATTAATGTTTCCCGAAAACCCCACTCTTTCCCACCCCTTTGGTCAATGGCTGGTGCTATTAAAAAACTCTTCAAACATAAATTTTTGGGCTCTATCCGACACATAGTATGAACTTAACGGAATCGATATTTCACATATTAAGAGAGTTATAGCAATATTTCACTTTTTCGAAAAAAGCCCCCCCCCCCCCCCCCCCCCCCCCTTCGACCGATTTAGCCCAGTAACGAACTCGACCGAGATTTTATAGGTATACATATTCGGTAAAAATATCAAAGTGATTGATGCAAAATTACGGCAGTTATCGTGTCCACAAGAAACTGATATACATATATATATATATATATATATACATAAATTATATATAAACTTTTGAACTGACGGTGGTTTTGGGGTCTGGGGGATGTGAAACGCGAAGATATGTCGAAATTTTCCGGAAGTCGAAACATGGTACCCATTGCAATAGTTAGCTTTCTAATGAAATCTACCTAAAATATTCACTCACCAAACTCAGCATCTGTGCTTAGACAACCCTTTCTCACATCATTATCATCATCATCACTGTCAAGTGTGTAAATATTCGATAATATCACTGTCATTTAACCGAGAAGATGACGGAGCCATAATCACACGCTAGGCTATTGTGCCTACAATATGCTAGCTAGGTCACAGCTAATTTGAATCAAACCTAACAGTGAATGCTTCAAATGATATTTCTACACATAACTAAAGACCAACTGACTATATTCTAACAATTAACCTTTAAAGACAGCACCAAAATTGACTTCTATTATCACCACTCAATCTCAAGCTAACCTCGTGTTTGGGAACATAAACAAACCTTACTTCCACGGCAAATAAACATGAAACACTGCACAAACTCGTAGAATAAATGAAGATCGGAATCCGGCTACCTTCGTTTAGCACGCTTGTGCGATCTAACGAAGAAATGTAGGACTTATTCAAGTTATCAGCGGGTGCCGAGGAGGTAACCATATATCGTTACCCTGACAGTTTTCACACCAGAGGGTTAAATCAGGTTGTAACAATGGTCAAATCGGCCTTTCTAAACACAAGGAAGTGCAAATATAAGTACAGTACTTGCACTTTCTGAAGTCAGAAAATGGGGACTTAAAGGCAGCAAAACTTTTTCCATTGCCGGTACAGCTGGTTTGAAGCTGTTTTCTACTTAGCGAGTTATTTTCATGATGTGAGCTTTTTAAGCTACCTGACATGAAAAATGTTAGTAACAGTGGTGTTACATTTCTGCAAGGCTTTACAGATAGAGATGTAGATAGGATTTATTCTGAAATAATTTTTGTGAAAGAGCATGATAGTGAACGTGTTGAACTTCTCACTCTGCTTGAGGGGTCCCAGTATCCAACCTCACATTTGCTGTATCCCAAACTTGAAAACTAAGATGCTAATTTTGGTGCAATAATTCAAGGCCATTATCCTGAAGCGACAGATAATGTCTTAGCTAAACTCACAGCCTTAGTATGTGCTACAAGGAAAGATTTGTTTGTAAAAGTAGCTCAGTCGGCTAGAAGCAAGCTTGCTAGACTAAAGGCAAGTGATCCCAATCACAAAAACTTTGAAGCCATAGCACAGATATTTTATCCTAGACACGTGGTATTGAACAATGACAAAGAAACCGATATTCAAAAACTTCCGGGCTTTACAAACATTCCAGTTAAAACAAAATGAGGACTGCTGTTCAATTTGAACATGTACATTTTTTCAAGAGTTCTTTAGATATTTTGTGGACACCAACAAACAATGTGAACAGTGAGCGTGTTTTGTCGCACTACAATACAGTTGTTACAGTCAGAAGGTGTAACTTGAAAGAGTGCAACGCAGAGTTATTTACAATGCTTTCATTTGAACAATAAATTGTATCTCAAGTGTCGCCAATAAAGTCATATAGTCCGTAAGAATCCAGAAAAAATAGATGCTAATTTTCCAAAAATTGATGCTAAATAGGGAAAAATAAATGCTAATTTAAAGGAAAAGAGATGCTAAATTTTCAGGTCCGTATAAATTAATTATGAATAGGCATACTTGGCAGTAAAGGGAATGCGTACAGTGGTCCATGAAAGACTAACCCAATTGCCATATAAAAACATCGATATATGTATATTATGTTGATAACTGCATTACCGCAATGTGGGTTAATATATGAATAGCCATTGTGCATAATATTCTGACTGACTGCAAATATGGACACAGCAGGCGACAATGTTAACGTTGCACTACGCAGCCAGTTAATAGTTGTATAACAGTAATACCTGTCTAATTAAAAATATTGTAATAGGTGGAATTTTACTTTGAACTTTGGTGTCATGACATCGCAGGTAGGACGAGAATATGGCCGCTACCACCATGCTGAAGTTGAGTATGGCAGATAATGTTACCTCGAGGAAGAAACAGACCCGTAGGAAGTCGAGCATTTTCAAAAGAGGTAGTGTTACAAATAGAGCTGCTATTGTCGAGGAATATCCTGTTCCTAATTCCCCTAACAATTGTGAGCAACCTGCGGAATTAAGTGAGGAAATGCTAGAGAATATTCCCCTAGATTTGCTGTGTCAATTTGTCAAAGAGAAGCATTCATCCATTGTGTTCAATTTAGAGGAACCCACTTCGGCTCTTAATGCGTCACCTCTGTCTGTTATGGGCAGTAAGCAGATACAGCTGTTGCCTATTGCGTCCATTTCAGGTGAACCTTTGTCGAACTTGTATAGTGCACAAAAGGCGGTGTCGCCTTCATCTGTAATGGGCAATAAGCAGATTCCTATTTTAGGTGAACCCTCATTGGCTCCAATTACTGCTAAAGAAAATGTGTCGTCTGCAACGGGTAGTGAGGAGGCATTAGGCAAACCCTTGCCAGTTCCAAATTCTGTCCAAGTATTGCTGCTGCCTCTTATGGGGAGTGAGGAGGCATTGGGCGAACACTTGCCAGCTCCAAGTACTGTCCAAGAAAAGGCTTTGCATCTGTTCGTTTCAAAGAGTAAGAAGGGCTTAGGTGAACTCGTGCCTGCTCCAAATACTGTTCAAGAAGAGGCTTTGATGCCAACTGTTACGGGGATTGAGTCGGGTAAAGCTGTTCCGAGGAGTCTTATGAAGGAAACGGCATATGTGCGGAATCTAACTGCCTCTTTTGAAGAAGATGAAGAAACACTCACACATAATGTTTCTGATAGGGCAGGTGAAAGTGCATTTCGAGAGGTGAAGAACTCGGCTCAGGATAAGCAGGTGAATGGCAGAACCAGGAAGTGTGTTATTTTATATATAAGAGTAAAAGTCTGTATGTATGTGGGTATGTGTGTATGTACGGTATATTTGTTCCGTATACAAATCCACACCGTTCCACGAATCTCAACCAAACTTTGCATACACATAAGTTCAGGACCCAGAAAGTATGGCTGGCTACATGCATTTTCGATAGTCTTTCTCATTCTTCTGATTTCGGCCTTTTTGCACTTGAGCAAAGGCTAATTAAGTCAGAAAATAAACTGATAAAGTAATGGCAAGGCCGGCATCTCCATGGCAACAATAGCTCAAGACGGGACCACCAAGTTTCCATCTATCTCGGTAAGAGGCCATACTAAAACCCACTGCCAGTTAGATCACATCCCTCCAAGCTGCTTTAAACTGCCTGTCATTCAACACAAGGTAGGTTGCAGCTCCAACCGACTGTGATAGCCGTGGCATTTTCTCCGCCAGCTGGATCGTATCCCTCCTGGCTGCTTCAAACCCATTCAACACTCAGACGCGTACAGGATATACTGTACATCAATTCACCATTATGTGCAGCGTCAACCTACCGCGGCCTTTTAAGGGGGATGACACCTGAAACGAAGGATTTTAAACTTTGGAGGCTAAATATCGAAATTGAAGATATGCGAAAACATGGCACTAAGTTAGTTCTTTTGTTATTCAATGATATTAATTCTGACACATACTTACGGGCAAATTTTCAATTTATAGGAAATTGATACATACATGGTTGTTTTCAAGGGGCAAAATGTCTACCTCACTTGCCCGTAATTATACGGTACAGATGATAATTAAATACAACTACTTCCAACTCATTGAAATCTAAGTTACATACTAGACGAGATGAAAAGAACAGAATATGGGAACTAAAAGACAGGGAAAAGAAATGCCTCCGGCTGCCGAAGAATAGGATGTTGATAAATTTAGGGGCTTTGCAACATAGTGCTCATTTATCCCCGTGTAGTTGGCTGTGTGTTGAAATGTCGGATAACCTGTCTTATTGTGATGGGTGTATTAGTGTGTGTATTTATAAGTCAAGTGAATTGTCCGATGGTAACTCATAAAATGAGATTCTTTGGCATTCAAACTTACCCTGTTCTGTTTTACCAAAGCGCACACAGCAGTATGCCATCTTAAAATACAAAACACAACTTCACTGCCCTCGCTACCGTATAAGGTGCCTGCTAGTGATGTGCGCTCTCAGTTGCGGCATTCTATCCTGTCGCATCGGGAGGAGCATGGCGTGCCACGCCTCCACCCAACAAACTGAGAGGCATCAAGGAGACAACGAAGGTGTGGAAATCTTCCTTCCGATCTCTCCGGAAGGAAGCTGTGGTACTCTGTCGACTCCGGATCAGCCATGGGATTGCTACGCACTCCCACTTGCTGAAGAGAGAAGATCCCGCTGTGTGTCCTTGCGGCGCCCACCTCACCGTAGCACACCTTCTCTTGGAGTGTGTGAATCTGGCCGATCTGCGCAGGACTCTTAAACTGCCTAATACCCTCTCCCTTATTCTCCGTGATGAGGGGCCGTCAGCTGACCTCGTCATCCGGTTCATGAGGGAGAGTGGTTACTTTTTTAAGTTTTAATGTGTAGTTATGACTTTTAATTCAGGTTAAATCTGCTTTATGTTTTTTATTGTGTTCATCTATTTTATTGTTCACTATGCCTTATTTGTTTTATCCATTTTTACCATCCACCTTTTATTCATTTTATTCAAATAAGGCATCATTTTTGGGGCTCACTGTCTGTTTTATAAACACCATTTTGGTTTCATCCATGGCAGTGAGTTGTTTTTATCTACATCCTTTCATTTCACGCCATTTCATTTCATTAGGGGCTGATAACCTCGATGATAGGCCCCTTAAAACAACAATTATCATCATCATCCATAATATCTTTGGTTGAATGATGTTGCAGGGAGACTCCTACTGACGTGAATGATAAATTAGTTTGTTCGCAAGCTGTCGATAGTCCGGACAGTAAGCATCTAGTGGAGCAGAGTCATCACCATGCGGAAAGTACTCGGAAGAATAGTCCTCCTCATCTGCAGAAGAGTCCATCTACAGGACCTCATGGTCCGAAACGAGCTGTCGATGACAGAATAACAACTACACCTCAGTCGACGTCACAAGACAACTACAATGCTGATGCAGAGTCGACTGAGTATGTGATCATAAATTATATTTTACACTAGAAAGCTAGCGCAGATGTGTAGGAGCAGTCAAAGAATGGGGCATGGGTTATCTTTACAGCTGATCACAATGTAATAGCCCAGGGATGCCATCAAAATAATCTTAAAATCCAGCTTAATTACCTGAAAAATCTGTGAAACTGCACAAAAATTACTAATTTAGAATGAAAGGTAAAGGGACACACATGGCACAAATGTATGTGTGCTTGTTTCCAAAACAGTGAATTTCAGCTCAAAACAATAAAGACCTTGTGACACTACAGCCCATGAAGGGTCTAGGCCTACCAAGCGACCGCTGCCCAGCCATTAGGCCTGCAGATTATGGGGTGACGCGTATTCAGTGCATCGGGTCCCCTCGGCCGTTAATCTTGATTTTCGTGTCCGGGACGCTGCCTCCCTGTCATATAGCTACTCAATTGTCTTCACGAGGCTGAATTCACCGAGTTCAAGCTCTCGCGTCAGTTTCTGAAATCCCTGACGGATTATTCAGAAAAGAATAGGAATTTTTTCCCTAGTCAATACATTATATACAAATTATTAAAGGGTACACGTTTTGGGACATATTTTTCCCCTTCCTCAGCCCAATTATATATTGGTAAACATTATTTAAGCATTGACATAAAATAAATTAACATCATACATGTAATGAAGTAAAAACATTTTAAAAACAGATGGGCATGCGAAAATTTTGTTATTAATAGTGCTATGACCTTACCCAGTTTCATTGAAATAGCTCCGGCCGTTTTGGAAGTTATTAGAGGGGGAGACACACACATGCATAAAAGTTGATCTCATAAGCCTATATCTTTCATAAAATAGGCTACAAATGAGATAAATCGTAATTTCATGTAGATTCTGTTAAAAATGTTATGCTATATATCGTTTAAATCGATAATCTGGTAGCAAAAACAATTGCCGAGACTGGGGTTCGAACCCGAGACCTGATGATTCTCAGATCAAGACGCTATCATCGCGGCTATTACAACAACAGAAATGATGAGTACAACATATATACTTATTTTCTTGTACCGGTAATATTATGGAAGTAATATTTAATGCTCCATTAATATTTGGCTTTTTTTTTTTGCTGCGTGGAATTGAGGTCTAAATTAGTTATGGAAAGGCCTACTTGGCAGTAAAGGGAATGCGTACAGTGGTCCATGAAAGGCTAGGCCAGTTGCCGTATAAACACATCGATATAAGTATCGTCGTCGGTCTTCGGCCGATACTCGTATCCGAGTTTACACTTCTCGCCTGCAGTTCCATAATCTTTAGTCCAGATGATGAAGATGGCGCTGATGGCTTATCAGGCCAATTCTCGCATAGAACATGGGACCACATAATGTTGCATCCGATGGAGGGAGGAGGACGTGGTTGTATTTGACGTTTCTTCTTCCTCTGGCGAATTTCCTCTTCCTGTCTACGACGTTCCGGCTCAAACTGTGCAACTGCAGCTGAGATGGTAGCACGCCAGCGAGGGCGATCCAGTGCAAGAGTATGCCAAGTATTTGGGTTTATCTCTACTCTCCTCATGGTCTGCTTGAGTTGGTCTTTATATCGTTTTAAAGGAGCACCGCATGGCCTCTTGCCAGTGTTGAGTTCACTATACAGGATTTGCCGAGGTAGTCTGCTGTCACTCATACGATGGATATGGCCTGCCCATCTAAGCCGATGACCAACAATGGAGGCTTCAACACTGTTGATCATTGCTTTCTCAAGGACTGCTATATTAGTATTATAGTCATCCCATTTGATGTTCATGTTGGATCTAGGTTTTTGTTGATGAAAGCGTTCCAGTTTCTTGATGTTCCGGCGATATAGGGTCCAGATTTCACATCCGTAAAGCAACGTAGAAATGACAACAGGTCGGTTCACCAATACTTTCGTGCAGATAATTAGATCTTTGTTCAGAAACACACGATTTGAGAGACGTCCAAAAGCCACATGGGCAGCCTGAATTCTGTTTTCCACATCCTTCTCAGAGGTACAGTTCGCTGATAGAATACTACCAAGGTACGAGAAGTGTTCCACCTTTTCCAGAGCTAAACCAGATATGTGGATATCAAAATCTGGGGGGATGGTTCCAGGAGCAGGCTGAGTTAGCACTTTGGTTTTCTGAATGTTGACCGTCCGGCCAAAACGTTCATAAGCTCTGTTGAAACAGTCGGCGGACTGCTGAATCTCTTCTGGTGTGTGGGCTGGAGAAGCATTGTCATCTGCATATTGCAATTCTGTGACCCGAGTGGAATAGGTTAATCTTTTGGAATGGAGTCTGGCCTGGTTGAAGAGCCCCCCATCATATCGATATTTAATTTTCACACCTGAGTTGTTTTCAGACGACGACTCATAAAGCATAGCTGCCAGGTACAGGGCAAAAAGTGTAGGTGCAAGTACACATCCTTGCTTGAGTCCATTTGTAATTGGAAATTCCTCTGAGATATCATTCTGATATAATACCTGACCAACCATGCCATCATGGAGAGCTTGGATCAAACTAACAAAATGTTCGGGGCATCCAAACCGCCTCAAAACCATCCACATAGCGCTACGTGGAACCGTATCGAAGGCCTTTTCGAGGTCATAGAACACTAAGAACAGAGGTGTCATTTGTTCCCTGCACTTCCCTAGGAGTTGTCTTGCGCAGATCATTTCGATTGTACCATGAGAGGCCCGAAATCCACACTGAAACAACCTGAAGTCGATTTAGTAAGATTCGAGCAAATATTTTTCCCAGCTATGGCAAGCAGGGAAATACCCCGGTAGTTGCCACAGATACCGCGATTACCTTTCTTGAAGATTGTAACTATTCTGGAGTTTTTCAGGTTAGCAGGAACATTTTTGGTTTCCCAAATTAGAAAAATGAGATAGAAAAGCCTGGTTTTTAGAGATAAGCCTCCACATTGAATAAGTTCAAGGGGAATGTTGTCTGATCCTGGAGCCTTCCCTGTTTTCATTCTGCTGAGAGCTTTGATAAACTCTTTAAAGTTTGGAGGAGTGTCCATCCAGGGTTGGGGAATATGTTGAGGGACATGCTGAAGAAAATCGTCAGCAGCAGCAGAACTGCGGTTCAAGAGTGAACTGAAGTGCTCCTTCCATCTTTTCAAGATGTCCTGGCTGTCTGTAAGAATGGTGGAATTATCAACAGCTTTCAAGGTTCCTGATGATGATCGGACCGGTCCATACAGCTCTTTCAGTCCAGCATAGAAGTTGCGTAAGTCCCTGCTATCTGAGAATTTCTGAATTTCCTTAGCTTTTTGCTGCCACCAGATGTTCTTTATTTCCCTGATTTCACACTGACACTTCCGTTTTAGTTCTTGAAAACGCAATTTCTTCTCTCTGGAGGATGGATCTTGAAAACAGATAGATAGGCATCCCGTTTAGCTTTGATGATGTTGAAGATTTCCTCATTATTATTTTCAAACCAGTCTTGACTCTTCCTTTCCTCATAGCCAATGACTTTCTGTGCAGACTCTGTAATGATATTTTGAAGTGTGGTGCATTCACATTCTACATCCTTTGTGTTGATTGGATTATGAGTTAGTTGTTCAAGAACAGAGGTTCGGTATTCTGTGGCAACGCTCTCAAGTTGAAGCATAGAGGTGTTGAACTTCTTCCTTGTTTGATTCATGAAATGGGTATGTGGCATTTTATGGATAGAAATCCTGAATCGACTAATTAGAAGTTTGTGGTCTGACCAGCACTGAGCATCCAAAATTGACTCATCAATGCAGGGCTCAAACCACTAGACCTAGAAAGCTGAAATTTTGCATGTTGGTTGATCCGAGTATGTAGAGGCTCACTAAGAAACGATTTTTTAAAATTCAATTTGTAAGTGACCTTTTTCGGCCCTTTGGCACTGAGCAAGGACAGTCGGTACAAATATCGGATTCAGCTCATTTTAAGCCGCTAGATACAAGAAACAATACTCGGAGGTCCTGTAGGGACCCCGAAACACACTTTTTAAGTTCCTAAAATGAACGGTTTCGGCGATATTCTCAGATAACTCTGTTCCCTCGAAGAAACAGATCAACGTTACTATGGCAACCGCTGAAATTTCGCAGACCGGGGATAGTTTTCTGGCAATATCTCGAAAACCGTTCGTTTTAGGGCCTTAAAACGCGGGGTTCGGTTCCCACTTCACAGAAGTGGAAATTACGAACATTGCTCCTCGCATTGATATGCGCAGAATGAGCTATATTCCATACTAGCAGTAGTACCCGGCTTCGCCCGGTGGAATGATGATAATATTCCAGTCTCCTTAACACTCAACGTCATAAATTATATTTATTTATGTATTCATTTCTTACATTATCAAACCCAGTGACAATGTTTATACTTAAGTCACTATGGGAAGGCTCTGTAAAATAATGATCATTCTCGTGATATTTGTCTTCAGTCCGAGTCGAGATATGTTGTTAGCGGTCCCAGAATTCGTGACATCTCAGTCGTAGAAGACTTTATGTGGTGGTGATTAGAAATATAATGGACTTAAATTCTAGGTCATTTGCCCCCAATGACGTTGAGGGCGTAACATCTAGGTAATTTGCCCTACTGATCAGGATGATATTGAAAATTACTACATAACTGACATATGAAACTTAGAAAATAATAGAAAAAGTTATTTTTTAGGACTCACATTTCGGGAAAGACTTGATTATTTTTTGCCAAAGAGCTCCCACTTATATCGCTATCTGGTTAAAAGTTTCGTCATGTTAAGGTTTAAACTGTACGATAAATGTCTGAAGCAATTCCTCAAAGAGAAGCTTCCAGATTTCGCAGTCGATATATCGTTAACGTTCCTGAGCATCCAGTTGTCTTTTCTTCTGACGCAAAACATCTTCTACATAGTGATGATGAACATAGAAGCGACTACTGGCACATGTAACTTATCAACGAATGGGAAAAATTGATACCGTACTTTAAAGGAATGAGAGGTCATTTGCTCTTTTGATGAGGATGACAATGAAGACTACTACTACTTCTGATCGGGTATATCAAACTTACAAACTAATGGAAATACGTATTTTTAAAATCACAGGCTAGGTAGACTCTGGTGTTGCTTAGTAGTATAATGGACGTAACATCTACTGTAGGTCATTTGCCCCTTTGATGAGGATGATAATGAAGACGACTACTACTGAACGGGTATATCAAACTTACAAACTAATGGAAATACATATTTTTAAAATCACAGGCTAGGTATACTCTGGTGTTGCTTAGTAGTATAATGGACGTAACATCTAGGTCATTTGCCCCTTTGATGAGGATGATAATGAAGACGATTACTACTGAACGGGTATATCAAACTTACAAACTAATGGAAATACAAATTTTAAAAATCACAGGCGATGAAGACTGTGGTGTTACTTAGTAGTATAATGGACGTAACATCTAGGTCATTTGCCCTTTTGATGAGGATGGTATTGAATACTACTGTTGAATTGACACGACAAACTTACAAACTACCGTGATAGAAAGAAATATTTCAAAATTCACAGGCGATAAAGACTTATTGTGTGTGGTGATTAGTGGTATAATGGGCGTAACATCTAGGTCATTTGCCCTTATGATGATAATAATAAGGTAATGAAAAATGACTACTAAACGAACTTGGTGTAATTTTAAATCTGATATAGGTCATTCAGATTTCTACCTTCGATGTCTTCCAAAGTCTGAACGTTATTTTCTGGCTTAGGCCTATACTCGATGCGTGTAGTGAAACAGCTTATCGAGTACTGCTCGGGTCCAAGCTGCACGAACCTGAGAATATCGCAGATGATGACGATATATGATGACAGACGTTCAAGGGGGGGGGTCCCGGTCCTATTCACATTGACCGGTGAATCACTCATTCTTTCGTAACACTACAGTGGTTTGAGTGAAGACCCTGTATGAACATCAGCATAGCAATACCAGGTAACACAGCGGGGTCTGAACATTTCTCTCATGCCACCTCGCGATGAATCAGCAAGCTATTCTCACACCTGCCCCCTCCTCCCCCCTCCACCCACCAGGGTATCACAACTTGTGGGATGTGGGTGTGCGACCACGGGACCCCAGCTGAGTCCGGCATTGCTTCTACTTACTGGTGCCGGGCTCCTTTCAGTTCTCTTTCCAGTCAGCCTCCCTTGGTCAAACTCTTGTTCTCTTCCGACCCCGATGGTATCAGGGTATCCGAGGCCTAGCGACTCTTTCACTTTCCCGCCTTAATTGGCCCTTGTCTAATCATTCCTGATAGCCTCATTCTTCGAGGTGTCAGCCTTCTTTTTCTTTTCTTAATATCTCATGTCTTCTGCTCAAGACCCTCAAGGAGCCAGGATGTGTGTAGCCCCACCACTTCTGGTGCAACCTGGATAGTGCTACATCCTCAAGGGCTCATGGCTGGTGAGTTCGGGAGCTGGCAACCCTGAGGGTTTCCTGAGCGGGTCCGGTTTTACCCCTTTTTTCCATTGCCTTTGGGACGGACCCTGTCCTCTTTCCGAGAATAGAGTGGTCTGTCCGCAATTTCAAGCAGACAGTGTTACTCGCAGGGTACCAAAGGGTAAGTATACAAATTTTGATTCTGATCGGTGAAATGGTGTAGATTTGTGCCAAAGTGCCAAAATGCAGGGAATGGGGTGATCTGTCCGCAATTTCAAGTGGACAGGGTTACCCGCAGGGTTCGAAAGGGTAAGTATGCAAATTTTGGTCCGGATTGGTGAAACGGTATAGATTTTTGGCAAAGGGCCTAAATGCAGGAAATGGGGTGGTCTGTCCGAAATTTTAGGTGGACAGTGATATTCACAGGGTTACAAAGGGTAAGTATACACATTTTGGTTCAGATCGGTGAAACGGTGTATATTTGAGCCAAGGGGCCTAAATGCAGGGAATGGAGTGGTCTGTCCGCAATTTCAAGCAAACACTGTTACTCGCAGGGTACCAAAGGGTAAGTATACAAATTTTGGTTCTGATCGGTGAAACGGTGTAGATTTGTGTCAAAGGGCCTAAATGCAGGGAATGGAGTGGTCTGTCCGAAATTTCAAGCAGACAGTGTTACTCGCAGGGTTCCAGACGGTAAATAACAAATTTTGGTTGAGATCTGTGAAACGGTGTAGATTTGGGACAAAGGGCCTAAATGCAGGGAATGGAGTGGTCTGTCCGCAATTTCAAGCAGTGTTACTCGCAGGGTACCAAAGGGTAAGTATACAAATTTTGGTTCTGATCGGTGAAACGGTGTGGATTTGGGCCAAAGGGCCTAAATGCAGAGAATGGGGTGGTCTGTCCGAAATTTCAAGTGGACAGGGTTACTCGCAGGGTTGCAAAGGGTAAGTATACAAATTTAGGTTCGGATCGGTGAAACGGTGTAGATGTTTGCCAAAGGGCCTAAATGCAGGAAATGGGGTGGTCTGTCCGAAATTTTAAGTGGACAGTGTTATTCACAGGGTTCCAAAGGGTAAGTATACAAATTTTGGTTGAGATCGGTGAAACGGTGTAGATGTTTGCCAAAGGGCCTAAATGCAGGAAATGGGGTGGTCTGTCCGAAATTTTAAGTGGACAGTGTTACTCGCAGGGTTCCAAAGGGTATGTATACAAATTTTGGTTGAGATCAGTGAAACGGTGTAGATTTGGGCCAAAGGGCCTAAATGCAGGGAATGGGGTGGTCTGTCGGAAATTTCAAGTGGGCAGGGTTACCCGCAGGGTTCCGAAGGGTAAGTATACAAATTTTGGTTCAGATCGGTGAAACGGTGTGGATTTGTATACATAACAGACAGACAGACAGACAAACATTGAGCTTTATATATATAGATTTCTACGAGCCAATCGACTTGGTAAGTCTCATCTATTATATATAATCCAAAATTGACTAGTCAACACAGGGCTCAAACCACTACACTTAGAAAGCTGAAATTTTGCATGTTGGTTGATCCGAGTATGTAGAGGCTCACTAAGAAACTGTTTTTGAAAATTCAATTTGTAAGTGACTTTTTTCGGCCCTTTGGCACTGAGCATACAAAATTGACGAAACTACGAACATTGCTCCTCACATTGATATGCGCAGAATGAGCTATATTCCATATTTCTAGGAGCAAATCGACTTGGAATGTCTCATCTATTATATATAATCCAAAATTGACTCATCAACGCAAGGCTCAAACCACTCGACTTAGAAAGCTGAAATTTTGCATGTTGGTTGATCCGAGTATGTAGGGGCTCACTAAGAAACGGTTTTAAAAAATTCAATTTGTAAGTGACTTTTTTCGGCCCTTTGGCACTGAGCATCCAAAATTGACTCATCAACGCAGGGCTCAAACCACTAGACCTAGAAAGCTGAAATTTTGCATGTTGGTTGATCCGAGTATGTAGAGGCTCGCTAAGAAACGTTCTTTTAAAATTCAATTTGTGAGTGACTTTTTTCGGCCCTTTGGGCACTGAGCATCCAATATTGACTCATCAACGCTGGGCTCAAACCACTAGACCTAGAAAGCTGAAATGTTGCATGTTGGTTGATCCGAGTATGTAGAGGCACATTAAGAAATGTTTTTTTAAAATTCAATTTGTAAGTGAGCTCTTTCGGCCCTTTGGCACTGAGCAAGGACAGTCGGTACAAATATCGGATTTAGCTCATTTTAAGCCGCCAGATACGAGAAACAATATCGGAGGTCCTGTAGGGACCCCTAAACACAATTTTTAAGTTCCTAAAATGAACGGTTTCGGAGATATTCCCAAATAACTGTGTTTCCTCGAAGAAACAGATCAACGTTACTATGGCAACCGCTGAAATTTCGCAGACCGGGGATAGTTTTCTGGCAATATCTCGAAAACCGTTCGTTTTAGGGCCTTAAAACGCGTCGAACATGGCTCCTCACATTGATACACGCAGAATGACCTATATTCCATATTTCTACGAGCAAATCGACTTGGAAAGTCTCATCTATTATAAATAATCCAAAATTGACTCATCAACGCAGGACTCAAACCACTAGACTTATAGTGCCGCCATCGTTACTTCCGACTTGACAGTTCACCGGCTGGCGATACGGTGTTGCCAGTTCACTAACGAGAATTTGCTGACGTACATGATTATAGCCGCAAATTTAACAAAACACTCGTAATGTGAACAGACATGTTTACACACAACATCATACTCGTGAATAAGTACATAGTAGCAGAAATTACACATATACTGTGGTTAATAATGAAGCAGAGCAAAATTGTTACAAATAAATTACTCACCATTGCCGACTTGCATCCGGAGCCTATAAAGGGAATACACCACTCATTTTGGAGTCACTATTGCCGTCTGTTGAACTATCACCATCACTATCACTATCACTTGACCCCAAAGAAATGACAAATCTTTCCACGTCTTCAACAATGATATCTTCCTTCTCCCAAGCTTCATTAATGGCTCCTTTCGTGTGTCTCACGACTCTCTCCCAGTCGTCCGCCCTAACATTGTCCACAGCCTGTGAAAGAAGTCTTTCTACTTCTGAAATCGTGAAGAGTTAGTTATTAACTGCGACGTAATTTTTCACCTGGGCCCAAATAAGTTCGATGGCATTGAAATGGCAGTGATAAGGGGGAAGTCGGATAACTTTATGTCCGTGTCGCCTAGCAATTTCGTCCACTTCATACACTGGAAACTGTGGCTTGTTCAGTTTCACGAGTTTCATGAGCTCCCCTTTCTTCATGTCGTCACGTAAAGGAATGTTGTGGCTCGTCAGCCACTCAATGAGCACATTCTTTCTTGCTGCCATTGTTGGAGCTTTGTCGTGAATGACACTATGATATGGGGCATTGTCCATAACAATTGTGCTCTTCTCAGGCAAGTTGTTCAGCAACTCTGGAATGTGGTACTGTTCATCTCCTCATGATAATCACCAGTTTTCTTGGATCGGAACACATGAAGAGAATTCGTCACGAAACCTTGTGACGTACCAGCATGAATTACAATTATTCTCCCCCCTTTCCCAACAGGCACTGCCAATGTACCTTCCATAGAATCATCTGTCCAGGCTTTTCCCCGGGAATGAGAGGCGTTGACCCACGTTTCATCCAGCCACACTATAGAATCAAAGTTTTCTTGCATAATCTCCCTCAAAAATCTGCACCGCCACATTACAATATCACTTCTTTCCATTAGTATTCTCCGCCCGTTAACCTTTTTATATCAGAATCCCAGATCCTTCACTACTTTTTTCAGAGAAGATTTCCCTCCGCGAAAAAGATCGCTATTGTCAAGAGATCATCATCATCATCATCATCATCATTTCCCCTTATCCAGCTCCTGCCGGGTCGGGGTATTTATGGCACTTCTCCACTTTCCTCTTTCCTTCCACCATTCTTCTTCCACGATCTTGTCCCAGTCCAGATTTCTTTTTCTCACGCTGTTTTTCACTGAATCAATCCACCTTTTTCTAGGTCTTCCCCTTGCTCTCTTACCCTTGCACTTTGCCTCCAGCATCTGTCTTGGTATTCTATTTTCCTCCATCCTCTTTACATGTCCAAACCACCTTAGTTTATTCTTCTCAATTCTCTCATTTAGTTTTCCCATCCCAACTTCTTTCCTAACATCTTCATTCCTCACTCTGTCTTTCCTTGTCTTACCTATCATACTTCTTAGGAATTTCATTTCACTGGCTTGGATTCTACTCTCTTGCCTGCTCGTCAGGGTCCAAGTCTCAGCTGCATACGTTAATATGGGTACATAGTACATTTTATACATTACCTCCTTGCTTTTCCTTGGTACTTCCTTATCCCAAACAAGTTTTCTTACACTTGGATAGAATGCATTGCTCTGCTGTACCCTCCTGCCAATCTCCATGTCCAACCTACCAGTTTGCATCAATTCACTTCCTAGGTATTTGAACGTGTCCACAATTTCCAAACTCTGACTTCCAATTTTCACAGTGCCCTTTCCTTGTCTTTCCCCTCTTGTCATCACCATGGTCTTGCTTTTCTCTGTACTGATTTTCAGACCATACTTCTATTTTCGTTCAGTGCATCTAGTTGTTTTTGCACTTCTTCGGCGTTCCTTCCCCAGACCACAATATCGTCTGCAAATAATAGTAACTTCATTTCTTCATGTCCATATGCTTCCTTTGTTTCCTTTACAATTTCATCCATTACCATTATGAATAAAAGGGGTGACAGCACACTCCCCTGTCTTAGTCCAGTCTTGTTCCTAAACCAATCTGTCTTTCCAACAGGGGTCAGAACCCTGCTAACACAGTTGTTGTACATTGCTTGCACCATTTCCAACATTTCTCTTCCCAGTCTCTTCTTAACCATGGTTTCCCATACCTTCTCTCTGGGGACACTATCATATGCCTTTTCTAGATCTATGAAAGTCATGATCAAATCCTCTCCATATTCCCAGTTCTTTTCCATCACCTGCCTCAAGCTAAAGATTGGGTCCACTGTGGATCTTCCACTCCTGAAGCCATACTGTTCCTCTTGCAACTCTCCTTCCACCTTTCTTCTCATTCTTCTTTCTAATATCCTTTCCAGTATTTTTACTATCTGTGATATGAGGGTGATCCCCCTATAGTTATCACACACTTTCTTGTCCCCTTTCTTAAACACTGGTAATATTAGCCCTTTCACCCAGTCTTCTGGTACACATTTCCGTTTCCACACACACTTTAGCAGTCGATACAGCCATTGCATACCAACAGGTCCAGCAGCCTTTATCATTTCTACACTGATTTCATCCACCCCTGTTGCTTTTCCCATCTTCATTTTCTGTACTGCTAATTCCACCTCCAGCATTGTTATATTATCTTCTGTTATAGAGTCGTCAGGCTGTGTCACTTCGATCTCACCAGTACAATTGCTCACGTTCAATAGCTTATCGAAATACTCCTTCCATGTCCCTTTATCTCTTCCGGGTGTGTTAACAACTCTCCATCTTTTTCACCAGCTTTGTAGTAACCCTTTCTTTCCTCTTACTCCTTAGAAGCCCATACAGCATCCTTTTACTGCCACTTACATCTGTTTCCATTCTTCGTGTAAATTCTTCCCAACTTTTCTTCTTTTCTTCTCCTACCACTTTCTTACACCTCCGTTTGCTGTCGTGATACTTCCTTTTGCTTTCTTCTGTTTGATCTCGGTTCCATTCTTTCCATGCAGACTTCTTTTCTTTCACTGCTTTCCTCACTTCCTCATTCCACCACGGTGTCTCCTTCTCTTTCACTCTTGTTGACGTCCTACCACAAGCACTCTCTGCTGAACCAGCAAATGCCTTTATAAAGTGGGACCATTCCTCTTCTACATTTTCCACTTCAGTAACTGGGATTTGTTGTTTCAATCTCTCCTGAAAATCTTCCTGTACAGTTTTGTCTTTCAATTTCCATACTTTTATTTTACTTTCTCTGATCTCCTTTAGGTTTTCCAATTTTCCCCATCTAAATTTTGCCACCACAGCTCTATGGTCCCCATCAAATGCTTCTCCTGGTAAAGCTGTCACATCCATCAGCTTTCTGCGATTTGTCCTTTCCACCAGGAAGTAGTCAATTACTGATTTTGTTCTTCTATCACCCCACCCATATCTCGTAATTTTCCTGCTGTTTTTCTTCCGAAACCATGAATTACCCACTATCAGTCCATTCCTTTCACAAAAGTTTACAAGTTCTTCTCCTTCCCGGTTCTTTTTCCCATATCCATACGGCCCAACGACTTCTTCCTTTCCTTGTCTCTCATTTCCGACTTGTGCATTCATATCTCCCATGATCACCACTTCTACATCTGAGATTACTCTTTCTACATCCTCCAGGAATACTTCAATATCTTCTTCTCTGTTTCCAGTCTGTGGTGCATACACTTGAATGAAGTCCATCACGTCATTCTTCATCTTCATTCTAATTTTCATTATTATGTCACTCACACACTCTACCACTTCAACATACTCCTCCAGTTGTTTCGAGGTTATCAGTCCCACGCCATTTTTTGCCTCTTGGCCACCACTCCAGTATAATGTATATCCTTTCCTCAATTTCTTCCTTCCTTTACCTTTCCATTTCACTTCACTCAGCCCCATCATTCCAACCTTCTCCCTCTCCATGAAGTCTACCACCTCCTCCACCTTGCCTGTCAGGGTCATGACATTCATGATTCCCACTTTCATTTCGGTTACTGGTCGCCCATTTCTCACAGTTCCCCCAGTACCAAAGGAACTGCGCGTTGCCTGCAGGGTACGCCCTAACCTTTTCCGAATCATTGGAAGTGCCATTTCCATTTTAGGCTATTATTACGATGGGGTCGCCACTCCCAAAGGCATTTTATGAAGCTACTGCCAGCTATTATTCAGGCCGCCCCTAACATGGAGAACAGACGCCCTTGCATCCGCCCCTAACATGGGAAACAGACGCTGCCGATTGATGCTGTACTCATACTATTCCCCGAGTACTGGGTTGCCTCTTCCGCAATCTCCACCGTTCCGAAGTCCATCTTCTCCGCTGCAGATTCCGTTGAGGTCTTCGCACGTAACCCTGTGCACGGGGCCTATGTTATACCCCATAGAACTGGGTCCTCACCAGAACTTAGCCGGTACTGTAGTTCCAAGGTATATTACAGTACCGTTGCCCACCCCCGCGACGTGGACGCGCCTGGCAAGAATTATCCATGTAGCCAATTAGGATTGACTCATGGACCGGGTTAAGGAGCTGTCTAAATCCAGCCTCCATTTCTGCGGTAATAAGCATAAATATGACGGCGAATAGCGTCTTGTTGGAAAGCATCCAAATCAGTCACTGTTTTAGGCCTATTTCTCTTCTTGCCTGGCGTTTCTAGTTTAGATGGTCCGGCTGCCTGTTCCTCCGCATGCAATTTCTCTTTCCCAATTCCTATTACTGTGCTTCTATGAACCTTAGTCGCATCAGCTGTTCTCTGTACTGCCTGAGCAACAGGTAATAGAGTTTCCCCGTTGTCTTTCTCCCTCTCAAAGTACTCTCGCACATTACTAATAATTTCCCGGGTTTGGCTCCTTAGTGGAGTCCCTTGTCCTAAGGCCTTTCCTCTCTTGGCGCTTGGCTTTTGCGTGCTAGACCCCGGCATGACACTATTGCACACACGCACGACAGAAATAACACAAACACTCACTAACCTACAACTACACGTAATTATACTACACTATGTCAAACGACAAACAAATACTAAGCTATTAAATAACAACAGACTAGAATATTGTCAAAAGAAAAATATACGAGAAATACGAGAAAACACAAAGACCGCCAATTAAACTAACTGAGCACAGTGCAAACAGCTGACAACAACACGTGAACGCAAGAAGTTAGCTGGCAACGTCGTCAGCGAAACTCGATTTATATCGATATACCCATTTGAATGGCTGCCTGTGATTGGCTGGTTAGAGTGTAGTTGTGACGTATCGCTGAAACTTCAAGTCGGAAGTTAGGATGACTCTAGTATAGAAAGCTGAAATTTTGCATGTCGGTTGATCCGAGTGTGTAGAGGCTCACTAAGAAACGGTTTTTGAAAATTCAATTTGCAAGTGACTTTTTTCGGCCCTTTGGCACTGAGCATCCAAAATTGACTCATCAACGCAGGGCTCTAACCACTAGACCTAGAAAGCAGAAGTTTTGCATGTTGGTTGATCCGAGTATGTAGAGGCTCACTAAGAAACGGTTTTTGAAAAATAGGCATATGAGATCACCTTTTGTCCGTGTGTCTGTCTCTGTGTGTGGGACGGTGTGTGTGTGTGTCCCCCTAATAAATTCTTAACGGCTGGAGCGATTTCAATTCAACTAGGTAAGATCATAGCACCATTTTAGCCGACTCCGACCGTGCCCTTCAAATTTTATTGTGTCTCACCAATCCAACATGGTGGCTGTGCAAAATATTTCACCAGCATTCAATATCTCCGAAACTATTACCGATATCACCCTGAAATTTTGTACGGTGTTAAAGGGAACTACTAGAAGTTCACCTATGGGATTTTCAAAAACCTGGTAACTACAAAACCATCATGGCGGCCAAGCAAAGTTGAGACTTTTAAATAGACTTTTCTCGCGATGTAACCATCCAAACGTAATGAAAAATGGTACAGCAAATGTCTATACACATTGTAATGTTCTGGCATCTAATTTAGTTCAATTGTTTACATAACCTCAAAATGGCGGCTGTGCGAAGTATTTCACTGGCAGTCATTATCTCCGAAACTATTTATGATATCACCCTGACATTTTGTACGGTTATAAAGGGCACTGCTACAAGTTTATCTATGTAACTTAAAAAACCTGTAAAGTACAAAACGAATATGGCGGCCAAGCGAAGTTGATAAATATTAATAGACTTTTCTCGTGATTTAACCATCTGAGCGCAGTGAAATGTGGTACAGTAAATGATTACACATATTGTAATGCACTGGCATCTAATTTAGTTCAATTGTTTACATAACCTCAAGATGGAGGCTGTGCAAAATTTTAAAATTAAGTTTTTATTTCTTGTGTCGTAATCATGCGAACGAAGTGAAAGTTTGAATAATGAAGCTACGCAATAATTTATTCCAAAATGGTGAGCATCCGAAATATTTTGACGGATCTCAATATCTAAGAATCTTTTACAGCAATCAAACTGAAATTTTGCATGTTGGTTGATCCGAGTATGTAGAGGCTCACTAAGTAACCTGGTGAGCACAAATCCAACATCGCGGCGACACGAATTATACATTTTTTATGTTCATAGAGGCGAAACTAAATTGCCGGCGACCATTATGTAAACAAGATTCGGAACTCCAGTGAGCACATGTTTCAGATTCTAAGATTATCGATAATACGGATAGCCTGAAGTTCCCGTGGAGTATAACAAGAGATACAACTATACTCTTCTTATTCCGTGCAAAAATGGTGCTATCTGGCGCGTAAATAATGAACTGATAATAAAAAAGACGGGTAACGACGGATCGTTACCCTGTCAGTTTTCGCAGGACCTGTGGGTACCTTGAAAGCCAAAGGGTTAAATAAATTTGTTGTATTTTCTAAACTTTTTTGTTCAACTATCTGTTGGCGATTATTTAAATATGACTGAAACCACTTAGTAGCGATACCCCTGATACCATATTGATGGAGTTTATCAATTAGTATCTGATGATTTATCACATCAAAAGCTTTAGACAGGTCCAAAAACAGGCCACATGCGCTCTTCCTTTCATCAAGTGACTCAAAAGCAGGATTTAGAAATTCATAAATTGCTGACATTGTTGATTGTCCTTCTCTAAAGCCATGTTGAGAGTCAGTTAACAATTTATATTTGTTTATGTAGTTAATTAGACGGTTGTACATTATCTTCTCTAAAATTTTGGAAAATATCGACAATAAACAAATAGGTCTATAATTGGTTACGTTTTCTCTATCTCCTCCTTTAAATAATGGAATTACTTTTCAATAGGGGTCGACGGTGCACCGATTTTTCGGTTTCGGTACGGTACAAAGGAAATTACCGACCTCGGTTCGAGACGATAAAAAACTCGGTAAAAAGTTCGGTTCGGTACAAGAGACATAAATACCGTAATTTACGGAAACCTTTTTTTTAGACATCCAAAGTATTGTCCTTTATCGTCAATGTTTTACTTCAATAGTTAGTTAAAGACAGTAAAACTTCTTGTATACGGTTCATATTTATACGTTTTCTATACGATTTTTTCCTGGTCCCGGCAAAATGCCTATACTTTCCATGTTAATTTATCTCCGATATACGTCATTTATTCGTTTTTCACGCTTATACGAACATATTTTAAGTCCCGTGCAATATAAAGCGTCATTTATACGTTGCGTGTTCTGAGAATGCAAACTTTTGTTACCTCCTGTACTTCCGTGCACCGCGTGCTATATTATGTTACGATGGCCTTGAGCGACACCGGTGGTCACGGCGACACTCTCTTGCCAGAGTGTCGTAACAAGGAAGAACAGCTTGCGTAATAAGCAAGCGCTATTATTGTGTTAGCATTTCAAAATAACAGGAAGCAGCCATAAAACACAGTTAGACAGCATCTGAAGCTTATGTTAAGATGAGCGGAAGTGTTTTACGATCGCCGATATATTTTAAAAAATATTATTTCCACTTTTATAATTTTCCTTCGTGGTTTTTTTAGGACTTCTCGTCAAACCATTAAAAATACGCGATTGATTCTGTGTTATAATAATCTTGCGTCTTCAGACAAATGAAAATTCATTAATTTAGGCCTACACTACGGTATTTTATTTATATTCCCGAGTGTTGATTTTATTGGTTGTATATTGTTTACATTTAGTAGTTTTTCAGCTAAGGTAGCAAAATGCTCATTGAAAATTCTTTAGACCCTTTCTGGGTCATTGATCTTCTTAGAGTTTTCTGATAACGTTGTTATTTACTGACGGTTTTGTTTGCCTGGTTTCATATTTTATGATATTCCACATAGCCCTAGTTTTATTTTTATATTCCAGGATATAATTATCACTTGACATTCTCTTTGCTAATTTTATAACTTTGTTAAGTATGGTCTTATAGGTCTTGAAATACATGTTAAATTCATTAGAGGTTTCGTGTGTACTTTTGCCCCTTCCTCAGCCCAATTATATATTGGTAAACATTATTTAAGCATCGACATATAATAAAATAAATAAAATAACATCATACATGTAATGAAGTAAAACATTTAAAAAACAGATGGGCATGCAAAAATTGTGTGACTAATAGTGCTATGACCTTATTCAGTTTCATTGAAATAGCTCCGGCCGTTTGGAAGTTATTAGAAGGGGAGACACACACACATATGCACAAAACGTGGTCTCATAAGCCTATATTTTTCATAAAATAGGTTACAAATGAGATAAATCGTAATCTCATGTAGATTCTGTTAAAAATGATATGCTATATATTATTTAAATCGATAATCTGGTAGCAAAAATAATTGCCAAGACTGGGGTTCGAACCCGAGACCTCATGATTCTCAGACCAAGACGCTATCATCGCGGCTATTACAACAGAAATGATGAGTACAACATGAATACTTATTTTCTCGTACCGGTATTATTATTATGGAAGTAATATATATATATATATTTTTTTTTCGATAATGTTCCTGCATGGAATTGAGTTCTAAATTAGTTATGAATAGGCCTACTTGGCAGTAAAGGGAATGCATACAGTGGTCCATGAAAGGCTAGCCCAGTTGCCATATAAACACATCGATGTGCATAATATTCCGATTGACTACACCAGGCGTCGATCCTGAAAATTAGGGAACAGAAGGCGACAATGCTACCGTTTCACGGCGTAGTCAGTTAATAGTTGTATAACAGTAAGACCTGCCTAATTCAAAATTTTGTAATAGGTGGAATTTTACTTTGAAGTTTGGTGTCATGACATTACAGGTAGGACGAGTATAAGGCCGCTACCACCTTGCTTAACGGACCAAATCCACGTGTTGATTTTTTTAATTGATGCGCGAAGTCAAGCGGCCCAGTTCAGTTCACCTGGAGAGTGAATGTTGGCATTGATGCTGAGGTGCAAATTTGTGAAGTAGAGTTGAGAGGAGTGGCATTGGATACATGAAATAAGAACTGGTACTGTACCCGTATTTATCATGAAGCTGACTTGTCGAAATCCGATGGATTGAAGAATCATGAAGGTCCCGGCTAGAAAACCTGAAAATCCCTCCGACAAGCACTTCTATGATAAACACACAGTTGTTACGATTGTGTTATGGACTACCTACAGTGGACATGGATGCTAACTACTATCGGATTTTGAGATCCTTACCATAATCTCGGGTCGGAACGGGTGAAAGGCACCATATACCATGATTCCCCTTCCATAACACAATCTCAGCGATAATTAAAATAAATCACGCAAGTCCGACGTATAAAGAGAACGTAATATAATTTATTGTTAAAAGAACAATAATAAAAGTCTATAAAAATCAACAAATAAACAAACAAGGCCCGCACGCCTTAAATATCAATGAGCTTAGATCGCAAATGAGCCACATTCATAACCAACTCCATCAGCTGGAGTTCATGAAAATATAAAAGTTAAAGTTTAATTTTAAAAGTCAATAATATAACAATGCGGCAGCTTCGGTGGCGTAGTCGGTAGCATGCTGAGCTTATATACCCAAGACAGCGGGTTCAAACCCGGCCGAAGCCGTCGAATTTTTTAAGAGCGTTAAAAATCCCTCAGTATGCCTTCCTTCGGAGGGGAAGTAAAGCCGGCGGTCCATGTCATAGATCTATGGCATGTTAAAGAACCTTCCACTAATTACACCTGTGTGAAGCTAAATTGTATAGGTTAAAAAAGTAAACAACGCTCTTAGGTTCATACGTTCGTTGCCAAGAGCCGACTGCAGTGACGTCTGGTAGCTAAGTTCTGAACTAGTAGTCTTTAACGGTGGCTTTTGGCGGCAAAAGTAGGAACTACCTGAATATTGATCGTCTGCAGTCCTTACTTGAATTAAAACAGATACACACACTAATACAGTCATCACAATTAACACCAGTTATCAGACAGATTCTACACCCACCCAAAGTACACGGGGCTACATGTCCGCATTCTTGCCGCCCCTAAACTTAAGAACCAACCAATATAAAAAAGCAATGCTTGCACAATACGGCATGAACCTTCGTATTTAAAACTTCAATATATCATCGTAGATTTCTCATTACAATTCAGTAAATTCACATACAGTACGGTATTAACCCTCGTATTTAACTTCAGTATATCATCGTTGATCTCTTAACTTGTTATTAACAATAACAGTTGCATTAAATAATAGTAGTTGCATTATCCTTCGTTACTACAACGGTATTTGTTGTTTACAATGTTTCAGTAAGTTACTGATCCTTGAAATGTTTGTACTGATTGACCTAACTTGCAAGTTTACTTCATAAAATTACTGTGGTATAATCAATTGTTCCTAATAGTTAATAAAAATACATTCGTGTACCTTCATACTGATCTGTACTTCAGAGTTCAACATTGTTGCAAAATCATGACAACAATTGTCGCTAGCGTTGCAAAATGTGAATAATAACGGAATCCGATTAATCTGAGTTAAAATCTGGATCAAGACGTTCCTATTATTTCAAAGTCTATGAAAATAAATCTTCCATAAAGATTTAATACAAATCTAATATTTTTTAAAGAGAGAACAAAGCTATCTATAAAGTATAAAATAGTCAACTGAAATGACGAATATCATTCTATTCCGATGTCTTCGTTGCATATTTCAGCTTGGCATAATGTTGCAATCGTGAATATAATTCTTGCCAAAATGTCTTAAGCGTTCATGATATCAAAACATACATTGATATAATTGTTGATAATTATCGATGAAATCTTCCCCTAATTAAATAATCTTCTTACAGAAAAATAACCAATATCGTATTAATCCAAACATATGAAAATTTAAAATGTCGTCTAAGACGAACATCGAAGAAGAAATTCTTAAAATCGTGAAATCAAAAATAATTCAATAAAGATTGAATTATAATGAATTTAAAATAATCTTCAAAGATAAATAAAAATACCAATAAATTATCTTAATGTTCCACAACTGAATAATCGTAGTCATTGTTGGCATGAAAAACCAAAGCATCCAATAAGCCATCTAGTTTAAATAACTTCAAAGTCTCAACAACATTCAAAATATGGAATATTGGTGCTCAATAGAATTGTCAACTACTCAAACCTACAAAAGAACATGACTCGGCGTTTCTACCTTGTGAAGAGACTTGGAGAATCAGTAGGTATTAAAAATACCCTGTTGGTCTGGTAATACAGCACGAGAGAAGACTCGAACGGTTTGCCTCCACATCGGATGTGCTGCTGTCTCGAGGCTCGAACCTGCATTCCCCTGGACTGCTCCAGCTTGATCGGAAAGGGAACATTTCCCTCTGGCTCTGCTCAGCTCCATTCTTCTTTGTAGGTGGGCCTTCCTAGTCCCTACCTTCTTGTCTCTTTTTATGTAGTCATGAACCTTCTGCGTCGTGTTTTATAATTGACATTCGTATACGAGCGATAACGTTGATATACATTCATAGTTACAGACTGTGATGTACTTCATAGAGTGTGAAGATACAAGGCAATGAATGTTCGAATTGGCTCGAAGCAAAGTTGAAAAATGCTCGATATTAAACTATGGTTGCTTTGCGAAGTCATCTAATGTCTGTCAATTGTATTCCTGGCGCATATAAAAGCTTAAGCCATCATAACCATCTTCATAACGTAGTCGAACAGCATTCTAAGTAATTTCACATTAATGTACATTGTGGATAACTGTTGAATATGTCTATGACTTGTATGAGTAGCCTCAATGTTCCTTCACGCAGCTCTGTAGAAGTTGAACAGCTTCAACACTGAGCGATAACGTTTGTATCGGTTTACACAGCTTCGGTTGCCTTCGCTGGGAAGTAGAATCGTTGCTAGCTCGGCATTTAAATAACACACACTGTTTCTACTCTAAGACCAACAGCTTCTTAATGATGCCAATGTAATTCACTACCAAATGTCTCTAGTTCTATTATTCACTCGCACTTATTCGCGGAATTGATATGCAGTCTTTTCTTTCACTGCAAAACACGCTAGTTCAACATCACCCAGATGTAATGTATAATATCTGTAGCTTTGTGAGTCCGGACTTTACTCGGCCGGCTTGACTCACGTTGCGACCGCATCAAAGGGTCTATACTCGCCACTTCCTCCGTTAACCCTGAGGGCACTGGGAATTCACTCTTCCAGTATCGCACCTCTCACTTCAAACAATCTCGCAATAAGAATGACATTCTCTCCGCTCCCAACTCCCTCCTGGATTTCTGTTGCCGCCATCTTGCTGGGCACACTGAAAACCGTTGCTGTCGAAATTGCCCCTATTAGGAAAAGGAAAAAGCATGCATGGTGGAATGCGGAATGTGATGCTGCAATTCGGAAAAGACACACAGCATGGCTCAATGATCAGCAAAAGAGGACCACACAATCGCGAGAAGAATTAACCATTGTTCGAAGGGAAACTGCCAAAGAAATTAGGAGAATTAAAAGAGAAAATAAAAAAAAGTCCATACAAATTCTTGATGATTCCTTTAAGCAACACAAAACAAGGGACTATTACAGGACATTTCGTCAATATCATTCTAAGTACAGCCCTCCTAGACTATTAATGAAAGATAAATCAGGTAAACTAGCCCACAATGATACTGTTAATGCTAAAATTCTAGCAGATTATTTTAGAGAACTACTAAATGCTGATGAGCCTAAGGAATAGCTTGATTTTGAGCCCAATCCAAAAAATAAAACAAATTTACAGAACATTATATTCCTCCTGACTTGACTGAAGTATGTGCAGCGATTAATTGGCTCAAAAATTATAGAGCAGCAGGAGAGAATTCATTGGTAGCAGAACTAAGGAAACATGCAAATGAACAAACCATCTCCAACCTCCATAAACGCCTCATCGATGTATGGAATTCGGAACAAATACCAGAGGAATGGAGAATAGCTGTAATCCACCCAATTCATAAAAAGGGTGATAGATCAGACCCGAACAACTACTGTGGGATTTCTTTGCTTGATGTAACATACAAGATTCTATTTAGAATTATCTTGACAAGAATTCAACAACAACTCGATCAAGAACTAGGAGAATATCAAGGAGGGTTCCGACCAGGTCGCAGCTGTCCGGATCAGATCATCAGTCTGAAATGGATAATGAAATATCATAGAATGAGACCAAAGGATTTGGTCATTACTTTTGTGGATTTTAAGAAAGCTTATGACAGTATCCATCGAGGGTCATTACTTAACATCCTTAGGGAATTTGAGTTACATCAAAAGCCTATCAACCTCATCGGTGTTACTTTGAAAGATACTAAATCAAAGGTTAAATTTCGAGGAGCCTTGTCTGAACCATTTGATATATGGACTGGACTTCGACAGGCAGATGGTCTATCACCGTTATTATTTAATTGTGTTCTTGAAAAGATCATGTGTGAGTGGAACAAAACTTGTCCTCCAAATGTAAAGATTGGTACTAGTATAAAACTGAATTGCTTGGCCTTTGCGGATGACCTTGCACTGCTTGCAACCAGTATAGATGAGGCTAAACACCAAATCGAAGAACTTGGGTCTATTGCAGCAAAAGTAGGACTTCAAATTTCATTTGAAAAGACTGAAATAATGGCATCCTTTGATGTGGAAACACAAGCTATTACATTGATTAACAATAAAGAAATTAAAGTTGTACATACATTTAAATATTTAGGGGAGATTATAACATGGAATTTGAATGAGAAAGCGTCAATCGAAAATAGAACAAAGTTAAGACAAGCGCAATATATTACTTGGTCTAGTTACAAAAAAAAACACTCTCCATAAATGCCAAATTACGACATTACGAATCAGTTATTAAACCGGAAGCAATATATGCTTGTGAAACAATTTTCAAGTTAAACACTCATCAGTTACTGACACATTACAGAAGACTGATAGAAGAAATCTCAGAACTATAATTAATAAGAAACATCAGGTGGATGGTCAATGGCGTCTATTACCAAATGAAGTGGTTTATAAAGAAACTGAGTCTATAGTCAATACTATGTGAAAAAGGCGAATTGCTTTTTTTTGTCATATCTCACGCCTGCCGGATACCAGACAATTAAAAGTATTATTTAATTATTTTTTCAAAAGTATAACAAAGAACTCTTGGTTTATGGAAATTCAAAATGATCTGGATGAACTCAGCTTGACAATGTCCCAAATTGCTAACAAAGATGAGAAGAATATCTTGAAAAACAAGAACATCCGACTTCCCTTAAAAACCTTTACCTGCAAAACTTACACCATAAGCGATGCAGAGAGAGCGGCAAGGTCGACTAGAATGAAAATGTTTTGGGAAAAGAAGAAAAATAAGAAGCTGAATCTTTAATATTGTTTTTGAGATATGTATATACAGTAAAACTTCTTTTATACGATTCACACTTATATGTTTTCTACACTTATACGATTTTTTTCTTGGTCCCGGCAAAATCCCTATACTTTCCATGTTAATTTATTTCCGATATACGTTTTACATTTATTCGTTTTTCACGCTTATACGATCATATCTTACGTCCCCGAGAGAAAAATGCGTCGTTTATACGTTTACAACGGTTTCCCTACCTAAAATCTCTAAAAATATTGGAGCCAGAGACTTATGACACGCACTGTACGTTTCTCGGAAACCACCCCTCGCGCGGCGCAATGTTGTGGCGAGAGCGACCTTGAAGCTATGTTCAGCCGGAATTGCGTGTGTTGCGAAATACAACATCACTTGCTTCGGTGCTTCAGTTGTGGTTAACCTTGATAGCAGTGAACATGGGTGAAAGGAAGAGGAAGTGCATTACGATTGCTGTTGTTCACTTCTTAACGGGGGCCATCGCTCGCCGCTCGCCCGCGCTGCGGGCCTGTCTCCCGCCAGGCACTTTGCCGTAATGCCTAGCTCGCGCGGCCTATAGCCTATACTGTAGTTCACAGCTGGTGCTGAAAATGTTCGCCATTCACTGCTACACATCGCTGGCACCTCTTTATGAAATTGTCATTTACGTTCTGAAGTTCCTCACCACCGATTGACTGTATTTCAACTGTAATATAGTCTTTAAGCTCATTTTCGCGAAAGATTTCCTGTACTTTATTAAGGTATTTACACACGTTCACGTAATGAAAATCGCATTGGAACATCACACTGAGCACTAAAGACGTGAACAATTGACTAAACTGAACCCCACACTGCTAAAGCACACTGCAAAGGAGGGAAACTTGTGGCGCCAAGAAGCGCATTACGGCCAAGTGCTTGACGGGGGACCGGCTCGCGGCGGGTGCGAGCGAGGGTCCGCGTCGCATATAACACCAAGTCCCTGTATAACCCATAATGTCACATACATTTTGCTGTTTTTATTAGCGACTTTCATTTACGCGTTTTTCACGCTTATACGTTTTTTTCATTTGGTCCCTTGAAAATCGTATAAGTGAAGTTTTACTGTACTTGTTTTGGTTGAGTGCTCCAATGAGGGCGTAACATATGTAAATAAATAAATAAATAAATAAAGAGCAATAATTAAATAAACATTCTCTTTGCATGAAAACTATTTTAATCATATTTTCCAGCACAATAAAAATATTGAAAAAATCATTTTTTAATAGGCTTATAAAAAACTAAATATTAAAACTGAAATGATGCAGAAATGAAGATATAATGTTCGTAAGGGACTGCTTATAATATGTTTTTATTATATTTATTAAACACAATGTGTAAAGAAAAAATGAAAAGTAAGTTACATTATTGTCGTGATTTCACCAATCTTTAGTTTGTTCAGTTAGTGATAATGTCCTTTTTCTTACACTTCTGCAGGTGATATTTGGGGCACGGTTCATTACATAGCTTATAGATGCAGCGGTGGGAGCTTTCTGTGCAAATCTCCATGAAAGCCGTGTACTCTAAATCGGGTGTACAGGTGTCGGACTTGGAAGTTTGGTCCTTTCCAGAAGTCTGTTGTCATTGCGTCTGTTTCTGTTATCCCCTCCAGGATCTGTCTTGCGCTGCTGCTCCTCTCTTCGTTGAAGGTTGCAAATGCTTGCGTCTCTGATAATCTGAAGCAGTGTTTTATGTCATCTTCGAAGAGAGTTTCCTGTGCAAGGATATAGGCATAACTATTTCTTGTGGATTTTGAGATTGAGAACACCTTTTTGAGGAAGCTAGATTTAATGCTTTCTGGCTTCCTTGGATTTCCAACCGTCAGGTAGTTTCAGATTAGTTGTTGTATTCCATAGGTGGCCGTCGCCATGACTTTGAACTTAAATCGTGCCATTGCTGTTGAAACTGACAGTAGTTGTAATTTGGGTATGACATAAATATATAGTTTTATCTGCAGCTGCTGTTCTTTCTTGTATGTGTAGTGAAAACGTAATCCCCGTAGTTTGGAGGGTGATCCCCAAGTATTTGAAATTTGTTACGAATTCTAAGGGAGAGTTGCCTCAAGTGAAATAATAAATAATGTTATGGCTGTGATTTTGTTTCGTTGCCTCGCCGCTATGCCCTCGGGCTATGCTCTGCCTCTGTGTATTACCTGCGCCTTTCGCAACAGGGCTACTAGGACAAAGGGATGATCCAGAATATTCGTGACCCAGCCAGTGATGGAAATCTCGAGAAGACGTGATTCCTGGACGGGCCTAGAAGCATTCAGAGTCACCAGCCTGCTATATAAGAGCGACCTGGCCAGCGAGGTAGAGAGTGTTTTTCGAGCTAGTGCAAGCTTTTACCTGGGCGGCAGTTGTTGGTGACGTGACTTGCGAAACCCTAGTGAAGCTGATTCTCGACAGCGAAGGAGAATGAAGCCTATGGAGGAAGTGTGTCTTGAGCGAGTGTGTTTTCCAGTGCAACAGAGGTTAGTGTGGTGAATTGCAAAATCACCGGGGGCTGTTTCCCTAGGCAGCGGACAGCGAAGCAGAGTGTAGTGGTGAGTGACCGGCTATCGTAAATAACTGTGGCTTATTGACAAGTGAAAGGCAAGTGTTCCCTACAAGAGGAAACTAGAGTGAGATACTAATTGCTTGTATTTGCTATTTGTGTGGTGTATCTTTCTGGCCCGCATTAAAGCTAATACGTTTCTTTAAAGGAACAATTTGTGTTGTGCTTTCTACCCACCATAATCCAGTTAACGGAAGTGCCACTAGGGGGTGGCACGTAACAATAATAATAATATTGTATGGCCTCGGGTGCCGGGTGCAAGCTTTGTAATTTGACACCCAGAGGGTAGCTTGCATGTCGAATTTCGTCGTTCCTTGAATCACTATGAAAGTCAAGGAGGTTAGATATCTAAGCTCCTTGAACACTATAGCGCTTTCTAGTAGAGAAATGAGGAACTTTGTGTTGGCGTAAACTCCCGAGATTAATTTTGCCATTATGAACACGGCCTACTGAGTTCAAATGGGTCCTTTGACATGCTAACATCGTATGACATGCGTGTCGTATTTTTGCCACCTTAAAAAAAAAATCACTTGCCACGGCCAGGAGCGAACCTGCAGTCTTGGGGTTAGTAGACCGACACGCTATCCACTCACCCGCCGTGGCAAGTACAAGTGAAATGATCCCCCTTTGCAAGTTTGCCTCCTCTCCTAAAATTCATTGCTTTGGTTTTCGAGCCATTTATTTCCATTGAGTTGTCTGTTGCCCAGTTCCTGATGTCGTCCAATGCCGTTTGTAAATGTTCAGGGCTTTTGGAGAGAATGGCCATGTCATCCGCATACATCAGTAGTTTTATATTGACATTTATAGCATTGCCGATATCCGCTGTCATGATGTTGAATAAGACCGGACTCATTGGGTCTACTTGCAAGACCCCTCGTGTTTGTAGGATGTCATTCGTTGTAGTTATGCCGTCATACACCACTATATGGTTTGCTTCAAGGATACACTTGATGGTTTGGAGCTCCTGACTTGATTTGCCTAATATGCTCTCCAATTTGTTTAGTAATGTTGATCTGCTGATGCTGTCAAAAGCTTCGGAATAGTCTATGAAGATTACATATCGGGGAGTTGCGATGGGCGAGTGATGAGTTATTTCTTGAATAATTTCTTGCACCGTGTGCAGTGTTGATCTGCTTGGAGTGAATCCATATTGCAATGGAGGTATATTTGCATAAAGTTTTTGCGCGATGCGTCCTGACTTTGGAGAACAGTTTAAACATTACACTCCCTCTCTTTCCTTCCTTTGCCTTTGTAAAGTACTATTATAGTTGATCTTCTCCATTGTTGCGGTATTGAATTCACCATAACACATTTGTTGAATAGAGCAGTTAAAGGTTCTGTTATGTCTTGTAAGGTGACTTTTAGATGCTCCATGTAAATTCCGTCTGGCCCAGCCACTTTGTTATTTTTGCCGTTTCTTATAAAATGGATGACTTTATAATATTGATAGGCCGATTATGTCTGATGAATAAAGTTTTGCTCTCCATGAGCGTTTTCGGCTCGGTGTGTGTGTAAAAAATGTAACCTAATGATTTCCCACAATTTACACTTACCCTCAATTTACACTTTTTCATTCCAGATCCTTGAAAAGTGTAAAAAAGGGGTTATACTGTATATTTGTTTACTCTGACACTTTATTTTGTAAATTACGTGTAATATTCTTGTTTCTTGTCAATTATAGGTTGTAAGAAATCTACTCGAGATTATAATTATATTATGTTACCAAGCAAGAATTCCATCAGCTGTCATTCGTCGTTCAACCACACACATCGTCCATGTCTCGAATATAACAAGAAGAGGTCCTGTTGTTAGTACTGTAACCGTACGTTCTCTATTCGGGGGTGGTGGTATTTGATTTTACCATGAGGGATTCTTTACTATTAATATTTATTATCTTCACTTCACAATTTTTCCACATCACCACAAACAGCCACACTCATAATCTCTCGCCAAACAATACTCAGACCTAACCAACATAATTTTCAAGCAATATCTCTTCTCCCCTCATACATATAACCAAATTCATTCTCTTGCCAAACAATCTCAGACCTAACCAACATAATTTTCAAGCGATATCTCTTCTCCCCTCATACATATAACCAAATTCATTCTCTTGCCAAACAATCTCCATAGAAATATTACAACAGATACTAACTATCAAGAATAATCTCTATCATGGAACTAACAATCTTCTAAAGAATCACAGAATAATCTATAGATATATAAAAAAACAAATTAACATCGTAAAAGGAACTTGGAAAACACGCTTCACTGGCAAGGCGTGATATCTAGATATCTCTAACTTTGGGTAATGGACAGCACTCCCAGCAAGCGCCATTCTCTTAACCTAACATATGCTGAAGTTTGTAACCTCATTATGTTACAGTACGGGACTGAAATTTCCCATATATCTGCTAATAACAGGCCCTCATTTGGGCCTGCCATTCACGGATTTTAATCGAACTAAGAGTAATTTATAAGAACTTAAGTCTCACGTTTCCTCTGCAGATCTATTTACCACTGTGTTACAAATCAGTTGTTTTGACTTTGGTTTGCAGCCTGGACAGAGAGGACATCGTCAATGCGACTCTGACGAACACCAATAAGAGTTCCCTGAACAGTTACGGTTCTCCAATAACAACGCCTACTCAGGTGAGGGTAAAGGAGGAGCTGCCCGGTGCGGAACCTGAGGTGGTGGTGCTGGAGGACAACGAGGATGACCGCCAGAGTCACTACTCCATAGTCTCCTCAATGGACAACATGTTCGTGAGTGTTGAGCAGGTATGGCTTGTACACACACATGCAATCAATCAAGGGAAAGGGAAAGGGGGAGATAAAACAACGGGCAAGGTCAAAAGTGCATATTTAGACATTCAATGGCCCTCGTTTCCTGTTCTTCTGTTGCAATCTTCCAACAAGGAGAGGATGGAGTGAAAATACAGGAAAGTGACCCTGCATCTGTGTTCATCCTTTAACCTCCATTAGGATAAAACTCAGCAGTTCTTCTAGGTTTGTGTCTTGTCCAGGCGGGGAGACCAAGAGCCCGCCAATAAGCCAGCTTGGTGTCTTAGGCGAAACCCCACACAAGACACGGCACAAACCTAGAAGAATTGCTGAGTTTTAATTCACCGGCTGTGAAAGCCAATATACCATCTCCTTTAGGATAGCCTTCTAACGACTGCTGCTCAGGGTTGACTGGGGTTACTACCTCTCGGCTACGAGTGAGGCCGAGTCCACCCAGTTCTGAAATATCTAACAGAGCTGAGACCTCGTATGTAAGAGGCAAGCATGTTACCTCTACACTACTAGCCTGGGTAAAATAGACGAATACCACCTTGTGGTGTAGTGGCTAGCATTCTTGGCTGTCACTGCGGAGGTCCGGGACGATAGCTCTGGTGACAAATTTGTCTGTCAACTCTTGTTTGATTGTTGCATGATCAATCCGTCTGGCTTATTTATTACCTAAATGTGTGTAGGTCTCTTCCACTAGCATCGCCGTAACTTGAACTCCATTTTCCAGTTCGTTCAGGCCTGCATGTATTTTGTCCCCGACTACCTTGAGTGCTCTACACTTATATCGTATGTGTCCTGTTCTAGGGACAAGTTTCGAGGCATATAACTTCATGTCGCCCATATATAGGAGGAAGCTGAGATTATAAGCCTTATTTCTAACCCTGATGGTGAAGCCACAGCCAGTAGAATCAAGTTGAGAAGACAGAGGGTTCATCGATAACACAAACCATAAAGGGCTTCACGAATCCCCTTGGAAAATGCCCCATTTTGATAGAAATTATATCTGTTTCAAGATTTCCTGTAGGGTGCTAAGATGTATCCCTATTCTAAACTGAAAGTTCCCCTGCGGCTCGAATTTATACAACTGATGCACTGCCAGGAATGAGTCATGAGGCACAGAATCAAATCCTTTTGTATAGACAATAATATCCTGTAGAGTTCCGATGGCTTGATCACTTACCACCGAATCAACTTGGAGCAGTTTTGTACCTCCTCTTGCAACCATTTTGCTGCATAGCAAGAATGAGGCACCATGTTATAATCTTGTATAATGTTATTGATGGCTTCTACACTGCCGGAAGAAAAGACGACATCGATTTTGATCCGATGACGGCAGATGCCACCTGGGGGATAGTAGATGTACTGATAAGGGTTTCAACGTCGTCCACCAACAGATAGCGTAGTGGCATAGCTACCTGAGTGCCATCTGTGTACCATTTAATAGGGAAAGGTCAAGCCATACGGCTCATTGTGATGCAAACGTGTGAAGCAAGTAGGTACAATGCCACAGAGACGCAGTCGTGCTTCCAACATCCAACTGAGCGAGTTTGAAAGGTGTCAAATTGTAGCCTTCCGAGTGGTGGGATGGTCTTTTCGGAGAATTGCCCCACAAGTTGGCCGTGCTATGTCCGTTGTGCAACGATGCTGGTATCAGTGGTCACGTGAACATTCTCACATCCGTAGATGAGGTTCTGGACGTCCACGCAGCACAGACGTCCACCAGGATCGTCGTATTGTAAGGGCAGCAGTGGCAGATCGTACAGCTACCACAGCACAGATACGAGGGTTTGTGAGCCCAGAAGTGTCAACACGACCTGTTGCGATCCGGTTACTAGCAGTGGGTCTATGGGCACGCACACCTCTAGCCTGTCTTCCACTCACGCCACAGCATCGTACGTGCACGGCTCGATTGGTGCAGTCAGAAGATCACTTGGAAGATGGAATGGCGTGCCATGGTCTTCAGCTATGAAAGCAGTGTCTGCTTGCACGCAAGTGATGGTCGTTGGCGCGTTCGACGTAGACCTGGTGAGCGCTGTGTCGTAGAGTGCATTTGTCCAAGACATACCGGCCCCACCCCTGGCCTTATGGTCTGGGGTGCGATAAGCTACAACTCTCGTTCCCCTTTGGTGTTTATGGAGGGAACACTAACCAGCGTTCGGTACGTGCAGGATGTTGTTAGACCCGTTCTTTTGCCGTTCTTGCAACAGGAAGGGGATGTGTTGTTCCAACAGGATAATGCTTGCTCACACACTGCTCTTGCAACTCAACGTGCACTGGAGGGCGTGCAGCAGCTTCCCTGGCCAGCACAATCGCCCGACTTTTCGCCAATCGAGCACGTGTGGGACATGATGGGCCCACAAGTGACTCGTGTGACTGTGTGAACTGCTCGAGCAGGCGTGGAATAATGTATCCCAAGACAGAATTCGCCATGTGTATGATGACTGGATGCAAGAGTCAGTGCCTACATTGCCGCCCGTGGAGGCTACACCTTGTACTAACATAGGTGTTTCAGCATGGGTCAATACCTGATATCTCTGAACCGCTTGCCCTATTGATCTGTATATTTAATCATTTCATGTACTCGATTTGCACTGTTGCCACAATAAATCTTGAGTGTATTGGTAACCTCTAAAATGATGACTTTTTAAAAAAAAATTCTGGCAGTGTATTTAAGAGGAATTTTTATTTTCTTGAGGTGAAGTGAAGATTATTGTTGCAGGATCCTTTGGTGTGTCGCATGCTACGGGTGCCTACACCGCCCATCATGCCATGTGTGAGCGACGAAGCTGAACCTGGACCATCTCATGATTTCTTGGATTATCGTGTTTCCGGTGAGTTCAAATCCAGTGCTCATTTCTTTGAAACGCATCGGCCACTAAGACCTTAGAGCCGAACTATCTTCAGAATCTGTAGAGGAGTGGGATTCCTATTTTCAGCTCCAAGATTCGGAATGTGTCAGGGAACCAGCCTTAGGCTATAGACTGTTCTATAAACTATTTGAAGACTGCATTGCGTAGTCCCCACTACATTTAATCCAGTTTCAACAAAACACCAAGAAAAAAGTCTATGGACATGTAATGTTTAATTATTTTTCTTTCATGTTTCGGAGTTAAGAGGAAACTTAGGCTAAAGAAATGCAAGTAATAAAGTCAAGAATTTTAGGGTTATTTTACAATGAATTGACTTACCTATGGAAAGAAATTCTCGATCTTTTCTTAAACGTCTCCTTACATCCATACGCGACACAGTATTACACCATTTTGGCTTTGTAATGAATAAAACTCGCTTTAAAATGCCCAATTCTATCATCGTGTGTAGTATTTCAGTGTTCTAAATTAGTGCAGTTCACCACGGTGTTTTGTTGAGACTGCTAGTAAATGCCTCTCTGAACATAAAAATGCTTTAAGACCATATGCTGCATTAAATGTAGTGCAGTCGTCAATCATGTTCAGTGTCAAATTACAGGTTATGCTACAGATGTGACGGTGTAGTCTTTGATGATAAATATGCTGAGGTAATATTTGTCACCTTATTAAACATATGGACAGTACGTTTGGTTGAGCAAATTTTGAGATTCTTCTAGAATACATTGCATCCCTAAATTAGTCTTATTATTCGTAGAATTTCAAAGTTCTGGGTAATTTTTGCGAAGGTTTCTATGATTCATGTAAAATGGAATTTAAAACACAGTTCATCGATTATAATGTTTTCCTTTGTAGCAAATGTAACGCATAGCCTAGTTGTTAAAAACAATGCTTACTAAATCAATAGACTTCCTTATTTCCATTTGCCCATTTTGTGTTCTCCACTTTCATAAAATACTGAGGTGTAAGGTAACTTTGAATGAGAGCTCATCGTACGATAAAATTTTCTAAAGAACTGAAATTAGCCAAAATACATTTCCTAATGATGCAAAATAAATTAGGAAATGGTGTAGTAATAGATTGAACGTGTTGGGAGCCCTCGGCCGTTCAATCAAAAATGACCAGCTACACAAAAAACAATTCTGTTCAAAGATAAGTAGGCCTAATTCAGAGTTGTAAAAACAATTAACCTTTTTTTCTAAATAAATTATTTGTGGGTTTTCAATCGTGCCGTTTCATTGCCTCAACCTGTGAAAAAATGAAAATCCACAGCCTGCTTCCAGTCTCCGACCGGGTCAGGAATGGAATGAATGAAGCCCCCATCTAGCGGCGAGGATATGAACTGTGCCGGCTGCCGAGGCCTGACACACTCCTCTGGGGCAATGATTAAATGAATGATAGATGAAATGAAATGATAGTGGAGAGTGTTGCTGGAATGAAATGTTGACAGGGAAAACCAAAGTAATCGAAATATTGAATCAAAAAAGTTTCCGCCCAATCAATACCTTTCACATTAAAAATTTAATATATCTTTTTCATCTTAGGGACATGTTTCGAACAATATTTGTTCTTCTTCAGCCTATACATTTATCAACATTGTATCTTATCTTAGACATTTGCATATTTAAAACACATGCACAATAGACAATTCATTAAAAGCATACAACTAAATTCATTAAGAGCATACAACTAAAAAAAAAAAAAAAAAAACGTAATATTAAAACACTTGATAACACATTAAAAATAATTTTGAAATTTCTTGTTCCCATTTGTACTGGAAGGCCTTGCTATGACGGCTTATTAAACGGTGATAAGTAGTAGTTCAATGAGAAGCTCAGAGTCATCTCCCTCTGGCTTAAGTTTGCAGGTGATGTATTGATGGGTTTCACATGGCTTTTGGTTAATTTTCGTTAGTAGCTGCGTCATACGGATTGTTGTTTTAACTTGGTAAGGCGATCCTGCCGTGGGGTGTTTATTGTGGAGTAAACTGTAAAGATACGAAATTTAATTAAACTGTAAAATGCGTCTGAGAAGAAGAATAGATATATTTAAAGGGTTAACCAGTAACTTACTAGGTGACGTCTTGAATGTGACTTTCGGGTTTACTGAATGAAAACCTTCCTGCCTGGTGCTGTAATGAGCCAAAGGTCTAGTATTAGTATGTATGTGTGGGAGACGGAAACTGTTGCCGAATGATGTTGTATTAAGCGGCTTACCTGTCCTGCCTGTGAGACGTCTAGCGTGGAGCCGCGTTACACTGACTGACCTGCTATGCGCCGGCTGAGGCGAGTGTTTGCGGTAGTGTGTGGCGGGGAGGGGAGGGTAAGGAGAGGGGAACCTGTCTTGGCTGTGTGGAAGCAGGTGTGTGGGTGTGACGCGTGACGTCATATGTTTTGATTAGTAACTTCATGGGGGGTGCAGGGTTAGAGCTGATGTGGGAGGGAGATTGGTTTGAGTGTTATTCGGAAACGTTTGTTTATGCCGTTTGGAGTCGGGAAAAAATTTGTTGATGTTTTCATACAGAATGTTTACTTCGAAGTTGATTTCATTGAGATTGTATGTTGGGTTATTGCGCTGTGCATTATCAATTTCTATTTGTTCAAGCACGTTCATTATTGCTCCCTTCTTGGCATAGTGGATGATCTCCATATCATTCTGTATATTTGTAAATTTATGTTTGGTGTCCTGCATGTGCTGTCCCATGGCCGAAAATTTTCTATGTTTTATGGCGTTAACATGTTCGTAATATCTTGTAGTGAAGCTGCGTCCGGTCTGTCCTAGGTAATCTGCTCTACATTGTTGGCATTTAAGTTTATAAATGCCTGACGAATGATATTTGTTTGACTCGTTTATTTTCTTGGAGTTGAATATTAGTTTGTGGTTGTTATTGTTGGTTCTAAAGGCGATTTTAGTGTTGAATTTCTTGAAAATACTTGTTATGCCATAGGTGTATTGGTTGATATAAGTGAAGACGGCAAAATGTGTTTTCTCTTTCCTTAAGGGGGTGAGTTGAGATTGAGGTTTGTTTTTAATATTGTTAATGATTTTTACTATGTCTGGTCGAGTGTATCCATTGGCTTCAGCGACTTGAAAGATTGTGGCTATTTCTTGCTGGTAATCTTGTTCTGACATGGGAATGCTGATTGCTCTGTTGATGTAGCTGGCAAATGCTGCCCTTTTGTGGCCTTGGGGGTGGTTGGAATTCTTTCTGATTACAGTGCCTGTTTGTGTTGGTTTTCTATATATGCTGTATTGTATTTTTTCGTTCTTGGTGGTTATGTTGAGATCTAGGTAATTGATAGAGTTGTTGACTGTGGAGTCACCTGTGAATTTAATGTTAGCATCAATGCTATTCAGTTTGTTGAGTAATTGTTCGAAGTCAATGGTGTTTGTATCCAGAATTACAAAGATGTCATCCACATATCTCCCCCAAAAAAGAATGCCTTCTATTTTATTAATGATATCATTGGCTTCAATATGGTCGATGTAAATGTTGGCAAGTATGCCTGAGGCTGGGGAGCCCATCGCCAATCCTTGGTTTTGTTGATATATTTTGTCGTTAAACTTGAAATAGTTGTTGTTAAGAGTGAAGCTAAGGATCTTCATGAATTCCTCTATTTCTACTTTCGATAGTTTCTCATTGTCTAGAAGGTTCTTTCTGATTATTTTAATTGTTGTTTGGACCGGTATGTTAGTATACATGTCCTTAATGTCTATGGTGTGAATGGAATGTGTGGGCTTGATGCTTAGATTCTTGGTTCTCTCGCAGAATTGGAGGGAGTTCTTGAAAGATTTGTTAGCTTTGAAGGCATAGTTAGAACGAAGGAATTTCTGTATAAATTGAGACGTTCTGTAGATTGGACTGTTCCTGTAGTTGACTATTGGTCTAATTGGAATATTATCCTTGTGGATTTTGGGGAGTGATCTTAGGGTGGGAATGCTGGGGTTCATGTTAATCAAACTGTTACCTTGCTTTTCGTTCATTATGAAAGATGTGTCTTTGATTATTTGTTTAAGCTTTCTTTGGGTGGTTGCTGTTGGATCTTTGTTTAGTTTAGTAAAGTTTTTGTTGTCGAAAAATTCTTCAGTTTTCTTAACATAGTCCTCTTTGTTAATAATGACAGTGGTATTGCCTTTGTCTGCTTTTGTAATGATTAGATTATTTTCTTTTACCTTTTTGTTGAGCTGTGAAATTTCTGATCTAATTGTTGTGGTGTTATTGGTTTTGTTACGTTCTAAGACTTTATTTATTCTTTTATTTACTTCGTGTCGTGCTCCGTTTTGTTCGTCAAAGGGTAACTTCTTAATCGCGACCTCCGCTTCTGCGATGAGTAATGTGCTGTTTTTTCTGTTGTGACTAGCTTCCCAGTTGAACTGGGGACCTTTCTCAAGGATTTGTAGCTCTGTTTGGGAAAGGTTTATTGTAGGTTCTTGAAATTTGTGGATTTGTGGTGTGGGAACCTGTTCTGTTGTGCTGTTGTTCAAATTTGTGAGGTGGGTGAGTTTATTGTTCAAGGCTTCTCTTTTTTTATTTATTACGTTCTCAATAATGTTATGAGTGTAGGTGAGGAACTCGTTCCACTCTTTTGTTTCGGAATTATTGGCAGCTTCTAGGTGGGTGATGTATAATTTATTGTTAATGTGATTTTTCTTTATGTAAAGGAATTTAAGTTCTCTTTGTAGTAACTTTCTATTGATTATTTCTTGGGTCCTCTTCTCATACGCTGTTTGAATCTTTTTCTTTTGTATGAATTGAATGTGTTTAGGAACGAGTTTAAGGTTCCTGCATTTCTTAATGAATTCAATGTCTTTTGTACGACCCCTGGACTAAATAGGAGACGCGGGAATCGAACCCCGTTCCCAAACGTCGTACTCTGGCAGCCATTCACAAGGAATGAGCAACCAGGCGGGTAGTATACCCGGGATGTGGATTTGGGCCTCGTTATACCAAGGCGTGGGTCTGGGTAATACAAAACTGATGGTAGACGAATGCCCATGGGTTATAAAAAACGTAAATAAAAATATATTGAGAAAAACAAGGAAAATACAACATGTGGAAACAACACTGGTGTGAATAAGAAACACTCCTAACTATAACCTAACCCCACGTGGCATTGTGAATCCACGGTCACGGGAGACAATTACAACCTTAGTATTAAAAGCATATTCCTGGGATAGTAAGAAAGTGGTCCCTGCAAACGGGCCTAAAACAAGAACGCAACTTAATGTGAAAGGATAGTTACTGGTTGAAAATGAAATGCCGGGAGGCATTTTGGGAGAACCCAAGAACAAAACACAAAACAAGTAAAACGTGGTACATCCCAACAAAGGTACCGAAATAAAGAAATTAGCATAAAAGGAAAGACTAAAGGCAACTACTAGCCTTGAGCGAAATTGCTCCAAACGACAACTACCGTGACCGTTGTCCACATAATTAAATGGTTGGCGGCCGCCTGACATGAGACAAGCCGTTTCCAAGTGTAGGCCACATTCAATGCGATGTGCCCATTCGTCCATATCCTAACTAGCCCTCCAAAATATAACATTTCAGGTATAATTCAGAATTGAACAATCACAATTTAATTAATTATATCACACACGTGTACAATACCCAAGGGGTATGCACCCCTTAGAGATCATCCCCCCCATCATCTGTCTAAATCTCATAAAAGGCAACCCTTTAAAAGCCTACCCAATATCCATCAATACTATAAGGGCAGCTGGCTACTCCATAAAGCAGCTCAACCCTTGCGTAATTATGACACACAGCGACATACTACAAACTGGTTCAACTATGCCACAACGCGCTGACAGAACAGAGGCTAAAGGTATAAAAGGTGCCTTAAGTGGGTCACGAGGATCTCTCCATCATCAGTGCTTCGACGAGACAGCCGGAGGCTAACGACAGTGTCAACCGAGGTGAGTCAGTCAGTCAGTGTTCAGAATCCTACTTTTGTAACCTAACACCCACAGTTTGTACTCACATTATAACATCACAAGATCCCTTAAAAGGGACTAACAGTTACTCATTGCTGACCAATAAACACTTGGTCAGTCTCTTACACTTGCATTACTGATCTACACTCTTCTTCACGTCCCAACGTCCTTCCTTACTCCCGTCACAGTCAGACGTGACACACCGTAGTAATAACGCCAACTCAGACGTCATTGTATTCCTCACAGCGGCTCGCGTGCTCAAGTGAAGCGCGTGCCGAACCGCTGACACTAGCAAGGTGATTATATAATAAGTAGCCGGCTGGGCGACTAGTACATCGACCCGCGTGCTAAGGCTACACCCCTTAAACCACATTTACAGTCTTTATAGGAGCGCCCCCTAGTTCCTAACGCTAAACAACACTCCACACTGGTCAGCTTGCCCCTCCAAAGGCAGCTACCCCCTTTTAGACACTCCATTCAAAATCAATACAGTAACTCTTCCGTTTTAGGTCCTACCACCCCTAAATAAGGGATCTAAAACAGATGGTGGAGGCGGGGTACTACGCGCAGTAACAGGACTCGACCAACGAGCCCTCGTAGTCAAAACGACCCCCTCTGAACCGCAAAAAGCCAAGCAAATAGTGAGAAAATTTTTCCCCCAGACAAAAAGCACCATTTTTTTTTTGAGTGCTCCAAACTAGCTACACAGGGGAAATTCTTAACAAACCAACCCCCCAGCCCCATACAGAATCAGAGACATATAAGAATACACTGTCAAACACGCACAGATTTTTTTTTTTAAATTATTATTATTCTTATTGTAGGCCCATACACTTCAGTCAGCATGGCACCTCAGGCAGAGATTGCAAGCCATAGAGCCAATAGGGGTACGACAACAATACTTACACTACTACTCACCCTCATCGTCACCGGGATCCTCACAAGTGCCTTAAAACAAGCCCCAAGAGGGGCGAGGGTAAAGATTACCCCCGGCGTACATTGGAAACACATACGGGGGCAAACGGTTTACCAGGCCAATATACCCATCACCTATGACGTACCGGTAAAACAGGAATACGTACCGGTACCGTCGCCTACACTAAATGATGGCCACAAATCCCAAATATACTCACTATGGGAGGCCATCGAACAGGCACTCAACATACACGGTGATACAGAAAAACTCCGAGGGACATCCACCCCTGTGCAGACCATGCGGGGGAGGGACAAAAGAGAACTAACATTTATAGGAAACTTTTTACAATACTGCTGCGGCGTCGCTACAGAAGAGGACAGTAAAACATTACGAATGACGCAGCAGCAAATCGCGAGCTATACAGACAACTTAGGTAAAATGATCCACGCGAACCACAAGGACTTAACCGAGACTACACTTAAGCTAAACAATTGGACACATACGGTACACGACTCTATCGCCACAATCACGAAACAAATACAAGCACTTGCGAACGCAACCCGAGCAAACAAAGAGGCGCAAGACACTATACTGGCTTCCACAGCCCAGATGGCTATGGGGAATGCCATAAGTATTTACAATGCCATCATGAGCATGCACAGACAACAAGATTTAATGGCATGCAGACAACACAAGATACCCGAAAACACCATACACACAAGCACCCTGCGAGAGGATCTAACTAACCTCCAACACAAGCTCGCGAAACACAATTACCAACTAGCCACTTCCATAGAACAGATAAGCTGGTATTACACGAAGCCAATATGCTCGTGCATATACCATGCTAACAGGTTACACATTAAAATCAACATACCTATAGTCGAGGAAAGTGCACGGTGGAATCTATTCGAGTACATTCCTATACCGTACAAGTGGCTAGGGGGCACATGCACACTCATACACGAGCCGACGCTGCTGGCGGTTAATGGCCACGACATTCGGGTACTAACAGGGAATGCGCTACATGACTGCATTACACAGATCAATGCGCTCTGCTACATACCCCGGTTTCAAGAGGTGACCACAATCCAGCCCGCTTGTGCAGTCCACCTTTACAATAACGCGCCGACTGATAAAATACTGGAATCCTGCGCATATAGATGCGACGAAGGATCACAAAGAGCCCTTATCACACAAATTGATATGGACAAGTTTATTGTAACAAATCCTACGGCGGAAATGGGTACCCAATGCCCAGAAGGAAGGACAACCCTACTGCACCCACATACGGAGGCACCGCCGGGGGCTCTAGAGATACACCTCCCATGCAATTGCCAACTGGTAGAGGGCGACATCATCCTGATACCCCAGGCGTTTCCGTGTGACGCCAAAATGGTTAAGGAATTAGCCATCACACACACATTGCCGGCAGCATGGACTAAACAAATACAATTGCAACTACACGACTTCGAACCCTTACAGACAAAGCCGTTATGGTACGATAACATAACGGCCATACTCAATTCCAACTGGTCATCAGTCATTCCGACATTCAATGTAACACAGACACCTTTTAGACATCACACACAGCCCCTACAGATACCAGGACTTCACCAATCCTGGTACGACCTAGACACCACGACAACTTCCACTATGGCATGGAACGCCGGAATGACCGTGGTGATTATTTACATGTTCAGCCAGACAGATGGCAATGGCTAGAGACATCCGGCAATTACACGCACATAGGGCAAATACATGAGACAAAACCACTAAGCCAGACACAAGCCATTAAGCGACCCTCACCGCCAGTTCAAAGGGCAAATTTGCCAGAACGGAGGCGAACACCGGCATTAGTCCCTCAGGATGCACGGTACACGCACATACAGATTAAACAGGCATTACCATACAATACACGGGGATTAGGAAAGGTATTATTACCCACCCCACAAAACCTCGCAGTCAAACATACATACACTCCCGCAAAATCTGCTAAGATAGCGCCAAGCGCAATAACGCCCTTAAATACAGGTACACTTAGACCTAGAAACACGCGCTACGGTGGAAGTAGGGCAAGGCTTACTTTGCTAGAAATTCCGCCGGAAAACAGTAAAGAAACACCTCAATGGATTTCAGAGGCCTATAATATCGTAACAGGGCAAAACCCTTCACCTTTCTGAGCACTGAAGCTCGAAAGACGATAACGACTTCCACCAAGGCCAAAGAAATAAAATAACATCACTTCCCCCATCATAAATGGCCACACAAGTTCTTTCACGCGGGAGATATCAGAAAATAGACCGACAATTACATAGTAAACATAAACTGCGCATTTTTTTTTCTTTCTCGTATTTTATGTATATACAGGGCAACATGGCCAAATTAGAAGTGAGTAATTTTAAATCCTTCTGTGTTTTTTTTTGGGAACCATGGCATCTTTCTATTAGGCCATCACTAAGCCAAGTGAAAGCCCATCAGGCTTAAGGCCGGAAAGAGATATTTTGAACACAACTTAGGCATAAAATCACAGCATAGAGCTTAAGGGAGTCTTTCTAAGTAGAAATGACTAGACGTTCTACGTTATGGTTCCACAGTTTGACAGATTCTCTTGTTGCGGGCGAAAACCGTAAGCATGGCAAGAATTAAGAATCTCAAACTAGTTTCAAAAAAAAAAAATTTTGGGAGGTGTGCTTTAACCAACTAAAAAGCCCAATTGCACACCGGGATGAGACACTGTCATTTTGGTGAGTTACAATTACTTTGATAGGCAGGTTTGACTCCCACAGTGCACTGGCTTTGCTCGTGACGTGGATACAAGGGTATCAGTTACGTCTGGCAATGGCCTTCCTAAGGTGTACTAGACAGTGTCGGTAGATTCCCCTGAGACGTAACCAGATGACGGTAGTACTCACGTTACCAAAATGGTAAATACTACACTCAGGTCCCAATCACCATTTTTTTTCAAAAACATAGTGCTCACGACATAATTTTTAGAGACTAACGCCACCTACTATTATTTTCTTTCAATGTGCTCTCTTAATTCAGAGCGGGGCATAAATAATTTTTTTTTGTTTCACACATTTAGCCCAAGAAAGAAAAATGGCCAAATAAACTATATATATATTTTATACATAGGTATACATAACACAACACTCGGGGACACAAGTGTAGTCAATGGAAGGTTCTTTTACAGACGGCCAATGCATATGAGATTTCCGAAGTGAAATGCCATGGCCTGTGGTTTGGATTCCAAGTAAAACGGAAATCCCGTGGCACATGATCTCCAGAAATGGTCACGTTAAACCACAAAATTCCCCTCTTGCCTTTTTATAATGAGAAGAGCACTAACAGAAAGCAGGCTGATTAAGAACACATGTTCGGATACACAGCGTTATCGAAACAAGTAAACAAGCGAGCGCGCAAGACATTGCAACCCGACACCACCATACTCAGCAGTAAAGCAGACCTCAGTGATAAACTGCGAGCCTTACAGACGACAGTTCCCAAAGCACACTGCACGGAATCATTCATAGCCAACCCAAGAGCCCTATATCTTCAAAATTTACACTACGAGGAGAGGGCAAAAATAAGCAAACTCCTCGCAGGAAGGTATACTAGGGGTTGCGCATAGAAAAACACACAGCCCATTTGCCATAGTGTAGGCGGCACAGAAATGGCCACCAAATCTTTACAGACAACCGGCTTCGAACCCATGTCCACACACAAAAACCTCGTACCGAAAACTAACTAAACAACGGTATTTTCGGTACGAGAAACACAAACAAAATACAGACAGAATGCCCGCAGAACATGAACAACGCAGACATATAACACAGAGAATTACATAGAACACGGGTTCGAACCCCAGAGAAAATTGCACGCCAGGGAAAAACAAGCAGACGGCCTTCCAATCACACCAAAATTGGCCCATATAACGGCTTAGACAGATAATACTACATTCCTGCGGCCAAATGACAGGCATAAAATTCCAGAAATACACTTGACAGGGAAAATGGACTTTCCAGACAGAGACATATAAATTTCGTAAGACAACGGTCTTACGGAATAATGGCCACACAACGGCAAGGGTAGCAGGGCGGATTACCACATCGGGCCGCCAGGAATTTAACACAATGACCACACTGGCATACGTGCAGAAAAACACGCAACAGTGGTTAACCTACATAAAATCCCGGCCTGAAGTTACACACACAAACTGATGACTTGCAGACTTAGCCACTTTGCAACACTGTCGATGACAAAACGCGATTGTGTAGTGGCAGTGACCATGAATAAACAAATGCAGAACAATCATAACACTATACATTTTTCAACACTGCGAAAGCATTTATCAACAAGCAGACGTCACAGACCAAAACTTGTCGCAGGCCCAGAGTAGCACGTTCGTAAAGACGTTGGCAGGCCACGGGCGCTTCCTACCCATACACAATATACACAGTAGGACTTAGCCCTACAGCAGACCAGGCGTCCGCGTGGTGTAGCGGAGCGTAGTCACACACACACACACAAACGCGCTCACCAATCAGGGGCGAACATAGGGACTTTGAGGAAACGGGACCTCCCCTTAACAACTTCTTTTTGCGACCCTAGTCCCGAAACAAATCATTCCAGGCGACTAGGACTTAGCCCTATAACGGACCAGCGTAGGTCGTGAAGCTTCGCTATCCCAAAGCGCGGATAGAAAACCAACATGGACCAAGGGAGGATGACAAGAGAACATGCTAACAGCGTCCCACTCTACTCCCTTCCCATAACCTTTTCACGTCCAAACATAAACAACGCAGACACAGGAACACGACCAAAACAGCTACACTACACTACAAAGTATACATAAGGGTTGGTAAACTTCATGTGTTTACAGAAAGGGCATGCTACGCCTTGAGCCCCACCGCTATCACCTGAATGAGAGGGGTGCATCGGCAAACACCAACTAAGCGTAATGCACATCTCCATATGAGAGATGAGGCCATAAGTAATAAATACTAACCATTTTTTTTTGAATTTAAATCATCCCGCATGAGAGGGAAATATATTAGTATTATGCCCCAACCTACACCTATCCATACATGAGTGCAAACGCCTCATATCCAGACGCATGCATGTATATCCCATCCATTCACCAGGGGATATTGATATCAGACCGGCATGGATTTTTATTTTATTTTTTGCAACCCCGGGAATTACCTGCCCCGTTCCACTCACTGTAGGAGCATCCCAGCACAAAAACCGGTTCCAGGCCGCCACTAACGCGGAATTCGGAAGTGCGCTACCTCCTCCTACCCTGCTTTAACCCACTCTACAGATAACTACCCCCAGATCACAATAACAGGGTACCTGACGCCACAGACCCTACTAACACCTCCATCAAGGTTAAAAAAGAGCATTATCGCTGGAGAAGCTGATATAGCACAGGTAGCCTAAAGTAGTCTACGTATGTAGAGGTTTTACCAGCCCACCACACTGGAAGTATTTTACATTTGACACTTTTTACACAGGTTACACCTATATTTAAAAAAAAAAAAAAGGGAATCTGAAACACCCTGGCTGATGATACCGGCGTTAGCCAAAGGTCAAAAGCACAACACTAGGAGCAGAGCTGGGGAAGGCGATGTGGACCCTTACCCCAGTTGGCTCATCAAATTACTGACGACTAGACCAAATAGACGAACCACGTAAGGTCAAAGCATTCGCGGCCTGGTCGGGCAAGCTCTGGAATCCTAGGTGCGCATAAACCGCCCCTGGGAGGAAGGGATGCTAAACCCACTTTGAGCCACGGTCGTCGAAGCCAAGACCTGCAGGGAGACTTTCTGAGAATGGCGGGAGAAATAGCTCACTCCGCGCCGGCCTCGGGAGCTATCCCTAGAGACGACCATATTATGACTAGACTGTTAGTTAAATTTACGTAAGTAGGACTTCCATGGCGGGGAGTCAGACTCCTATTCGTCAGGAGTGAAGCAGGATCCAAGGGTTCAGCAGGACCAATCCTAGATCCGACAAGTCCTTACCCCGCGAGGTGAAGGTGAAGACCACGACGGTAATCAATAATGCAGAATGAAATATGAATATATATATATGGAATGTACGCGCTCATTCGGTCCTGCGCCCACGTAAATGGACGACAACGGGTCGCCAGAGTTCTTAAATGAGTAGCATAGCGGGCACTCAAAAGGGTTCAGTGGGCCAACCCAGCAATGCCGATTAAGGCGAAGAGGACTCCCCGGACGCTCACTTCCCGGAGGACACATGAATACAAATATTGCGGCTGACACAGGCGAAGAGGACTCCCCGGACGCTCACTTCCCGGAGGACACATGAATACAAATATTGCGGCCGACACAGGCGAAGAGGACTCCCCGGACGCTTTCTTCCCGGAGGATATTATGCCATTGGACCACACTGTCCAATGCCCACATAAATGACGACGCATCGGGCAGTCAGAGGGCATTCAGAGAGGGGCATTGCGCGCCCCTCACAGGAGCCAAGTGGGCGGCTCACCTACGTCAAATAGGAACAGCACCCGGTTATGAACACGAAAGTTACAGCGGGCGAAACGGTTAGCTTAGTGGCACCGTAAGCGCCTGCGCATAGATTAGTCCTAGTAATAGACGTCGACACCTAGAGTTAAGGGGACGGAATCTAGCGACCCTAGAGACAACCGGTGTTTCTGGGGCTCGTGCGGGTGGTGATCTGGGGATTTAATTGCCCCAGGCGATCGTCCTAGGCCAAATTTAGTTATAGACGGTTGCATTTGACACGCAACCTAGGATTAAGCAAATTTAATGAACACTGTTGCAATTCAGCACAGCATCTTTCGGCAATAGATTAAGGCAACCCTCTCGGCTTAGATGTAGTTTTTTTTTATATATACCATAAGTAGAATAAGTAGTATAAGAGAACGCCGTTCGGCGCCTGATGACCCACAAATCCGTCATCAGGGTAAGTCCGATAACTCATGATAAGTTATTATAATGTAGCATAGTCTTACATTTAAGACAATTTTTTTTAATACATATATTGAGGTAAAATTTCGGCGCCTGGCGGCCCAAATTCGTTGCCAGGGTAAGCCCAATACTACAACACATTAGGAAATGACGTCACGGCACCATATAGGGTAAGCCCGGCCATATATCGAGTAATAATAACCATGCCATTCTTTTCACAGGTAAAAAGGGGCTTCAGACTGTGGCAACGCTGCCACAGGAAGCGGCATATGGAATAGGGAATTTCAATGTTTTGTTAACCTCTCCATTTTTTTTTGCAGGCATTGTCACCTAGAATATGACACGTGTAATTATGATTTTGCTGCCAGATAGCAGCAACATGCTATTTAATGCCCCCTTATTGTAGTATTATACCTGTGCATACTAACCTCCATTTAACATTCATTCTCACTTACACACTCACTACATTTTTTTTTTACAGCTACACGTCAATAATCTGCACAGCGGGAATGATGCCTGTGGGGCATCAGGCTTGCTGGCAGATCTGCATAAAACAAAAACACTTGAAGCGTCAAAATGCGACGCAGCTTACGGCGATGAGGGCGCAACCGGCATGTGGCGGCGACCCTCATGGCCAAGTGTGCAAGCATTCACCCACAGAGGATGCTTCACAGACTAGGTATTAAGAATACACTGCAAGCGGTACGACCACTCAACCGTGCCAAGAGGTGGCCGTATAGGATCAGCCGTGATACGGCAAGCGTACGTACAAACAGGTAGCGTGCACGCGAGGATCCAAACAAAAACTAGAATTATAAGGGTTTAGCGCGCTTAAGTAGACATAAGGTCATTGTAGTTCATAATTTTAAAGAGTAAACTACATACATATTCATGCGCCCACGGGCAATTATTCCAATGGAAATTCCTAAATGTCAGCATCGCAACATAATACATTAAACACTATATATATTTTTGTCTGTTTATCAAGTTCACGTGTACACGATGTCTATATTTTTGTTTTGTTTTGTTTCGTTTGCTAAGGTAACACGTAACCAATGTCTGTGAATTGTTTTCTTTCATTTTTCTCTCTTCTAACTTCCCCATTTGTCAGGGTGTTCCGTTTTATCCCACACCAATAAATACATTTTAAATATTTCCTTTAAATTATACCCTGGAACACCCATTTTTTTTCTATTCTCTCCTATCTTCTTTATTGCAGGGAGCACTTTTTCCCCAAGATAGGGCGGACGACGCAATCATCCGTTCGGCCCTGGGTTTTTCCTCCCTGCACAACTATGTAACCATGTATAACCATGTTTTTTTTCTTTTTTATGCCGACAACGGCAATGGCGATTGTGCCTCAATAGCAATTATTTTCTTTATTCAACAATGTTAATGCACATTTCACCATGCAATGTAAAATTTATATACATATATATCTATGTACACCCCATAACCCTCCCTTCTGAACACGGGCTGACCGCACACCTACACTTCTGCACGACGACACCCGTTCCATACGACGACGCTTACGACGCCACCACCAGAAGAGACGAGGGGGATTCAAAAACTACTACGACAACATCCCAACCCCAAGTGCCCTTCCCGGTCGCGAGGACGCGACCAAATGGAGGAAGAGGCTTGTACAATACCCAAGGGGTATGCACCCCTTAGAGATCATCCCCCCCATCATCTGTCTAAATCTCATAAAAGGCAACCCTTTAAAAGCCTACCCAATATCCATCAATACTATAAGGGCAGCTGGCTACTCCATAAAGCAGCTCAACCCTTGCGTAATTATGACACACAGCGACATACTACAAACTGGTTCAACTATGCCACAACGCGCTGACAGAACAGAGGCTAAAGGTATAAAAGGTGCCTTAAGTGGGTCACGAGGATCTCTCCATCATCAGTGCTTCGACGAGACAGCCGGAGGCTAACGACAGTGTCAACCGAGGTGAGTCAGTCAGTCAGTGTTCAGAATCCTACTTTTGTAACCTAACACCCACAGTTTGTACTCACATTATAACATCACAAGATCCCTTAAAAGGGACTAACAGTTACTCATTGCTGACCAATAAACACTTGGTCAGTCTCTTACACTTGCATTACTGATCTACACTCTTCTTCACGTCCCAACGTCCTTCCTTACTCCCGTCACAGTCAGACGTGACACACCGTAGTAATAACGCCAACTCAGACGTCATTGTATTCCTCACAGCGGCTCGCGTGCTCAAGTGAAGCGCGTGCCGAACCGCTGACACTAGCAAGGTGATTATATAATAAGTAGCCGGCTGGGCGACTAGTACATCGACCCGCGTGCTAAGGCTACACCCATTAAACCACATTTACAGTCTTTATAGGAGCGCCCCCTAGTTCCTAACGCTAAACAACACTCCACACTGGTCAGCTTGCCCCTCCAAAGGCAGCTACCCCCTTTTAGACACTCCATTCAAAATCAATACAGTAACTCTTCCGTTTTAGGTCCTACCACCCCTAAATAAGGGATCTAAAACACACGGTTTAATAGTTCTGTCGATGTTGCTCGATACCAAAGAAACTGGTTGTGAAGGCAAGCCGCCATTGGCTATGGGCCTTGCAGTTCATACTAGTGCAAAGTTTTTGATAAACAAGTCAATTAATCTTAAATTCGGTAGACTTTCCTCACGGCGACACTGTGAGCTGATAATTATTCTGTAGTACTGGAGTCCACAATAGTTATTGTAAAAGATCAGAAGCTTTACCTTAATTTCGGTGGTAGGCCACATGGCCTGTATGGAATGCCCAGCTCGAAGAGCTCGGACCAGAACACTCTTGTCCGCGGCACGGTTCAGAAGCTTGTGGGGAGAGAGACGCTCTCAGAGAACGCTTCAGGCGAGGCGACAGGAGAGTCGCGCGCGCCTCACGGAGAGTTTAGGAATTAGACACTACCAACTGCAGTCGGTCCTCAGAGTCACGGAAACCACCTCGCTGGCCCAACCACAAAGACATTTCAGTTGGCAGGCCGGACCAGGCCTACTCAATATGCAAGTCACTGTGCGCGGGATCGCGCCATTGGTTCATTTGAACCAGCCGGGCCAATAGCGTCAGAGGAGGCCTCAAGACGAAGTTCAGCTAGCCCGGAACAGTCCATTCGTCCAGGCGGGACAGTTCATTTGTAGAGGATGGGGGAGGACATCGCCAGCGGCGGGACATTCAAATATAAGTGATACACAAGTCACGTAGAAAGGCCGCCCGGGTAGCCGCGGGCAGGGGCAGAAATGTGTGCCAGTCTTTGGAGTGGCACAGCCTCCCCCTCATAAAGCCGACAGTGGGGGTGAGCCAACAGGGAGAGGCTCCCCCCCGTAAGTTCACTTGAGGATGGCTAAGTTCGCCCACAGGCAAAATAATGTTTGTCCATGCGTCACTCACTGCACCAGGAAGTCGAAACAACAGGAAGGAAGAAATGCCCAACTAATGATGTCGTGAAGACCCCAGGGCTTGGCAAGAAGGAACACCAACAGCACCATACCACCATACCAGATGACCACCATATCATCACTCGAACATCACCATAGTACCACTCCAGTCGTTCAGCATCCAGGGTCGACATCAGGGAAGAGATCACCATCCGCACCGACCAGCAGGCATCAGGATCACCATCAGATGGAAGACGACGTCATGATAGCGACCTTGGCCCAGGCCACCACCATCTCCAGGTGTGAGGGGGGCCACCCTCACACTGGACCACCACTGAAACAGCCAAGGAGAAGAGCAGACACAGCACGCAGAGGCGCAACACAAGGTTGGGTTGGCCTCTTCACCAGCAGGGTCGAAGAATGCCACTGGTCTGAGAGAGACCAGGGCGAGAGCTTGAGCAACTTCCGTAGCACATGTTAGGACTTTTCACTGTGCGAGCAAGGACTTGGCAATTCACTTGCCTTAGTGATACGAGATCACATTCACTTTCATAGGGGCGATGCACACACAATGCACACGCAAACTTTAGGTTTAGCAGAATTACGTTAACGTTAAGTCACTAAAATGAGAAGAAACACTGGACAGCGTTCTCTTGAATTTTGTTACCTCCACTTCACTGGAGTTATAACCTACACAGAACTGGTACCCAACCAAAATCCTAACGTTACAACGCTATATTGAATAAAAGGAAAATCTTTATACATTTTTCACCGTAGTGATAAAATACTGAGATGGGGTAGCACGAAAGAAATCTAGGGGAACCCACGACCACAGGAATGGCTCAGCTCTCACAATACAGGGGAGATCATTAAACAGTTACCTTGTCACCATGCAGATCACAACTGGTGTCAACAAATTTCCAACATTTACATTTACAATTTACCTTTTACATTACATTACTTATACATCAAATGCTCTTTAGTACACGGAACGCAGAACAGGAAACGCCCATACACGGAACGCAGAGAACAGAACAGGAACACACACTTCACTAAACCTTTACAACTCACCAACACGATTACAGGAACAGTGACTCAAGAAACAGAAAATTACCAATTCGACCCGATGGGTCATCTTCAACGACCCCAAGGCGCCTGCGAGCAAATGCAGGGCAACCTTCATCACCACCACAACGTAACAGGTACAGCCACCACTTCACGATGCCCGCCACGCACATGGAACTAGTCAACAGTTCTTAACTCTCTACGCTACACACAGCGCACAAACCAAATTCAACGAGGAAAGGGTCCGACACCAGGGCTGCGAGCAAATGCAGTAATCCCTGATATCCACACACACACCAGAACAAGAGCACCACGACTCAGAACGTATCCATGTTCACTTCAACACTACCAAAAACAGAACGAAGAAATAGGCCACAAAGGGCGTAGAAAGACCTCAAGCAGGTCCCGCTAACAAGAACGAAAACTTGAAAAGAAAAACCAGAAGACCCTTTATGCCTCTCTCTAGATGAGATCTCTCCTCGGCGAAAACTGACTCACGATGTACTTGTGGAGATATTGCACAATCTCGGCAATTGAACGCAACAGAAGCACAACTTCAGCTTCACGTCTGTCGGCACAGCGTCATACCAAGACAGCACCACACACACGACTCCAAGAACTCCACACGATACCAAAATACAATAAAGGAGATCACTGTTACCAAATCACAACACCCCAAAAAAAAACTACTACAACTCACACTACACCTTCACGTTCTGCGTTCTCAGCTTCCTCGACTTCCTCTGCCTCACGTTCATCAGCACGTTTACAATACGACAAGTGGGTGCGAAAAATGCGCCTTCTTTCATTGTCCTCCAATAGGACAGTAACATCGGTAGGAAAGGATAAAATTCGATACGGACCACGGAATCTTGGCATGAGCTTGCCACTTACTTGGTGACCGGGAGTTTTCCTCCAAAAGCTTTTGACATACACAAGATCGTCAACTTTAAATTTATTCTGACCACGACCTTGATTGTACCTCTGGGCCAACTTGTCGTGAGATATCTTGATAGCACGCTGAGCTTCCTTCCAAATTTCACGGACGCGCTCAGGACTAGGCTGATCGGGAAGAAGTTCGTTAAGAGACCAAAGGTTTGACAACGGAGAATTAGGCACGAATGCGTGCATCAAGGAAAATGGGGTTTTACCATGGCTTTCGTGCTCAGCAGTATTGAAAGCATAGGCCAACCAATGCAATGAGGAATCCCATTTTGCATGATTGTCCCGATGATACGCGATCAACGCGGCTCTCAGATTTCTATTGACCCTCTCGGCCAAACTAGGATTAGGATAATACGGAGTAGTCGTAACATGAGAAATAGAATACTCGAAACAGAAGTTACGGAACTGATTAGAAGTAAAGGTACGAGCATTGTCAGAAATGAGGTACTGACAGGGACCAAATGAAGTAAAAATGACTTTCAAACATTTAATGACGGCAGCAGTGTTGCTCGTCTTGGTGGGAAAAATCCAGCAAAATCTCGAGAATCCGTCGACACAGACTAGCGCGAAGCGGTTACCTAACCTGGATCTCGGAAAAGGCCCGACGAAGTCAATATACAACCTCTCCATAGGTCGCAACACGGGTTCAGACGCTAGAAATCCCATTCTACTGTTGACCGCAGGTTTACTCACGTTGCAACTACGACAACCCAAAACAAATCTCTTAATATCTCGGTCCATATACTTCCAAGTAAAGGATTGTTTTACCTTTTGACGAGTTTTGAAGACTCCTAAATGACCACCCACTGGTGACTCATGGAAATACCTTAACATTGCGTCCACTAATTGGACAGGCAAGACGACTTTCGGTTTCTTGTCATGCCTGGCAACATAGCATAACACGCCTGACCTAAGAAGGTAAGGTTTTACAACCTCACCAGCATCTAATTTGGAAATGATTAATTTTAACTCTTGATCTTCCTTCTGATGAATGACTATATCCTTAAACAAAAGGGGAGAATTGCTTAACATGTGTTGAGCGGAACAAACACCAACAACATCGGATTCCACAGGAACGGGTTCCGGTCTCTTAAGGGGAGATTCCTCGTACATCCTACTAAGCGAATCTGCAATGACATTGTCTGTCCCTTTTATGTGTCGAACGGTGAAATTGAAAGATGAAATGCGAGTCGCCCACCGAGCGATACGCCCAGTGTTCCTCGGTCTGGCCAAGACCCAGCTCAGGGCTTGGTTATCGGTCTCCAATTCGAACGGCACATGTTCGACATACATCCTAAACTTTTCCAAGCCGAACATGACAGCGAGGCCTTCGAGCTCATATACAGAATAGCGAGACTCGGGAGCAGTTAAGGTCCTTGAAGCGAAAGCAATAGGACGACGACCTTCGTCACCTTCCTGTAAGAGAACAGCTGCAACGGCGCCTAAAGAGGCATCAGTCTGTACAATAAATTTCTTGCTAAAATCAGGAACAGCAAGAACTGGAGCATTACACAAAGCTTCTTTTAGCTCATCGAAGGCGGCTTGTTGAGACTCACCCCACTCAAACAGAACCTTCTTCTGACGTAGTTTATTCAAGGGCATAGCCTTACTAGCGAAATCAGGGATAAATTTTCGAAAGAAATTGGCCATGCCAACGAAGCGGGCCACGCCCTTGACATTGACGGGTCTCTTGAAGTCACGAATGCCCTGGGTGCGAGAGCTGTCGATCGACACACCAGCGGCCGAAATAACATGCCCCAGAAAGGAAATTTGAGGTTTAGCGAAAAACACCTTAGAAAGCTTCACAGTTAGCCCAGCGTTCTTCAAACGCTCGGAACACTTCACGAAGATGACGAACATGATCTTCAAATGTCTTACTGTACACTACGACATCGTCCAAATAGTGGTACAGATACTCAAACTTAATGCCAGCGAAAACCTTATCCAACAATCTGCTTAACACAGCGCCTCCGGTAGTGAGGCCAAAGGGAAGCCCATTAAATTCAAAGAGATTCCAATCCGTCGCGAAGGCGGTAAGATGCTTACTCTCCTCGGCTAAGGGAACCTGATAGTATGCCTGGTTCAGATCGATGAGACTATAGTACTTAGCATCCTTGAACCACGAAAAACATGAGTGAAGATCAGGAAGGGGGATAGATTCCATCGACACCTTCTTATTGAGCCTTCGGTAATCCACAACGGGTCTAAAACCACCATTCGGTTTGGGCACTAGAAACATAGGCGATGAGTATGAAGAAATAGAGGGGCGAATAACTCCATCAGCCAACATCTGGTCAATTATCTTCTTAAGTTCTTTCATCTTAGGCGGACTAAGTCGGTAGGGAGGATGCCTAACTGGAGTATTGTCTGACATGACAATCTTGTAAGAGATCAAATCAGCGACACCTAGCTTGTCGGTAAAAACTTCCGGAAAACGAGAACACAAATCACGTATAATCGTCGCTTGACCATCAGAAAGATCGCTAAGATCCAGGCCGTTGACACTACTTGACAACTCGGGAACGTCTTCATCATTGATGTCCACCGCACTGGTGCCAACATCATACCTCTCAGTAGCAGAAAACTTTAATTTCAACTGCGGACAGAAATTAAACCAAAAGGTTTCTCTTTTAACGTCCAGTGACAAACCGGAATGCGAGAAGAAATTTGCGCCTAAAATCACAGGGCAAGATAAATTGGACACGATCCAAAATGGAAACTTCCACGCAAAATTATGAATCTTAACCTTTAACTTGACAACCCCCAGAACTGTTAGTTGAGAATTATTAGCTGAAACTAAACGAACATCAATTTTAGAGAGAGGGGGAAATTTGCACATGCCTTTCATGGCCCTATACCATTCCTCACTCATCAGTGACGCGGCACTGCCAGAATCCAACAAGGCTTTAACGTTGGCATCATTGATCAAAATGCCAGCAATAGGTGCAGGTAATAAGGAACTCACGGAAACCTTCGAACAACCTCCGATTCTATTATCGTTTGCATTGACAACGGATGACATCGGTATTCCCTCACGATGCCCGGTCTCCGGATGTCATTACGGAGGAGCATTACACATGCGGTCTGAATGACCGAAACGACCACAGGCATTACATTTCACAGAACTGCTATTCACTCGACCTCGAGCTTCTTGACGATTCGAATATTCACCACGGTTAGTAGCTTCTTGGTGTCTGACATCACCTCTACTATTTGAAGGACCTTGGAAGCGGACATTCCTTCCAGACTTAAAATTACCAGAACTCCTGACTTCATCATTACGAACAGGACTACTCTGAGGCTGATTACTCGACCATCGACCTCCTGAACCTTGAGGTTTACGATTTCCCCAATTACCTTGTCTACCTTGGGAACGAGCATTGTTCCAACGATTAGAAGAACCTTGCGGTTTGTATGAATTAAATTGTGAGGGTTGATCAACAGAACCCCTACCATAATCAGACTGGCGTACGGACTCTCCACGTACGGCAAAAGCACACAATTGAGCAATAGTGCTCGGGCGAGACCCTAAGCATAAAAATGAACGATAGTCTGGCGTCACACCATCCAAAATGTGTTCCACCATCTCTTGCTCGGTGAAGTTAACAGAAAACATCTTAGCTAGCTTTAACATATCTTGCATGTACGCATCCAACGATTCACCATACTTCTGTACACGATACAAATGGCGTTGAATTACAGTACCCATCTTTCTATACGGAATGAAGTTTGACATTACTTGCTCACAGAACACTTCGATACCTGTGTTACGGGACATAGCCTCGACAACCATACTTCTCATCATACCAGAAGTGAACGGGAACATAAGTTGGTACACCTGAGCATAACTCACACCAAATACAGCAGCGTACTCATAAATTTCTACCAACTCACGCAGAAAATAAATAATACCATCAGTGGTATCAGTATTCATGTGCTTCAACTTGGCTACACAATCAGATAACGGGTGGGCAAGATTCCCAAAATTACGGTTAGAAAAAACTGAATGACTAGAACCCGGACCTCTCTGTTCGCCACGAACAGGTCCACTATCATCACTCGGGCTATTGAAATCCCGACCTTGCGGTTCTACACGAGAAGAAAATCTGTTCTTGTTGCACCAAACTTTGTCTTTAGGCCAACGGAAATTAAGAGGTTTGATACCTAACGAAGGAGGACAATTATTACTAGAAACGTCTTGAGGGGCACTTCGTCTCGGAGTAGGATACATGCTCCGACTGCGGAGATTTACTTCTTGAACACCCCTCGTACTGGGCGTCAGAACAGAACAAGTAGGACGAGAAAAGGCACTAGAATAAGAATATGTTACTCCACCATAGGAGTTACTTGTGGTGTACACAGGAGTTGTGCTACACACGGAACGAGGCATTTCAGTTGACATGAACAACTCTCTAGCACTCGGTTGCAAAATTTCGGAAACGGAAGAATTACAATTGACATTACTGTTAGAATTGTTTACAGCAGAAACAGAATGAGTGGACACTGGTACACGAAAACTAGAATCAGTACCCAAATTATTCATCCATGAAGCGTTTGATACTTCAACCAAATTCGCGTCGGACGATAATCCTTGGTTAAAATTTAACCGGCTAAACTCAGTCGCTAAAACACTACCGACTGGTTGCCTCTCAGTGACCTGGAGGTATTGCGTAGACAATTTAACAACACTTGTGTTACCACCAGCATCGACACTACTGGCTGGCAACCCTGACATGACACGTGACCTGGCTGCAGAAGTGATATCCTCATACACTTTTGACACAATCCTCGCAGAAGAAGGAGAATAATAAGATCCAGGATTTACTTCAGCAAACGAAACTACTGGCAACTCACTACTACTATCTACTGTAACACTATTGTTAGTAGAAACCGGAAGGACACTGTTGCGATCAACAGATTGAAACATACTAGCATTATTGGAAACTTCACAACTCAATCTAATTGCATCTAATAGATTAGCGGTACATGTTGGAACATAAGGCTGATTATCACCTTCACTGGTAGGGAACCTTATTTCATCACTGTCTACACTGACTGCACGGAGTGCTTCTGCACCATTACAACCACTAGAATTTTCATCGAAAACTTTATTTGCACATTCGGCTATCATGCGCTGAATTTCAAAAATATTGGCTAGTTCCTCGTCAGAACGATGAGACGAAACAGATAAAACATCTTCACAACGAGTGAACAAGTACTGCAGACGAGCACGCAACTTTTTATATTGGGCAGACGTTCCATAATCATCGAGCAAAAACAAATTAATGAGATTAGCACAAACTTCTACTCTATGGAAAATCTGTGACTCACCAATTGCAAATTCTGCTTCGGACAGCACAGGCAACAATACAGGGTCCTTAAGGGCAGGTTTCAGAACTGCTCGAGCCATCTCCGTGCTCGCGGGGACCTCCAAATTCCTGATCTCCAATTCATATTGGATTTCTTCATGATCCAAATACTTTGGATCTGGTACGTGCCGCTCCATGACAATAGCATGAAAGAAAAAACCAAAAAATGTCAAACACTTGAATTTTACCACACCTTAAGTCTAACAGTTCAATTTTCCACATGAAACTTTACCACAAATTTTACTTATTTGCCCATGGTATGAAGTTATAATTACAAAAAAAGGGATTCCACACTTCAGTGTTTTCATCCTGATAAATATCAGGGCAGAGTCGATAATATTGCCACGTGGCTTCCATCCACCACCAGCGGTAGCAAACCAGACAAAATCGACAACTAACGCTCTGCTTCACTTACTGTACGACCCCTGGACTAAATAGGAGACGCGGGAATCGAACCCCGTTCCCAAACGTCGTACTCTGGCAGCCATTCACAAGGAATGAGCAACCAGGCGGGTAGTATACCCGGGATGTGGATTTGGGCCTCGTTATACCAAGGCGTGGGTCTGGGTAATACAAAACTGATGGTAGACGAATGCCCATGGGTTATAAAAAACGTAAATAAAAATATATTGAGAAAAACAAGGAAAATACAACATGTGGAAACAACACTGGTGTGAATAAGAAACACTCCTAACTATAACCTAACCCCACGTGGCATTGTGAATCCACGGTCACGGGAGACAATTACAACCTTAGTATTAAAAGCATATTCCTGGGATAGTAAGAAAGTGGTCCCTGCAAACGGGCCTAAAACAAGAACGCAACTTAATGTGAAAGGATAGTTACTGGTTGAAAATGAAATGCCGGGAGGCATTTTGGGAGAACCCAAGAACAAAACACAAAACAAGTAAAACGTGGTACATCCCAACAAAGGTACCGAAATAAAGAAATTAGCATAAAAGGAAAGACTAAAGGCAACTACTAGCCTTGAGCGAAATTGCTCCAAACGACAACTACCGTGACCGTTGTCCACATAATTAAATGGTTGGCGGCCGCCTGACATGAGACAAGCCGTTTCCAAGTGTAGGCCACATTCAATGCGATGTGCCCATTCGTCCATATCCTAACTAGCCCTCCAAAATATAACATTTCAGGTATAATTCAGAATTGAACAATCACAATTTAATTAATTATATCACACACGGTTTAATAGTTCTGTCGATGTTGCTCGATACCAAAGAAACTGGTTGTGAAGGCAAGCCGCCATTGGCTATGGGCCTTGCAGTTCATACTAGTGCAAAGTTTTTGATAAACAAGTCAATTAATCTTAAATTCGGCAGACTTTCCTCACGGCGACACTGTGAGCTGATAATTATTCTGTAGTACTGGAGTCCACAATAGTTATTGTAAAAGATCAGAAGCTTTACCTTAATTTCGGTGGTAGGCCACATGGCCTGTATAGAATGCCCAGCTCGAAGAGCTCGGACCAGAACACTCTTGTCCGCGGCACGGTTCAGAAGCTTGTGGGGAGAGAGACGCTCTCAGAGAACGCTTCAGGCGAGGCGACAGGAGAGTCGCGCGCGCCTCACGGAGAGTTTAGGAATTAGACACTACCAACTGCAGTCGGTCCTCAGAGTCACGGAAACCACCTCGCTGGCCCAACCACAAAGACATTTCAGTTGGCAGGCCGGACCAGGCCTACTCAATATGCAAGTCACTGTGCGCGGGATCGCGCCATTGGTTCATTTGAACCGGCCGGGCCAATAGCGTCAGAGGAGGCCTCAAGACGAAGTTCAGCTAGCCCGGAACAGTCCATTCGTCCAGGCGGGACAGTTCATTTGTAGAGGATGGGGGAGGACATCGCCAGCGGCGGGACATTCAAATATAAGTGATACACAAGTCACGTAGAAAGGCCGCCCGGGTAGCCGCGGGCAGGGGCAGAAATGTGTGCCAGTCTTTGGAGTGGCACATCTTTGATAATTGTTGATAATTTAACTTTGAGATCTTTGTATTTATATCGCAACCTTTTGGCCTGGCTCGCCTTATCATGAAGATTAATTGGAGGGTTATCCATTTTTTAGGTCCGTATTGACGCTTACAAATCGAAATATTGAATCAAAAAAGTTTCCGCCCAATCAATACCTTTCACATTAAAAATTTAATATATCTTTTTCATCTTAGGGACATGTTTCGAACAATATTTGTTCTTCTTCAGCCTATACATTTATCAACATTGTATCTTAACTTAGACATTTGCATATTTAAAACACATGCACATGCACAGCCAAGACAGGTTCCCCTCTCCTTACCCTCCCCTCCCCGCCACACACTACCGCAAACACTCGCCTCAGCCGGCGCATAGCAGGTCAGTCAGTGTAACGCGGCTCCACGCTAGACGTCTCACAGGCAGGACAGGTAAGCCGCTTAATACAACATCATTCGGCAACAGTTTCCGTCTCCCACACATACATACTAATACTAGACCTTTGGCTCATTACAGCACCAGGCAGGAAGGTTTTCATTCAGTAAACCCGAAAGTCACATTCAAGACGTCACCTAGTAAGTTACTGGTTAACCCTTTAAATATATCTATTCTTCTTCTCAGACGCATTTTACAGTTTAATTAAATTTCGTATCTTTACAGTTTACTCCACAATAAACACCCCACGGCAGGATCGCCTTACCAAGTTAAAACAACAATCCGTATGACGCAGCTACTAACGAAAATTAACCAAAAGCCATGTGAAACCCATCAATACATCACCTGCAAACTTAAGCCAGAGGGAGATGACTCTGAGCTTCTCATTGAACTACTACTTATCACCGTTTAATAAGCCGTCATAGCAAGGCCTTCCAGTACAAATGGGAACAAGAAATTTCCAAATTATTTTTAATGTGTTATCAAGTGTTTTAATATTACGTTTTTTTTTTTAGTTGTATGCTCTTAATGAATTTAGTTGTATGCTTTTAATGAATTGTCTATTGTGCATGTGTTTTAAATATGCAAATGTCTAAGATAAGATACAATGTTGATAAATGTATAGGCTGAAGAAGAACAAATATTGTTCGAAACATGTCCCTAAGATGAAAAAGATATATTAAATTTTTAATGTGAAAGGTATTGATTGGGCGGAAACTTTTTTGATTCAATATTTCGATTTGTAAGCGTCAATACGGACCTAAAAAATGGATAACCCTCCAATTAATCTTCAAAACCAAAGTAACCGGAAAAAAACCTGTCTGCCTCCGTTTTGTCCAGCACAGATCTCACATGGAGTGACCGGGATTTGAACCACGGACCCAGCGGAGAGAGGCGTGCTGCCGCCTAAGCCACGGAGGCTTGCCCCACCCTGTATTTGTTATTAATTATTTACAAGAGGGGATCTTGGATGTATGAGTATTACAGCCACGCGTCACCCCGAAGAGCAACTGTCGATATGTTTCCTTATTTTATTTCTATACACACCAACTATTTAATTTTTACACTTTTTACTATCACGTACATTTTTTTGGAACAGCAGATGATTGCCATAACTCACTGACAATGAACTGAACTACCAACTGCCAACTTACTAACTAAAATTATAAATGTCCCTACATCACTCCCCCCTCGAATAACATTCCCCCCCCCTTATTAACACTGTACCTGCGTACTTACACAAAGCATTCCTAGGGTATTACTCAATGATGTTTGCAAATTTTGCTGGAAATCTCACAACATGTCCTGATTTTGTGGTTTTGCGAGGCACTTGGGGACAATTTGTATCATCCTTAACTGGCAGCTGATCTGGTATTTGTGGGTCTTCATGTGTACTGCTATCAGCAATGAAGTAAGCTGGTTTGAGTTGATCGATAGAAACGTTTATCAGTTTGTCCTTAATCCTCAAATAGAAAAATTTTGGTGAACGTTGAACTACTCCATAAGGTCTTTCATATGGTTGTGTGAGTCCACTCTTTACCCTATCGATTCTGACAAACACATAATTTGAACTTTTGAGATCCTTGTGAACGAAAGTATTTTATTTGGCCTTGTGGGAGCAATCTGCTGGCTTGAAGCAATTCATCTGTTTCTTCAGTTCAGTGACGAATGTTGGAAGGTCAGTGTCCACTGTGGTATGAGTTTCCTCAAAAGAAATCTCCAGGCAACTTTAACGTAGTGCCATAGACCATCTCCGCCACTGTAGAATTGCTTTCATTCCTGAAGGAGCAACGAAGACCAAGTAGAATCGGGCAGCACATCACTCCATTTAGCTGTACCATGGGTTCGAATAGCACTCTTCAGTGTACGGTGAAACCTTTCGATTTTCCAATTTGCCTGTGGGTGGTATGCAGTCGTTCTTGTCAGTTTACTACTGCAAATCTTTGTCAAAGCTCGGAACATACCTGACTGGAATTGTCTTCCCTGATCGGTTACTATCTGTTGCGGCATTCGGAATCTGGTAATCCAGGAATTGAAAAATGCTGTTGCTACGGTCTCGGCTTCAATATTCTGGAGGGGCACAACTTCCGTCTAACTGGTGAATCTATCTTTACAAGTCAAACAGTAAGTGAATCCATCAGAAGGCGGTAGAGGACCAATAATATCAATATGTACCATCTGAAAACGTTCATCAACAACAGGGAATTTTCCAATAGATGATTTAGTATGCTTACAAATTTTACTCTTCTGGCAAGCTGTACATGCCCTAGTCCATTGTTGCACATCCTTTTTTAAGTTTGGCGAGACAAACTTTGAAGATATGAGCTTCACTGAAGATCTTACACCTGGATGACTCATTTTGTGATAATGCTCAAAGACTGGGGTTCTAAATTGTTTTGGTATATATTGTAATATAAATATTATCCACCTGTCGAGGTGGTCTAAGTCCAACAACAACAACATGCCCCACAGTTGGGTGATATTGTAATATAAATATAATCCAAGCTATTGCTATTTCTTTCTCATACTAATATTGGCTCCACTGCTGGGTGACCATTCTAATATATAATACTGAGCTAGCCACCTCAGGATAGTGGGGCAATATACTTGCTAAAAATGAAACTCGCACAAAGACACAATACACTGTCATCATAAAAGTAGACATTTTATTCATAATAGCAAGCTTCCATTACCTGGATCTCTTGTACAAAATCAGCAACAAGTTTCATAAGGGAAAAATAAATACCCCTCACAAAGCTTAATGTTCATCTGCTCCTTTCTTTTATTCTTTCGTTTTACTAAACATTTCTTTCTGTCCTTCTTCTTACTAGATGTTCTCATGCAATCTAAACTATAAAAACCTTCTTTGTCAACATTTAAGCTGGCTTCCATCATGCATGGCAGCAACTCAAACAAACAATATTCCCATGGACACCTTTTCCAAGTCGAAGCACACCTTGCCATTAGCCAAAGCTACCTACCAGCAAGAGCCAGACCACCACCAAGAATCTCTATGCAGCTGAACATATATGATTCTCTGTGGTGGTCTACCAATAAGTGGCCATGGCTGGCAACCAGATAAAAATTATAAATAAAAACAAACAGAAAGAAACTGAACGCACACTCTGTAACCTACTCTAAAGTTCGGTTACAATATGGACGAATATTTTCAGTTGACACGTCACACCCGAGTTTTAATCCACCAGGGGTAGTAAACTTCTTAAATTTCATTGAGGTGATGCAGTTTGACTTGAGGTCTTGAAGTTCTTTATCTGATTGTTGTGAAACAGCCATCCCATCGTAGTCTATTCTTCCAGTCTGGATAGATGATCAGCCATCACATTTTCCTTTCCAGATAAATGACGCAGATCAGTTGTACATTGAGAAATGTACTGGACATAGCGGAGTTGCAATGGCGAAGCTCTTTCAATTTTCTGTTTGAATGCAAAGGTTAATGGGGCATGGTCCGTGTAGATATAAATATTCTTCCTTCAAGTAGGTATTTGAAATATTTTATCGCTAGATAGATACTGAGAAGCTCCCGGTCATAGGTTGAGTAGTTCCTCTGAGCAAGGCAAAACTTCCTTGAGTAATTTTGAACCATAGGTTGGGATCTGAGAGCCATTTGCTGCATACAGTTTATATTCAGCCAATTTTGTTTTATCATGTTTTGTTGCTGGTAGGACAGAGACGTCTGCTCCATTATCTACCAAAAACATCTGCCCTGAATTATAATCCTTGCGGCCTATGCTAATATCTGTGGCAGAACATTCAGCCTCTAGTTGGTTTGCAGCTTTTCGTTTCCCTGCTTCTGCCATGCACAAGGCCGAACACATTTTTCCGGCCTACAGTCAGCACCGAAACTAAAATGGTAGTATCAGTACGTCCCTCTGTTGTTATATCTTGATCGAATACGGCTTCTACTACGAGGACGTTGATGGTTTTGATTCTTTTGTACCCTCAGCTGAAGTTCTAATTCTTCGATGCGTGCAGTTAATTCTTGTAATTTGATTTGCAGACTGTAGACTATTTCATTCAACCATTTAGGAATCATCTTTTGATACCAGTACAGTGGAATCTCGTTAGCACGTTCTCGGTTACGACGTTTTCCCGTTTAGCACGATGATTTTCTCAAGTCCCATTCCCAATTCTACAAAATACATGTTGATATATCCCCTTAATACGTTCTCTATTCCCGCTTATGACGATCAAATTTCCGTTATACTATTTGTAAGCGAACCTGATTTTATTCTTATTTCATTATAAAATTCGGCTTCTGGAAAACACGACGTGATATTGCCTCATATTCTCTGCTAGTTATTGACAGTGTAGAAGATTTCATTGTGTTTGACGGCGTAGAAGCGGCTATAGCTATGACGCAACCCAGGTGACGTGTCTCTCTCCCGCTGCCCTTTCTCAAGTCCCTATCCTACTAAATTCATGTTGATATATCCCCTTCATACGTTCTCTATTCCCGCTTAACAACGATCAAATTTCCATTGACTATTTGTTAGTGAACCATATTTTATTCTTATTTCATTATAAAATTCGGCTTCTGGAAAACATGACGCGATATTGCCTCATATTCTCTGCTAGTTATTGACAGTGTAGATGATTTCATTGTGTTTGACGGCCTAGAAGCGGACATAGCTATGACGCAACACAGGTGGCGTGTCTCTCTCCCGCTGCCCTTTCTCAAGTCCCTATCCTACTAAATTCATGTTGATATATCCCCTAATACGTTCTCTATTCCCGCTTACAACGATCAAATTTCCGTTGAACTATTTGTTACTGAACCGTATTTTATTCTTATTTCATTAAAAAATTCGGCTTCTGGGAAACACGATGCGATATTGCCGCATATTCTCTCATAGTAATTGACAGTGTAGATGATTTTATTGTGTTTGACGGCGTAGAAGTGGCTGTAGCTATAACGCAACACAGGTGACGTGTCTCTCTCCCGCTGCCCTCCATCCCCTTCCCTTTGTTTATTTCTCACATAGGCGCATTATTGTCTTCGTATTCCGCATTATTGTCTTCTAGTTCTTAGTTTTCACGTCCAGTTATGACCTATTTTATTGCGTGTTTCATAATGGATAAGAAGAAAGTACGGCAGATAACTAATGATGAGAAGATGAAATACATTCCAGACGTGGAATGCAATCCTCACATGAAGAGTGTGGATATAGCTCGAAAGTGGAACATTCCTCTGTCTACACTGAACACGATTCTCGGCAAAAGGAAGGAAGTCGAACGTGCATTTGAAGAAGGAATGAGCGGCGAAAGGAAACGTGTGCGAGAGGGACAGTTTCCTCAATTAGAAAGCTCTTTATTGAAGTGGTTCAAACAAGCCCGGGCTTCAAACATATGCGTGCGCGGTCGCCGGTAACTGAGCCGTCATTGGCGGAGCGCGAGAGCGAGAATGTCCTTGCTAAGCAGAAATAAAGACCCTGCATTATACGTTAGTGTAGAGGTACAGTAATTCATTTTTATGTTATTTATTCTGTGTAAGTTACTGATAACAAAGGCCTCCGTGGCTTAGGCGGCAGCACGCCGGCCTCTCACCGCTGGGTCCGTGGTTCAAATCCCGGTCACTCCATGTGAGATCTGTGCGGGACAAAACGGAGGCAGACAGGTTTTTCTCCGGGTACTCCGGTTTTCCCTGTCAAAATTTCATTCCAGCAACACTCTCCACTATCATTTCATTTCACCTGTCATTCATGTAATCATTGCCCCAGAGGAGTGCGTCAGGCCTCGGCAGCCGGCACAGTCCATATCCTCGCCGCTAGATGGGGGCTTCATTCATTCCATTCCTGACCCGGTCGGAGACTGGAAGCAGGCTGAGGATTTTCATTTTCAAGTTACTGATAACCTATGTTTATGTCGTGACTGTAGTAGTGCATACAATCACTTACTAAGGTCGGCGATTTGACGTCCATATATACGCCGCGTTCTTTCTTATACGTTGTAAATGCAGTATGGCGTTTTTCGGTAGTACGTTTTCCCGCATATGACGTCAAAATTTTTCAGTCCCTTGAAAAACGTAATAACGAGATTCCACTGTATTTATTTTTAATTATGTTGGAGCATAATTCCTTCTTATGGATTTCTATACTTAATTGTACTAGGAAGACTAGCATATCCACGATGCAGTTTATCGTTGGATGATGACATACTTTCGAAGACATCCATACTTTTCTAGTTAGCTGGTAATTTCATTAAATTTTCTTGGTGTACAGTCCTGTACATAATTTTTTTCGCAGGGTTTATTAAAGGCTATCGTTGTTGGATAGTTATTTGCGATGGTAAATCAGTTAATTATTTTTCTATGTGATTTGTATCTTAGTAATATTAGATGAGATTAGATACTCAGTTATAATCTAATGATTTCGATTTTTCATGCGATTTAGGATTTCTTCAGTAATAATAATAACTGATAATGGTCATATTTTGGATATGACTTGATTCAATCATGAATGATGATTATGATGATTTCAAAGATCAGATTGGATCGTAAACCTGGAAGTCAATTATATTTGACATTGTTGAAATATTTTATAATAATAATAAATTTATGGGTGATAATGAACAATTATGTGGCGTTCACATAATCGAATTTTGGATCAGATTATAGACAGAGGTAATGAGGTTTGATAAATAATGTAATTTGGAATTCTCTAAGGAGATAATAATAATAATAATTTTGGAAAGGAAAGTTTCGGTGTAGAGCAGTTTATGTCAAATAGGGGAACTTTTGTAATGATGACAATTTGAATGCAACATGAATATGTGAGGAAGACATTTCTTTATAACAACTAAGTGATTTATCTGGCATGTTGTTAAGTTCAATTGGGAAGGCATGTGTGTACTTATCCCCACAGTATTTATTCTAATCCATTAATTATAGCAATGAGGTACAATGGAATTTAGAAATATGGAAATAGTAAATTATAATTATACGATGTTGTATGTAAAATATGTTAATAATTTGGAGGATGGTATCCTCGTGTTACGTTGCTCAAAAAGAAGAGTAGCGACCCCTTCAACCAGATTATGTCACCAGTAGAATTCCATATTCTACCTTCATTTTGCTCTAACCTTTTACAAATATTCTTTTAAATGATTTGATCTTGCAGAACAATTAGTATTTTTTAAACTTTCCGTATTATAATGAAATATAGTGATATGAAGCCTATGTAATGCCAAGTGAGATGGGGCATTCAGCGAATACTGACCTTGATTTCAGATGAATTTGTAGATTGTTATAACTGATCCATAATTAATATAAAATTCAATAATTATATAATAATAGAGAGTTGCACCCAGGTTTAATAAGAGAATAGATTTATTTCTTTATTAGGAATAATATTAAATGAACAAGGTTGTTGGATACTGATTAATAGATTCCATGTGTGGAAACTACCGATTTTGAAGTAGCTTGATTTATCTTATATATATGAAAGGATGTTCGTCTTTTATGCATTCATAAACCATTCATCCGATTGCGATCAAATTTTGGTGAGTCGTTGTGCACAGTCCCGGAAAAGTTATAGGGGTAGTAAATCCAATTTACAATAGATGGCGAACTGGTTCGTTGAGGTCCAGAATGATTTAGACGAGCTAAATATTACAATGAAACAAATTGCAGAGAGAAGAGAGAAGAGGATTCTGAGAAGTAGGGATACAAGATTGAAATTAAAAACAGTCAAACGAAAACAGTACACCATTACAAATGAAGAGAGGGCGGCCAGGTCGGAGAGATTAAAGAAGCTCTGGGAGAAGAGGAAGTTGAGAAGCCATTACAACTCTAATAATGTAAAGACTGTAGTGTATATGGATTGATTTAAGTGCTCCAATGTGGGCGTAAACTATGTAAATAAATAGATGGTGAGCGAGTAGCTTCAACAAAATGGCGTGCCTTTGCTTCAAGAAAGTCCCACATGCGTTCATATACCATTCATCCCATTTCGATGAAACTTGGGTGAGATGTTCTGTACACTTCAGGTAAGGTTTCTGGCTAAGTAAATCCACTTAACAATTGGTAGCGCACGAGTAGATTCAACAAATGAGCGACGACGGCCGAAGCGTTTCAACAAAGTCCTGTATGCATTCACATACCATTCGTCCGATATCGATGAAACTGGGGTGAGAGGTTGTGTATACTACAGCCAAGGTTTCTGGCTTAGTAAATCCATGTTATAATAGGTAGCACACCAGTAGATTCAACAAATGAGCGATGTTGCGCGAAGCGTTTCAACAAAGTTCCGTATGCGTTCATATACTATTCGTCTGATAGCGATGAAACTTGGGTGAGATGTTGTGTACACTTCAGGGAATGTATCTGGCTTAGTAAATCCACATAACAATAGGTAGCACACGAGTAGATTCAAGAAATGAGCGACGATGGGTGAAGTGTTTCAACAAAGTCCTGTATGCGTTCACATACCATTCGTCCAATAGCGATGAAACTTGGCTGAGATGTTGTATACACTACAGGCAAGGTTTATGGCTTAGTAAATCCATGTTATAATAGATAGCACACGAGTAGATTCAGCAAATGTTGTGTACACTTCAGGGAAAGTTTCTGGCTTACTAAATCCACTTTACATTAGGTATAGTAGATTAAACAAATGAGCGATGACGCGTGAAGTGTTTCAACATAGTCCCGTATGCGTTCATGTAATGAAACTTTGTTGAATTGTTGTGCATCCTCCAGGAAAGGTTTCTGACTTAGTAAATCCTTTTTACAACAGGTAGTGCACAAGAAGATTCAAAAAACGAGTAACGGCGCTCGTATCGTTTAAAAAAAGTTCCGTATGCATTCATATACCATTCATGCGATTGCAATGAAATTTGGTGAAATGTTGTTTCCACTCCCACGAAGATTCTGGATTTAGTAAATCCATTTTATAATATGGTAGCGCACGAGTAGATTCAACTAATGAGCGACAGCGCGTGAATCGTTTCAACAAAATCCCGTATGCTTTCATATACCATTCATCCGATTGTGATAAAACTTTGGTGAGTTGAGTACAGTCCTGCGAAGGTGTATGAATTAGTAAATCCGTTTATCAATGGGTGGCGCACAAGTAGATTCAACAAATGAGTGACGGCACGCGAATCGTTTACACAAAATGCCGTATGCATCCATATTACATTGATTTGATTGCGATGAAACTTTGATGAGTTGTTGTGTACATGCCACGGAAGGTTTTCGAATGAGTAAATCCATTTTACAATAGGTAGCGTACGAATATATTCAACAAACGGGTGACGGCGCTCGAATCGTTTCAACAAAGTCCCGTATGCGTTCATATGCCATTCATTTCATTGCGATGAAACTTGGGTGGGTTGTTGAGAACGCTCCCATTATTATTTTTTTTGAAATAGTAAAACAATTTTACAATAGTTTAGAAGTGGTTAACAGAAAAAGAAAAAAATATTGGGAATCCAAAAACAAAGTTACATCGCCAACACTTTCTTTGATTGGCATTGCAACGCATGCCGGGTACAGCTAGTAATCATATAAAAGGAAGAATAAGATTGTTCTTAAGCCAAATAGTTTTTGATGGCAGTTAATTAACAAGAATAGATATTTCAGAATTTTCATTCCTGACAAGTTAAAAGATTTTGATAACGATCATAAGAATAATTTTAATAAAATTTTGGAAATATAAAGCTGTTGTGACTTTTAATAATTTTCTTAAGATGTCCGACTGGACTATTAATTGTCTGCACATCATGAATGTGTTAATTGTGTTTAGGATAACAGAGACTACAGTGATAAACTACAGGGTCTTTATTTTTGCTTGGCAAGGACATTCTCGCTCACACACTCCGCCAGTGACAGCTCAGTTCCCGGCTGCCACGCGCGCGTATGTATGGCAGAATACGGTGCTGAAAATCAGTATCATGCAATTTTACTCACCATGTTTACAGCAGATGCTGAAAATGTTCCCCATCCACTGCCAAACATAATCGGCATCTCCTTATGAAGTTTCCGGTTACTCCTGTTAATTTAGCTTCAGTAAGGAAATCTCCATGTCTATTTTTATTGTTTACTGAACCCGTACGTTTTAATCTCTTAACCAGTTGTCTTATTGTCCGATTTATAGGAATGGGTCCCCCCTGGAAATCTCACTCGAAACTTTTGTCTTGTTCTAGCGCACGATTTCCTGCACTTTATGTACGTATTGTGCAGATATACACGTTCACGTAACGAATATTTTACATAAGGCATTACAGCACTACACACAATCACAATAAAACACTACACAATACGATATATAGTACCGGTACACATTAGCTTTATAAAACACTGAAAGACTGAAACACCCAATTAGCTCAGAGTTGACACGTCTACAGAAGAGCAAGGGAATACCCGGGGTATACGGCTGGAGACCAAGCTCCAACCTGGCCGGGGACCGGCGGCCAAAATCGAGCGAAGGCCTGCACAATACGTGCCGTGCGCTAAAACAAGACAAAAGTTTCGAATGACATTTCCAGGGAGACCCATTCCTATAAATCGGACAATAAATCACTGGCTAAGAGATTCAAATGTACAGGTTCAGTAACCAATAAAAATAGACGTAAATGTCGTTATTTCCTTACTGAAGCTAAATTAATCGGTAGCCGGAAACTTCATAAGGAGATGCCGGTTATGTTTGGCAGCGGATGGGGAGCATTTTAAGCATCTACTGTAAGCATGGTGAGTAAAAATGCATGATATTGATTTTAATAATCTTATTCTGCCGTATATACGCGCGCACGGCAGCCGGGAACTGAGCCGTCACTGGCGGAGCGCGTGAGCGAGAATGTCCCTGCCAAGCAAAAATAAAGACTAATCTTCGAAGAATACTTGAATAATTTATTAATATAACTTTTTGATTTTGAAGTTTAATAATTGCCGTTAGTTTAACAGGGCATAATTAGAGCAGGGTCCCAGGGGGAGCGACAGGATGTATTTTGTTTCAGGAGGGTGTTTCAGCTATCTCCCTGTGGTCATCATCATCATCTTGAGCAGTTTCCAACCGCTGGTCGGGTCTGCTTGGAACATAAGCCTCTCCATCGTTTCCTGTCCATCCACCATCTCTCGTCATTTACTGTGTCCCAGCACACTCCTCTTTCCTCCACACTCTTCTTAACTACTTTTGTCCATCTGTCCCTTGGTCTTCCTCTTGGCCTCCTTCCCGTCATTTCCATTCCAAACATCTTCTTCGGTATCCTCTCCTTTTCCATCCTCCTCACATGTCCATACCATTGTAGCCTAGATCGCTCTATTCTATTTTGCAATGGTTCCTCTCTTACCATCTCCCTGACTCTCTCATTCCTTACTCTGTCCATTCTTGTCACTCCTACCCTACTCCTCTGGAACTTCATCTCCACTGCTCGTATTTTATTCTTGTCCCTTTCCTTCATCACCCATGTTTCTGAACCATATGTCAAAATTGGCACAAAGTAGGTCTTGTAGATGATTCCTTTACATTTTTGTGGTACATCTTTATTCCATATCATCCCCCTAACACTCTTGAAAAATCCATCTGCGCACCTTCCCCTCTCATTTATTTCCATCCTATTGCCTCCCTTTTCTTCAATTATGCTTCCCAAATACTTGAAGCATTCTACTTTCTGCAACTGCTGTTCTCCAAGTGTTATGCCCATATCCAGTCTGTTCTTCTTCCTCGTTGTGATGACCACTTCACTCTTTTGTGCTGAGAACTTCATCCCATATGATAACACTACCTTCTCCCACTCATCTAATTGCTCTTGTACTTCTTCCTCATCCTCTCCCCATACCAGAAGGTCATCAGCAAACAACATTGCCTTCATTTTCCTTTCCCCGATGCTATTTACCACTTTTCGTATGATTTCATCCATCACCACTATAAATAACAGGGGTGAGAGGGCACTTCCCTGTTTCAGACCACTCTCCAGTTGAAACCATTCCGTTCTCTCTCTTCCCACCTTAACACAGCTTTTGCTTCCCTCGTACATTGCTTTCACTCTTGCCACTGTCTCCTTGTTCACTGCTTTTGCTCTCATTGCTTCCCATACCTTGTTTCTATTAATACTATCATATGCTTTCTCAATATCCAAGAAGGTCATCACCAGATCTTTCCCATATTCATAATGGTGTTCTTGTAGCTGTCTTACTGCAAAGATGAGGTCAACTGTTGACCTTCCTGGCCTGAATCCATACTGTTCTTCCCTCAGCCCATCTTCAACTTCTGTCCGAATTCTTCTCTCCAGTACCTTCTCAAATATTTTGGCGCAGTGGCACATGAGTGTAATTCCCCTGTAGTTCTTGCATTCCTTCCTACTTCCCTTTTTAAATATGGGTATTATTATCCCTCTTTTCCAGTCCTCTGGTATTTTCTTCTCTCTCCATATCACTTTCATACTCGAAAGAGCCACTGTGTTCCTATCACCCCTGCTGCTCTCACCATCTCCACACTCACTTCGTCTATTCCCGGTACCTTTCCCCCTTTCATCTTCTTTAATGCTTCCTCCACTTCTTTCCATGTCAATTCCTTCTCTGAAATGTCTTGGTCACTGTCTGTTTCTTCCTCCACAATGTCCACTACGCTGGTTTTAGTTGGATTTAGGAGTTCCTTGAAGTATTCTCTCCAGATAACCTTTACTTCTTCCATATTTTCGACCTCCTTTCCATTCCTGTCCACCATTCTGACATTTTCCCCTGTATCTCTTCTCTTTGCCTTTATCATTCCATACAACACTTTCTTACTGCCATCACAGTCCTCCTCCATCATTTCTGTCCATTTCTCCAGCCATTTCTTTTTCTCTTCCTTCACTACTTCTCTTGCTTCTTTCTTCCGCTCTTGGTATTCTTCTCTTGTTCTGTCTGTCCTCTGTTGGAACCATTTCCTGAATGCTTCATTTTTCTTTTTCACTGCTTCCTTAGTTCTGGGGTTCCACCATGGTGTTTCCTTCCACCTTTTCTTTCCACTAGTTCTGCCACACACGACTTCCGCTGCTTCTACCAACACGTCCTTGAACCTATTCCATTCTTCTTCACCCGTTTTCGGATCATCCTTCGGTAATTTGTTCCTCACTAATATCTGGAACTTCTCCTTATTTCCATCCTCCTTCAGCTTCCATGTCCTTATTCTTCTTTCTTGGTTCTCAGTTCTCCTCTTTTCCTTCAGTCCTCTCACCTTGGCGACCAGCAGACGGTGGTCACTGTCCAGGGCTTCTGAAGGTATTACCCTTATATCCGTGATACTCTTCTTTGTCTCCTTCCCGCATAGAATATAGTCCACCACTGATTTCCTAGTCAAATCCCTGCTGTACCAAGTAATTTTATGGCTCTCTCTATTCTTGTACCATGTGTTTCCAACCATTAGCCCATTTATCTTGCACAGTTCCAACAATCTCTCTCCTTCCTTATTCCTGTTTCCCCATCCTTCACCACCAATCACTTCCTCAAAACCTCTTCTATCAGTTCCGACATGGGCATTTAGGTCTCCCATGACTATCAGGTCTCTCCCCACTAACTGCTTCTGCAACTCCTCTTCAAACTCGTCCTTCTCGCCCTCTGTGCATCCCACCTGTGGTGCATAGACTTGCAGAATGTCCAGGTTTCTACCTTTCACAGTGATTCTGGCTCTGTCACTTACCCTCTTTACTTCCTCCCTCAGCCCTTCTCTCACCACCATTCCCACTCCATTTCTCTTCCCCTCCTCATTTCCTATCCAGTATAGCTGCAAGCCATTTCTCAGTTCTTTTCTTCCTTCCCCTCTCCATCTGGTCTCTGCCAGTCGGAGTACATCCAGTTTTCTCCTCTCCATCATATCCACAACCTCCTCCACTCTTCCCGTCAATGAAGTTATATTCAAAGTTCCGATTCGTAGTCCATTTCCATAGCCAGGTCTGCTTCCTTTAGATCTGTCCTTTCCGAGGCCCGTTCCCGTTTTAAAAGCAGTTTCATATCCACTACTGGCTTGCTAGGCCTAACGTAGCTTCACCATAACCCTGTGGTAAAGATTGGAATTAGGTTAGGATGGTTGAATGAATAAATTAACCTGATGCATTTTATCTTATAGAAAATTGGGGTCATTCATGATTTCTTGAAAACTTAACTCCTTTCTATCCTTGCTGCAGTGTGCATCTGGATAACAGCCAAGCTTTTGTTTTAAATTACAACGTTGGTTGTTTGCCCATATTTAACCCCGAGATATTTTTGAGTCTTATGCTTTGCTGTTGTTTAGATGTGTGCCTGTGTGGACGTGGGACATCTGTCAAATGGTCACAGTACGGTCTGGTAATTCATTCAATTTATAGCAGCAAATAATCAATCCCTGGGAAAATGGCTCTGGTTTGGGAAACTCCATTCTTCATCAATATGCAATGATCTTGCAAAAACAACCTTCAATATTTGATGACCTATCCAGGACTTCCAAAATCTTCATCAATATGCAATGATCTACTCGCATCATGCCAAACAACCTTCAATACTTGATGATCTATCCCGGTCTTCCAAAATCTTAATCAATATTTTATTTTCATCTGCCAACATCATTCCAAAGCCTTCTCACAGGTGTATTGTTGGTTAGTTGTCAAGGAAGTTTTCAACTTAGGCCACTTTATAAGATGTTTAACCCAGGCAATAAGGCGGCTGAGACAGCAGAGGCTCAATGAAAACAGGAATAACAGCCGAGATAGGTGTATTTAGTGTATTGTTTGAGGGTAGAGGACTTAATCTATAACCCTGTAGTTAGAGATTTTTCCTCGAGGGAGCAACTGTAACCTAAATTGTTCAGGTACATAGTTCAGTTACATAATAATAATTGGGGATTTGAATACGCAAGTGGGAAGAGACAGACAAGGAGGAGAGGAGATTTTGGGACCGTATGGTTATGGCAGTAAGAATCCAGAAGGGGATTTCTTAATGGTCTTCTGTCAGCAGAACCAATTAATTATAGGGAATATGTGGTTCAGAAAGGAAAATAGTCAGAAGATAACGAGGTATGGATGGGGAGAGAGAAGAACGAAAACTCTGATAGACTATGTTTTAGTCGAAAAAGGACATCGGAATGAGCTAATGGATGTCACAGCCATGCCAGAGGAAGCCTTTGGTGGAGACCATAGGGCAGTGGTAGCAAAATTAAAAGTAGGAAAAGTTATGTGATCACCAGAAAAAAGGGAAGTACAGATTAAGGACTGGAGACTAAAGGAAAAGGAGGATGCAGAAGAGTTTAAGAAAGAATTGCAAGAACAGATACCAAGGATGGATATTACCCATGTGGAACAAGAATGGGACAAGTTCAAGTTGCATTTGTAAACAGTGCAGAGAAAACATGTGGTAGAACATCAGGAAAGGTACGGAAAAAGGCGACAAAATGGTGGAATGATAGAGTGAAAGAAAAGGTAAGGGAGAAGAAGAAAACTTGGAAGGAATTGAAAACAAAAAAGACTGAAGAAAGTAGAGCAAAATATATAGGAGCAAACAGAGATTGCAAGATAGTAATTGCTGAGGAAAAGAAGAAAAGCTGGGAAGAATTCACTCAGGAAATAAGGGAGGATTTACATTGTGGAATGAAATTGCTGTTTGGAATTACAAAAAGCAGAAGGAATGAAAAGGTGAACACTGGGTTCATGAAAAACAAAGAAGGTGAAATATTGACCAAACCAGAAGAGATAACAGACAGATGAAAAGAATATTTCAGCGAGCTGTTGAATGTGAGACACCAGACATGCGGAGAAGTTACGCAAACAGCCAAAACGGGGGAGGAAAAAATAGAAGAAGAACCATACATTACTATGGCAGAAGTGGAATGGGCAGTTAGGAAGTTGAAGATGGGGAAAGCTGTGGGAATCGACGAAGTGGCAATAGAAATGATCAAGGCGGCAGGACCAGTGGGACTGCAGTGGACATACAGACTTCTCAGGAGTGTGTGGAGAGAGAAGAACGTTCCTGAAAACTGGAAAAAGGTAATGCCAATATTCAAGAAAGGAGACAGGAAGGTGTGTGGTATCTACCGAAGAATAACCATCATCTCGCATGTTGCCAAAGTAATGGAAAGAATCCTAGAAAAGAGAATTAGAGTAAAGGTAGAAAACCAAATAGTGGAAGAACAGTTTGAATTTTGAGGGGGCAGGTCAACGGCAGAACCCATTTTCATTTTGAGATAGAACATTTAAAAGAGTTGGGAATATGGAAAGGATATGGTAATGACTTTTATTGATCTAGAAAAGGCCTATGATAGCATCCCTAGAACAATTGTTTGGGAAAGCTTAACAAATATTTATTTATTATTTATTTATTTATGTCTTTTGCAGTGGCGAAGTTAGGGCTCGTGGCCTTCTCTTACACTTAACCACATAGTTATAATAAAATACACAAATACTACCATTGAGTAAGATACGTAAACTAGAAATTAAGTTAGATTAATACAGGACATAACCGACAGTAGTGGCTACGCTGGCTAAAGCACAGCATTAGGTCATGGGGCCAAGCTCTCTGCTGACTCGGTAGACGTGTGGGTTCGAGCCCCACCGTCGGCCGTCCTTGAAATGGTTTTCCGTGGTTTCCCATTTTCAACACCAGGCAAATGCTGGGACGGTACCATCTGACAGGCCACGGCCGCTTCCTTCCACATCCTTGCCCAGTTTCGTTCACCATCATTCATTTGATCTCTCATTAACTCCTCTCATGAGGTTGGCGTCAGGAAGGGCATCCGGCCGTAAAAACCACCGCCACAAAGACTTCCATCGCATCTCATCCCCGACCCCGTTGCAAAACGGGAATAATAAGGGGTAGACATACATACAATACAGGACATAAGAAATAAAGATAGCAATGCACATCAAACAAAGAAACATATAAAATTGTTACCTGAAACAATAATCATCATCATCATCTTGTACAGTTTCCAGCCCCAGGCTGGGTCTGTTTGGAACATAAGCCTCGCCACTTAGTCCTTTCTTCCCACCACCTCCCCGCTGTCACTCTGGTCCAGTCCTCGCCTCTCTTCTTGACACATTCCCCCACTCCTTTCAGCCATCTATCTCTTGGTCTTCCCCTTGGTCGTTTCTTCTGCTTGTCATGTATCCTCTTGGGAATCTTCTTCTCATCCATTCTCTTTAAGTGTCCATACCACCTCAGTCTTGATGTCTCAATCCTACCTTGCAAGGGCTCCTCTTTCACCATTTCCCTGACCTTTTCATTCCTCACCCTGTCTCTTCTTGTTACTCCGATCCTACTTCGCAGGAACTTCATTTCACCTGCCTGTATTCTGCTTATGTCTCTTTTCTTCATTGTCCACGTTTCTGAAGCATAGGTCAGTATCGGGATATAGTAGCTTCTGGATAACACTTCCTTGCTTTTTTGTGGGACATCTTTATTCCACACTAAGCTCCTAATGCTTCTCAGAAATGCTTCTGCCTGTCTGCCACGTTCCGTAATCTCTTTGTCATTTCTCCCATTTTCCTCCACTATACTTCCCAAGTACTTGAGACTTTCCACCTTCTCCAGCTGTCCACCTCCAAGTGTTATCCCACTCATTGGTCTGTCCTTTTTCCTGGTCGTTAACAGGATCTCACATTTACTGATGTTGAACTTCCATCCGTACTCTCCCACTGTTCCTTCCCAAGCCTTCAGTTGCTCCTGAATTTCCTCCTCCTTGTTTCCCCAGACCATGAGATCATCTGCAAACACCATTGCTTTCATCTTATCTTCTCCTATCTTTCCTGCTATCCGTGTCATTACCTCGTCCATAACCACAATAAAGAGAAGGGGTGACAGCGCACTGCCCTGTTTCAGGCCACTCATTTGTCTGAACCAGTCTGTTCTTTCCCCTCCAACTTTCACACAACTCACACTTCCACAATACATTTCCTTCACTCTGCCTACAGTCCCTTTTTCCACTCCCATGTTTTCCATTGCTTTCCAAACCTTACACACACTATCATAGGCCTTTTCGATGTCCAGGAAGGCCATCAACAGATCCTCTCCAAATTCGTAGTGGTGTTCCTGGAGCTGTCTCACTGAAAATATGAGATCCACTGTTGATCTCCCAGGTCTGAATCCATACTGCTCCTCTCTCAATTTTCTCTCCACTTTGGCTCGTATTCTACTTTCTAATATCTTTTCATATATCTTGGCACAGTGAGGTATGAGTGTGACTCCCCTGTAATTTCTGCAGTCCTTTCTGCTTCCTTTCTTAAATATTGGGACAATTAATCCTTTCTTCCAATCTTCTGGGGTCTTTTTCTCCTTCCATATCACCCTCATCACACGGTACAGCCACTGTTTCCCAACCTCCCCTGCTGCCTTCACCATTTCAACACTCACTTCATCCACACCTGGTGCTCTTCCTCCTTTCATCTTGTCTATAGCCATCTCCAGTTCTCTCCAAGTCAGGTCCTTTTCCATTCCTGTGTTGTCTTCTCCATCTTCCAATACATTGTCTTCCTCCCTATGACCATTTGGATTCAGCAAATCCTCAAAGTACTCTTTCCACACTGTCTTGAGTGTCTCTTTGTTGTGTACCTCATTTCCATTTTTTGTCCATCATTACCACATCCTCTCGCAGACCTCTTCTCTTACTTTTGACCATCCCATAAAGTACTTTCTTATTTCCTCTGCTGTCTTCCTCCATCATCTCTGTCCACTTTACCATCCACTTCTTCCTCTCCTCTGCGACAATCTTGTTTGCTTCTTTCTTCTTTATCTTATAATCTTCCCTTGCCAGATCAGTTCTTTCCTGGAACCACACTCTGAAAGCCTTGTTCTTCCTTCCCATAGCTTCTTTTACTCTCTCATTCCACCATGGTGTCTCTTTACACCTCTTTCTGTTGCTTGTTCTTCCACATACTGCCACTGCAGCTTCCACCATTGTGTTTTTGAATTGCTTCCATTCCTCTTCCTCTGTTTTAGGATTGTCTGTTGGCATCCTTTCCTTTATTATCTTCTGGAATTCTTCCTTGACTTCCTTTTCCTTGAGTTTCCATACTTTGATTCTCCTTTCCTGGTACTCTGTCCTCTTGCTATCCTTAACAACTCCCAGGCTCATTACCAGTATTCTGTGGTCGCTATCTAAGGCCTCTGATGGTATTACCTTTATATCTCAGACACTTCTCTTCATTTCCCAGTCGTACAGCATGTAATCTACCAAAGATTTCTTTGTTAAATCACTGTTGTACCACGTTACCTTGTGGCTTTCTTTCTTCCGGAACCAGGAGTTGCCTACCACTAAACCGTTTCTCTTGCAAAAATCCAGCAACTTTCTCCCTTCTTCATTCCTGCTACCCCATCCTTCTGCTCCCAATACATTTTCATATCCTTGCCTTTCACTTCCTACATGTGCATTCAAATCTCCCATGACAATGATGCTCTGACCATTCAACTGCTGTTGTAGCTCCTCCTAAAAGTCTTCCTTCTCTTGAGCTGTACATCCAACTTGAGGGGCATATACCTGGGCTATCTCCAGGCTTCTTCCCTTTACAGTTACTCTGGTCTTCATGATCCTGTCACTTATTCCCTTTACCTCTTCCTTCATTCCATCTCTCACAACTACTCCTACTCCGCTGCTCCTTCCTTCACTGTTCCCACTCCAGTATAACCGGTACCCTTTCCTCAGTTCTCTGTGACCTTCTCCTTTCCATCTTGTTTCTGCCAAGCCCAGTACATCCAGTTTTCTTCTCTCCATCACATCCACAATCTCCTCCACCTTTCCTGTCAGTGTCTGTATGTTTAATGTCCCAACTCGTAGTCCATTAGCATATCCGGGTCGTTGTCGTTTGCATCCGTCCTTTCCGAGGCCTGTTCCTGTTTTGAAAGCAAATATGATATCCACTACTGGCTTGAAACAATAATAATAATAATAATAATAATAATAATAATAATAATAAGTGATAGTGTTAGATCTAGTAAATAACTGGGTATTTTAATTTTTATTTATATACCATAATGGCTCAATCATGCTGTCTATCATCCATCACCAGTCACACGGAACAGTCAGCGGTGTTCAAAAGGAAATCTCTGTAAGCAGTCTTAAATTTTGTGTAGGTCTTGTATTTCCTTACGTCAGCTGGGAGTGTATTACAAAGTCGCGACCCAGTCACAACGAAGGATTTATTGTACTTGGAAGAGTGGTTAACGGGAATAGCGAGGGAAGAGCCAAATCTAGTATTAATATTATGAAATGAGGACAGGAAATGAAATTTCGAAGAAATATACAGTGGGAGATTTTCGTCTAGGGTTCGATATACCGACGTCAAAATATGAAAATTTCGACGCCCTTCAGGTTTCAGCCAAGAAAGAGCTTTGTAGCTAGGGGTTACGTGAGAATCGTAATTCAAGTTGAAAGCAAACCGAAGACTAGAGTTCAATGCTCGTTGCAGTTTTTTTAGTTTGTTCTCTAGTTGCATCAACAAGGACCACGTCGCAATAGTGAAGTATTGGTAGTATCAAAGTCTCAATAAGTTTTATCCTCACGTCTTGTGGTAAAATGTCCTTATGCCGTTTGAGTGGGTGTAGCGTCGCGAACATCTTCCTGCAAGTATTACTTACATGTGCAGACCAGTGAAGAGTTTCAGTCAGAGTCATACCAAGGTTTTTCACTGTTTTACTAAACGGGATTACGGTTGCATTTAAAGTCAAGGAGGGATAGTGTAGTTTTTTACATGGAATTCAATAATCCCTGCGAGCCGATTATAATAACTTGGGTCTTTTGGGGGTTGAGAAGGAGAGCGTTATCACTAGCATACACACTGAGTTGTTGCAGGTCGGTGTTTACATCTCTTATCGCGTTCGCTATATCTTTGATACTAACGTGACAGTAAATTTGGAGGTCATCCGCATAAAGATGATATCAATTATATTTTATTACTGAGGAGATGTCATTAATATAAAGGACAAACAAAAGAGGACCAGGAACGGAACCCTGAGGGGTTCCTGCCTTCCTGCGTCGCCACTGTGAAACAGTATCTTGTGTTATTACACGTTGCATGCGATCTGTAAGATATGCGGTGAAAAATTTTAATGCCTCATTACCGAAAAGGTGAAACGTTTTGCTAGCTCCTACTGTTGGGTGATAAATGTAACTGTTTACCTTTGCCTAAGCTATGTTGTTTTAATGGGCGCCAAGACCTCAACGCAATGTTGAAATCTAAATTTGTATTTAACAACGTCTAGCTCTGGCAGAACACCATCAAGACTCTATTCACTCAGATCGTGGTATGATTTGATCATTAACCCAACAAACAATTGTATCAGGAGAAGGAATTGGTCTATATCTAATGCTACCTACTGAAAGCAAAGATTGCATTGTAAAAGAAATGAATTTATTATATAAAACAAGAATAGCAAAATTAATAATAATAAGTATAAAATTTAAATTGGAGCGTTGTGATTTGAATATTACCGATAGAAAATTACGTGAAAACGGAGTCTGATAAATTGATTTTACTCTTATTTCCAAGCTATGAAGTTACTGAAATATGAAATGTAAAACAAAGAAAATGAGAGATTGCGTATTTCTGCGTCATTGGCGCTTACCACTGGAAATTGCCAAAGCATTTCCCTCGTTCTTGATGATGTTGTGAGCTTCCCACAGTCTCCTGGACGTCGTCATCTCCGTCGGAATTTGATGATATTCTGGTAGATTAGATAATTCTATGGTCCGTACCTCGGACCCAAACACTCGTACAACCAAGTTTTACAAAAGTTCGTCGCTAACTCCACTGAACATCGGAGCGACACGCACTTGCGACCGTACACCTCAAGTATTTCACAGATAGTCCACGTTCCACGGCGCTTCGAACGATATATCCACACGCCGGCTCCCCACTCTTCAGCCGACTCCTAGCTTACGTTGTCTCCGCTGATTGGCTGTACCCCACTCGCTATATTCCCCTTCTCTGGGTCAATACACTCGGCGGGAGGGTTCCGTTCCAACAATTCGCCTTTCCTGGACGATGCGACCCAGGATTGCGTCATGCTTCTCGACAGGAATCAGCTTGTATTCGAATTCCCAGTGAGTCATCTCTCTCAAATACCCTAACTGACAAAAACTCCGTAAAATTCCGTAATCAGATAATTTTCTATGATATCGTCGTTCGTAATAATTTGCATGATAGCGGAATTTTAAGACATAGAAAACCTATCTGAATGCTAATAATTTTTATAAAATGCTCCGAAAATACCTTAATAATAATTATAATAAATTAATAATAATAATAAATTGCCATGAAAAATTCTCTTGGCTGAACACTTTGCCGCGTAAATAAATATAGAATGGCTTCCTACTGACTTATGCCAGTTGCATAAAACCCCTCGAAAAACACGTTACAAAGGCATGCAAGTTTCTTCAACAATGTCTGGATATGTATTGTGTCAAAAGCCCTACTGAAGTCAAGGAGTGTGAGTATTGTCAGTTGTCTTTCGTCCATTGCTTGTCTGATATCATCAGTCACTTTTAGTTAAGCAGTTGCTGTGCTATGGCCCACCTTGAAGCCAGATTGAAGTGGATCCAGAAGAGAGTGAGCGTGCAGGTATTCCAGTATTTGAGTATGTACCAACCGTTCTAACGCTTTGGAAAGAGCGGGGAGAATAGAAATTTGACGGTAATCGGATAGAAGTTTAGAGCCTGGGTTCTTGGGAAGTGGGATTACATTAGCGTACTTCCAAATTGCAGGTAATGTGCCGTTTTTGAGACAGTGATTAAAAATATGGGTGGGAATGGGTAGAATAGCGCCAATGATATTATGTATGAAAGTTATAGGAATATCGTCGACACCACTAGCTTTGGATTTAATAGAATACAAGACTTTCTTAACTTCATTAGTGCTGACAGTACGAAAAGCAAAGCATGGGCGACTTTGTGGGACAAATGATGGGTCATTATTTACATGAGGTATGTTAAGCGGATTAGACTGAACTCTCTCTTCCGTGAAATACGCATTTAAATCGTCAAGTGGAATGTCAGGTACCTGAAGCTGTTCCCGTGATTTGCCTATGCCCATGGCTTGGAGATGCCTCCGAGCACTAGCCGTATTTAGATTCCTTGTTGATTCACGAACATATTTAAACTTAAGATTACGGATGATTTGTTTAGTTCTATTCCTCATTATTCTATAATTTTCATAGTCACTTGGGTCTTGGTTACGTTTGTAATGTCGGTAGAGTGTATCACGTTGAGACATCATATCATATGTTCAACATCAGAGGTTAACCATGGATTAGGATTGCGTGATATTCTTATCTGTCTTTTGGGTGCATGTTTGTTGTATAGACTGTGTATCAACGAATTAAATTTATTTATTCTTGCATCAATGTCTTTCAGATTTAAAATGTCATTCCACGGAAGAATGTAGGCATCGTACCTTAGTTCATACATATCGATATCTTTCATATTTCTTCACGTTATATACCTAGGTTTATATTTTGGAACGCGTAGTGAGTAAGCGAGAAATATAAGATCGTGGGTGGACATGGCCGGTACTGAAATCTGTCCGTGAGTTACCACTTTCTGAGGGTTGTTAGTCACTTTGAAATCTATTAAGGTGTGGGAAATGTTGTTGGTAGTATGTACATGGTTAGTAGGATTTGAAGGAAGGATAGTCAAGTCATATGAGGAAAACATGTCTTCTAATTTCTTAGTATCGTAATTCTTCGTAAGTAGATTAGTGTTGAAATCCCCTAATACAATGATATGTTCGTACGTTGGTGGCAAGTTAAGTAGATACGTTTCAAACTCGGCCATATAAGATACTTTAGGTGGTCGGTAATCCACTCCAATAAGTATTTTCTGTCCACTAGCAACTACTTCAACGAACATGAACTCCGTCCTCGGCAAATCGCCGGTCGATGAGGTACAATTGACACGGCTCTTCAGGTCATCTCTACAGTAGAGAACGATACCTCCTCCCCTCTTATTAGTGCGGTCATGACGATGGACATTATAACCATCAAGTTGAACCATGCTGTTTGGAATTGAAGGCGATAACCAGCTTTCACTCATTCCTATCAAATGGACACTAGTTTTGCTAAATATAGCCTGAATTTCGTCAAAGTGTGCGGGCAAACTTAAGCTGTTTAGGTGACAACACTGGAGGGTGTGAGGATATGGTGAAAGTTCGTGTTTCAATAAGCTGCTGGCGTCTATGGTAGGGAGAGGGGTGAGGAGAGTTCTATTCTTAGAGCTAAGGTTGTTGTCATTGGAAAACATCGTAGCTATCTGACTAACGGACATACTTTAACTGAGACCAAAAAAAAAAAAAAAAAAAAATCTTACCTGGATTTCCTGGAGAACTGGACCGCTTGCTGGTTAATATACCGCACACAATCACACACTTAAACCTAGAAATAATGATAATAATAAAAATAATAATAATAATAATAGTAGTAATGTTTAGTGGGCACATCACAATGGTCCTATCGCTCTGATAATCCACCTAACCGCCCCATGTGAAAGTTCAATTCCTTAGGTGTGCTAATGTTTAGCTTCTTCCCGTCTTCTAAATGGGCGATAATGCGGCCATCCTGAGTTGAAACCCGCCGCATACCCCAGAAGTCTCGTGCTTTACGCAACACTTCCTTCCTTGTGGACGTCAGAGATTCGGTAACGAGTAGTTTGGTACCTTGAAGAGCTCGCTTGGCATGCCAGATGCTGTCTCTCTCATGGTACCAGAGAAATTTAATGATGATAGGCCTGTTTCCTGCGGATACCACCTCAGCTGTCGTCCTCTTCATACGGCCCAGTCTATGACTTATATCTATACTGTCCATAGGCAATTCGATGTTCAGTCTGGTTTTTAAAGTTCCCAATGCCACAGCGTAGGTGTCCTCGCCAGGGGTCTCACTTACTCCATGAATGAGGAGGCAGTTCCTTCTGCTATACTGCTCTGCCTCGTCAATCTGAATGTCCTGCTGGTCGATGCGTTCCTGCAGATGGTTTACTTCCTTCTTCATCTCGCCTAATTCACTTGATATAGCTTCACGAAAGTCCTTAAAGTCTGAAGCGAGGCCGGTGAGTGTGTCGCAGGGGTTGGCAGCACTGGTCGCACTAGCAGCCATGGCTTGCTCCAAGCTTGCTTGGAATTCAGCCATTTGCTCTTCGAACTTAGTTATTCGTTCATTTACGGCCTTCAGCGTCATAGCACTTCACTTTTATTCGAGTAAACGATTAAGTAGAACACTAGCACGCCCACGAATATTCAAATGCAACTTATCTTGCTGATATGGCAGGTGAATTGCGGAGCACATTTACTCGCGTTGTACAGCGTGCGCCATCTTTGCCGTTAATAGGGGGATAGGCAAGGTACTGAAAGACATGATAAATGGAATGTGCATGGCTTGCTACAGTAGTGTGAAGTCGAGACATTGGAATGGTTTAAAATTGTCACTGGACTAAAGCAAGGAAGTGTGTTTTCACCATTACTGTTCTTATGGATGACATCATGAAGGCAGCAATGAAAGACTATAGTAGGGCAAAGATGGAGGTAATGTTGTTTGCAGACGATATTGTGATCTGGGGCGAGGATGAGATGGAGAACAGTTAGACGTAATAAATGAAAAGATTGAGCAATGGGGATTGAAGATAAATGTGGAGAAGAGTAAAACAGTGGTGGTTAGTAGAGATTTTTTTTTTTTTTAAGCGTATGGCTTTTTTTTTTAGTGCCGGGAGTGTCCGAGGACATGTTTGGCTCGCCAGTTTTGTAGCTGCTTCGAGACGGACACCCAATGGGTGAGCTACAAGTACCGTTGGGGAGGAAAGTTGGAAGGGAGGGTCGAGGAGTTGGAAGGTAGCGGCTGTGGCCTATAGTTAGGGACCAACCCTGGCATTTGCCTGGAAGGAAGATGGGAAACCACAGAAGACCATCTTCAAGGTTGCCGGCGGGGGGATTCGAACCTCCTCGCCTCCCGGATGTGAGTGACTGCCAACAGTCATGCCGTAACGACCTCGGCTAACTCACCCGGTTAGTAGAGATAAGAAAGAAGGAAAAGGAGTAACCAAAGTAGGAGATAAGGAATTGGAAGTGGTGAAACACTTCAAATACTTGGGAAGTGAACTGACTGAAGATGGGAGACTAGATTTGGAAATTATCAGAAGAATACAACTCGGGAGAGCTTTCTACCAACAGGTACGGGGACTAGTATGGAACAAGGATATACCAATTAAAGCTAAAGAAGTCATGCACAAAGCATATTATAGTGGCTTCTGTGGCGTAGTCGGTAGCATGCTGAGCTTCTATGCCCAAGATAGCGGGTTTAAACCCGGCCGAAGCCGTCGGATTTTTTAAGAGCGTTAAAAATCCCTCAGTATGCCTTCCTTCGGAGGGGAAGTAAAGCCGGCGGTCCCATGTCATAGATTTATGGCATGTTAAAGAACCTTCCACTAATTACACCTGTGTGAAGCTAAATTGGATAGGTTAAGAATGTAAACAATACTCTTAGGTTTCTACGTTCGTTGCCAAGAGCCGACTGTTGTGGCGTCTAGTAGCTAAGTTCTGAACTTGGCCTAATAGTCGTTAACGTTGGCACTTGGCGGCAAAAGTAGGAATTGTTTGAAAAATTCTAAGTTGCAGTACTTAAATTAGAAAACAGATAACACACACTATTACAGTCATCACAATTAACACCGGTTATCAGACAGATTCTACACACACCCAAAGTACACGGGGCTACATGACCGCGATGTCGCAGCCCCTAAAGTTAAGAACCAACCAACCAAAGCATGTTCCTATAATGACATACCGTATATACCTGAATATTACCCACCCCCCGCTTGCCACGGTGGGTGAGTGGTTATAGTGTCGGACTACCAACCCCAAGATTGCAGGTTCGCCCCTGGCCATGGTAAGTGATTTTTGAAGGCGACAAAAATCACGATACTCATGTCATACGTTGTTGGCATGTTAAAGAACCCATTTGAATTCAGTAGGCCGTGTTCAAAGGCAAAATTAATCTCGGGATTTCCCGCCAACACAAAGTTCCTCCATTATCTACTTGAAAGTGCTGTAGTGTCAAGGAGTTTAGATATCTAACCTCCTTGACTTTCATAGCGTTCAAAGGAACGACGAAGTTCGACATGCAAGCTACCCTCTGGGTGTCAATTAACAAAGCTTGCACCAGGCACCCGAGGCCATACGATATTATTATACCACTGATCTCTATACATGGATGGCTGGTAGCTAAGGCAGCAGTAAGCCGAATAGACGATGACAGGAGGTATAGCAAGATGGCAGCGAGCGCATGGTGCAATATTGCTCGTAGACCACGTGGTCCGTAGAGCGCTCTTGTCTTATTCAGTGACGCCATCCCCAGTGGCCAGGCCTCTTGATTGTAGTTCCACGAGAGTTCTGTGTTGTGTTAACGCAAAAGAAGTAGTAGTGTATTTTGCGAATTTAGGTTCGATGTATAGTAGTATACTTGTAAATTACAAGATTCAATTTCAATGTGTACTATGTGTTCATGTGAATTCTGAATGAGGTTTCAACATGCCGCAGTGTTCAGCATATGGATGTACAAACAGAACCGAACAGCAGAAAGAGAAATCGTTTCATCGGTGAGTTTTATACTATGATAAAAATTAATATTTCGAGGGTAGTGTTTTGAGTTTTATTATATTTATTTATATTTCGCATATTCTGGGAGGAAAATGGCAATTCATTTTTGTAGGTTTCCTTTCTCGAGACCCGAACTTCTAAGATCATGGATTAGGAGTATCAGGCGGGAGAATTGGGAGCCTTCGAAAACAGCTGTTCTCTGTTAACTTTTTTGTGGAGCTGTGGAGTGAAATTGGTTTGGCTTAAAGTGCAGTTTGGCCTAGATCTACTTCCCTTTATTATTAAGTTTATTGTGCTGCTAGCGTGATTAAAAGCTGTAGTATTTGATGTAGAGTGCTGGGATTAGTAATTAAGCCCTGTAATCCTTCTCCCCCCCTCCTCCACCATGTCTTTCCGATTTAGCACCCTGATAATTATATAGGCTACCGGTATATTTATTTTTGTGTAATTTTTACTGTGGCAATTAAGCTGCTGGTTATGTGATATATTGACAAGGTCTGAATATTTGCTGGTTTCATAAATACGTACAATTTGCTTAAATGATATTTTCATTGTATAAATTGAACTGCGCGTTATTTCATGGAAACAGAAATTCATTACCAAGAACCGATTACGATATGTCGAGTGTATAGTGAGCTACGTTTATAGGTACATCATTTTAAAAAAATGCATAATTTCGTGGCATATATATTTATACAATTTACAAGAAAGTTTCCAGAAATTGTTTTTCACTCGTTACTCTGTTACTGATCGCTAATTGCGTGTTCTCAGCACCTAAGTTGATATTTGTCAGCCGTTATTATACATTCATTTTTATTGCTATTCCGGAGATTTACTGACCTCGGAATGACGTGCCAGTGATCCCAATGCCCTTATGCTATGAGTGAACATATCTCTATATTTTTATTTGTTCCAAAGCACCATTAATTACGATTTAAAATTGACTAGATTATCATTGCTTCCCCATAAGGATGGCTCGAGAATGGGCACACCAACATGGCGGACCGCGCGCTCAACCTGACATACTTTCTCGTGCAGCGGAGAGCTGCCATCAGCGATCCATGTATAGAGATCAGTGTATTATACCCACCCCCGAATAATCCCCGCACCATCATTTTTGTATGGAAATTTAAAAAAAAAAAAAGTTTTTTGTTCTGACATTTTATGTTAAACAAAATATGTATACTATTAACACTGTAATACAGTAAAACTCGGTTAATAAGTTTCCGCATAAAAAGTTTTCCCACGTCCGATATTATCGGTCCCATAAGATACATGTATATTTTCCCGTATAAAGTGTTACTGCATAAGAGGTTTTCCAGGTTAATAGATGAGATTTTATATCCCTTTAAAGTATAAGACATTTACTGGAGACAACTGACTGTTTTATAGAATCAAATCTCGCCAATCTCCGCGAAAGATACTTCCGGTGTTCCGAGTGAAAGAATATAGCAGTTCTGAGTGTTCGCGGGTCTCGAGTGAATCGTCTGACCGGGCGAACTACGTCAAGGCTACAGGACGTCTCGCCATGACAGCAGCGGCTCATTGGACAGTATTAACCTTGAAACATGTGTGAGGAGATATGGAAAGAACTGGCTTCTGCCGAGAATACTTCCGCAAACTGCAAGAAAATAACGGGTAAATACGATGACGTAGAACAATATCTGCTGGTATGGTTTAAACAGCAACGAAGTTTAAACATTCCAGTGCGTGCGTGTAGTTCGGCTCGGCCAAACAGAACACGGGCTGCCCGGGCGAACTGAAGAACGCACTTGTGCACAAAGTCAATTAACTTCTCCGTTCCGTGGGCCTTGCTTCCAGCCCGCGCGGACTTTGTGGAAAATCACAACTGCTCCCTTGCCCGCCGCTGTAGATCGCCTTCTGTTTAACCAGGCTGTTGCAATATTATGCAATACAGAGTTCGCAGCGGTCGGGCGGCCGAGTTTGCGCAGGCAACCCGCTTCCTGTTCGAACAAGCCTTTACTGATGCCATGTTATCACGCTACTAACGAAACTGACGCTTGTGTTAGGCTTGCGCGACCAGTCAAGCCATTAGACGGAAATAAACAAGTTCACCCGAACAAGCACCATAATAGCGGATACTCGCGCGTGGCGGGCAATTTAAATCTTTAAAATTTGGATGATTCAATTAATACCCGCACCCCAAGTTTTCACGTCTGGTTTTGTATAAAAATATGCGGGTGGTATTCGGGTATATACGGTATCCAGCAGAAACTTGGACAGTGACTAAGAGGGATGAGAGCAGTGTACAGGCAGCTGAGATGAGATTCCTTAGAAGTATGGTCCAGTCAACGAGGAGAGACAGAGTGAGAAATGAAGATATACGGAAAGAACTGGGAGTACAGAAACTAAATGACAAACTGGAGCAAAACAGATTGAGATGGTTTGGACATGTCAAACGGATGAATTAAGTAAGGCTACCAAGATGAGCACTGGAACGACGGATGGCAGGGAAGAGAGGATGAGGAAGACCAAGAAGACTCGGTGAAGAATAGCAGTAATAAACGGTACCTGGATTGGAACACCGTGTCGGAAGAGAAATGGTGGAACGACAGAACAAAGTGGAGAGGAACCATATTTGACCCACCCAGTGTCAGCTGGAAAAGGGGAAATGAAGATGATGATGATGATGATGACATAGCTCACCCTCGGGTTTTTGCCTTGTGTGACTAATTGGGGGTATTTATTCATAATGTATTATATTGGGGTCATCATCATTGGCTTTAACTCGAATCCGAGTATAAATCTTCTTCCTTAAGTCCAGTTTGTGGATGTGTTTTCGGTGACTGAACAGTTCAATCCTGGCATGGAACGCATGGGGTATAATCCGTATGTTTGTGTTGTATTATTATCATCATCAATATTGTGGTGCGATCACATTTTGGATGATTCACACAGTAGATGCAATGTCATTATTAATTATTGGTTTTGGATATTTGATATTACAGTTAAGTGGGATATTTCTAGTATTATTTTTATTATTTATTTAATCGAATAGCCCTTAATAGAGCACGTTAAATCAATACATCAAGTTTTGCTATAAGATTTCTTCTTGGTCACCCAAAATTGCTTCATTCTTTCAGATTGTAGTCGCCGGAGGACAGGAATACTTATTGTATAATTATTACTGATAAAGTCACTATTTTATTTCGGATATGGGTTTCAACTTTATTTGTTTAGTACTTCTGTAAGTATGTGTTAGCACTGTTCTGCTTCCTCAATAACCTCTTGATCTCCCGTCCCTAACAGTATCTAGTTGTTCCCAGTTTCCATTTTGCTTTGCTGCTCGCTTCCATTTTCCCCCCCGCAGACAGAACTACTTTCTGGCTCATTCATAGCCATATTTGACGTTAAACACGAGCACTATTCTTAAGTTTAGTGACCCTGTACCGTTTCAATTGCCGCAATGATTGTCAACTCACCACACAGAAAATTTCTCAAAATAACCAGAAAATATGAAATACAAAAAAACAATAAAAACATTGGACTTGTGATACGACTTTCCTCAACTATATCTTTCATGCCCACAATTACTCCTGCCTTTGTGTGATTCATCAATTTCTGCGTGTCTTATAGTTGTGGGCCATTTTTATTTTTTATTACATAGCTTTTTGTTTGCCAACTCGGGGTAGCAGGGCTATGTACTCGCTAAATGAACCATACAAAAGTAAAGTAACTTGACTAAAATATAGTTGATTTATTAATAACTTACAACCATGATCTGTACGAAAAAATCTAACTGTAGCTCTGACATGTAGCCTATGAGATACTGGTAATACATTCAATTTATAGCAGCAATCAATCAATCAATCAATCCCTGGGACAATGGCTCTGGTTTGGAAACTCCGTTCTTCATCAATATGCAATGATCTACCCAGATCTTGCAAAAAACAACCTTCAATACTTGATGATCTATCCAGGTCTTAAAAACTCTTCATTAACCTCTCAGGCCGGTTCTACGTACGCGTGTATGCGCGTCAGTAGTTACTGCCAGGTGGTTTGCCGTACACGTATACGCTGCGCACAGCATTTCGTGAGAAATGCGTTTGTGCGCTATCTGTTGGGCTCATGTGTGAACTGCTTATACTAATGTATTTTAGAAGCCTTGGCCTTGCAAACCACGTAATCTTACAACAGATAGTTCATAGGTTTCCCGTTTTTTTGGGGGGGCGGCATAGGATTGAGAATCATCGTGGCATCGGTTGAGACAAAATAGAAACAGACGACACGTTGTCACTCGCCGTGTTCTTGACTTGCCATCTGTGGTAAGAATTTTAACCTCTTGTATATGATTTACCGGTATTACAAATAGATTAGTCCGTCGATCAATACTTTAAATCACATATAATTTAACAGTGGTACATGTTTCGGGCCACTACTTGATCCTTCATCAGCCACAATTTAATGAATTTATAGAACAATCTTACACACATCAAAGACACTATGAAAACTTTTAAAAACATGTATAAAAACTTGGTTAAAAACAGGTCAAAAACACCGAATAAAATGCATGCACACGTCATTATAACATCATTAAGAGGCTCTCCGGTCTTCCAAAATCTTTATCAATATGCAATGATCTACCCAGATCTTGCAAAACAACCTTCAATACTTGATGATCTATCTGGGTCTTCCAAAATCTTCATCAATATGCAATGATCTACCCAGATCTTGCAATATTTTATTTTCATCTGCCAACATCATTCCAAAGCCTTCTCACAGGTGTATTGTTGGTTAGTTGTCAAGGAAGTTTGTCAACTTAGTAATAATTTACTAAATACAATGTGTACATTAATTTACAAACATTTGTTTCCAATTTACTTCTGTTTTTCACCAGTTTTTCGTTAGCGTGTTTAGGAGCTGGGTTCTGTTTCCACATTTCAGCAAGTGATAATTGGGGCATGGTTTGTTGCATAATTCACAGACGCAGTCATTCTCCGGTTCGTGGTATGTTTTGTTCCGACATATCGTCCCATGGAACCCGTCGGCTGCGAATCTTGTGTACAGATGGCGAAGCTCATAGTTCTGTCCCTTCCAGGCTTCTGTTTTCATAGCTTCTGTGTCCATTATTTGCTCCGGGACCTCTTTGGCTTTGTTCTGTCTTTCCTTGATGAAGACTGTTTTGTATGCGTGTGTTTCCGGTAATCCAAAGCAGAGTTTTTTGTCCTCTATGAAGAATGACTCTCGTACTATTGTATACGCTTAGCTGTTCCTTGTGAATTTAGAGATCGAGAGGGATCGTTTTAGGAATCTGGCTCTAATGCTTTCTATTTTCCTAAGGTTGTTTGCCGTCAGGTAGGGCCTTATTATTTGTATTCCGTACGTTGCAGTTGGAGCAACTTTCAGTTTGAACAGCGCGATCACGGTTGGCAGGAACAGCTTCTGGAGCTAAGGGATGTCGTAAGTTGCTTTCGTTGCAGCCATCACTCTTTCTTGTGTATGCAGAGAGAAGGTGGTACCAGTTGTTTGTAGTGAACACCTAGGTATTTGAAGCTGGATACAATATCTATGGTTTCTTTCCCACACATGAAATGGTCCCTCTTAGATAGCCTGCCTCCCCTTCTGAATTTCATTGCCTTTGTCTTCGCACTGTTTATTTCCATGGAGTTTTCTGTTGCCCATACCTTAATGTTCTCCATGACTGCCTGTAGGTCTTCTTGACTCTTGGAGAGGATGGCCATGTCATCTGCGTACATTAGCAGTTTAATGTTTCTTGTGCCTATGGTCTGTCCGACATCTGAAGTCATCACGTTAAAGAGGGCTGGGCTCATCGGGTCTCCTTGCAGGACCCCTCGTGTTTGGGTGATGCTCTTCGACGTGGATATGCCATCATAGATTGTGACGTAGTTGGCGTATAGAATCGACTTGATTGTTTTGAGTTCGTTGTCTGTGCTGCCTACAATGTCCTCTAGTTTGTGGATGAGTATCCTCCTGCTGATGCTGTCAAATGCCTTCGAGTAATCTATGAAAATTGCGTATAATGGTGTGGCGGGTTCGGCCAGTGTGGTTGTTATTTCTGGTATGATTTCTTGGACAGCGTGCAGTGTTGATCTGCCCGGGGTAAAGCCATATTGATTCGGTGGTATGTAGGCTCTTAATCTATGTTCTATACGTGCTAGTAGGATCTCGGAAAACAGTTACATTTTCCAGGACGATTCCCCTATAGGCGTTTGGGTCATCCAGTCTTCCCTTCCGTTTGTGACTTTCTCCATTGTTCTGGAATTGAGTTCTTCTTTAGGCATTCATTAAAAAGTTCCATCAGTGGTTCTAGTAAGTCTTGCTGTGCTTCCTTCAGGTGTTCCATGTATATTCCATCAGGTCCAGCTGCTTTGTTGAGTTTCCCAGATCTTATAAGTTGGTTGACTTCCTCTGTTGTGATTGGAAATATGTTCTGTTTGTTCGTTGTGTCTGATGTGCGATATACTGTTGGTTTGTCCTCTGTAAGAAGGCTGCTAAAGTGGGCTTCCCATTGCTCCATATTAACGAGGGGGCTTATTGCCTGCTTCTTTGACGACCTTAGAATTTTATATGGTTTCAGTTCAGCCTCGGCTATCAATTTCTGTTCTGTGGAGAGGTTGTGTTTTTGCTTCTTTTCTTTCAATAGCATTTTGTACCTCCGGCGTCCTTCGCCATATTCCTTTAGGGCGCTTCCTCCGTATTCTTTGGCTGCCTGGAGGAGTTGTAGAGTACTTTGTCTTTTGATATAGCACTCTTCATCAAACCATGGCTTTGCTGATCGTGTGTGGAGGACAGTTCAGTGGTGGCCTGTATGATTGTGTCATTCTGGGTTGCTGTTGCCTTGTCCAGGTTCCCCAGTTTCAGCATGTGCGTTATTGCCGGTAGTTTTTCTTTATTCGTATTCCATCTTTTCTCATGTATGTGCCTTGAAACTTTAGGCTTTCATCTGTTCTTGTAATCCAGTTCTTATTTGAACCTCATTTGTTACTGGTAGGTGCTTTCTGATAGCCACTTTTTATATTTTCACCTGTGTGTGGTCCTTAATATTCGTGAATATTAAGTCGATCGTGCTTTTTCCGTATGTATGGTCTTTCTCTCTGTTTAGCAGTCTTAGTTGTCGGTCCATGAGAAAATCTGTGACCTCTTCTGTTTTTGGGTCCCGGTTATCTATGCGGCAGTTTAGGTCTCCTAGTAGCGTGGTAGGCTTGTCGGTTTCTATGTTCTCCAGGACTCTTCCCAGTTCGCCGATGATGACCTCTGGTTCTGTCTTGGGTGGAAAGTAGGCTCCTATGATGTTCATTTTCCCCGTGACTACTGTTAGTGTGTTGGATGTACGATCAATTAGTCTTATGGGTTGCTTGTGCGGTCTGTGGGTGTGTTGGGTTTTTCCGACGGCAGGAGTAGCTTGGTGCCGGGTGTTAGAATTGAAAGGTGCGAAAAGTAATCCCCGTGGGCCAGAAGTTTTCATGGTCTACTTTATCTTTGTCTTCATCTAGGATTGCTAGTTTGAAGGCTTTGTTCCTCCCTCTCGTTCGGAGGGTAAAGCATTCTATAACTCTTTTGATGCCCTGTTCTGTCATGTATGCTCTGATATCTTCTTCTGTGACGTCCTCGTCTACATGACCTACATACATCTTTGCAGGCTTGAGTCTTCCTTCTGTGTTGTTCCCCCTTCCTCTTTTGGGTGAGGGTGGTGGCGTTTCTTGGGTGCACCGTAGTTGGTGTTCCCTATTTTGTTTTTGTTTTTTCATTTCTGATCTTTCCGTCTGGTTCGTCCACTTGTTATTGGGGTGAATCCCGTGGTCTCTGCATCCTCTGTATCCTCCTCAAGGATGCTTATTGGTTTTTCCACCGGGAGCCATTTTGCCTTCTGGGAGTTTTGGGGCTTGACCATCTGTTGGGTTGCTCCCTTTATCTCCTCTCTAACCATATAGTGTATGTTTCCCATCATAGCTTCTATCTGTAGGCTGATATTCCCCATGATTCTTTCCTCTACTTCCTCCTCTGTTATTGCCTCCCCTCTTCGGCTACTTAATAATGATTCAGTCATTGGATCGACAGGTGCCACTGGCCTATCATCTGCGCAGTGCTTGTGGGCTTCGCCGGTCATTCCCTTATTGGCGGGTGCATCCCTTCTCACTCCGGGAGATTCCGTTAGCAGCCGAGAAGCGCTATTTTGTGTTGGCATTGGATGGTTCTCTCTTTCTCCTCGGTGCGCTTCCAGTCCAGATGTGCTGACAGGTGATGCCGTGTTGTTGTCGTCCATCGACTGTGCGATTCCCGTTGCTTCATGGTTTAGGTCAGCAGATGGCACCATTTGTCTTGGTGTATTGTCGTTTGCTCTCTGATTGATCTCTTTCGAAGTTCCTTTATTCCCCTGTGTGTTTTTGTGTTTCCTTCAATGATCTCTTCAAAGTTGGCTTTCAATATTGTAAAACATTTCCTGATAGAATTTACCGCATCCTGTATCTCCTCCTTTACTTCCTTTTTTAGGTAGACTCCTGCTTTTGTGATATTTGATAATGTTTTTAGTGCAATATCGATCCGTGCTTCCACATCGTCTGCCATCTTATGCGAATTGTGAAAATGTCTTGTTGCGATCGCGACAGGTGCAGTGGATTTGACGCTTATGGAGCAATGTCATGCTGGTCTAATTTGTACCGTGTGTAGCGCTTGCTGTAAGGTTTTCGGTAAAATGCCTTATTGCGGTCGCGACAGGTGCTGTAGATTTGTCACTTACGGAGCAGTGTCATGCAGGTCCAATTTGTTGCGTGTGCGGCGCTTGCTGTAAGGCTTTCGGCAGGGTTTTCTGTTTATGTGTGTAGTTTGTAAACTGCTGTGATTTGTTCAACTCTATACCTGACGCTAGTCTGCCATCTTTTGCTTTTATAAGTGCACTTTACCTTCAGTATTTGCGATTTCTTGTTGTTTCCCGTATCAGTGTCACTACGCTATCACTTTTCGCTTGTTTCCACGTTATTATCTCTCTTATCATGATTTATACATCTAAATTATTTCACCGTTTGCTCACGCCGCTCTTCCCGCCATGACATAAAACTCAATTGTCAACTTAGGCCACTATATAAGATGTTTAGCCCAGGCAATAAAGCGGCCATTTGTAACCTCATTTCCCCACTTCACACGCCATGGCGCTAACACATACTTACAGAATTACTAAATAAATAAATTTGATAACCATATCCAAAATAAAATAGTGACTTTCTCAGGTAATAATTATACAATAATTATTCCTGTCCTCAATATAATATAATACTAGAAATTTCCCACTCAACTGTAATATGAAATATCCAAAACCGATAATTAATAATGACATTGCATCTACTGTTCTGTCAATGTTATATTCAATTCTACTGTTCGAATCATCCAAAATGTGATCGCCCCACAATTTTGATAATAATCACACAACACAAACAAACGGATTTTACCCCAATATAATAAAATATGAATAAATACCCCCAATTAATCGCACAAAGCAAAAACCCGGTGGTGAGCTATGTAACTGAATAATTTCGGTTTCAGAGCGGATGGGCTCACGTTCTTCAAGGGGTGAACAAAGAATGCTTTCAGGGCTGACGTAAATGTGATCGTACTAAGCGATAAGCAGCAAAATATATGTTATAAATGAGATACTTTTACATTATTTTCATTAGATAAGAATCAGGACTTGAAAATTACGACGTGATATGCGAAAAAACGTACTAATGAGGAACGTGTTATGAAAGTTCTACTGTAGTTCTTTTTTCGGGTGCTTAATGCTCTAGTATTTTACCAGAAATGGTTGACACATTTTCTAAGTGTTGGGTCTTGACTGTTAGTGGGTTTCATTGTAGGTTTGGTAGTGATTTGATTAATTATGAAACAACGGTCACTCTTCTTTGCTCTCATTTCGATAATATATGATTTTTATACCTTATTTCATTTTCCTGGCAGACATTATGAATTGTAATTACTAACGTGAGTCCCTTCTGCACTGGATATTTGTGCTAAATCATGTATATATGTGTCTTTATTTAAAACTCATTTTATGAGGGCAGCCATGTTCGACAGCGTATTTAGTATGTTTAAACTGCCGCCAAAGCGCTCACATTGACGTCACTAGTTGCCAACATGTCCGGTACAAAATACACCACACGACATTCGTAACGTGCTAGCAGGGAATGGTTGACAAAATACCTTTGATCTGGATGCGTGAGGATGTAACCATTGTCAAAAACTATTGGATTGGACGTGGTAGGCTGTAACCATTGGATTGGACAAAATTATGGTGAGAATGGTCGTGTTGAGGTGCATCCTTGGCCGTGGGAAGCTAGTGCATCTTCTTCTTCTTCTACCTTATCCGATACGGACGTTGGCTACCACCATGGCTAACACCTTCTTATCCTGTGCAATCCTGAAGAGTTCCGTGGAAGACAGCCCAAACCACGTTTTTAAATTATCCATCCAAGTTATTCGTCTCCTTCCTGGTCCACGCCGTCCTTCAATTTTACCCTGAAGTATAACTTGGAGCAGACGGTATTTTGGATTCCTCATCATGTGTCCCAAGTATTCCAATTTCCTCTTCTTAATTGTGTTTAACAGCTCAGGTTGGCTGCTCACACGCTGAAGAACCTCGGCATTACTCACATGTTCTGTCCACGAAATTTTAAGAATCCGCCTGTATACCCACATTTCAAAAGCTTGAATCTTCCTTTCTGTAGCTACGGACAAGGTCCGAGCTTCAACACCATAAAGAAGGGTGGAGACAACATAACACTTCACAATTCTTTTCTTAAGGATGAGCTGGACATCTGTCTATCACCAGCACTATTTTCCTTCCTGCCGATCCCATCTTGGCATCCAAGCTTTGTAAAAATTTTCGAAATATCTCCGATGTCATCCATGCACTTTTGTTAAAATCATATTTACATGGGAGTGTACGGGTGTTCTTGAAACATCTTGGATTCTTAAATTTTCCAATTATTAGTGGGGGTAATTTTTCACTCCCGTTGCTGTTAATACATAACAACGCTGTCAGTCTTTCTATACTTTTTTTTGCCTCCGTGGCATTTTTCTCCGCGAACAGCGTATGTTTTGGACGAGAGCAAGTTGTAAAACACTCCCGTTTCATCGGCGTTAAAAATATCCTTAGCATCATATCCTTCAAGAAGTCGAGGCAACTTTTTCTCTTTCCAGTATACAACTGTATCGTCATTAACTTCCGCACTCTCGCCGCACATGTTTTGGAACGAAAGATTGTGCCGTTTTTTGAAGCGATCAAACCAGCCATTAGAAGCATGGAAATCGACCTAACCCAGCTTAAGTGCAATTTCTTGAGCTTTTTGTTTAAGTATGTTCCCGTCAATTGGAGCGTTCTCACTCCTTTTTCCCTCGAACCATTTCATTAAAATGTTTCCAAGTTCCTCGTACGACGAAGAACGAATATTCTTCCGTATTTTTGCCCCAGAACCGCACTCAACTTCCGCGGTCAGAATAGCTTCCTTCTGTTTCATGATGCCAAACAGCGTAGAGGGTGCCAAGTCATATTTTTTTGCCATCTGTGACAAAGGTACTTGGCTATCCCTTTCAACATCCCTGATGATGTCTATCTTTTTCTGAAGAGTCAGATTCTTACGTTTTGCAGCCATAATGAATGTGGTCCGCCGTAACTCGCAGTACAACTCTTATCACAGACACAAAAAACTCGTAGCACAACTTCCAACAACACAGGAACAAAAACAGAGAATGAGCCTTCAGTCCGCACCCCTCGCGTCCGCGTGATTCCTAAGCAGCGATTGGAGCAGCGGGACAGAAGTGCCTAGCCGGTGTAAGAGCGCTGCAGCTATAGGTTAAGGCAGCTGACGTCACTGTAGACATTACCCGACTAAAACTGTCCTAACTCCCTAATGGTTGGATATAAGTATATGCGTTCGCGGACTTTTTTGTAGAGCTTGAGCAGCTCTACATTTCGTACGCATATACTTGGGGTCTATCAATGACGGTTCAGGCAGCGTAAGCCATGGAAGGCACGACTTTCTACTTATTCCGTAATTTTTTCTAGAAAACATTTTCATTTTGTAGAATATCCATAAATATTTTCAGTTTCTTATTGCTTATTGCTTTTAATCTTTCACCTAAATCACGTGAAGTTTGCAAGAGACGTTTGGCCTAAATATTTATATTTCGTGAAGTTACCCGAGTCTCGCAGCATATACGTGTAGGCCGTACGTAAGTCATGCCTCTCGGCTGTATAGCTAGTCTCAAGGTAAACCGCACTTCGTTCCCATACAGCCGTCGTTCCAGTACTACGTACAGTTCAATGGACATAACTAACCAACAGCGTCTAGCGTGATAGTGACTGCTGCTTGCCGGTAACAGTGATTTCCAGCGGCCGCGCCAATTTATCACGGTTCTATACATCGCTAAAGGAGCGATTTCGTTTAGCGCGTCAACTTCGGACTGAGATTACGTCAAAACGGAAGTTAATTTACATTCAAAACAAGTTTAGAAAAAAGCATCTTATCGACATATTCGTTACAACGGGATGCGCGATCGTAATTTATGTGAAATATATTCCTTAGAAGCAGACATTTCCTTATATCGGGGTTCGTTAGAAGGGGGTTTAAATAACACTGTGCTTATGGCGATTTGGCTGGGACTTACGAAAATCTTCGTTAAAAGCGGGAATTCGTAAAAAGCGGGCACGTTAAAATGGGGTTTTACTGTAGTACTATTTTAGTTTGGATTTTTGCTACCAGAAATAACTAACGGGTATTTTGTAGACGTGTGTCTTCTACAGATGGAGTTCATCTGTGATATGAATAAACATGGTGGAACAATAAAAAATTCTTCTTGTTGCGTTGTGATTTTGGATTAAAAAAAAAAAAAAGGGATTTGTGTCCTAGTTAGGAGCAAGAAGTATTACTTGCCTGCTGATTTTAGGAAATAATTTTGTTTTGGGCCTTTCGCCTGGTTTGGAGATAAGGCAAGTGTGGGCACAAAAAAATTAATTTCGATTTGTCTCAAAAGAAAATTAAATATAAACAAAGGACTTTGATATTGCATTAGGAAAGAAAGACCCAAAACATAATTATACCCTAAACTTTTTAAGCTTATTACTTCCCTGATTTGTTGAAATTTACGGATTCTACGTTATTTTTAAAACAATAGCTTTTAATAGACATTATGTGTTAGCATTGTAATATAGTAATCATATTTTTCAACAGGCATGTTAAGTTTTATTGTTTGTTAGTTATAGTGGTTATTTTAAGATGTTAAGGAAAGTACAGAGAGGATAGTTTATCTGTCTCGGAGACCCTCGCTAGCCCGCTCGCCCGCGCCGCGAGCCTGTCTCCCGCCACACACTTTGCCGTTATGCGGCGCCCGCCCAGCACTGAGTCATTGGGTATAGGAATTTGTACTTAAATTTGTACTTCAATGTGATCCTTGACCAATTTTTTGACGAACTGACTTACGGAGAGCGATTGTCGAATTACTTTCAACAAGATTCTGCCACTGCTCACACTGCCGAAACATCCATGACAGAATTGCATCGCATTTTCGGTACGAGGATTGTAAGTCGGAACGTGTGGCCCCCGCGAAGCCCAGACTTATCACCATGTGACTTTTATTTGTGGGGGACGCTTAAAAATAAGAGTGTATGCGAGAAACCCTCACACTGTAAATGAGCTTAAAGACTATATTACAGCTGAAATACAGTCAATCGGTGTTGAGGAACTTCAGAGAGTAAATGCCAGTTTCATAAAAAGGTGCCAGCGATGTGTAGCAGTGCATGGCGAACATTTTCAGCAGCAGCTGTGAACTAGATAAGTACAAATTCCTATACTAGATGACTCTGCCGGGCGGGCGCCGCATAACGGCAAAGTGCGTGGCGGGAGACAGGCTCGCGCCGCGGGCGAGCGGGCGAGCGGGCGAGCGGGCGAGCGGGCTAGCGAGGGTCTCCGAGACAGATAAACTATCCTCTCTGTAGATGCATTTGATGATGGACTATGTTTGTAAATATGTGTTTTTTACAATATAATGATAAGTGCACCTAGCTGAGAAAGGGCGAATTGTATGCTTGAAACATGTCCCAGTGTTAAACAAAAGTTTTTTTTAAAAATAAATAGCATTGAATAGATGGAATTGAATAATAATTAGTCAATAGGATAATCAGTCAATACGGACCAATATGACGTTGAATACTCCCAAAATTCCTTTGAATGACGGAGACATTATTTTATTTAGCGGGATGATTAGTTGCTTTAAGAATGAGGGCCGGGTTCACCATGGTTCGTCATAATGTTAACAAACCAATTAAGGCCGTTGAGGGACGATTACCGAAATGTCATGGTTCACCAAACTATAACAATCCATTAGCTTCCCTAACAAGCCGTCGAAACTAATAGCTTTGTCAACATGGAATTAACGACTTGACTGTCGATTTACGTAGCATTCAAATCCAAAATGGCGTGCGGCGAAAGCCGGAATAGTCGTGCATTAAACTTTATTCTGAACGATGACGATGTTTTTGAAGACATGCTAGATTTTCTTCGACCACTAACTTATAAATAACGAAGGACTTACTCGAATGAATGCGACGAAACAGAATTTATCATGAGAATTCGGTTGTCAAAACCTTCTGTGTTGAATGTTCTACAGATGACAGAACCTAACCTGGAATTCCCGGAATGCCTATATACCATTCCTTATTTATGTGTAATATCGTGTGATGCATTCCGTTATAAAACATCCTAGTTAATGCTACCTAAACGTTACAGCATCAGTCCTCTTATTTTCAACGATTTCACGATACTCATCCACCAAGCAGATAAGGGTGAACAATTATGTTTCTTTCATTTAATGAAATTTTCACAGTCCCCGGCTCTTCTCTCTCTTTTCCTGATCAGCCATGTTTGTTGTTACCAAGGAGTATGTAACTTTTCAGCTTTTCAGTTAACTGCCTACTTTATTACACCAAAGAATACACAAATACCGCCACAATCATCATCTTTCAATGAGGTTTGTACAGCCCTTAAACATAACGCTTCGTTTGCTAATGCCAGTCGGCGAATGTGCTGGTGAAACGCCATCGAGCTTAATGGCGATGTTAAAGTTATCAACGCATTTACTGACGGCCTATTAACGCTGCGTTGGTGAACCCAGCCCTTATTACTATAGAAAATACTCTCTGAGACCAGCAAATTAACCGCAAAGCGAATTATTGGGAGTACACTGTAATTTAATTTGTGTTAATAGGGGCTGGCTGTCTTTTAAAACAGCAATAACTGTCCCTTGTCTTATATTCGAAGTCGGACAACATGTTATTGTTTACGCCTACTGTTGTGGTTATTACAGTGTGATTGTAGGAAAGGGAACTTTATATCAGGCAACAAAGGCATGCCATGTAAATGTGTTTGTTTTGATTGCAGAGGTCCTGACGCAAGGCGAACAATGCTTCGATAAGATGTTTTCCAACCTTTGCCCTGGTTTCATGACGGACAGCAAATGTTTTAAATTTGTTAAACCAGGCCATTGTACCAAGTCTCACGAGGTATGTAGAGTGTAGCATAGGATTACTTACCTTACACCTTACAGCGTACAGTAGCAGCCCATTCTCCTCGTTCCATTGCCTTGCTTTTCCATCTCCCTGAGGTACCCTCCACATCATCTTCCTTTCAATAATTGTCTCCCTAATACATATTCTTAGCCACTCTCTCTTCAGGCATTCTTTCCTTGTGTCCTAACCATGTCAGTCTACTGCTTTTAATTACAGAAACAATATCTAGCATTCCAAATAAGAGCTTAATTATTCCTTATTCTCCATTTCCCATTGTCATATATTTATAGGATCACTTCAGTAAATCCATTGTCGAGTAGTCTCTTCAGAGGAATTGTACGAGCCTTGCGGTCCTCCAGTACTATTTCAAAATGTGCCTGAGCAAGCTCGGTACACGTCATAATCGAAGGATGGAGAAGGATTGAAGAAAAACTGAAGTCCCCAGCCATGCAAACTTCAGTTTAATGCTGACAAGTTGTACATTTAGGACATTTATAAAGATGGTAATGGCATTGCACTACAGATATACACTGACCGGCAAAACAAGTGGAACACTTTAATTTTTTATGTAATTTCTTGATTTAGTCCACTAAAATGTATCGGTTTTCCAATATTTGCATTATTCATGTAAATTTTAGATGGTTGGCAACAGAAAATATCGAAACATGTTTTACAACACGCTTTAACTCACAAATTTCGTTACATTTTGAAAATCTTACAATTTTCTATTTTTTAGTAATGCTCTTTTGGGCTGGTGTTGATCAAACGTATTGCCAAACAAAACAGTGTTAATGTTTGCACTGCACGAGAACACTGGTCACTAAAAACGAGTGTTTCCGCCCTTAGCGTCTATGACAGCTTGTAAATGCTCAGGCATACTGTTCACAACTCGTCGAATGGCATCTGCCAGGATGCGATCCCATTCCTCCAGCAGCGATGTTCTCAGTTGTACCAAGGTGGTGTGGCCACGCTGTCTTGACGTTCCTTCAAAGCATATCCCATACATGTTCGATGGGGTTCAAGTCAGGACTACGAGCTGGCCAGTCCAGGGTTTGAATCTCCACTTCCTGCAGATATTGCACAACACAGCGAGCAGTATGAGGGCGGGCATTATCCTGCATCAGCATGAAATTCTGACCAATGAAAGGCGCATGGTTCATCAGGATCTCTTCGATGTAACTTTGGGAATTGAGCGTCCTGTGATCGATGCATACCAACTCAGTGCGGGCCATAACATTGATGCCACCCCACACCATAACCGAGCCACCTCCAAATGGAGTCCTGGAGGAGAAAGCAACAGGGCTGTACCTCTCCCCGCACCTTCTCCACACTCTTTCTCTTCCATCAGGAGATCTAAGGTTAAAACGACTCTGTCAGTGAAGAGAACAGAGGCCCACTGCTCGTGGGTCCATCCCAGATGCTGCCTTGCAAAGCGAAGACGTGCCTCTCTGTGATTTCGTTCGAGTGTGGGTCCACGTGCAGGCCTCCTGGACGAAAGATGAGCTTCTTCAAACCTTCTTCTTAATGTTCGCTCACTCTCTCTCTCACATTTCTGACATTTTCCAGTTGATTTCGTGCCTGAACTGCTGTGGTATGCCGATCACGCAGAACTTGGAGGGTGAGAAATCTGTCATCCCTGGCACTTGTGCTTCTTCTATGGCCTGACCCTCATCTCCTGTCGTATGTTTGGAGCTCTCTATAATGTTGCACTGCACGATGTATACTACCGAGAGATGATCCAATGACCTCAGCAACATAACGGAAGCTGCGGCCATCCTCCTCCAATGCAACTGCCTGTGCAGCTTCTTCACGGCTAAGAGGCATGTTTTAGTGTGAACTGCAAATGGATAACTTGCAAAAATGTGTGACAACGGTTCACACGTGTTCAACAAATGCCAGTTGTTATCCCTAGATCAACAATAAGCGAGCGGCAACACTCATAAACCTTAAACGCTTACAGTCCGCTTCCCGCCATAAAACCATTAAGATAGGTTACTATATCCATGTCATGATCGCGAACGCGATTATCTCGTTGTGGGAACGGGTTCGGGCTGATCCTGTTGAAGGGAAAGTTGTTCGCTTAATGTTATCCTGTTGCGTTTAGACGTCCCAACCTAATCTAGATCGGCGCCTGATCGCGATCGCAACCGGGACGTCTAAACGGGGTATTACCTTTCCATAATATTTCTATTATTCTCCTACTGATTCTGCTTTCTGGTGTCCTAAGAATGGTATGCATTTCTCCCTAATTGTGTCCCATCTCCTCGTAGACTGTTTATTGTACTTTACTGCACTTTGGTGTACTGTATTTTGTCGCTTGTCTTTTTACTGAAAAGTTGGCAGGTACCGTAATTTCCCATAGTCCAGGCATGTAATGAGAAAGAGAAGATTCAGTTTTTTGGGCACATTCATAGAATGGAAAATTAGGAGTCTTTGGTACTGAAAATTTGGGTTCGGTACGGTTCGGTTCGGTAAAAAAAATTGTACTTCGGTTCTCGGTACAAAATCGGTTCGATACAGCTCGGCTGATTTTAACATGCTAAATTAGAGTAAACCATTAAGAAAAAAGTAACACATGAGTTCTAATGATTATACAGTAAACCAAATACTTGCCAAATAGTATTTTTTAAATTTAAAATACAGAAAAAATCTCATACAATGTTCCATTAACTTTCAAACTTGCCCTTTTAGTGTGGAGTAAGCCAATTGATGCATACATTAAATACACATTATGCTCACACTGGAACACTTAAGTCCATAATTTAATTTTATTAATCAGAAGAGTTATTGTGCTCTAGTAGTAAAACATCACAGAAGTGACAAAGAGGAAATCTGACATTCTACGGATCGGAGCGTGGAATGTTAGAAGTCTGCTAGGAAGTGGAAGGTTAGAAAACTTAGAAAGGGAAATGGATAGGTTGAGGTTGGATTTGGTTGGGATTAGTGAAATGCGCTGGCTGGAAGAACAGGACTTTTGGTCAGGAGACTATAGGGTCATTAGCACTAAATCAAACAATGGCCAAGCAGGGGTTGGCCTCATATTGAGTAGGAAACTTGGACAGCGGGTGGAATATTATGAACAATATAGTGAACGGATTATTGTAGCAAAAATCAATACTAAACCTACCTGCACCACAGTGGTACAAGTCTATATGCCTACCAGTCAAGCTGATGATGAGGATGTTGAAAAGGTCTACGAAGAAATAGACGAAATTCTGAGGTATATCAAGGGTGATGAAAATGTTATAGTAATGGGAGATTGGAATGCTGTGGTAGGAAAAGGGAGAGAAGGGAAAATAGTAGGAGATTTCGGATTAGGTGAAAGGAATGATCGAGGAAGCAGGCTGGTAGAATTCTGCACCGAGCATGAGTTGGTTATAGCTAACACCTTATTCAATAACCACAATAGAAGAATATACACATGGATGAGACCAGGAGATACAGGGCGTTACCAAATCGACTTCATTATGGTCAAGCAGAGGTTTCGAAACCAGATTTTGGATTGTAAAACATATCCTGGTGCTGACATAAACTCTGACCACAATCTGGTCATAATGAAATGCAGATTAAAGTTGAAGAAACTGAAGAAAAGTCAAAAGCCAAAAAGGTGGGCAATAGACAGACTGAAAGAGAAGGATGTAAACGAAAGATTCAAGAAGAGTATAAAGGAAGGACTAATGAAAAACCCTAAACAAACTTCAATTGCAGACAAATGGGCACTTTTGAAGAATGAAATAACAAAATCCGCAGAAGAAAACATTGGTAGGAAAGAAAGAATAGGTAGAAAACCGTGGATCACTCAGGATATACTAGAATTGATGGATGAAAGGCGGAAACACAAGAATGTAAGAGATGAGAAGGGGAAAGCAGAATACCGACGTCTGAGAAATGAGGTTAACAAGAAGTGCAAGGAAGCGAAAGAAGAATGGTTGAAAGAGAAATGTGCAGATATAGAAAATTGTCTGAAATTAGGAAAAGTAGACACAGCTTATCGAAGGATTAAGAATACTTTTGGGGAAAAGAAGACTAAGTGCTGTAATATTAAGGACACAAATGGAAAGCCTCTAACAGATAGGGAAGAAAAGGTTGAGAGATGGAAAGCTTACATAGAGAGTTTGTATAAGGGAAAGGAGGTTGAGAATCATGTAATGGAAAGGGAGGAGGAAATTGATGAGGATGCGAAAGGAGATTTAATATTGAGATCAGAATTTGATAGAGCTTTGGAAGACTTAAGCAGGAACAAAGCACCAGGCATAGATGATATACCGATTGAGTTGCTACGCTGCATAGGAGATGAAGGTCTGATCAGGTTATTTCACTTGGTGTGTAGGATTTATGAGACAGGTGAGGTACCCCCTGATTTCAAGAAGAATGTAATCATCCCTATACCAAAGAAAGTGGGAGCTGTTAGATGTGAAGATTACCGTACAATCAGCTTGATTACTCATGCTTCAAAGATCCTGTCTAGGATAATTTACAAGAGGATTGAAAGCCAGATAGAAACGGAGTTGGGTGAAGACCAGTTTGGTTTCAGGAGAAATGTAGGAACAAGGGAAGCTGTACTAAGTCTTAGGCTGATTTTGGAAGGTAGAATAAGGAAAGATAAGAGAACGTTCATGGCTTTTGTAGACTTAGAAAAGGCTTTTGATAACGTTGATTGGACTAAATTGTTTGACATTTTGAAATCGATTGGAATAAAGTACAGAGATAGGAGGGTGATATACAATCTATACAGAAACCAGACAGCAGTCATTCGAGTTGAAGGACATGAGAGAGAAGCTGGTATTCAGAAAGGTGTAAGGCAAGGCTGCAACTTATCACCCATACTTTTCAATCTTTACATTGAACAAGCAATGAAGGAAATTAGAGAAAAATATAAAGTGGGAGTGAAGATTCAAGGAGAAATCATTTCAACTCTGAGATTTGCTGATGACATCGTCATCTTGGCCGACAAGCCTGAGGATTTGAATGAGTTTTTGAATGGTATGGACTCCGTCTTACAGAAAGAATTCATGATGAAAATTAATAAATGTAAAACAAAAATACTGGAATGCAGCCGAAATAAATCAGAAATCTCTATGGAGATCAAATTGACTGGTGAAAAGCTGAAGGAAGTAGAAGACTTCTGTTACTTAGGAAGTAGAATAACCAGTGATGGACGAAGCAAAGAGGATATAAAAAGTAGGTTGGCTCAGGCAAAGAAAGCTTTTCTACAAAAAAGGAATCTGCTGACATCGAATATAGATTTAGGTATTAGGAAGTCATTTTTGAAAGCCTTTGTCTGGAGCGTGGCGCTCTATGGAAGTGAAACTTGGACTATTGGTGCAGCAGAAAAGAGGAGAATAGAAGCATTTGAAATGTGGTCTTACAGGAGAATGATGAAGATCAGATGGGTAGATAGGATTACAAACATAGAGGTATTAAGACGAGTGGGAGAGGAGAGATGTTTCTGGCGACTGCTAATGAAGAGAAGAGATAGGTTGATAGGACACATACTAAGACACCCAGGAATAGCAAGCTTAGTTATGGAAGGAAGGGTCGAGGACAAGAACTGTAGGGGTAGACCAAGGTTAGAATATGTTAAACAGATTGCCTCAGATGTAGGGTGTGGTAGTTATGTAGAGATGAAACGATTAGCTCAGGACAGGGAGGCATGGAGGGCTGCATCAAACCAGTCAAAAGACTGAAGACTCAAACAACAATAGTAGTAAAACTTATACGATATCCAGGGGACCAAAGGAAAAAAACACGCATAAATGTGAAAAACACGTAAATGAAAGTCGGTAAATAAAAACTGCAAAATGTATGTGACAATATGGGTTATACAGGGACTTTGTTTTAAAAGCGACGGGGACCCTCGCTCGTGCCGCTTCTCGTCAAGCACTTTGCCGTAATGCGCTTCTTGACGCCACGGCTTTAACAGTCCATATTCTTTGGACTAAGGTATATTACAGCTGAAATAGAGTCAATTGGTGCTGAGGAACTTCAGAACGTAAATGACAACTTCATGAAGAGGTGCCAGCGATGTGTAGCAATGAATGGCGAACATTTTCAGCACCAGCTGTGAACTATAGGCTATAGTCTACTCAGTGACTGTGCCGCGCGAGCTACGCATTACGGCAAAGTGCCTGGCGGGAGACAGGATAGCAACGCGGGCGGCGGGTGAAAGAGGGTTCCCGTTAAGAAGTGAAAAACAAGAAATAATAATACGATTGTTTAACTATAATCGGCAATATTTAACAAAACAACTACAAGAGAAATGCACCCAGATATACCAAAACAAAGAAAATTGAGTCACTTTACGAAGTAGTTTGTTATCTTGGCTTGTTTATTGTTGGCCGCGGCCACGGCGTGAACAGTATTTTCAAACTGATATAATTCGGCCATTATTTCCTCAGAAACGTTATGGTGCGTCACAAAATGTTTGATAGTCCATAGAGCATTGACAGCATCATTAAAATCCACTGTATTAATCTGCGGCTCTTCATCGTCATTAATAAAATACCGTAGTGTAGGCCTAAATTAATGGATTTTCATTTGTCTGAAGACGCAAGATTATTATAACACAGAATCAATCGCGTATTTTTAATGGTTTGACGAGAAGTCCTAAAAAAAACACGAATGAAAATTATAAAAGCGGAAATAATATATTTTTTTATATATCGGCGATCGTAAAACACTTCCGCTCATCTTAACATAAGCTTCAGATGCTGTCTAACTGTGTTTTATGGCTGCTTCCTGTTATTTTGAAAGGCTAACACAATAATAGCGCTTGCTTATTACGCAAGCTGTTCTTCCTTGTTACGACTCTCTGGCAAGCGAGTGTCGCCGTGACCACCGGTGTCCCTCAAGGCCATCGTAACATGATATAGCACGCGGTGCATCCTTCCGAAGGGAAGTACAGGTGGTAACAAAAGTTTGCATTCGAACATATGTACTTTCTCAGAACACATCAACGTATAAATGACGCTTTATATTGCAAGGGACTTAAAATATGATCGTATAAGCGTGAAAAACGAATAAATGTAAAAAGTGTATCGGAGGTAAATTAACATGGAAAGTATAGGCATTTTGCCGGGACCAGGAAAAATCGTATAGAAAACGTATAAATATGAACCGTATACGAGAAGTTTTACTGTATTTAAGTAACTATTGAAGTAAAACAATGTTGATAAAGGACAATACTTTGGATGTCTAAAAAAAGGTTTCCTTAAATTACGGTATTTGTGTCTCTTGTACCGAACCGAACTTTTTACCGAGTTTTTTATCGTCTCGAACCGAGGTCGGTAATTTCCTTTGTACCGTACCGAAACCGAAAAATCGGTGCACCGTCGACCCCTATGGAAAATAGTAGACTAACTAAACAGATCTTCAACTTACTGACTAGTTACAAATCCAAACCCACATGGTTCATTGAAATTGACAAAGATTTGACAAACACCAAAATTCAGACAGACACAATAGCAAACAGATCACTCTTCAGAGAAGCTATTCAAAAGGCAAAATTTCAAGAAAGGAAGAAACAAACAACTCACAGAAAGTGGACTCGAGAGGAGAAATTGAATACAATGGACAATAGCCAACTTTGATTCATCGTACTGTACCTGAAAATACCTACCGTCAGCTTGTTGATATCCCTCGATGGTAACTGGATTGCATGACCTGAAAACCCCGGCTAGAAAACCCCAGATCCTACTCAACAAGAGACTGGGATAATGGGGCACAAGGATAACCTATCTGAGGGAACATTAAGAAATACCATGGCAAAGAAAGAAAATCTAGCTCAAAAGAACACAAGAAAAACGTAAAAACGTAATCTCCAAAGAGTGGAAAAACACTGAAATGCCTGCAATGGTTTCCTTAATGTGACCTATTATTGCAGCTATAAAGTATCACTCTGAAAGAATTAAAATAAAATTCTCCGAAATTTATTCAAAAATAGCGTTATAGCAGAAATTGCTATAACAACATAACAAGAAATAAAGAGCAACTGCAGCTTCAACTGGAAGCTCAAATCAATGTGACCTGAATACATCTTCTAGTCATCACTAGACAAATTGTGTTCTCAGAAAAGACAAAAATAAGTTGAACACTCTTTAAATTAACACCCTACTATGACACAAGTAATGCCTCAAAAGCATAATTGAAAATCAATTCCACGTTTGTGTAGGTCACTTCTAATCCTACAGATTGCAAAATTTACACTAATATACACTTTAAGTGGCACACTCCAAGTGTGTTTTTCTCCCATTTCGCAGGCATCAGTTCAACATCCTTCCATTAGAATAAGGGCATTAGTTTCTTTTACATAAGTTTGAAAATGTTTAAATTGGTCCACTCGGACCAAGCGATAAAGCTCAGTAGATGTAAACTTTCACTTTAATAATTGTTGCAGTCGCCAAAAATAACTGATCAGGATAACTGTAAAACCTTTGTCAGCATGGTGATCAAATCCAGAATATTAAGATTGATATCATTTAACAAATGTTTTAATCTCTTACATTATAGCTTGCATGCTTCTCAACAACAACAACAACAACAACAAAAACGCTTGTAGTGATATGCTGAATTAAACTTGGAAGTAAGTCAAATTATATTTGCCTATACAATAACAATTATCATGGATTAGTTTCCATGAAATATTTTAATATTTATTTCATTTTTAATGCTGCCACGTGGCTCTATTCTTATATATTTGTACTCCCCTGAGTACTCATTTCAAAATTAATATGTCATAATCATATATATCTTAGCATAACTTGGTCACCCTCATTGGTAAACGACGAATTTCATTCTTAAATTTCATTCTCAGCTGAGTATTGTTATTACTACATCGTTGTTGGAATTTATACAGAGTTTTACATTAGTTTTCAATTATGTTGATTGGATTCTCTCAATAATAAAAACATCCTTTTAGAATAAACACCTATGCTTTCAGAGATTGCAATTACAATAATTTTCCTTAATCAGAATGTATTTATACATTCTTTAAATCTGGGATATACGCTGGTTAAAAAAGTGAATGTTGTTTCAGAATCATCAATAGTCAAATGACTATAGTTAAATACAATGATAAAGTCCATCGAACATGGTTCTCAACTGTGCCTTCATACGTGAGGCTAACGTGAATCAAAATCACAATTTAAATAAATGAAGAGACAGTTTATCCAGCCGAAGTTCGGTACACCCCTGCACAAATGAGTTCTAGAAACATAAGTAATGTCTCTACACCACCGGACGTGGTAATCATATCAATTAGCGCACTCAACTGGTTAGAAAACATTACCAGTCTTTTCCCTTCGAAAACACAAAGAATGGTCCCTAGCATAAGCGAAAGATCAAACTCCTCTGTAAAAAGCCTTCACAAAGCTCATACCTTGCTATCATAGTCTGTCTTCTATTCATAAACAAGTCGCTCGGATGTACAATATTCGAAAATTCAGTAGGAAAATGTAGCTCAACAAACAAAGTCTATCGATGCGAAGAATGTCACAAATTGACATATTAAAAGAGTTCACCACGTTGATAAACTACGCTGAATCACAAGCGTGCCTATTGAAGTCCTCTTCATTTCGCTAAGAAAGCTTCAAGAAAATAATTATCGAATTAACAATGAAATCTATTTAAACATATTTAAATACAAGTTGAAAAATGGTTCCACTCCTTATTGGAGCCTACAACCTGTCGATTGTAAAATCAGTCATGATTAGAACGTCATGCCTAAATTCTATAGTTCGACATACTACTCAAAACAAAATACACTAGAAATGATGGCAGAAATTAGCATTGAAATATCTACACTTTACTACGAAAGACGAGGTTGTGTGTGCTGTACCTTGTTGATTGTTGAAGTTCCAAATGCGAGCATTATTATGCCCTGCATATCACACGTTAATGAGTTTTTGAACGGTATGGACTCTGTCTTAAGGAGAGAATTCGTGATGAAAATTAATAAATATAAAACAAAAATATTGGAATGCAGCCGAAATAAATCAGAAACCTCTATGAACATCAAATTGGCAGGTGAAAAGCTAAAGGAAGTAAGAGACTTCTGCAAAATAACCAGTGATGGATGAAGCAAAGACGATATAAAAAGTAGGTTGGCTCAGGCTAGGAAAGCATTTCTACAAAAAAGCAATCTGTTAACATCGAATATAGATTTAGGTATTAGGAAGTCATTTCTGAAAACCTTTGACTGGAGCGTGGTGCTCTATGGAAGTGAAACTTGTACTATTGGTGTAGCAGAAAAGAGGGGAACTGAAGTGTTTGAAATGTGGTGTTACAGGAGAATGATGAAGATCAGATGGGTAGATTGGGTTACAAATGAAGAGGTATTAAGACGAGTGGGAGAAGAGATATATTTCTGGCGACTGCTAATGGAGAGAAGAGATTGGCTGGTAGGACACATACTAAGACACCCAGAAATAGCAAGCTTAGTTATGGAAGGAAGGGTCGAGGACAAGAACTGTAGGGGTAGACCAAGGGTTAGAATATGTTGAACAGATTACCTTGGATGTGGGGTGTGGTAGCTATGTAGAGATGAAACGATTAGCTCAGGACAGGGAGACATGGAGATCTGCATCAAACCAGTCAAAAGACTGAAGACTCAAACAACAACAACAACATCACACTTAAATGGGCAATTTGGGAGGGTGTTTACATAATTAAAGTTGTGCCCCATGCAATTCATTAGGCACAATCGTGTTGATCAACTGAAAAGCAGCAAAAGACAATTTGTATAGGCAACACTGTAAAAAGAATGACTTCCAATTTTCACATATTTGGAATTGTTTGTGAAGTTATAATTTTCGATTTCGGACCCTTTAAACAAAAATAGACCAACTAATGAGCAGGAGAAAGTTTGGAAGTATCGGTAGGTCATATTCGGCCTCTAGAGCAGAAGAAATGGAACACTATCTCTATGATGTTAGGGAAGTGAATTAAGCCAATGGTAAGCACGAGTACAACTATCGGTAGGAGATTACCAACAAGTCCTATACTAGGTGAGGTGCCAGAATAGGATTGACAGTTTTCGTCTCGCCATGTGGTCTGATAACGAGATTGCCAAATTGCACAAGCCAGAGATACAGCTGACCAGGCACTGAAGCACGTGGGCTCTAATATTGCAACGCAGGGTATTATGACATCAACTATGCAAACATGGATTGGTCAAGAGGCAGAGGAGTGATATCTGACGTGGAATTTCCGTTGAAATGTCAATCCTATTCAGGCAGCTCACAGAGTATAAGGACAAGCTTCCCTAACTGGTCTGTTGTATGTGTAAAAAGAGGGAAAGTTTGGACCTGGCCAAAGACTGTGTAATATTTAGTGTAAAATTGATTCACCAACAAAGAGAGATTTGTTTTCAGTCTCACTGGGGTTGATTAAGGTTTGTTATGTTCCAAAAATGCCATATTATTGACTTTAATTAACAAATTAGTAAATTAAACATGGAAAAAGAAAAAAAAAACGAAAGAAAAAATCTTTAAATCCTTGCAATGACAACTATGTTCCAACCACAAGAAACAACGTTGGGCACTTTGGAATACAATGGTCCACATATTTTTATTTAAATGAATTTAGTTGTGTACTGGCTATCATACCTGGGCTAAGTTACAGAATTATGAGTAAAGTAAATTACAAGTCAAGTATTTATGGGAAATTACGGTATGTATTTTTTTTTAAAGAAATGAATCACTTTAGTTTGGATATGTTTGATGCGATCAACTCAATAACACAAGCATGTCAAACTTAAAATTCAAGCACATTTAAATTGTCTTGATTTTACATGTAATGAGGAGTGATACACAGTTGAGTTGAAACATTGCACCACTTGTTCTTCTGCCTTTCAGATTCCAGTCTTGCACAAAGTTGACATTTCGAAGGTGATGTCGTGGTGCAAGGAGAAACACTACCGCCACTTGTTTGAACTGTACATGGGCGTCTACATAGAGCAAGAATACAAAAGGGCTAGCAGCGACGGTTATCAGCTCCTGAAAGAGTTGGTGGACAGCCTGAAGGAAATGGGCAAACAAGAGGTCGAAGCCTTGAGAAACGTTTCCGCCATTGTGATCCATAAGGACCTCCAGGAGCTTTTCTTCCCTGTACTCGACTTGTTGGGCCAAAGCGAAAAGATATTAGAGTTTATAGAATATGTGTCCCACATTGGCCTCCTGGTTGAATTTGAATTTCCAAAGAGTGTGGTAAACCGGTTACTTATAGAACCCTCAACGAAATCCTTTTTGGAAGAAGTAACTACATTATTTTTGAACTGTCGTTCACTTAAGCGCAGTCTATCTGTTGCACGAAGGATAAATATTCAGAGGTTTACGGAGAAGTTGAAGAGCAACGATTTGTACAATCTCAATTCGAGATTCAAACAACTCGTGGAGATTAACTGTCCTAGAAAGGATGGGGAAATTATTGGCGCAGGAATGTCTTCACAGTCCATATCTCCTTCCGATTATATGGCGGTCGGTAGAAGGAAACATTCCCTTCGGTTTGAACAGAACGCGGCTCAGCCGCGGAGGGATGCTAATTCTATCTCAGAGAGAGCACGGATGCTGGAGAGAGACGCTAGGTCTAAGTCAAACAATTTATCCCCGTTGGTTGATCTGCAGAGGTTAGAGCGGGACAGACCTGTGGTGGACAAGATGGGGAGCATGAAGAGGTCTATAAAGGAGAACGATATGCATAGTGCTTTTGCCATCCTGAGGATGTTTTACCAGGATGGTGATTTGTTGTACGGATTCGCTAAGGAGGCATACTTGTCCTGGGTTCTGTTTGACCGCCTCATGATTGAAGCAGGTGAGTGCTCTATTTGCATTTCCCATTATCCACTGGAAGATTTAGTGTTCTAGCTTCATTAACCAATCATAGGTCAGGGGATAGCCAGATTAACAGGGCAAGGGCAATCTTCACAGCTGTGCATGTCACATCACTGATCATGAGCATCCCTCCAGGTAAATGCTTCGATAGTGCCTTAATTCAAATCTCGGGGCACCTACCTAATACAGCTAACACACTATAGTCTGATTTACAAAAGATGCTCGGTGAAAGCTGTCATATGCTTGCTGGGTGAGGTGAAGAGTGGAGACGAGACGGGTAACGGTCTCTATGGCAACAGTGAGCAATGTTGCAATGTATGCCGACACAGCAATAAGCACATGGTTTGACTCACTGTGTCTTCACTCGTCACGGTCATTAGAGCGCCGGGCAGGGGGGGGTAACTTCCACAGTATTTGTGCCTTCCTGCAAGCCTCTTGGAATGTTATGAGTCATGATCTGCCTCAGTGGCAATGCAGCATTTCCCCACGTGCTAACTTTGACAGCTGTCAGCGAGCTTTATTGGTAATTCAGACTATACTACAGTGATCACAGAAACATACATGGTTCTGATGACCAAGATGTCCCCAGCCTCTAAAACGAATTAACAAGAACAATGCTAGTGGGTGTGGTGGTGCAGTGGTCAAGCTGCTTGACTCACAACAAGGCAAACCAGGTTCGATTCCCGGTCAATGCATGTAATATTTTCGAAGTGAAATATCACATCCTGTGGTGTGGATTCCATTATTGGGGTAGATATGTGGACTTATTTGTCATAAGAAATGAAAATGAAATTAAAGCAGATAACCTATTAAATCAGTTGAACAATATTGACCTCAACATTCAGTTCACTTTGGAAACAGAAAACAACACATTGTAACGTTCTTATTCATATTATTCGGGGTGGTGGTTGTTGATACACACAAGGGATATTTTATTTTCACAGCAGAGAAGACAGACAATCCATATACCTGATATATGTGATGGACATTCCTCTATCCATTCATTGCTCAGATCACTATCAATTAAAAAATAAAGGAGTCTGCTTTCGTTCCATAGGAACACAAGTATTCATTTAATTTATGAATATTCCTCTTTCATTAATATGCCTCTTCATAGATCAAAACCAATCCTTTTCTTAAAGAACAATCTCAATCCTTCAAACATAGCATATCCCTTTCTCTCACAGCTGAATCCCAATCATCAAACCATAACCTAGCATAACATCATCACTTTTTTTTCAACACATCTGCATAGTGACCTCTCTGATGACCAAAGCCCCACTGCCACCTCATTACTAGGTCACCACAGACAATCCAATATGCACAGAACACTAAACTCCCTGTAGTGTCCTAGCAAGAGGTGACCATGCTACAAACTAAAAGTAACCAAAAAGAATCGTTACAAAATCTCTCAACAACTTGGATGCAGCTATAAAAAGAGATAAAGATCATTTCACATAATATTATATACTAGCAGTAGTACCCGGCTTCGCCCGGTGGAATGATGATAATGTTTTAAGGTCTCCTTAGAAATATAATGGACTTAAAATCTAAGTCATTTGCCCCCAAAGACAATGAGGGAGTAATATCTAGGTCATTTGCCCTTTTGATAAGGATGATAATAAAAACTACTGTTGAATTAACACGTCAAACTTACAAACTACCGTAATAGAAATACATATTTCAAAATTCACAGGCGAGGAAGACTTACTGTGTGTGGTGATTAATGGTGTAATGGGCGTAACATCTACTGTAGGTCATTTGCTCTTATGATGAGGATGATAAGGGAAACTACTACCGGTATTGAATTGACACTTCAACGTATAATGTACACAATGTACTGTAATAAAAATAACTATATGTCGGCTTCGGTGGCGTATTTGGTAGCATGCTGAGCTGCTATGCCCAAGATAGCGGGTTCAAACCCGGCCGAAGCCGTCGGATATTTTAAGAGCGTTAAAAATCTGTCAGTATGCCTTTCTTCGGAGGGGAAGTAAAGCCGGCGGTCCCATGTCAGATTTATGGCATGTTAAAGAACCTTCCACTAATTACACCTGTGTGAAGCTAAATTGGATAGGTAAACAACGCTCATAGATGTCTACGTCCGTTGCCAAGAGCCGACTGCAGTGGCGTCTAGTAGCTAAGTTCCGAACTTGGTCTAGTAGTCGTTGACGTTGGCGCTTGGCGGCAAAAGTACGAACTATTTGAAGAATTCTAAGTTGCAGTTTGTACTTAAATTAAAAAAGCCCTCTCGGCACGCCGGAAGGCGGAGGTAGATTTCACCGGACAAACTTGGGGATAGGCGAAAATAGGCAGAATATGCAGGTTTTCGTAGAAGGATCAGACCTCATTTATTGCGAGAAGGTATTTTATAATTGGAGCTTAATTAACTTTGTTTTTCGTCATTTTATGCTTATTTTAAACATTTTATTGTCTTATGGGAATGGCAATCTTCTTGTCATTTGGGGTCCATTTTTATACTTGTGGTCACACTGTCCTTATGCAAGGTTTCGACACAGATGTGTAACTATGTAACGGTCTGTTACTTCTTCACGCAAAATTATATCTCCCGCAGAGATTTTGGTTGGTTCCTCAGTTTAGGGGCTGCGACAACGCGGTCATGTAACCCAGTGTACTTTGGGTGAGTGTAGAATCTGTCTGATAAACGGTGTGAATTGTAATGGATGTATTAGTCTTTAATTCAGGTAAGGACTGCAGACGGTCATTTCAAGCAGTAGTTCCTAATGTTGCTACCAGGTACTACCGTCAATGACACCTAGCTGTGAACTTGGCTACTAGATGCCACCCCAACCAGCAACTCGTAACAAACGTTGGAACTTCCCCTCCAAAGGAAAGCATACTGAGGGATTTTAGCGCTCTTAGAAAATCCGACGACTTCGGCCGGCTTTGAAACCGCGACCTTGGGCATAGACATTCTGCATGCTACCAGTTACATCACCGAAGCCGCTTCCCACTTAGATGTCAAAGTCAACCCCTGGCACCATCCTGCCCATGACGGGCTAAGGCCGACCAAGCGACCGCTGGCCAGCCATTTGGCCTGCAGATATTGTGGTGACGCGTGATCAGCGCGTCGGGTCCCCTCGGCCGTTAATATTGGTATTCGTGATCGGGGTGCTGTCTCACTGTCAGACAGCTACTCAATTGTCCTCACGAGGCTGAGTGCACCCCGTTCCAACCCTCACGTCAGTTTTAAAATCCCTGACGGAGCCGGGGATCGAACCCGGGGCCTCCGGGTGAGAGGCAGGCGCGCTACCCCAACGCCACGGGGCCGGCTTAGTCAGATGGAAATACTGAATCTGATCTCGTGCAAGTGCGTTGTCATGGCAACGGCTCATCCCTCATCAATTTAGTAGTGTTGCCATGGCAACCTCTGATAGCTCTTGGCATTTTCTTATAATTCCGAAATCATTTTTCTCATCCCTTGGCGTAATGGTGGGTCATATCAAAAATTCTTTCAGACAAAAGTTTTAGGTAATTATTAGGGGAATATTGTCCATTTTGTACGGTTTTGATATTGTGCCTATTAAGAGAGATATGATTAATGTTTCCCGAAAAACCCACTTTTTTCCACCCCTTTGGTCAATGGTTGGTGCTATCAAAAAACTTATTTGACATAAATTGTTGGCACTTATCCGACACATATTATGAACTTTGAATGGATTCGATATTTCACGTATTGAGAGAGTTATAGCGAAATTTCAATTTTTCGAAAAAAAAAAGCCCCCCATTTTCACCCCCTTTGACCGATTTTGCCCATTAACGAACTCGACCGAGATTTTATAGGAATACATATTATGTAAAAAATCCAAAGTGATTGGTGCAATATTACGGCAGTTATCGTGTCCACAAGAAACTGATATACATATATATATATATACATACATAAATTATATATAAACTTTTGAACTGACGGTGGTTTTGGGGTCTGGGGGATGTGAAACGCGAAGATATGTCGAAATTTTCCGGAAGTCGAAACATGGGACCCATTGCAATAGTTAGCTTTCTAATGAAATCTACCTAAAACAGATAACACACACTAATACAGTCATCAGAATTAACACCGGTTATCAGACAGATTCTACACACACCCAAAGTACACGGGGCTACATGACCGCGTTGTCGCAGCCCCTAAACTTAAGAACCAACCATCCAAAAATAAATATTTTAAAAATCACAGTCGAGAAAGACTTTATGCGGTGGTGATTATTGGTATGATGCGCGTAACATCTAGGTCATTTGCACTTATGATGATAATAATAAGGTAAAGAAAAAATGACTACTAAACGAACATGGTGTTATTTTAAAACTGATATAGGTAATTCAGGTGTCTAGCTTCGATGTCTTCCTAAGTCTCAACCTTATTTTCTGGCTTAGGCCTGTACTGGATGCGTCTAGTGAAAGAGCGTACTGCTCTGCAAAGACAAAGAATATAGGTCCAAGCTGCACGAACCTGAGATGATCGCAGATGATGACGAAATATGATGACACACGTTCGGGGTTCCCCGTCCTATACAGATTGATCGGGAATCACTCACTGCTTCGCAACGGCCCTGTGCTGGCATCAGCATAGACAGCAGGAGATAACACGGCGGGCTCTGGAATGTACTCTCAAGTCACTTCGCAATGAATCAGCAAGCTATTCTCACAACTGACCCCCCCCCCAACTTGTGGGACGTGGGTTGGCGACCACGGAACCCCAGCTGAGTCTGGCATCGCTTCTACTTCCTGGTGCCGGGCTCATTTCAGTTCTCTTTCCTGTCGGCCTCCCTTGGTCAACTCTTGTTCTCTTCCGACCCAGACTGTATTAGGGTATCCGAGGGCTAGGGAGTCTTTCAATTTCCCGCCTTAATTGGCTTTGTCTCATCTTTCCTGATACCCTCATTCTTCGAGGGGTCTGCCTTCTTTTCCTTTTCATAATATCTCCTGTCTTCTGCTCAAGGCCCTCAAAGAGGCAGGGTGTGTGTAGACCCACCACTTCTGGTACACCCTCAAGGGCTCATGACTGGTGAGTTAGGAAGCTGGCAACCCCGAGGAATTCCTGAGCTACATGCAGGGAATGGAGTGGTGTGTCAGAAATTTCAAGTGGACAGTGTTACGCATCGGGTTCCAAAGGGTAAGTATACACACTTTGTTTTCGATCGGTGAACGATGTAGATTAGTACCAAAGGGCCTTAATGCGGGAAATGGAGTGGTCTGTCCGAAATTTCGAGTGGACAGTGTTACTCGTCGAGTTCCAAAGGGTAATTATGTAAAATCTGGTTGAGATCGGTGAAACGGTGTAGTTTTCTGCCAAAGGGCCAAAAAGCAGGGAATAGTGTGGTCTGTCAGAAATTTAAAGTGAACAGTGTTACTTGTCGGGTTCTACGGGTAAGTATATAAAATTGGGGTCAGATCGGTGAAACGGTGTAGTTTTGTGCCAAGGGCCAAAATGCAGGGAATGGAGTGGCCTGTCCAAATTTTAAAGTGGACAGTGTTACTCATCGGGTTCCAAAGGGTAAGTATACACATTTTGTTTTCGATCTGTGAATGATGTAGATTTGTGCCAAATGGCCTAAATGCGTGGAATGGAGTGGTCTGTCCGAAATTTCGAGTGGACAGTGTTACTCGTCGAGTTCCAAAGGGTAATTATGTAAAATCTGGTTGAGATCGGTGAAACGGTGTAGTTTTCTGCCAAAGGGCCGAAAAGCAGGGAATAGTGTGGTCTGTCCGAAATTTAAAGTGAACAGTGTTACTTGTCGGGTTCTACGGGTAAGTATATAAAATTGGGGTCAGATCGGTGAAACGGTGTAGATTTGTGCCAAACAGCCTAAATGCAAGGGATGGAGTGGCCTCGCCGCAATTTCAAGCAGACAGTGTTAGTCGCAGTGTTCCAAAGGGTAAATATACAAATTTTGGTTGATATCGGTGAAACGGTGTGGATTTGGACCAAAGGGCCTAAATGCAGGGAATGGGGTGGTCTGTCCGAAATTTTAAGTGGTCAGTGTTACTCGCAGGGTTCCAAAGGTTAAATATACAACTTTTGGTTCAGATCGGTGAAACGGTGTAGATTTGTGCAAAAGGGCCTAAATGCAGGGCATGGGGTGGTCTGTCCGAAATTTAATGTTGACAAGGTTACCCGCAGGGTTCCAAAGGGTAAGTATACAAATTTTGGTTCAGATCAGTGAAACGGTGTAGATTTGTATACATGACAGACAGACAGACAAACTTTGTGCTTTATATATATAGTGAACCCATGTACCATAGGCTCCAAGAGGGGTCGAATCCATGTATTTTGTGAAAGGAATGAAAGAATCATACAGTTTCTAATGTAACGGAGAGAGATTTCAAGCCGGGATTCTAGCCTAACATTGCGCAAGCTGCAGGACCAGGTGTTCATAAGATGAGCTCATGCCTCTTGACATTTATAAGGAGCCAGTCATGGATATTAATAGAACTAGTGGAAAGTTTGGACTGTAAGACGAAGAAGCTTGACTCGGAAATTGCTCTTACGTTGCAGGACAACGGCAACCTCGCCGCTGAGTAAGAACAAGAATAATTAAATTTAACCCGTTTACGAGTATAAAAATAAGTAAACAAATACAGTACAGTGAATCCTTTCGGATTAAAGATTTTTGTGTAAAGAAAAACCCTTTAATAATTGCACACGAGAAAAGTGCAAATGCAGCAGACGTCATCGGGAATTCACCGGGACCCAAGGAGTGGGAGAATTAAAAATGAACAGCAACACCCACACAGTTGAAGAGTAAAAATTAATTAATATCTCGGAAATGCACGATCGATTTCCATGCACAGGAAGATCATTTTACGTTTGGAAGACGAGCTTTCTGGAGATATAATTTTTATAATTGTATGACAATTAGTTCAAAAGTTGGTCACGAAAAGGACTAGGATTTTATCTTTTTTTGGCCTCACCAAGCCAATGATGCAGTATTCAAGAGCCCGTGAGGGGAACGTCACGCTGTATCAGTACATGCAGTTTTCGATAGCCCAGGGAGGCGTTACGCTGTATCAGTTCATGCAGTCTACAAGCACACCATGAGCGGAGGTGCTGCATCACATCGTATACGCAGTATTAGTCCGTCCAGAGGGGCGTTACGCTGTATCAGACATCGAAGGCAGTTTACCAGTACTCCTTGAGGGGAGAAACGCTGTGTTACACCGCAGAATTAATATCCGATAGCCACGGGCGCCGCAGTATTAATAACTTGCGTGCCTCCATAAGGAGTTGCAAAGAAGAAATATTAAAGTATCGCCGTGTTGAAAAATTAGGAAAATCCTAGTTACAGGATTTAGGTCCGACAGTGCAAAGTTTACCGTAAAAGTTCCTAAAATACAGTCAAAGCAGGCTGCGAACTTAGGATTCAGGCGATAGGTCTTTCAGTAAATGACCAAAAGTATCATAACATACGGAAGTACCGGAACAGCGAGATAAATAGTTTATCAATATTAAAGAAACCGAACAGGGAAAAACAGAGTAAGGTTCGCAACGTATTCCAGAAAATTAGAAGTGCGAGAACCGAATAAACAAAGAAGAACGGAAACTATAGACATTGTCTCAAGAAAGCAGACGAACTATTATAAAGCACTAAGACTCGAGAAGTTTTAGTTGCTAAAAAATCCATAGGTCATCGATAGGTTATCGAGGGGACCTCAATCAGAACAGACTTTCGCTAGGATCGATAAACCAGATCTAAAAGGGGAGCCGTTCAAGCTAGAGAAATAGCCGATCATCAGGAACAGGATTCGAAGAATTGTTATTCCAGGGAATAAGTAGATGATTCGAGACTTTCGTATTCTGCAGGATAGGAAGCCGACATTGAATAAATTTCACCCTTGGAGACGGGAGATTAAGAGGTCACGTGTGATAGGCTAAAAAAGACGGCCTAGTGATCAAAAGTTGTGAAGTGTAAATATATCAAGATTGTGTGTTAAAAGTAATATATTTTTTAGTGATTTAGTGTGTGTTCTAAACGGATACACCAGTGTATTAAAAATGTTGTCAGTGTTAAATGTATTGAATATGTGTCAAGAAATGTGATGAATTTGTACAATATGGAGTAAGTCAAGAAGGTGGGCCAAAATGACACATCGAATGAGAATAAAGGTCAGAAAACGACATTAGACATGTGAGTAAAGATTTTCATTATGTTTTGGTGTCGGGGAAATTTTTGTGTACAATTCCACCGGAGTTTTGAGTAAAAGGGATGTTTTTAAATAAATAATAACTAAATAAGAACGCAATCTGAACAAAAATAAAGTTTTGAGAAATAATAAGTAATTATGTGAAAGAATAAATCCTGTAGAGGAAATGCATGGAATAAAATGTCAGTGTATTTGACAAATGTTATAAAAGCAAGCATAATAATAATGATTATAACAAAGATATTTACATAAAGGTAAATTTGAATTATATGAAAGAAATAGCTTTTGAGCTTTTGTAAGGAATGAAGACATGATGTGAATAATAATAATAATCACAAGGTAAAGAAATCTAAATAAAGATTAAATTGAATGATATAAAAATATAGAGCGTTGGAGCCTTAACAAATGTATAAGACATGATGTGAATGCATGTTCTTAAAAATGGAGCGATTTATTGTCAACAGAAAAGATAAATATAAAAATTGAAATATGTATCAATTGTTACTATGAAATTTATCAGTTCTTTGGAAGACATTAGGCCGTAAAGTAATATATAGCGCAATGGAACGCAATTAAATAAAAATGTACTTGGTAAATTACTTATGAGGGGTAGTTGATTGTATTGAATTGAGATATGTTGTAAGTCCTCAAATTGTGACGTAGATCACGAGGCCATGTGTGTGTTATTATAAAAGGGAGCAAATGTATGGTATTATTGAGCGTATGTCATGTAGGCCACGGCCGACTTTAAATCGCGTCTTGTATAAGTCCTCCAATGTGGAAATGGTTCCCGAGGCATGTTAAGAGATTCGAACCTAGAATCTTCTTGTTATGAAAGCCCCTTATTATTCGTCGTAGAATGTGTATTACTCTTCCCAATCAACGAGGACCCTTCATAATTAATAAATGCCAAGGTTACGAGAGTGGTTTATGAGCCAAAGAATATTGTTGAAAGTGAAAAGAGAAGTTAAAATGCCAGGTCTCTCCATAGAACTGAAAATAAAAGGAAGGTTTTTGAAGAGAGCTCCAACCGTAGGCTAGACAGGGAGCCGCTCTCCCTGTCATAAATCACGCTCAAGTAATTGACCAGACCCTAGCCGCATGAGGGTTGGGGAAAAGGCTGTTTGTAAGAAGTGCTAAATACACCGTGAGTGTTTAAAAGTTGTTAATGACCCGGGCGTTGAACCGAGGTCCTTGTAGATTGATATTATCGCTTGCCAGTTCAGATCGTAGTTTTCTTATGTGATAATGGTCTGATAAGACAAATGAAATAAATAAAATCCCTATTGTAATGTTGTATGGAAATAGGAATCCACGAGTTTTATGAAGGTAACTAGATTTCGGGAGTAATCATAGTTTTTGACGTTGTCAAGTAATCTTTATAACTCTGGAGTACACAAGTAGTTTCCCGATCCCCGTAGTGAATTTGCAAAACTTGAGAGAGGTGGTAAATACTAAGAACATGTGAAGTGCCCAAATATTGAAGTAGATAATTAACATGTAATTTTAAATGAAATTATATATTGTTTTGATGTTATGAAAAGATAAAAATAGTTCTTGAGGTGTACAAAAGGAATGACACCATTATTATGGAAAAGTATCGAGCCAAAGAAGCTCGTAGTTAGATGGAACTTTAAGATAGGTACTTTATGGAAGTGAAAATAATCGTGAATTGTTGGTTTTAAAGAAAACCATGTGTTTTAATAGAATATTTGTTTTATTCTTATGTTATTCCTTGTTCACTTTGAACAAGTAGAAAGATATTGGTCAGTAGTTTATTTGTTTTATTGTTTGTAGCGCCATAATTTTGATTAATTACATGTGTTAAAATAGGAGTTGATTTTGTTGTTATTTTTGCAAGTGTATCCTCTATTTAATCCAAAATGTGTAAGTCACAGAGTGGGAGAACTTACCATAGCCCCGAAAATCCCAAATTGAGCAATGCTGGCATACTGTGATTTGCATATTTCTTGCTGAAAGGGCACAATAGATACCGCATATAGAAAACCTACGCAGTCAACATAATGAATGATTCGACACACGCAGGATCACAAAAGCAGGCCACATTTTCCAGTCTAGTTCAAGGAACGATAAACACACCATTAACATAGACAACTACAAACAGGAATTCAAAACCATACACAAAATAGCAAATTTGTACTGATAACTGAAAGTATGTAATAAAATAATTTGACAAACACAATCTAAAAATTCCACTAAAATCAGCTACCACAAATAACAAGAAATGTTCAATTCTAACACACTAAGCAAAAAATAAAAATTCCAAAAATCAGGAATATATCAATTGAAATACCGTATTTACTCTCGTAATTTTCCCTCCTTTCTTTCACTTTTATTCAACCACAAAAATGGGGAGGGAAAATTATGCGAATCTAAATTAAAAATGGAAATGAAAAAATCGAACACAATGACCTTATTTAAGTTAAGAAATTCATTTAGACCTAAATAGTACAAAATAATCGAAAATATGTATAAGAGAATTCATTTTATTAAAAAATCGAAAGGCAATAATACATTCCCTAGCAATAATTATACGGAAACCGCCTTCTTTTAATGTCATGCGAGAATTCGCTGAAGATAGGAGTCAGATACCTGAAATGAATTAGAATATTGTATTAGGTAAAATCTGTAAAATTACTTGCACAACACGCAATCCTTTCAATTCAAAGAAATATACTTAGTCGCTTATTCCGAAGTCGTCTGCAATGAATCACTCCTATTCTCTTCCATCTCCAGTTCCATCTAGTTCATTGGAAATACCAGTTTTCTTGAAACTTTTCACAATAATATCTAGTGAAATCAGTCCCCATGCACCAACAGTCCACTCACATATTAATTCTAGTGAAGGCCTCTTGTTCTTCCTGGTATGCGTCAGAGTATGAGAACCTCCCGCCATCCGTTCAAAATATACCCGCCGCATGTTGTCTATGAATGGCATGTTGACACTTACAGCAAGAGGCTGCAATGATGACGTCAAGCCACCATGGTTGACCATTTCTTGGCGAACATATCAACAAGATGGCCACGGAAATATCTCTGGTTTAAGAGATGGTCAAGCCGTCTTCCCCACAAAACACGCAACCAATCCTTCATGAGATCCGTCACATCCATCCTTTCTCCTGGACATGAATGTGCACACTGGAAGGATTTTTCCCTTCAGGAATTGTTTATCCCTTGAAAATTACATATGGAGGAAATTTTCGCCCGTCCGCAGTAACAGCCAGCATAACTGTGCAGTGAAGCATCTCTATCCCAGTAGTCCTCATGACTACGCTGGATGCTCCCTTTACGGTAATTATAGTGTTTCTCGGCATATCAAAGAAAATTGGAGTTTGATCTGCATTTACGATTTGCAATAGCAGGTAATTGTACTCTCGCCGCTTCATAATTGCAAATTTATGAAACTGCACGATTTTTTCACTGTGGTCCTTTGGAAGTCGCTGGCATTGAGATGTCCTTCGAAGAGAGAGATTGTTCCATTACATGAACCGACAAAGCCTCCCTCTGCTTTAAAATTGAGAATTTTCAAGGTTTTTCAACTTCTACAGCCTTTAACTGGAGCATCTCGTATCATTTCTCAATTGATGTACGTAAGAAACATTTCAATTTCTGGATGCTTCCCGGATTTTGGTCCCCGAAATGATAAAGTTGTTTTCTTGGTACACTGTAATTCTTCTTTCTGCTTCCGCCAGTAACGCACTCGTGATGGTGCTACGGAAATTCACGAGATACAGCTCGATTGCCGTAGATTTTGGCAAATTCTATTACAGACAATTTAAATCGTGCATCTTCACTCCAGTTTTTCTTTCCCACTACGTCACTAACAAACACTTCGCACAACAGTTCACACGTAAGAACTGTGAGTTTGCATTCACAAATTCTCATAGTGTGTTTCTTTTGTTTTTGAATTTCTCATAGTGTTCTTCTTTTGTTTTTGTATACCGTACAAGTCAAATGTATTTTTTTGAATATAACAGTCTGTTTCCGGTTGTGACCAATGGATGTCGGTGTTTGTTTCATCTCCCGTCAATTTGGAGTTTAGGACTGTATTTAGTAAACCTTTTTGCTAATTATTTTGTGAAAGGTTATGAGCCCAGTTAAAAGCTTATTGCTGTTAATGTGTGGACTTAGTGATGGGAGAATGTCGGTCGTTAAAAGTTGTTGATATGTGCGACGCACATGTGGACGGCAGTTAAGTGTGCATTCAAGATAGTATTTGGTGAATTTTGTGGACGATTTTTCTATTGTGAGGACTATTTGTACGCTTTATTTTAAGTATACATACTAACATGGATTCAGCTACGGGAAGCAGCGAGTGAGTAGTTGCAATAGTGAGGTTACAGGACGACAATTGGGAAGCGTGGGGCACCCGAACAAAGGCATTGCTTCAAACAAGGCGTCTGTGGGACGCGGTTCAAGGTTTCCCACGAAAGACCGATACAGGAGAGGTAGAAGATACACCCGTTGAAGAGTACTCCGGCAAAGAGTACTGGGCAAAGATCAAGACGCAAAAAACTTGCTCATAGGTTTGGTCACCGACCCTTTCCTAGGTGATATCAAAGAAGCGGAGACAGCTAAGGAAGCATGGTAGAATCTTCTGACTTCATGTTGCGATACCGGAGTCCTTCAAATTGTGACGATGTTAGAAGAATTGTGTCTTTTTAAGAAAACTAGTGACATTAGCATGCGTACATTTGTTGATAAAGTGCTCACTTGGTGTGCACGGTTGGACGATGTAGGTATAAAATTTACGGATAAGGCCAAAGCTGCTTTTATTCTCAGAGGACTGGAAAAGCGGGAGTACGAAAATTTGATACGTTCATTGGAAAGCAATGAAGAAAACTTAATTGTAAAGGTAGTGCGAGCCAAACTATTGTTGGAGGAGAGAAAGAACAAGTTGGACAAACTAAAGATGGAGCGAGAACAGGAGACTTATGCGAGCCTGAAGAAGGAAGAATCTGAGGGTGAAAGCGTGAAGGCAATGGTGGCAGCCATGCGCTTAAATTCCAAGGGGGTCGTCAACAGCAGCAAAAGTGTCAACAAGCCAACAGGTAGTGGTGGATTCATGTGCTACAAGTGCCAAGAACAGGGGCATATTGCGAAGTTCTGTGATTTAGTTCATGAAGCAAGAAAGAAAGGTTCAGTTTTGTGTTTTAATTGTGCCAAGATAGGTCATACTTCCCGGAATTGTAGTAATGGACGCAAGGAAAATGTTAAGGTTAAGAATCGTGAAGTTATTGCCACGGTAAAGGATGAAGAGGCGGCAAACGAATGTGTTCAGGTTAATGCTAGTAGTGTTAAGGTAAAGGCTTATGTGGCAACTGAAAGCAAGGATGATGCATCTGATTGTGTATGCAGGTGGTATGTAGATTCAGGAGCCACTGAGCACCTGACACCTTATAAGGATATTCTGTATGATTACACCCCAAAGGTTTCTGGTAGTGTAGACACAGCTGATGGATCCGTAGTTAGTGTATGTGGTATGGGAAGTGTGCTTATGAAGCTATCTGACAAGTATGGAGGTTCTTTTCTGAAACTGAAAAGAGTGTTGTATGTCCCAGGTCTTCAAGACAATTTAATATCTGTAGGTCAATTTGACAGGAAAGGTGCAGTCGTAACCATTAAAGATAGCAAAGTTGTATTGTCAGATCATGAGGGTATATTCCTTACGGGTGAGGCCGTTGGAAATATGTATGAGGTAAATTGTGATTATTTTATGGTAGAACAAGGGAAAGAATTTGCTTGTAATGACGAGGTGGAGGTTGAGTATGCTAAGAACAACAAAGCTGTAACTAGCGGAATATGGCATCAGCGTTTTGGCCATGCTCTGAATGTTCCTTTCTCTCCCGGAACGATTCCTGTTACCATGCGGTAGCCAGGAGATGCTCGCTGGTAATGGTGTTCGGTTTAGCAGAATTCAAAAATATTACGTTACACTCACACAATGATATTTAAACTATATATTTACACATATTAAACAACAAAATACACTGGCTGTAGCCGTGATGGCCACGATTTAGTTCGTTCCCTTTCAAGCTGCGCCATGCTTGATCTGATGTCAGTCAGCCCTGTGCTGCATGCCTCGAGCCGACTGGAGTCGCGCCGGGTCACGTGATCACGCGGCCGGCCGACACCCAGCGACAGAGCGCCAAGGAAGTGCTGCCAAGAGCAACGCAGCGGAGCACTGAGTAACTACCAAACATACCGCCACACCTAAATGTATCACATTTAACAACTGTCAGAAAATGATTGATTTACATGAATCAACAGTAGTAAATTAAAGTTCTTTCACCACCAGTCCGTATGGATCGCCGAATACAAAACACACACAAACCCCAACCAAAACAACATAGGAACAAAATTACACAACCTATAGTAATGACAATGAAATGAACATGTTAAATCATACAATAAGAAGGTTCAACACTATACACAAACAAGAAAGTACACTGGTCAAAAATGAACTCTTGCGACACAAGAATAAAGTAATTAACTGAATCACAAGATGACACTGAAAGTAATTGCACATATCAGTCTTGAATTGGCAATGGACATAGTTTATGTACAGAACGCTTCAAAATTCCACTGCTGGTACGAATGGTGACTGCACGCACTCGTCCATCCTTCCCAGGATATGTTTCCTCGACCGTTGCAAGCCTCCAAGAAAGAGGAGGAGTGTTGTCGTCCTTAACCAACACGACAGTTCCAGGCTGAAGGTTAGGCTGACTCGTCAACCATTTCTGCCGCTGTTGCAAGCTATTAAGATAGTCATTAGACCATTGTCTCCAAAACTTCTGCTGCAGCGCTTGAATGTAGCGCCATCTGGAAGTATAACAATGCACACCATCTCTAAGGTCAGGTTCAGGGAAGGATAACAAGGGAGCACCTATTAGAAAGTGGCCAGGAGTTAAGTATGATGGTTCATCAGGGTCGTCCGATAGCCTAACGAGCGGTCGTGAGTTCAGGCATGCTTCTATTTGGCAAAGTAGGGTGTACATCTCGTCATACGTCAAGCAGGCATTGCCAGCTGTTCTTCTTAAATGGTGTTTCATGGATTTAACTCCAGCTTCCCACAAACCACCGAAGTGTGGCGAATCAGGAGGAATGAAATGCCAAGTGAATCCTTCTTGGGCTGCGTTGTTCAGCATTTCTATCTTCCACTGCTCGGACTGGTGCACTCTCAACAATTCATTTCTAGCCCCTACAAAGTTAGTAGCATTATCACTGTATAGATTTGCACACCTTCCCCTCCTGGCTGCAAATCTCCGTAAGGCGGCGATGAAAGCCTGTGTAGTCAAGTCACGAACCAATTCCAAGTGTATCGCCTTGGTGCAAAGGCAAACGAACAACGCTACATAGCATTTTACCTTGACCTTGCTCCTGGTAGCACCCTGTTTAATGTACATCGGGCCAGCGTAGTCAACTCCCGTGTTCAAGAATGGCCGTGATGGAGTCACTCGAGGCGATGGTAGCTGTCCCATGAGTTGAGTGGCTGTAGTGGCTCGTAGTCTAAAACACTTCAAACACTTGTGAATGACAGTCCGTATTACTTTCTTTATGCCTACTATCCAATATCTGGACCTAAGTGAAGCCGTTACATGATTAGCACCAGCATGCAGCAGACGAACATGCTCATCAGCCATAATCAACTGGGTTACATTGTGACGCTGAGGTAATATGATCTGGTGCCTTTCTGCAAATGGTTTCAACGAGTTTTGTAGGCGACCACCTACTCGTAATAAGTCGTTCCCGTCTAAGAAGGGGTTCAGATTTCTTATTGCACTTTGCTGTGAAACTGATGAGTTTGACTTCAACTCGCCTATTTCCCGTGCGAATGTCACACGTTGAGCAAGCTTGATACACGTCTGAAGGCCAGTCTCAAGCTCTTCTGCAGATAGTGGTCCCGTTTTTCTTACGTTGTGTCTTCTGGAATTGAACATAAATCTGTTGCAATAAGCCATTACTCTCTGTAGGCGACGGAGGGATGAGAACCTCGTCGTGATTTCATCTGATGGAGTAGCACTAACTAGACATTGTACCGTATCCCTACTTTCTGGAAGTTCACCTGCAGAGTCCTTCGAGTCCCTAGTAGGCCAGCTACTTAAATCCTGTAGTAACCATGCCGGACCATGCCACCACTGTTGATTACACCGCAGTCTGAGTGGTCCTTCTCCCCTTGAAAGAATATCGGAAGGGTTATCTTCTGACATCACGTGACCCCACTTGGCTCTTCCAGTCAATTGCTGTATCTCGGAGACACGGTTGGCGACGAACGTTTTCCATTTTGTTGGTTCAGCTGCAAGCCACGATAGTACAATTGTCGAGTCAGTCCACAAGAACATGTGGTCAATTTTCAGGTTTAAGGTGTTGGTAGTCTTATCAACCAGACGTGCCAACAAAAGAGCTCCACACAGTTCTAACCTAGGTAAGGACTGTTGTTTCAGAGGAGCCACTCTGGATTTTGAACATACCAACATTACTGAAACTTCCCCGAGTTGGTTGGTGCTTCGAATGTAAACACACGCTCCATAGGCCTGTTCAGAAGCGTCTGAGAAACCATGAACTTGTATGAGGATCACCCTTCCCGCAGAGAGAATCAACCTGTCGACATGAATGTTATTTAGAGCTGGAAGATCAGTGAAGATTTCGATCCAGCCTTCAAGTAACGGAGAAGGTAGTGGTTCATCCCATCCTAATTTTTCTTGCCATAATTGTTGCATGAAAATTTTACACCTCACAATTACTGGTCCTATCAGCCCAAGGGGATCAAATATAGAAGCTATAATTGAAAGTACCTTCCGTTTTGTGGGCCTTCCACTGTTCTCCTTGATGTGGACCTCAAACTGGAACTTGTCAAGAAAGGGATGCCATAGTAATCCTAGCGTTCTGATGTTGTCTTCCTTATCAAATCGTAGTGGTAACTGTGATTCTCGGAGTTCTTTAGGTATAGTCTCAAGTACAGCCGCGTGATTCGACGTCCACTTGCGGAGCGGGAACCCTCCTCGTTGCAGCAACTCTTGTAGTTCTCCTCGTAGCTGTATAGCATTTTCCACAGTGTCGCTACCACACAATACATCGTCCATGTAAAAATCCCGTTTCAATACGCAAGATGCTGTAGGAAACGCATGTGCTTCTTCTTCAGCCAGCTGGGTTAGACATCTTGAGGCTAGGAAGGACGCTGAAGAAGTACCGTATGTTACAGTCTTTAGTTGGTATGTGCGTAGAAGCTCAGATGGATGTTTTCGCCACAGTATGCGCTGTAAGTTAACATCTTCGTCGTCTACTCTGATCTGACGGTACATTTTTGTAACGTCTGCCGTCATCGCAATCTGATGAGTACGAAACCTTGTCACAATTGATAGCAAATCTTGTTGAACGGTAGGTCCCACCGCCAGAGTGTCATTAAGTGAAACGCCGTTGTCAGTTTTGCAGGAAGCATCGAATACAACTCGTGTTTTAGTAGTGGTACTCTCAGCCTTCAATACTGCATGATGAGGGAGGTAGCAGCATGCCTCTTCGTCCTTGCTTATATCTGGAACCAACTTCATATGACCCAGGTTCTCATACTCCTCCATGAATCTCACGTAATCTGCACGCAGATCAGGTCTCTTCTCGAATCTCTGTTCCAGTAGTCTGAATCGTTTCTCCGCTATTTTGTAAGATTTTCCAAGTTGTGGACTTTCTTCCCTTGTAGGTAATCTTACACTGAAACGTCCGCTGTCGTCCCGCTTGGTGTGAGTTGTGAAATGCTCCTCGCAATACTGCTCTTCCTTGGTTAAGTTGGTTCTTCTAGTTGTCACTTCTTCTATCGACCAGAATTTTTCCATCTTCCTGTCGAGGTCATCGTCCTGTCTAAGGAAAAATGATGAAGTGGGTGGTGCTTCCGCCTTCTTACTGGTCCGATCCTGGGATTTTATAGGACCTGACAGTATCCATCCCAGGGCGGTATTCTTCAAAATGGGTAATTCATCGCAATTTTTCCGCCTCCCTTCTCGCAACAGCTGCATGAAAATCTCTGCACCGATGAGCATATCTACTGATCCTGGCTCGTTGAAGTGAGGATCCACTAATGTGATATCTTTAGGTAGGTTCCACGATTTGCAATCAACATAGTTTGCCGGAATATTGCCTGTTATGTGAGGGAGTATAGAACATGTGATAACAGTTTCAAAATTGGACACGTTAGAACTGATACGAACATCAACACTTTGAGATGCAGTGACCGCAGTGTTATTTATACCACTAATTGGAATACAGCTTCTGTGTCGTTGCAACTTAAGCTTACTTGCAAGTGACTCAGTTATAAAATGGGACTGTGATCCATTGTCGAGTAGCGCTCGGCACTGGTGAACTCTACCATTGTTGTCTGCCACTCCTATTACTGCAGTAGACAGCATTATTTGTGACTGTGGCTTGAATTTAAGTGTGCAGTAACTTGCCTTACTATGCCCTCCTTCGTCTTCTCGAATACCTCTACCAGCTAGGGCATCCCTGTCTGTAGTCGTTTGACTGTTTGTGGGACTGTCGAAATGAATTAGGGTATGATGTCTGCCTTGGCATCTCTTACACCTATCAGATTTGCATATGCTGACATTATGATGTCTAAAACAGTTAAAGCACAGACCCTTCCTTTTGACAAAATCATACCGTTGTCTTACGCTAGCCTTCAGAAAACCCTCACACCGATGTACCGGGTGATCTGCATCACAAAAATCACACTTCCCCCTTGTAGATACGTATGAGCTAATTCGACCTGGATTGTCATTGTTCCTCACATGTTGATTCTTGGGTGGATTTGCTGTGTTCCCCCTTTGTTCCCGTGCTGCCATCATTAGCTCCAACACTTGTGCCCTCTCTTCCAAAAACGTGGATACCTCAGTGAGTCTTGGAAAATTATCGCTGGGAGCCTTCATTTCATACTCTTTACGGGTAGCGGGATCTAACTTATCTAACATCAGCTGCTGAAGTAAGACTTCATGTAGCGGCACTGAAAGGTTGAGATTTTGAATAGCATTCAAATTGCTTACTAAGTGGTTGTTCAGTTTCCTAAGATCAGATGCTGTGTCTTTGTGACAATTAGGTAACGACAACAGAGCCTTGATGTGTTGTGTTGCTATCAATTTTCTGTTGTTGTACCTCTTGCACACGATTTCCCAAGCTACTGGAAAGTTAGGGTTAGAAATAGGAATATTTTGAATCAGTTGGTGAGGTTCACCCTTAAGTGCGGACAGTAGATAGTGGAAACGTTGGATGTTTGATAGTTTTAAATTATCAACAATTAATGCCTGAAAGGTGTCCTGGAAGTGTGTCCACGTCTCATATTGTCCATGAAATGTAGGGAGGTTAATGACGGGCAATCGTACCTCCAAGGAAGCCTGCTGTGAATTACCGCACGAATGCTGAGATAATTGATCGTTATTCTGCTCTGAAGTTATGCTCCGATCTATAAGTGTGGTCATTTTTGGCTTCTAAATCAAAATAGTTTTCTTCGAATTGTTCCCTATCCTGTTCATGGGTTTCACTATTTTCGTTGTCATTAATTTCAAGCTTACATTGGACATGCTTATATTCTTCCCAGAGTGAAGGCAATTGCTTCAGCCTGCTACGTAATGTATTAATATCGGAGCCTGCCACAAACTTGTCTGCATATTTACTGATACGTGTCAGTGATCCTTTAATCACCGCTCGTTGTTTCACCAACAGGTTTTTCTCACTAGCCTCCATGATAAGTTAGGAAAAGGAATGAAATAAAAGGATTGACTGACCTCGGTATACTGCTATGATGTGCACTTATCTTATAATCCTTTGTGTCCTCCCCATCGTGTACAGCATGCCGCCGAGATGATGTTGCACGTGCTCCAATATTCTCGCCACAGGATGTCCGCACTCGGAAAGTATATTCAAATGCACCGGAGGACCACGTAATATTTTAGCATTACGACACTTTCACAAATCCGGCCCGGTCTGACCATGTTCCTTTCTCTCCCGGAACGATTCCTGTTACCATGCGGTAGCCAGGAGATGCTCGCTGGTAATGGTGTTCGGTTTAGCAGAATTCAAAAATATTACGTTACACTCACACAATGATATTTAAACTATATATTTACACGTATTAAACAACAAAATACACTGGCTGTAGCCGTGATGGCCACGATTTAGTTCGTTCCCTTTCAAGCTGCGCCATGCTTGATCTGATGTCAGTCAGCCCTGTGCTGCATGCCTCGAGCCGACTGGAGTCGCGCCGGGTCACGTGATCACGCGGCCGGCCGACACCCAGCGACAGAGCGCCAAGGAAGTGCTGCCAAGAGCAACGCAGCGGAGCACTGAGTAACTACCAACACTGAACATTCCAGATCGTGATTTTATACCCAAAGAAAAGAATCTTGATTGTGATACTTGTAAACAAGGTAAAATGAAAAGACTTAAATTTAATGAAAGAGATCATGTATCTCAGAAGCCATTAGATGTTGTGTTCTCTGATGTATGCCAGCTAGAGCACCCATCGATTGGAGGTAGCAAATATTTTATTACATTTACTGATGATTGTACCAGATTCTCATATGTAAGGTTTCTTAAGCATAAGAGTGATGCATTTAATGAGTTTCTCAAGGTTAAGGCCCTAATGGAGACAGCACAAGGGACCAAGTTGAAATCTTTCCATTCAGACAACGGTGGAGAGTATTTAAGTACAGAGTTTTGTAACTATCTTGAAAAGGAAGGTATTGTTCGTAGGTTAACAATGGCTTACTATCCCCAACAGAATGGCGTTGCTGAACGCCTCAACCAGCAACTTCTCACCACTAGTAGGTGCATGCTCATTCAGTCAGGCATGCCAGTTCAATTTTGGGGGGAAGCCATCAGCACAGCCTGCTATATAAAGAATAGGTGTGTGTCATCAACTGTAAAGAACATCCCATTTGAACTGTGGACGAGTAGAAAGTTGTCAGACCAGGAATTGCTTATGTTAAAATCATTTGGTTGTAAAGTTTGGATCCATAAACGTAATGTGGAAAAGTTAGTGCCAAGGGCAAATGTTGGTGCAATGCTAGGGTACCCCGATGACTCGAGGGGCTCGTGTATGGGACATCGAAAAGAAATGTGTCATTAAATCCAGGAATGTAGAATTTGTTGAAGATGTATTTCCGTTTTCTGTAAAAGCCCAGGAAAAACCTGTAAGTCAGATAGATTGTGAACCTAGAACAGTTGGAGAAGTGTTTGTCGAGCAGAAAGATTGTGGAGGTGACGTGTTTGAACACGAAGTAGCCGAATCAGGAAATGAAAATTCTGTAACAAGTGATAGTGATGCCTCTTTGTCAGATTCTGATGTCGTAATAGACGCTCCATTACAGCCTGAACACACAGTATTACGCAGGTCGAGTAGAGAGAGTAAACTTCCCAGTAAGTGTGTGTGTTGTAATGAAGTCAAGGTCAAATGTCGCATTGTCATGTTAAGGTCAGAATATAACGATCCGGTGTCTTTTCAAGAAGCCACCTCACGAGATGACAAAGATAAATGGTTTGAGGCAATGAACCAAGAGATTGCCCTCGTGGACACTTGCAGAAGATTCAGGTGGCAAGACTGTCATAGGCACCAAATGGGTTTATAAAACTAAACGAAACCAAGAAGGTGAAGTACTTAGGTATAGAGCAAGTTTAGTAGCTCAAGGTTTCAGTCAGATAAAGGGTACAGATTTCCTTGAATCCTACAGTCCTGTGGTAAAAAGGAAAACTATTAGGACCCTTACAGCCATAGGAGTAGAGCGTGAATGGGATAATTGTCATTTGGACATTGTATCGGCATACCTTAATAGCAAAAATTAAGGAAACTGTATTTGTAAGTCGACCAGAAGGTTTTCGCAGTGTAGAATACCCAGACTATGTGCTAAAACTCAACAAGAGTATTTAAGGTTTATGTCAGGCTGGTAAAGATTGGCACAATTGTATCACTGCACATCTTGTCAAGCTTGGCTTAAATCAAAGCAAATGTGATCCATGTCTGTATTTTAGCCCAGATCATGACCTGTATGTTGCCCTTTGCTACCATACAAGGAATGATATGTAAATGTTTGTTGTTGGTGTAAGGCTAGTTATGTACTTTTTTGTTTTAAGTTTTTTTTTGCAATTTGTAATAATCATTTATTGCAGCAAATAGCCATGCAGAGATACAAAACTAATACTAATAACTTAAATCTTACTCATCAAAGTGTCTATATACAAAGTGTCTGACAGGTTCTTTGCTATATATATAGTTATTCGCAGCAGAAGCGTGTTAGCGATACTTTCCTCTGGGCGCAGGAAATGGCGTGATATCTATCACAAGCACTACCACACAGAGAGCAGGTGCATTGGGGGCCTGGGTCATGAAATCCTCTTGCTGTGCATATCTTAAAATGAAAACCGTGGACTGCAAAACGGGTGATCGTATGCCGCAGTTCAAAGTTGGCATTCATCCAGTCCGTCGACATAAGAGCTTCTGTGGAATAGAAATCAGGCCATATGTCATTACGCTTGAGGTTTAGTTCTTCGATCAGTCTCTGGTATTGCACTGTTGATGGTAGGGAGTTCTCCAAACGCAGGTCTTCTATGAAGAAAGTCTCCCTTGCTAGTACGTACGTTAGACGAGATGGCGTGTATTTTGATAAGTGCAGAATTTTCTTTAGAAAAGTAGACTTAACTCTTTCTATCTCTCGAAGGTTACTTTGTGTCAAATGATCCCAAGTTATTTGAATGCCGTATGTCACTATTGGAGTTATTTTCGTTCTGAATAAATTCATTGCGGTTTGTAAAGATAGATTTCCCAGTTGCATTATGTCTTGCATTGCTTTTATGGCGGATGTTGTTCTATCCCTGACATGTCGCGTGAATACGTTCCCTTGCATTTGCATTACTACTCCTAGGTATTTGAAATGATTTACATTGACTAGGGGTTCTCCATTTAGTAGTATATGCTCATCTGCGGATAGTTTCCCGCCTTTACGGAATGCCAGCATTACTGTCTTGGTGCAGTTTATCGTCATATCATTTTCTTGAGCCCATGTGGTAAGTTTATCAATGGACGATTGCAAGGTTTCCTTTGATGTCGATGCCACAACCATATCATCCGCGTAGATGTAAATTTTCGCTCCCTCAAGGTAAATAGCCTCAATGACATCAGCTGTAGCGATGTTAAATAGTAACGGACTCAAAGGGTCACCCTGAAGTACACCATTTGTTTGTTCTATTCGTTCTGATTGAACTATACTGTCATCTATTTGTAGGCTGTTTTTGTGGAGAATGTCCCTTATTATCCCAAAAAGGTAATGTTCTTTTCCGATCATATTTTCAAGTTTCCTGAGCAAAGTGTTTCTACTCACTAGATCAAACGCCTTGGTGTAGTCGACGAATACTGCATATAGCTTTCCTCTTTTCTGTCTTAGCGCGTCTTCTACATTCGTTAAAAGACAGTTAACGGCTTGTAGTGTATTCCTTCCTTTCCGGAAGCCAAACTGTTCTTCAGGTATCTTGTTGTCAACTAAATCTGTGAGTCTTCTAGTGAGTATTTTCGTAAAGATCTTAAAGATTGTGTTTTCCAAAGCGATACCACGATAGGAATTTGGGTCTCCTGTATTACCTTTTCCTTTATATAGCATCTTCAAAGTCGAGGTTCTCCAGTTTGACGGTATGTGACCTTGAAGTAAACATTCGTTCATGAGCTCTGCCCATAGCCCTTTTAACAGCGGAGCTGTCATCTTCAGGTGCTCGTAGTGAATAGTATCTGGACCACATGCTTTCTTTTCTGCGCAGTTGTTTATCTCAATTAGGACATCTTGTGCCGTGATCGGCACTGGTAGTTGAGAAGGGTTGCTAACCTGAATAGGTCTGGTGTCCCGCGCTTGTAGGGTTGCTGTAAGATGCTGAATCCACGTTGTCATAGGAATGTCCTTTGGGAATTTGGGTCTTCTGGGATTTAGGGCTGAGAAAGGGTTTGTTTCAGCCTCCTGTATTAGTTGAGCTTCCTTCAATTGTTGATAGCTTTCCTTTGCTCTTTTAACTACCTCCTTATAATATCTTCTTTTCTCGACATACTCTTGTAGTGCTGTATGTGTACTTGCCCTTTTTATCTTGTGTAATGCTGCTAGCGTCTCCTTCCTCCGTTGGTAACATTCGGTAGTGAACCATGGTTTTGCTCTTCTTGTATTTTGACCTATCTTAGGAGTTGCGTCCTTGATATGATTCTCGATCAGTGTTAGCGCGGCGTCTATGTTTCCAGATTTGATTATGTTCGTGATTCCTTCCATGTCTATAGTGCTCAATTTGTTCATGTCTATTTTCCGCGAAATAGGGGTTCTGGAGCTTTTTTGAATGTTTATATTGATGTTAACTGAGAGGGTGGTTGCTAATGGAAGGTGTTTTCTTGCTACAACATTGGATAGTACTTCTTGATGCAATATTTCTATGTCGTTGCTTATGAATAAGAGATCTATCGTGCTTGTGCCATTGAAAGCTATGTATGTCTTCTCATCACTTTTGTTCGTTAAGGAAAAGCCCTCTTCTTCTAAGTATTCAAGTAACGCGTTTGTTTTCCTGCATGGGACATCAATGCGGCAGTTGAAGTCTCCGGCTATCATTATCGGATTTGTGGTAGGTACTATCGACATTACTGTGCCTAATTCGTCTATAATGTCTACTTCTGTTAGGTCTGGTTGGAAGTATGCACACAATATTGATAGCCTGTTCGTTAGCACCAGCATCACATTGTCAGTTTCAAACGGTTTTGTGAATGGTGATAGAGACGGTTTGAGTAGGCAAGAAATGCCGCCTTTAGGCCTGCCTTTGTCTCCCTTTGATGCGTACCTGTGGAGGCAGTAAAAATTATGCGTTTCCCAATGTTTTGTGAGGTAAGTTTCATTAAGAATCACAATGTCGTATCGTTGTAGTAGGTTGTTCGGGGCAAGGTCTAGCGCACTAGTAATTCCTTCAATATTCCATAGTAATGTCTGTAACCTGATTGAATTAGTCTTATCTCTCAGTTCGCTAATACTTGGATTAATATAGTTTACTTGACTTGAATTTGTATCCAAAAGTCATTGGGTGGGCTCACTTGTACTTGTAGTTATGAGTCCTGGACGTTGTCTTGGAAAGCGGTAGGGTCGTACTATCACATTTCGCGGCCAGAACAGTGGGTCCTTAGTTTTTTCCAGATCATCGAAGTTGAAACTCACTTTAAAAGCCTTGTTTCGCCCCCTAATATCTATCTCTTCACATGTTATATTTTCTACGATACCCCCCTCTTGGAGATGTGCTATAATGTTTTCTGCTTTGGTCTCTTCATCAAGTCTTCCTACATATAACCAAGCTTTGCGCAGTGCTGCCTTCAGCCTGGTATTCTCCTTTGTTCCTATCATTTGTTGACTCCCTCGTTTGACCGCCTCCGTCCATTGACCATTTGGTGGTCGATCGGCCGGTTCTTCACAAGGAACTTGAGAACATGAGATTGTTCTTCCTTCCTTCTTACGTTGATCTGTCATAATTACGTTATGTACATCGTTTCCCTCATATGCCATAACGTCGCATGACTGAATTGGTGGTTTAGGAGCCCGTGACTTTACTGTTTGTGGTTCAGTATGGTTGATTATGTTAGGGGTCAATGCTGATTTAATTCCCGCCTTTATAGCTTCTTGGATGCCTTCCATCATCGATTCTATAATGGCCTTCATTTGCGTTAATACATTTGTCGTTACTCTCTCTTCTATGTCGGCCATGTAAAGGAGTTTTGGTTTACACTCAGAGCATAACCACGTGAGCTTGCAAGTTTTCCGTCTCAATTTGCAATTTGCAATTTGTGAATGGGGGGAAGTGTGAGTTTGCATTCAGAAATTCTCATAGTGTGTTTCTTTTGTTTTTGTATTTCTCATAGTGTTCTTCTTTTGTTTTTGTATACCGTACAAGTCAAATGTATTTTTTTGAATATAACTGTCTGTTTCCGGTTGTGACCAATGGATGTCGGTGTTTGTTTCTTGTCCCGTCAATTTGGAGTTTAGGACTGTATTTAGAAAACCTTTTTGCTAATTATTTTATGACAAGAACACTGTTGAATGCGATTACTGTACGTGTGCGAGTCACAGCTGATAACAAGGGCGAGTTATCGCTAGCAGTCACAGGTGTTCCATTCGTAGGACCTTACCACACTTCCTCCTCTCCTAACATGGAAAACATGAACTGGAATTTCCAAACGAGTTCCCGATTTCCGTACAAGGGGGAAAAAAGTGAATATATTCCTTTTTTTCCCCCAAATTTTCCAAATTACGTGAGCGGGAAAATTAGGCGATTAAATACGGTGCAAGTCGTGTCAAACTGCATACATAGGCCAATCTGGAAGAAATACAAATGTTTGTTGTAAGGAACACAAAATACATTTGCTAGTGAACATATTTGTAAATTGTTGTTGGTTACATCAAACAGGACTTGAAAACCCTGCACATAACAGAGAGGAGTATATACATGAGCATAGTTGAGAAAATAAAAATATGTATACTTCAACCTAATAGTAACAAGATATAATGCACAAAAACAATCCACTATTTAATATCATCGATTCCCGGCTCCATCAGGGATTTTAAAACTGACGTGAGGGTTGGAACGGGGTGCACTCAGCCTCGTGAGTAGCTGTCTGACAGTGAGACAGCGCCCCGATCACGAAAACCAAGATTAACGGCCGTGAGGACCTGATGCGCTGATCATGCGTCAACCCAACATCTGCAGGCCAAATGGCTGGGCAGCGGTCGCTTTGTCAGCCTAGGCCCTTCATGCGCTGTATAGTGCCAAGGGTTGACTTTTTTTTTATGTCATGAATATAAAAAAAAAAGACCCTCCATGAAACTGCAGACACATTAACTCTTCCCCTCCATCCCCATCCCCCGCTGCGCAGACACTTGACAAGCTGCACGATGTCTTCTCTGGAGTACGTTCGTAACATTTTCCGCATTCCTCAACATGTTTATAAACACTAAATTTTAACAATTACAACCTTAAATTTTCTGTCTCTTCAGTGTCGCTAGAACATTAACCATACATAAATTGGCAGCCGTTAGTATAAGATCCCGTATTGGACGTGAGAGCACATTTCATTGAATATAACTGGAAAGGAACTATTAGGCCTACATCTAACAAGGGAGTTAACTCACGTCCCCCCCAACAAAACAGGCAATTACAAGAGCCCAAATAGTTTGTCAACATACTACAACAAAACTTCAAATCGGACATAATTTCATTTGGAACTGTATTTAATAAGCCAGTAAGCACAGTAGGATGTATAAGTGTTTTATTATTTATCTAATTTATCTATCTATTTATTCTTGTTTTGTTTCGGCCAACTAAGGACCACGTCATTTCAACTGCTTTCTTTTAGCTTTAAAATTAGTCCAGTATTTCTTCATTCATAGACGATGTTGTTTCTTACTCTCTATTATCGAAGCCATTCCAGCTTTCAGCTTCGGCTTTGGTTGGAAACTCCGTTGCTCGAAGAGCTTTCTCTTAAGCTGGTCACGCTCCTGGATATCTTCACATGAGATCCCAATCTCGTGCAGATCCTCTTGTATTATTTATATATTTATTTACGTCCACAATGGATTTATTTACGTCCACAATGGAGCACTTAAATCAAACCAAATCCATTTAATTCATGTAAGAATTGACAGAGAATTTACTGCAGTTGTCATTCATGTTCCTCCTCCCCCAAAACCTCTCCATTCTGGCTGCCCTTTCCTCATCAGATATCGCATATTGTTTTAGTGTTTTATCTTCTCTATTTGCAATTTGTTGCATTGTAAAATTCAACTCGTCTAATAAATTATATTGAACTTAGTTTTACAAGTAGTTAAATACGAGGGCTGTTTCTTAACCCTTAGAGTGCCGGACAACGATATATCGTCGTTTGAACAGACCGCTTTTTTATATGTATTTCGTACCGTTGGATTTGCCAGGAGGTGGCACCATACACGTTGATTCCACAGTATTTAACCCTTCAGGCCGGCTATTTAATCTGGAGGTGTTCCCTTCTCTGGCGGTATTTAAATTGAAGCTCGGCAGAGGTGTAGACACCAACAAGGTAAAACATTAATAATGTAAAATCTACGAAATATAACGCAAGGAAAATTTTAGGAGTACTTACCGATAACATGTCCAATGTTTCTCAGTAATATATGTAACGACTGCTTTTCAGGATTGTCCATGATCACACGCAATATTTACAAAAATATAATAATTTGATAAGTTCCACTTTTGGTATTTGTTTCAGGCATATTTACAATGAAAACAAGATATGATAATGCTCAATCTACATAATTTTCGGGTATAATTTCCAGGAAAAGCTGAATTTTGAAAAGTTTTTAGGCCCCGTATATGTATCCCATGTAGAATTATCAACAAAATGTAAATATCGCAATATTAGTTCAAACCTGTCGCTTGGCATTGTTTGAGGGAATATAGGCTAGGGGTTTCTAAAAATTCATCCCTGGTGAAATACCTCTTTAGGGTAGGTTTCTGCATTTTCCCCATCAACATTACAAGCCCCTAGAACACATAAATGTTGCCCCTTGTCACTAGCTCCCACTTCTTGGCGCGCGACCTTGGTTTCAAGGGCGCGCCAACTATACATTCTGTCGCGTACATATTTGTTTCTCAAACAATTAGTTCAATCAATTTGTCGTCGAAAAACAGCAAAATAGAATCTAAAACAGACGTGAAATGCTTTCCTGCTCCCGGCATACCCGTGAACCTCTCGCCACAAACACTGAACTGCGTTCGTTGTTATTACAGCTGAAGCTATTTCATCTTCATCAGCGCTGTCTGCCACTTCCCCAATAACATCATGCTGTGTGTCCACAGTCCGTATCACTACCGAAAATATCTCTTCCCTATACATCACTTCCACTACTGTCATCTATCAAACGAATAATCTCTGCACCCGTAAGATATGAGACAGCCCGGCAATTATTTATCTGCGACTGAGTAGCCTCAAGCCTACGAAGCAAAAAATTATCTATGTAGTATTTGCTTTCGGTGCTTCCCCTTCGTAAGTGGCAAAAATTGTCAAGATAGACATAGTTCACAAAACATTCTCGAGATGGCAGGAGAGACCGTGATACCTTCTAAAGCAACTAATTTGAAACTCAATGGAGCGCGTTTCAAGTTCTTTCGCTGATTGATATGAGTCGTGAAAAGCAACGGATATCGATCAACTGCGTATTAGTTCTAATTATGAAACAGAGATGGCATGAAAGTACACAACGTCTCGGTTCATAACGTGCAAAAAGATCCCACGAAGCAGCAGTGGTTCATGTGTAATAGGCATTCTAACTTCCGCCTGCACCGGCTGTTTGTGGTACGTCGAACCGGCTGGACGAGTAGAATCCAGCGGACGTACAGTGTGCGGCCAACCGGCTTGAGGGGTTAACTACGTCGCTAGATGGCGCGTAAGTTTCCTATTTCCGGTTCAGTGAATTTTTGAAATCCGCGCCGTGTGACATCTATGACACATTGAGTAAAATGGCGTTTGTTGACGGTGTTGATCTGGCTATGTGCGTAAATAATTTGAGCGAAGAAGAGGATGATGATTACTCGGATGAGGAATGTAATCCTCCAATAGATGAGAAAGTGGAAAGTGAAAGTGATAGGGGCGGGTTTGATGTAAACATCGGACCTCTTGTTTTTAGGCCTTGTAAACAGTGACAGAGATAGAATGACAGTAGTTGGGATGACGACAACAATATCCAGCAGTTTCACGACTTCCGTAAAGTTCAGGTAGGACAAGATGAAAAATACCAACCCTCACCTGGTAAGGTAAGGGTAAATCCTGAAGCCTATCTTTTTGTAAATACGTTTTCTGTGTGTTGTGTTTAGCTTTGGTGAAGATAACTCCCAAACTGTTGTACACAATAAAGTGATATTTTACATGTTTATTTATCAGGAATGGGAGATTACACAGAAGTGAACTATACTTATCTGTGAGTTGAATTTCGAATTATATTTTGTTCTATTTCAGTTTTTTATACTTTTTTGTGTTTTGAAAATGTTCCAAATATATTTTTATTTTGAATAAACAAGAGAATGACTATGTTAAATTCTAGCTGAGAAGGAAGTGAGTTCTCTAGTTAGCATTTAGGGAAAATTTCAAGCCATTGTGTTTGTTATTGTGAATTATATAGCCCTGAGAGTGTGAACCTGCAAAATCCTCTAAATCAGTCTGGCGCTCTTGGCATACTGTGAGCACTCAGGCCTGGCACTAAGAGGGTTAAGTAAGGGCCCTTTTTTTTTTTTAAATTAACCGAACATTTTATTTTGAAACCACATTTATTTTTAGGTTTTACATACCTTCTTCTATTTTTCTACATAGTTGCCTTGTTTATTTAGGCACTTGTCATACCTTAAAACTAGTTCTGAGATCCCTCTGCATAAAAGTGTGCCGCCTGCTCTGATAACCAAGAATTCACACTTGAGGAAAATCCTTTGATAGAGTGGTTATCATGAATCTTCGGTCCTCGTGAATTTTCGTGCCAATCGCAGTCACCAAGTCATCTGTGATCTCAGACCTGAGCGTTCATCGTCATGAACATTTTCACGGCCGCTTTTGAACTCGCATACCCATTTTCGCACTTTACCTTACGTCATTGCATTATCACCATTCACCTCACAAAGCTGACGATGAATGTCTGCAGCCGACATGTTTCTTGCACTCAAAAACTGTATCACAGATCGTACCTCACATACGGCCGGCGAATCAATAATCTTGAACGTTGTAAAGATGCACAGTTCAGCATACAGGTTAGCTACACAGCTGCAACTGACGCCTGCTTGTTCGCAAAGGATGCCAGGAGGTAGCATGCAGGCTTGTTGCGGCGTGCGCTCTAACTACGGGCTTAAAAAAAAAAAGACCCGTACATAAAAAAACAGCCCTCGTACTTAGTGCTTTTTATTAATAATTGTTCTGATTATCTCTTTGTTAACCTTTTGCAGTTGATCTGTTGTTTATTTGGTGTTTGATCTAAATAGTGTTTCACAAGCGTAAGTCTGAAATTTAGCATTTATCAAAACGGATTTCTTCTTGTACAGTAGACTCTCGAAAATCCGGACCAATGTGGCGGACGGCCGATCCGGATTCCGAAAAATCCGGATTTCCCGGAGACAGAGTGACGTCGGTCGCGGCAGTGGTTTGCGTGCCGCGATCGCCGCCACTCCGTGCCGATATGTGTACTTTATTGTTACTCGCATAAAACAGTTCTGAACTGCAATTAACTGAACACAGGGGTAGAAAAAATAGATGGTTAATAGTATTGAACAACTTTAATAAGACTTAAGAATTTACATTACAGTACTACAGTATGCAAAATAAATGAAAATAAATCATCAGAAACAGTGTGTAAAAACAAACTTACACATGCTTGAAAAAGTCTTGAATATTTTTCTGCTTCACAGTTTCAGCACGTTTTCTTGCCGCAATGTCTCTTAACTTCATTAAACAAATGATGTCAGCTGAAGATATTCCATCCTGCTGAGTAATGTACTCTAGGGCTCGGTCCAACATTTTAAATCCTTCTGAATGTGGAATCAGGTTTATGTTGCTCTCAGGTAGTTCCTCTTCTTCCAAACAATCTTCATTTGTCACCATTCTGACTATATCATCGTCTGTTATTTCATTTTCGTCGTCATTGTTCATCCATTCATGGACATCATTATCACTCACTTCCTCACATCCGGGTATTTTTTCCAACAGTGTAACGACGTTTTCCCTTTCAAACTGATTTTCATCAACGTTTTCGACGGCTATTTCTTCAAACTTGTTTCCCTGATGGTCCAAGAGAACTTTCCATGACGAAACTATTGATGAAGGAGAAATTTCCTCCCACCCTTCGGCTACCCACCTAATTACATCCAAAACGTCAATCTTCTTCAATGCACCGATGTAATCCTCGTCATTCTCAATCGCCGAAATCAAATAACTGAGAAGTCTACGACGGTACTTTAATTTTAGAGCTTGAAGTACCCCTTGGTCCATAGGCTGACACACAGCTGTCACATTTGGCGGCAAGAACACTGCTTTGATTTCACCGTCTGTTAATTCGTCAGCGATCGGATGTGTTGGAGCGTTGTCTAACAACAGAATTGCTTTTCTTGGTAAATTATTTTCAGTCAGATGTGTCTCTACTGACGGGACAAACTCCTTGGTAAACCATGTCTTGAAAATTGCAGAATTCATCCACGCTTTTTGTTGGTTTGTATACCAAAGTGCCAACTCATCATCTTTCTTTATTTTCTTAAAAGCTCGTGGTTTTTTTGATTTTCCAATCAATGTTAACCTAAGCTTATGACTGCCGGTCACATTACTACACGCCAACACCGTAACTCGTTCCTTGCTCTTTTTGTAGCCCGGGGCTGAAACTTCTTTTTTTGACGCAAGAGTTTTTGTGGGCAACATCTTATAATTTAAACCAGTCTCGTCGCAGTTGTAGAGCTGTTCTCCGGAAATTTCTTCTTTGTCCAAGATACTAAAAAGTAGTTTCTTGAATTCAGGAACAGCATCTTTGTTGGCTGATAATGCCTCCCCACTTATTGACAGTTTACGAACACCAAATCGTTTCTTCCAACGATCAAGCCAACCTTCACTTGCTGTAAACTCACCATCTTCACCTTCAATTTCTTTTTTGAAATGCAACGCCTTTTCTTGAAGCATAGGCCCCGTAATAGGAACCCCTTTACCTCTTAAATGTTCATGCCACAAGAACAATGCTTCTTCAACTTCTACATGTTTGCCTTTATGCATGCTTTTTCTAATTTTAATCGCACTTCCACTGGATTGAGAGGAACACCATTTTTCTATCTGTCCGCGATTCTTCTTCCAATCTGAAACTGTACTTGTTCCTACTCCTAACTCTAGAGCGATTTTTTTCGCCGATTCTCCAGCATCAATCCTCTTTATAGCACGGAGTTTTTCTTCCACTGACACACACACTTGCTTTCGTTTGTTACTCATCTTACAGTACTGTACTTAAAAACAAGACGCGAGAAACACAGAGCACCGACACAACACGAGGTAGCCACCGAAAATAACGTCTGCACAGAGAGAGTGAGCGCGGTCAACTAAGTACTGTATGAGTAAACAAAGAGCTGTTGGGGAGGGGGCGAGTCAATGACCTCCCGCCGTGCCGCACAGCCAGTAGAATAGAAAAGACGTCATTCTTGTAATGCGGAATGGTCGCGGAGAAATTGAAGGCGCTTAAGCATCACGTTACCTACATTTTACTGATTTTGTATTACAAAAAATATTTTTTGAGCGGTCCGGATTTGCCGGAGTCCGGATTTTTGAGGTCCGGATTTGTGAGAGGCTACTGTATGTTGGTCAAGTAATTCGTGTTTTATAAAATTTAAATGTGTTTTAACTTTTAAGTTTTAAAATCGTATCAGCATGCAACAAAATGAACTCTATACAAGGAGGTTTTGAAGAAAATTATTTTTTTAATGGAGATGTTTGTGTATTTTTGTGTGCATAATTCATAGATCGATCACTGGATTGTTTTACTCTACCTTTATTTAGATGTGGAAGGCAAAGCATGTAAACCAAAACCGAACATTCTCATTCGTTTGTAGTAGAATGATAGTTAAATTCAAATTTGACCCGTTTTATATGGAAGACGGGAGCAAGTAATATCTTCCTTCTGTTTCTCCAGTCAGGTTGGGCCTGCCGGAGCCTTTAGCGCACATGCTGTGCTGCATTGGAGTCAACCTGATGCTCGACCTCTTGGAGATGGGAGCCCACAAGGAGGCCCATAACATCTACACCGCTCTGAAGGAATGGCACATCAACCCTGCTACGGCCAAGGTAAGAGGGTGGTTTGTATTGCCACCACATTCAGCACTAATTGGTGACCGTTACTGGCATCACTTCAACCTTGAGCTTGTTCTCCGAATATAGTAGAGTCCCACCAATCCGAACCCCGCTATTCCAAACAGGGTGAGGAAAAAATATCTACCAAATTTGATTTAAAATTTTAAAACAGGAAAAAATAAAGATTAAGATTACACTGTTTTTTCCAAGTTAAAACGTAAATTTATTATCATGGAAAAACATGAAATAAATGCTACAGGCGTAAACAGTGAGCCTGTGTGCTATCTTATATACAAAAATTAAAAGAAACAAGGCCTAGACCTACTAGCAATGTGCATAATAAAGTTTGAATGCAATTTTTTTTCCCGTTGGTTCCTCAATTTAGGGGCTGCGACTATGCGGTTGTGTAGGCCCGTATACTTTGGGTGTGTGTAGAATCTGTCTGATAATATTGTGATGGCTGTATTAGTATGTGTTATCTGTAATTCAGGTAAGCCAGGAACTCGGCTATTAGATGCAACCACAACTGGCGACGAATGTTGGAACTTTAATAGAGTGTTAATCAAATATGACCTACAAATTTTGCTTCACACAATTGAAGTTAGTGGAAGGTTCTTTTACATGCCATAAATCTATGATATGAGTCCGTGGGCTTTACTTCCCCTCCGAAGGAAGGCATACTGAGGGACTTTTAACGCTCTTAAAAAATCCGACGATTTGGGCAGGGTTTGAACCCGCGATCTTGAACATAGAAACTCAAGCACGCTACTAACTATGCCACCAAAGCCGCCTTTTTTGGACGTTAAAGTCAAAACAAACGATAAAGCAAATCAACACTTAGAAGCGAAGTCAGTGATCTTCTTTTGATGCAACGAACTGAAACGACTTGAAGAGGCAATGTTTCGCCAACGTCGTATAAACAACACATCACTTACAGCGGCATACTGCTCGACCTAGCAAAGGGCGAGGTCAAGGTCACTTGCATCGGCATACTGCCCGACGTAGCATAGGGCGAGGTCAAGGGCACTTGCAGCGGCATACTGCTTGACGTAGCAAAGGGTGAGGTCAAGGGCACTTGCAGCGGCATACTGCCCGACGTAGCATAGGGCGAGGTCAAGGGCACTTGCAGCGGCATACTGCTCGACGTAGCATAGGGCGAGGTCAAGGGCACTTGCAGTGTGTGAAACATCAGTTTGGCCGTCTCCTTCGTCCTCGCTATCATCTGCGTCGACTTCAGCTGACATTTCCTGCACCACTGCTACAATGTCTTTATATGCATAGTATTCCTTGTGACCACTGTCGTTGATGCATACTTCCTTTGAATTTTCGCAACCCGGAATTTTCTTTACTAGTGGAAGAAGTACTTGGGAAGTATAGTGGAGGAAAATGGGAGAAATGACAAAGAGATTACGGAACGTGGCAGACAGGCAGAAGCGTTTCTGAGAAGCATTAGGAGCTTAGTGTGGAATAAAGATGTCCCACAAAAAAGCAAGGAAGTGTTATACAGAAGCTACTATATCCCGATACTGACCTATGCTTCAGAAACGTGGACAATGAAGAAAAGAGACATAAGCAGAATACAGGCAGGTGAAATGAAGTTCCTGCGAAGTAGGATCGGAGTAACAAGAAGAGACAGGGTGAGGAATGAAAAGGTCAGGGAAATGGTGAAAGAGGAGCCCTTGCAAGGTAGGATTGAGACATCAAGACTGAGGTGGTATGGACACTTAAAGAGAATGGATGAGAAGAAGATTCCCAAGAGGATACATGAGATGCAGATGCAGAAGAAACGACCAAGGGGAAGACCAAGGAGTGGAGGAATGTGTCAAGAAGAGAGGCGAGGACTGGACCAGAGTGACAGCGGAGAGATGGTGGGAAGAAAGAAATAAGTGGCGAGGCTTATGTTCCAAACAGACCCAGCCTGGGGCTGGAAACTGTACAGGATGATGATGATGATGATGAGTGGAAGAAGTACAGTGTAATTGGTTTTCAATATGTTGTCGTATTTGACAAAAACCCACCTAATCCGAACAGGGTTCGGTCCCAATTAGTTCGGATTAGTGGGACTTTAATGTAGTTCATGTTTGTTATTAACATTATCACTTGTTGTCGATGCCATTTCTTGGGTAGACTTATTTGGCTAACCAAGGTAAAAATTCTTGTGTAATAATAATCAAATTTTCCTATATGGCAATTTGTAGTGAGTAAAATGATGTAATTCAAAGAAACCATAACGTCGGCTTAATCAATTTGTGGGGGCATTGATTATCAAATTGTTTCCTATACAAACTCTTCAGTCATTGGAGTTAAGCATAGTAATGGCACTTCCTCCTTCCCACCCCTCCAGAAAAAAACATTCTGTTGGCCTTTTGACACATTTGAGTGTCTAATGATATACTGTACAGTAGAACCATAATAATTTGAAATCCCACCACTTTTGAGAAATTTGTTTTTCCTGGCAACATGTGGTATAATTAAGTATGTTATTTAAATACGGTGTACTCTCGATAATTCGCTTTACGGTTAATTCGCAGGTCTCCAAGAGTATTTTTGATGTGTAACATCTTTCCACTCAGTTGCTGGATATCATTTGTGGGAGTGATTTTGGAAAAGGGACGGAAATGAGTAAGAGGAAACAATGAGCATGCGTGGTGGCGGAGATTGGTACCACAACGTACTGTCAGCCAACATACAGCCCTATGTGGAATGTATATCGCATACGGTTTACTTCAAGGTTTGGAGGCCCCATTAAAGATATTCCTACAATAAATCATTTTCAAGTAGTCGTTCCTGGGTGTGAAAATATTCATTACTGTATATCATATTTGCTGAAAACAATTTTGATTTATTAATATTCATGCTTTTGCTGTGGAATGTATATCGCATACGGTTTACTTCAAGGTTTGGAGGCCCCATTAAAGATATTTCTACAATAAATCATTAGTACCATGACGTACCTCGCGCATGCACACCGGTCAGGATTTGGCACTGGAATTTTACAAGTAGTTATCTCAATGACCAACAGAGTTCACTGTTACACATCATATGCGACTACTGTAAGGCTCGCGCCTTTTTAAAGTATTAATTCTTACAGCAAGTAATCATCATGCTAAGAAAAATAATCTCCCGGTCATCTAAGGGTATTTTAGCAGGGTGTGGGGATGAAATAATTGAGATTTCATAGGACTGAACTGTGTTTCTCTGTGATGTGACAGTAAGCCTACAAGCGCTCTGCTAGTGGAATGCTGCAATCTTGGAAACATACGAGGATGTTGCCGCGGGTGTTATAGCACAGATTTCCTTTATCTTCAAATCCGTGACAATACAAGACGAATGCACTTTCGCTCAGAACCTACCCTCAGCCACACCCCAACGTCGCAGACTTGTGATTTGTGGGGGGGTAGAGGCGCGGACTGCGAAATGTAAAGAGCTATTATTGCCGGGCGACACTAACATGCATGATGTCGAGAGCATGTTTGTTGGATGCTCTTCATGCTCCGAAAGTTTCTTGACAGTCAAGCTAGTGTCTCTACAGTCACACATCACTTATATAGAAAATCGACATTAAGTTTCTTTCTCATATTGTTTTCTTCGGAACTGTGCAATCCAAATTAAGAATAATCGTTCTAACAAACAAAAAGTAGTGACAGGTTTTGTTTTTAGATATTAATGTTGGTATACCTCTAGTCTAGTGTGTCCTATAATGTAATAAAGTGTTATGTGTATTTTTTACCCTATTCTAAAATATAGGCCTATTTTAATATTTTAATGAATAACAAGAGTTTGATGCTTTTCAGTCGGTCAACAATGAGATTATAAATCTTTTTTTTTTTTTCAGGATTAGGGAATATCCCATCTCATTTGGGTACAATCGTGTTTACCGACTGAAAAGCATCAAACTTTCGTTTACTATGGCAACACTGAAAATGGCTTCGATAATTTGCGGAAGTTTGTGCATTAATTACCACAAGTTATTGGTAGTGTACTGTAGTTTCATAGGAATACGGATAATTCCTAATTCGAAGAACAATTTTTGGTCCCATTACTGAAATTCTGACTTTTAATTAGAAACATCACCTTTAAATCAATCTCCTTTCAAGCAAAACACAAATTACATGAAATAAAAATATCACACTGGGCAAACAGCATCCCCTCCCTCAACTTGTTACATCCTAAATGCTCTCACTTTCACAGTCTCTGCTCCTTGCAAGATCGTGTTGTGTCATCCCCCCTCCCCCTCTCTACCCTTCCATCGGGTCTCTTCAAGTGTTGGCAGGTGTATCTTAGTTTACTTTTCTACTGATTCTCTTGGCAGCCCAGTGGGGCGCCAATATCAAGAGACCATCAAACAAATCAACCCCTGGCACTATCCAGCCCATGACGGGCTAAGGCCGACCAAGCGACCGCTGCCCAGCCATTTGGCCTGCAGATATTGGGGTGACGCGTGATCAGCGCGTCGGGTCCCCTCGGCCGTTAATCTTGGTATTTGTGATCGGGGCGCTGTCTTACTGTCAGACAGCTACTCAATTGTCCTCACGAGGCTGAGTGCACCCCGTTCCAACCCTCACGTCAGTTTTAAAATCCCTGACGGAGCCGGGGATCGAACCCGGGGCCTCCGAGTGAGAGGCAGGCGCGCTACCCCAGCACCACGGGGCCGGCTCAAGAGACCATAGTCCACCATATTCCTGCCAGCACTCACATGACTAGCAACTATAGATGGGACTATCGACTTCTTTTATCCATCGACTGACTTCTTCATCGGAAGAAACTATCGACTACTTTTAATCAAAAGATCTATTGTATTCTCCTTAACCGCTAAACAGCTGTTTGATGTATTTGACTGTGACAGTAGTCTCTTCCAGGAGGCATGCAAAGCATTGTAAGCTGCGGAGTTCTCATACCAAGAGATGCATCATCTTCTACAGTTTCCAGCCCCTGGCTGGGTCTGCTTGGAACATAAACCTCTCCATCGTTTTCTATCCTCCCACCACCTTTTACTCTTCACTCTGTCCCACTCGTCTCCTCTTTTCTGCACTCCTTCCTTCACACCCACAATCCACCTATCTCTTGGCCATCCTCCTGGTCTCTCGCCCTCCATTTCCATCTCATGCATCCTCCTTGGTATCCTTCCCCCCTGCATTCTCCTAACATGTCCTTACCAACTCATTCTTGACTTCTCTATGATCTCTTGTAAGGGATTCTCTTCCACAATCTCTCTCACTCTCATCTCTTCTTGTTATTCCTAATCTGCTTCTTTGAAATTTCATTTCCAAGCCTGGATCCTGCTCACCTGTTTCTTCTTCATAACTCACATTTCTGATGCGTAGGTGAGTATTGGGACATCTGGGGTACGTCCCTGCTCCGCTCTATACCAGACCTCTCACGCTCTGCAGGAATCCATGGGTTTGCCTTCCTCTCTCACTGATCTCCTTGTCATTTCTACCACTTACTTCTATTACACTCCCTAGATACTTGAAACTATCCATCTTTTCCTCCTATCATTGTATCTGTTGTTACTCTTCCCCTATTTCTCGTTGTCACCATCATTTAACACTTCTTTGCATTAAAATTTCAAACCATACTGTTTTACTGCTCAACCTATACATTCAACCTTTCTTGTACCTCTGCCTCTCCGTTGCCCCATATCATTAGATCGTCTGCAAACATCATTGCTCTCATATGTTCTTCTCCTATTTGTGCTGCCACTTCTACCATTACCTCATCCATCACAGAGATGAAAAGCTATGGAGATGGTGCACTCCCTTGCTTCAACCCACTCTTCTGCTTTAACCATTCTGACCTCTCTCCCCCAACTTTCATACGGCTCATACTCCATGGGACATCTCCTTTATTTTAGCCACAGTTTGATTTTTAACATTTTTTTTTTTTTTTTTTTAAGCGTTTCCCACACCTTTCCTCTATCCAATCTATCATATGCTCTCTCTATGTCCATAAACACTAAACCCTTTCCGTATTCATAATGTTTTTCTTGGAGCTGTCTTACACTGAAAATCAGGTCCACTGTTGATCTTCCTGGCCTGTTCCTCCCTCAACCCTTCTTCCACTACTCTCCACACTCTCCTTTCCAGGATTTTCTCAAATATCTTCGCAACATGGAACATGATTCCCCTATAGTTCAGGACTATTTTCCTGTTGCCTTTCTCTTAAAATTGGCACAATTATCTCTTTCTTCCAGTCTTCAGGTGTTCTCCTTTCCTTCCATATAACCCTCATGACCCGATAAAGCCACTGCACTCCTACAGCGCCAGCTGCCTCTCACCATCTCGACACTTCATCCACTCCAGGTGCTTTTCCTCCTTTCATGGCCCTTATTGCTTCTTCCACTTCCTTCCATGTCAGGTCCTCTTCTTTACATAATTCCTCTTCTCCATATTCCCATTTGGAGTCAGTAACTTCTCAAAATACTCCTACCACATCTCCTTCAGTTCTTGTATGTCCTCAATTTTTTTTCTTCTTTATTTATCATCCTGTCATTTTCTGTTGTCTCTCTTCTTTGCCTTGACCATTGTATACAGAAATTCCTACTCCCCTCACTGTCTCTTTCCATAATTTTTGTCCATTCTTCCATCCATTTCCTCTTCCCCTCTGCTTCCACTCTCTTTGCCTCTCTCTTCTTTTCCATATATTCCTTTGTTACTTCCTCTGTTCTCTCTTGGAACTATGTACAGATGGCTTTGTTCCTCATTGCAACCTTTTACTTAACCCGCTCGTTCCACCAGGGTCCTTCCTTCCACCTTTACTTATCACTAGTTCTTCCACACACTCTTTATGCTGCTTCCACCATCGTTGTTTTTAACCTTTTCCATTCCTCCTTGACATACTTCGTTTCATCTGTTGGTATGCTGCTCTTCACTATTTCTTGGAATTTATTTCTGTACTTCTTTTCCTTCAGCTTCAATACTCGTATCCTTTTCCCCTGTCTCTCTATCTCCTTTCTCTCTTTAACTCCTCTAATAGTCGCTACTAAAAGCTGATGATCACTATCCAAGACTTCAGATGGTATTACCTTGGCATCTGAGATGGTTTTCTTTGTTTCCTGATCACATATCACATAGTCCACCAACGACTTTTTCGACAGATCATGACTATCATGTTTACTCGTGGCTTTCCTTCTTCTTAAAACATGTATTTTCAACTGCTAGTCCATTCCTTTAACAGAATTCCAACAGTTTTCTACCTTCCCCGTTCCGACTTCCCCATCCCTCTGCTCCTATCACTTCCTGATAGCCTTCCTTGTCTTTCCTTTACAGTAAGTAAAACCTGAATTTTCCGCCGAATCAATACTTTACTTATAGACAAATCTATGGGTACATGTTTCGGAGACCCTACTGTCTCCTTCCTCAGCCCTCTTTTGGTACTACAAACATCGTATGACACATTCGAAATCCCCAAATAAAACAACACAAAATACACATCACAAATTACAAAGCCACAACATATTAAAAACTACTAACTTAAAACACATTAATTAAAATTCAACAACAACCATAAATACAGCATGTAATGCTCCTCGCATTTTCAGTCATTCAATTCTTGTTAAGTTTATGTCTTGGGACATGTTAAAATAATGTTTATGCACAGCCGTTTATTTTGTTCACAGTGTCTCAGGCGTTGTTTAGTCGATGTTGACCTCTTTGAGGGTTGTGATATTGACAAGGTCACATATGTCCGATTATTTGCAACTATTCGGCTTTCCATGACGAATAAGACGAGATGTCAACTTGATAATGTTCCTCGACCAAAACAATAGTAATGAAAAATTTTTAATCGATGCCGCCGACAGTCAACTACCATCATCTAAGAAGCCCTGAATTGGCCGTCCTCAATTCTATACTAGCCATCTAATTGGACTGTTATTCATAAACAACAGTCGATTCACTACGGCATGTTATAGTGTTATAGTGAGGGAACACCATAATATTTGATGCTCTACCTCAAATAATAAGTATCATTCGACAATAGGCAAATTCTAGATGATTTCAATTTAACATAGTCCTACGTACGCAAGAATCTCCATAGATTGATACATTTATTTTAGAGATTGAAGACACTTGAAGATCTTCTTTCAGCCCAACGTAGGGGCTGAAAGAAGATAGCTTGGTGAGTTTTATAAACATTACACCGTTCCAGCCTTCATACCAGAATTAAAATTTCTTGGACTTCTGGGGCGACAGCTACTACACCACTAGGTAATCAGAAAAGAGTTAAAAATAAATTATAATAAAATTCTCTAATTATTTAGGCACACAAGTACACACTGTGGTCCCATTGGGAAGGATGGGGGTAACAGTCTAGAGCACAGTGACCAACAGAAGATTACATGCGACAGATGTAATTGTCACTATTATAAATTGCTTTGTAAAGTGGGGATTTGATTCCCTAAATGCTCGAGACAATGATGAAAGGCAGGAATTGGATGTCTGTACAAATACATCACTATCGTGCTTGAGCCTGGTTTGTGATTGGTGATTGATTGTTGCAGATCTTCAGGTTGGAGCACATCAGTCCTTGCAGGATCCTCCTGGAGTGTTGCCGGATCTGCGTGCTGGAGAACAACCTGACTGAAGCTATGTTGATACTGACCAGTGAGTAACAACCCACTAAAGGGACAATCTCCACATTTTGGACACAGCACAGTCTTCAAAGATTGTCATTTCACACCATCAGTCTTCACCCATGACGACGACGACGACGTATCCCGAATGTGGAGATGGACCCTGTCCATATCATTAAACACCTTGATTGTTGTCCCAACCTATTGCCCAGAGGGACCCTGGTTCACAACAGGTCATGAGCAGTGTCTCGCAGGGGTGTAAATCACAGGGTGGGCATTGCCCCCCTCAAGTTTTAGGTGCAAGACCAAATTTGTTCGTACGATTGAAAAGAAAAGTAAAATAACCCGAAACTCTTCTGTTAATGGTTTAATACTACGTTAGGTGGAAAGTAAGAAAAGCCATCTTGCCTTGCTTAGTCGTAATTTCTTTTTTCTACCGAACCGTCTGTTTTTCCTCCGTCTCTCGTTTCCTGCCGAGGCGCCAACTGAGCCGAGAGCCGAGGTGCTTTGAACTTTGTCCCCTTACAACGACGATCCGAAAAGGTGCATTTTCAAATGTTTATTTCTGAGTCCCGGTTTAGAACTGAATTAAGATGCACACAGAATCATTACTCCTGCCGGTAAAAACAGTGCTGGGCTTGATATTTTTTCGACTTTGACAATTGGAGCTATGCTTGTGTTTACCCAAATTGGTGCAGCTCCAGCATTTCATTATTTTATGTTTTGTACTCATATTCATATTCTGATTGTATTTTGCATTTTAATTAGAAATAATGAATAAGAATCATATTTTTAAAAACCGGGTGAGTTAGCCGTGGTCGTTACGGCATGATTGCTGGCAGTCGCTCACATCCGGGAAGCGAGGAAGTTCGAATCCCCCAGCCGGCAACCTGGAAGATGGTCTTCTGTGGTTTCCCATCTTCCTTCCAGGCAAGTGCCAGGGTTGGTTCCTAATTATAGGCCACAGCCGCTACCTTCCAAACTCCTCGCCCTTACGTTCCAACTTCCCTCACCAACGGTACTTGTAGCTGACCCATTGGGTGTCCGTCTCGAAGCAGCTACAAAACTGGCGAGCCGAACATGTCCTCGGACACTCCCGGCACTAAAAGCCATATGCTAAAAAGAAAAAACTTTTAAAAAACTTTAGGTCTACATTACCGTGTTATTTCAAGCTTTAAAGCCTTAAAATAAGAAGAAGAAGGAAAAAACATTCCCTGATAGGAAGACACCGCAGTTTATAAATTGTGACCTACCCCTCCCCCACGTTTGCGAGGAGTTTATGCCCCTGGTGCCTGTGTTACAGAATTCCAAAACATTGCTACCTAAACAGAATTCGGGGAATGAGGACTTCAAGCTATGCCTGTGGAAGGAAGGGGAACCCAACAAAGAGAGTGGGGCTTGCTGGCTACTTAATTCAAATTAAATTAATTAAATAGTAATTTCAATAAAAGAACAAACATATTCTTCAAAGGATAGATGATGATGATAATTGTTATTTTAAGGGGCCTAACATCGAGGTTATCGGCCCCTAATGAAATGAAATGGCGTGAAATGAAAGGATGTAGAGAAAAACAACTCACTGCCATGGATGAAACGAAAATGGTGTTTATAAAACCCCCAAAATGTATGCCTTATTTGAAGAAAAAGAATAAAAGGCGGATGGTAAAAAAGGAGAAAACAAATAAGGCATAGTGAACAATGAAATAGATGAATACAATAAAAAACATAAAACAGATTAAACCTCTATTAAAAGCCGTAACTACACATTAAAACTTAAAAAAGTAACCACTCTCCCTCATGAACCGGATGACGAGGTCAGCTGACGGCCCGTCATCACGAAGAATAAGGGAGAGGGTATTAGGCAGTTTAAGAGTCCTGCGCAGATCGGCCAGATCCACACACTCCAAGAGAAGGTGTGCCACGGTTAGGTGGGCGCCGCAAGGACACACAGGGGGATCTTCTCTCTTCAGCAAGTGGGAGTGCGTAGCTGATCCGGAGTCGAGAGAGTACCACAGCTTCCTTCTTCTCCATAATGATAGCGCTTGAGAAACATTAAGGCAATGCCCATTCACTGTTGTTTGGATTGATAGGACCGGATCTTAGGAACCCTTCTTGCACAGAGTTTGCGGTACTAAAGTCTCTCATTCACGATAGTACAGAAAGCTGATCTTGAAATTTCGGGTTGTGAATCGCTCAACACACATTGTGAACCTACAATTTTCTAGAATCGTCCGATCCACTCGTTAAACAAGATCAGCAGTTGACACTTGCTTCCTTCCCTGACCGCCTGCACGTCCTGCCTCAAAATTTGTGTACCATTGCCGCCCTTTGCTGTCACTCATGACAGTTTCACCATGCTCAATTGTCATTCGTCGATGAATATCGTCTGCATTGCACCCCTCAGCATGAAGAAATCGAATGACAGCACGCTCTTCGCACTTGACATGTTAGACTATTGTTCTAGGCATGTTAACGTGCTCACTGCACGCTCAGAACTGACACGTGCAACGGGCATACTAGAGGCACTGCGCAAGGGGTCATTGGATTTTCACGACTGATTGGTCGTTAGAAACAAAAACCATCCCTCATAACATATCCATAGCACTCCCTCTGTTTCTATCCTCTATTTCTGTTCTTTGATTGTTCACTCTGGTGACTCCAAACAATGAATATCTTAAAATGTTTCAAATGTTTCCCCAAACAATTGCTAAACATTACCTGTAATGTGTTGAAGGCAATCGCCTGCTGTCGCCTAACCGAGAAGAGAGGAAGGAGAGGTACACAGAGGATGATGAGTTTTACCGTGTAGAGACTTAAGATGCGGCGCCTGGCGGTGTGCGAAGGCTCGTGTAATGATGCTGCCAAATTCCTTACCAGGATAATTCATTCTCAGCGCGGCAAGTTTGAACCCATCGGTAAGTTTCTAGATCTAAAGGAGACGGACTTGTTTTGGATCCATGGCTGATTAATGGACTTGGGAGAGTTAAATCATAGGATATCAATTAGTTAACGTAAGCTTTGAAGCCATTTGTTGAGTGTTGCCTTATTGAAATTTGACATAATGTTTTGTAGCTGTCCTGTCAGGACGAGGGCTTGGTAGAACCGTAGCAGCACCACACGGTCAGCCCCCCCACGTAGTGCCATCAAAAAGCTTGATCATGTTTAGTTTCCTGAGACACACCGTTTTTAGTTGCCATATAGGGTGCTGCCATGTTAATTTGCTGTAAATGTAGCCTCCGGAGTCGACAAATATGGGCAACGGAGGTTTTCGCTGCAGAAAAATGAAAACCTTGGTCGTGAGCCAACCTGTCGACCCGGTAGCTAGCTGCAATTGCCGTTCCACAATTGCCATACTTCCAGAGCTGTAATGCAGAGCCAAATTGTCTATATACAGTGATGGAGCTGCCGTGGATCCAGCGGCAGCAACAATGCTGTTTATGGCAACAGCAAACAAGGTGACAGCACAGAACCCTGAGGAACTCCATTTTCCTGTGTGTGTATTAGCGACTCTTACTTAAAAGATGTCGGACGGACATATAATTCGCAATGAAATTAGGTGGATTTCCATGGAGTCCCCACTCACGAAGGGTGGAAAGGATCCCGTAGCACTATGTGGTGTCAAACGCTTTATCAAGATCCAAGAAAAGCGTGACTAGGTGCTCCTTTCGTAGAAATACCTCCTCCTGCTTGGCACTCACTAGTTGCACCAAATGGTCGGTGGTGGACATTTGAGAGCAAAAATCACACTGGTACTCGGGACAGGAGGCTTCTCTTCTTCAAGCACCACACCAGACTACACTCCAACAGCTTACATAGGCCTTTTGCCAGACAAATGGGCATATACCGTATTTACTCGAATACGACCCGCCTCCGAATAAGACCCGCAACCTGATTTTGAAGAACAATATTTAAAAAAAAAAATTTACTCAAAATTATGTACAATCTTAACTAAATAAACAGAATAGCATTTATCCAAAATAGTTTCCAACAGTATTGAAGTCGTCCTAAAATAACACACATCAAACGATTAAAAATACAAATAAAAGTACACAAACACTTCATTCATCGTCATCAGAAGTACCAACTTCGGAACTTTTATCACCATCCCACTAAATGTCGTCATCACTGACATCCATAGCATTCGAAATACTACATTTCTTGAAGCTCTTCCGTATGAGATCTCCCGAGATATGATTCCATGCCGTCAAAATGCACGAACATAGCAGCTGAACTTCCGGGCGCTGAATACGACCAGTTGGAGTCAGTGTGTGCTTATCGGCCGCCATCTGCTCCGTATACAGCTGTTTCAAGGCTGCTTTGAACGGGCGGTTCACGCAGACATCCAGTGGTTGTAGCATAGACGTCATCCCGTTCAATCACGAATACATGACTCGTCAATATCATATTTCCTACCGGGCACGATTTCCAATAACTTCAGCTTCCAGCTTCTCACTCACATTGAACGACCGCAAACGCTTCGTAGAACTCATGTTTACACTCGGAAAACGTGCGCGACACGTGCGCGTGACCGTATGACGCCGCCTGCTTACGGTAAAACAAAGTGATAGCCGGAAGAAGGCTAACACCATCTAGTGGATACTCGCAACACCCGATATCGCGCGTGGCGGGCAATTTAAATCTTTAAAATCAGGATGACTCAAATAAGACCCGCACCCCAATTTTTCACGTCCGATTTTGTTTAAAAATGTGCGGGTGGTATTCGAGTATATACGGTAGCTGCTGACAAGCTTGGGATCCTTTCCAGCCTTGGAAATCGGTAACACGATCCCCTCTCGCCATTGGGAAGGAAACCCCCTTCACTCCATATACGATTGAAGATGATCAACAGTTGCTTTATATTGGGAGTCGCACAGATGTTTCAGCATCTTATTATGAGTGTTATCTGGTCCAGGAGATGTATCCCTGCACAGGAAGTGCACCGCACAGTTCCCATTCAGAGAATGTTATATTGTTGAACTCCAAAGCAGCAGTGGCGAAGGACAAGGGGTGAGCCTCTGCCCCCGCTTGAGGGTCACAAATGTAGGATCATAGCTCCCAGAGCAGGATACATTGGAGAAGTGTGATCCAGTACTCCTAGCAATGGCGAAATTGTCCGTGATGATGACTCTGTTGAAGGAGACTTCGGGTATTGTCAATGATGTTGGGAGTTAGTCCACACTCGAGACGACACATACTTTTCCCACATCATTTTTTTACTCTCCTGAATCAGATATCGGGCTCTAGCTTGCACTCTTTTGAAGGTGATGGTTAGCCATGGTGCTTTACCTCCGATAGCATTTGAAAGGTCGTCGACAATATTAAATGGCTGCTGCAATTTCAGCTGTCCACCAAGGGACAAGCTTCCAGCGGGAGTTGTTTCCTCTGCCACAGCAAAAGTACCTTTTGTTATATGAAATATGATCATTGACACACTCGAAGGTATCTTCGGCCAAAACCACACGTGCTGTGAATTCTGGCCAATCAACCCAATGGAGTAGCCATCGACTAGGTAACTATATGCCTCTCTGATTCGGAAGAGTAACGATAATTGGGAAATGGTCACTATTACAAAGGTCGTCGTGTACACTCCACTATAGCAGGGGAACTAGACCACGACTGCACAAGGCGACATTGACACATGGAAAAGTGCTGTGTGCACAGAAAAGTGCGTAGGTTACTCTGTGTTCAACAAACACAGGTCCAGCCGCCTGACCTGTCTCTCAAAATCTCTCCCTCTACCGCTAGTGGTAGCGGAGCCCCAGATGGTGTTGTGGACATTAAAATTTCCTAGAAGGAGAAAAGGAGGCGGAAGCTGAGAGACTAGATCCACCAGCTGGTTGTAATCCGGTTGAGAATCAGGGGGTATGTACAAGTAACATACTGTTGCCATTACTGGCAACGAAGTACGAACTGCAACTGCTTCTAGCTTAGTATGCAGCAGCACCTCTTCACTAAGGAGACTGAAGTGGGCGAGAGTGCAGCACTCCGCTCAGGCAACATTAAACAGCTAACTTCAGATAAGCTAGAATACGGGCCCAATCTTCTTCTTTATTGACGTGCTTCAATAGGCACTCGGCAAGAAAATATTTAGTCTTTTTATACAGAAGAAATCTCCGTCTGAAATCACATGGGCAAGATACCATTTTCATTCTCAATATCACATGTCACATTCAAGAGTGCAACTATTATTCATGTCTGGTTTTAAGAAATTCAAGTGGTCAAGTATTCAACAGGACTGGCATCGTCACGCTATACAAGTGAACTTTAGATCAAATACTACAGTGTTTTAATGTGTGTTTTTTAACAATTTTAATTTGTGTTGTTTTTTCAGGGTTGTATTTATTTTATGTATATAGCATAGTGTTATGTTGATGTCATGTCTCATCACGCTTTGATTGATTGTAAAATCTTGATAGTACAGGGCTGAAGAAGGACTGTATAAGTCTGAAACATGTTCCCATTTTAATTGTGTAAAAATATACAAGTATTGATCGACGGAGATTTCTTCTGAATTGAGCTTCACAAGATCCCAACCGAGACCAGTATTGCTTCTACTTACTTGTCACAGGCTCCTATTTGTCATCCTTTTTGTACACCTCCCTTGGTAAACTCTTGCTCTCTTCCGGCCCCGGCAGATGGTATTAGGTTATCCAAGGGTGTCTTTGACATTCCCGCCTTAATTGGCTCTTGCTTTCCCTCATTATTCGAGGGTCCAGACTTCTTTCGTTTTCATGGTATCTCCTGCATTCTGCTCAAACCCCTCAGGAGTATGTGATGGTGCTACACCCTCAAGGGCTCACAGTACCTCCTGCCTTCTGCTCAAAGCCCTAAAGGAGGCAGGGTGTGTGTGATGCTACACCCTCAAGGGCTCACAGTATCTCCTGCATTCTGCTCAAAGCCCTAAGGAGTGTGTGATACTGCTACACCCTCAAGGGCTCACAGTATCTCCTGCCTTCTGCTCAAGGCCCTAAAGGAGACAGAGTTTATGTAGTGCCATACCTAGGGACACTCAAAATTCGCGACTTGCGAAATTCGCGAATTTTTCAAAAGTGTTAAATATGATGGGAGAAAGGCATATAGGACATGTGTTATGAATTTAAATGTAATTTGAAACACTATCTATTCGCGAAATTTTGACATTTCGGCCTCATATATGAATTTTTAGGTCTACTCCAGAAATTTATCGCAACTAGAGAATAATAGTCGCCACCGCGTAATCGTCGCACCCCAATTTTCAAACACTAAAATAGGTTTATAAAATGTCATCGCATAATCGTCGCATATCGTATTCGTATTTGTGCGCATGCTACCGCGACTTTATAACCTGGTGCGACTTTGTTAGAAGAAAAATATGTCGTCTTTATGCTTGCGGGCTATGAACTGTGACCCGAGCGGCAAGCTTCGTCACTTGGCACATTCCGCGATACTCCAGTAGAGCTTTGTAAATAGGAGGATGCTACTAAAGTTTTGGGAATACACTGGTATCCTAAAGCTGACTCATTCTTTTACGAAGTAAATTTGTCTTCCTCACCTCCACAAACCAAAAGACAAGTGCTATCAGAAATAGCTAAGATATATGACCCGCTTCAGTTCATTGCACCCGTAATTGTTCTAGCTAAAATCTTTATGCAAGAGCTATGGTCATTGAACTCGGATTGGGATGATCCCATTCCTCCTTCGCTTTTACAAAAGTGGCTTACCTTTCGGCACAGTCTTTGTGATCTCTCATTAATAGACATTCCTAGAGTGCTAGTTCCGTTCTCTTGCTCTCTTGTCTTGGATTTGCACCTTTTCGCTGACAGTTCGACCAAAGCATACGGATGTTGTGCTTACATCGTAAGCCGCTCCCCCTTTTTCTCCAATTTGATATGTGCTAAATCTAAGGTTGCGCCTTTGAAACCCGTTTCATTACCTCGTCTTGAACTCTGTGCCGCACTACTTGCTGCCGAATTAGCTAACAAACTCAAACAAACACTCAACTGTAAGTTCTCGCACACATATTTTTGGACAGATTCCTCTATTGCTTTGGCATGGATTTCTAAACCTCCTTCTAATTGGCAAACTTTTGTAGCTAACAGAGTTGAGAAAATTCAAACTGTTTCTAAACCAGAACAATGGAACCATGTTTCTAGCAAAGACAACCCCGCCGACCTCATTTCTCGTGGTTGTTCACCTAAGTCACTATCTCAATCCTGTTTGTACTGGCACGGCCCTTCATGGCTTTCTGAAAGAATTCAAAACCGACCTTCCAACTCTAATTTCCCGTTAGGGGATATTCCTGAAATCAGCAAAAAAGCTTCTGCCTTTGTAACTGCCAACACTCCTTCCTTGTTGGAACGTTACTCTTCTTTTCAAAAACTAGTGCGCGTCACTGCTTATGTGCTCAGATGGAAATTTTTAGTACTAGATCAACCTCTATTCACTCAGCCTTTTCTTTCGGCTGTTGAACTGCAAATTGCCACCATCAAAGTTCTTTGGCTCACCCAGAGAGAGGCATTCTCAGTCGAAATAAACATATTGGCTAAAGGTAAAACTCGCAAGAAACACAGCAGGCTTTTTGCCATATGCCCTTTTCTAGATGACGATGGTTTGTTAAGAGTGGGCGGCAGACTTTCTCTTTCTGACTTCTCCGATGAAAAAAAGCACCCTATTATCCTTCCGTCTAAACATCATGTCACTCTGATAATCATTCGTCAGTTTCATTATCAAAACTTGCATGTTGGTTCTAGAACCCTTCTATGCTTGATACGGGAAAAATACTGGCCTATTAATGGTTTACACGAAGTCACTTCTGTTATACATAAATGTATTACTTGTTTCAAAGCTAAGCCTAAACCTAATCAGCAACTCATGGCTGACCTTCCCCCATTTCGTTCAGCTCCCTGCAGGCCTTTTTCCTTCACCGGCATTGATTACGCCGGTCCGTTTGTGTATCAACAAAATCACCCCAGTGCTAAAAGGAAAATCCTTGGAAAACTATACGTTTCTCTATTTGTCTGTATGGTCACTGGCTCTATTCATCTTGAGCTCGTAACTAGTGCCTCCACCTCATACTTTCTTTCCGCTTTCTCTAGATTCATTTCACGAAGAGGCATTCCTTCAGAAGTCTTCTCTGATAATGCCAAAACCTTTGTTGGAGCTTCGCAGCAATGGTATAAAGCCCTTTGTTCCCCTCGTACGAAAGAACAAATCTCCAATTACTCGCACTTAAACCAATTCAAATGGCATTTCATCCCTCCTTACGCTCCCCATCATGGCGGACGATGGGAATCTTGTGTGAAACTCATAAAAAATCATTTAAAGAAAACTCTAGGCTCTAGTATTGTAACTTACGAAGAATTCAATTCTTTAATTATATTCATTGAGGGAATTGTCAACTCACGACCTCTTTCTCCTCTTTCCAACGATCCTTGTGATTTCCTTCCTTTGACTCCAGGTCATTTTCTGGTGGGCAGTTCCTTAGCTGCGTCTCCTCCGTTGCTTGATCGTAAACTTGATCTGTCTTTGCCTATCTTGTGGAGAAAGATAGAATCCCTTAAAGCTCAATTTTGGAAGAGGTGGAGACTTGAGTATTTTCACTCGCTCCAAAGGAGGAACAAGTGGCAGCTCTCTCAGCCTAACCTTCAGGAGGGTGATTTGGTTCTTCTCAAAGACCCAAGTCCTCCTCTTGTATGGAGAACTGGTCGTGTTATAAAATGCTATCATGGCAGAGATGCTAGAGTTCGAGTGGTCAAACTTAAAACTTCATCAGGACACTGTGTTCGTCCTATTTCAGTCATTTGCCCTCTGCCACTCTAGCTCTTCTCTCTCATGTTATTTTTTTTTTTTTTCTCTGTTGCCCCTCTGGCAGTATGTTCACTTTTCAGTGAAATTTACAAAGTTCACTTATTTTTATTATAACATAACCTCTCACCTGTCATGTCATTCCATTTTTCTTCAATCTGTTCTTGCTAGCACGTGTTCCATGACACTGTAATGATTTCCGGAACTAATGTTGGTCACGAGGTTCATTTTCAGTTGGCCCCTTGCTCTGATTGGCCTCAGCAGTTTTCGAGAATCTTCCATGCTCTCGGATTGGCCGACGCCACCTGTCCGCGTCACGCATTCCGCGTGATCTCCGGTATATAGCCTGCCCTGGCCTACATCAACTGTCTGTCTCGTCTGTCTCCAGCAAGTCACAATGCCAGTCACTTGTCGTAAGCTGTCTTCACGCTGTTTGCACAACGCTGTGTGGTAATACATCGCAAAATGCTTCTAGTCAAACCAGCAGTGCATTCTAAAATCTACGAAATCTATTTAAGTTAACATCGATACTTGGCCTACGTCAGTTTGTCGTGAGCAAAAAACGATAAACAAATTTTCTTCTGTGCTGGGCACGAAGTCTTCAACATTTCCAAGACGGAAAAAAGTGATCAAAACCGAGTTCTACAAAGTCTATATAAGTTTACATCGATGATTGGCCTACGTCAGTTTTGTGCTGGGCACGAAGTCTTCAACATTTCCAAGACGGAAAAAAGTGATCATCACGCTCTTCCTCTATTTATATTATGTGGAAATTCCTCTACACCAATGCCAACAAGCTAAGTGTTTATTATAACCTCAAAAATTTCTAAATCTTAAAAATGTATCTTCCTTTTTAGGGTTATGTTACCCGACTTAAACAACTTGTCAAACTATGCCAAACTCAACTTATTTCTTTCTATTAAGTGGTTTAAGCATGTATTATGCCTTTAAATTGTAGGCTATGAGAAAACGGCTGTTCTCTCTCTTTCGCATGTTAACTTTCCTTCAAAACAAATCATTCTTTTCTCTATTTTTGTACAAACTATTGGGCTTAACACCAGTTCACCTATCTGACGAAGTGAATGGCTTGTTCTTCATTTAATCTATCAAAGTGTTCTTGGGAATGCTCCCATTTCAATTGTAAACAACCTTGCCTTGTAACTATCAGGCAACTAGTGGGATGCTATCCCTACTGGCATGTAAATATTGATTTTTCTGTAAATAAACTAGCCTACTCTCAGTGTGCAGTCCTAGGCTAAATTTTAGGCCTTCATTTGAGCACTATAGTTACTCACTATTTTACCCTGCATAGTTCTACTTCAGACTAACTGGCCACAAAGTGGTTACTTATTCTCAGGGTTCTTGGCATTTCAAACTTATGAAATCTTGTTCGCTTGTTGTTGGCCTGTCAAAGGTCACATTTCCCTTACATATTTATATATTTATTGTTAATCTTTTTCAAACTTATGAAATCTTGTTCGCTTGTTGTTGGCCTGTCTAAGGTCACATTTCCATTACATGTTTATATATTTATTTATTGTTAATCTTTTGAAAGTTGGTTTTTGAATAAAATACCACTGTTATTGGCAAACTGTTTCCATTCCTATTTACTCATCAATGTTCAATCTGTTCCTACTTAGTAAAGTTCATTTTCTTATTAGACTAGAAGCTTCACTTCTAGTCCTTCCCGAAAAAGGAGGTCTCGCATTGACAGATCCTAACCAGCTAGGGACACTCGAATTTCTTGAATGAAATGGTGCTGAATTCTTGAGTAAAAAGAGAAAAAATTATTGAGTAACGAGGGAAAATTCTTGGGTAGGTAATTAAAATTCTTGAGTAGGAACCAAAAATGCTAGGGTCGAGAAGACAAATTCTTAGATAATAGTGATCTTAGGGAAATAGAAAGTCAGTCAGTACTTTCAAATATTTATATTGTAACTTGAAAATTATCGGTACAAAAGACAGAAATTGCAAACATTAAAGACAAAAAAGATATTTACAAACTTTACCTCCCTGCTTCCTTTCATGCTTTACATTCATAATGTAGGATGACAGCAATTCCAAATTTGTCACTGTTAGATTAGTTTTGAAATCCATCAACACACAAGAAAAGTTTGAAAAGAATCTTTTCACAATTTACATTTGACACTGGAACCCACAGTGCCCTTAATGCACCATCAACAAAGGGTTGCATTGCCTGAAGGGCATCTTCCACTGCTATTTCTGCATCCTTCTTCAGAATATCCTGAAGATCCCTATATGTGAGCACTCCTTCATCAACGGGAATACCCTTCAGTGACGGTATTTTGCTGAATAGGGCCTTCAGTTTGTCTCTTGCTGTAGACTGCGACAAAATATTCTGCGCGTAGAAGAGCTCAGACACTGGCTCAAAAAATGTACGGGCTGGGTCCCCCAACATCAGGTTGTCCAACTTCGTATGCATATGGCCTGACATCTTCTTTATTTCCTCCATCGCTCTGCCCCTAAGATTACCTTTCAGGGCATCCAGCTGTTCCTGGACTTTGTTGCTGAACATTCCTGCAGCAACCTCTTGTAAATGCTTCTTCAAATTCTGAAGTTTGGGATACACTTCTGCAGCAATTGGTTTGGAATTTGTCTCCAGTCCGAGCAACAAGATCACGCCAGATAAGGCCTATAAGCTTGCGGAATGTGCGCTGTCCATTCGCGTCGCGTCATAGCCCGCAGTCATAAAGACGAGATTACATTCTGCTGACAAGATCACGCCAGATTAGGCCTATAAGCTCGCGGAATGTGCTAAGTGAAGAAACTGGCCGCTCGCGTCACAGTTCATAGCCCGCAGGCATAAAGACGAGATTACTTTCTGCTGACAAGATCACGCCAGATTAGGCCTATAAGCTCGCGGAATGTGCGCTGGCCGTTCGCGTCACAGTTCATAGCCCGCAGGCATAAAGACGAGATTACTTTCTACTGACAAGATCACACCAGATTAGTCCTATAAGCTCTTGGAATGTGCGCTTTCCGTTCGCATCGCGGTTCATAGCCCGCAGGCATAAATACGAGAATACTTTCTCCTAACAAGATCACGACAGATTAGGCCTATAAGCTCGCGGAATGTGCGCTGTCCGTTCGCGTCGCGGTTCATAGCCCGCAAGCAAAGACGAGATTCCTTTCTGCTGACAAGATCACGCCAGATTAGGCCTATAAGCTCGCGGAATGTGCGCTGGCCGTTCGCGTCACAGTTCATAGCCAGCAGGCATAAAGACGAGATTACTTTCTGCTGACAAGATCACGCCAGATTAGGCCTATAAGTTCGCGGATTGTGCGCTGGCTGTTCGCATCACAGTCATAGCCCCAAGGCATAAAGACGAGATTACTTTCTGCTGACAAGATCACGCCACATTAGGCCTATAAGCTTTCGGAATGTGCGCTTTCCGTTCGCATCGCGGTTCATAGCCCGCAAGCATAAAGACAAGATTACTTTCTCCTGACAAGATCACGCCAGATTAGGCCTATAAGCTCGCGGAATGTGCGCTGGCCGCTCGCGTCACAGTTCATATCCCGCAGGCAAATAGACGAGATTACTTTCTCCTGACAAGATCACGCCAGATTATACGGTCGCGACAAGGCGAGGTTGTTTACAATTGAAATGGGAGCATTCCCAAGAACACTTTGATAGATTAAATGAAGAACAAGCCATTCACTTCGTCAGATAGGTGAACTGGTGTTAAGCCCAATAGTTTGTACAAAAATAGAGAAAAGAATGATTTGTTTTGAAGGAAAGTTAACATGCGAAAGAGAGAGAACAGCCGTTTTCTCATAGCCTACAATTTAAAGGCATAATACATGCTTAAACCACTTAATAGAAAGAAATAAGTTGAGTTTGGCATAGTTTGACAAGTTGTTTTAAGTCGGGTAACATAACCCTAAAAAGAAAGATACATTTTTAAGATTTAGAAATTTTTGAGGTTATAATAAACACTTAGCTTGTTGGCATTGGTGTAGAGGAATTTCCACATAATATAAATAGAGGAAGAGCGTGATGATCACTTTTTTCCGTCTTGGAAATGTTGAAGACTTCGTGCCCAGCACAAAACTGACGTAGGCCAATCATCGATGTAAACTTATATAGACTTTGTAGAACTCGGTTTTGATCACTTTTTTCCGTCTTGGAAATGTTGAAGACTTCGTGCCCAGCACAGAAGAAAATTTGTTTATCGTTTTTTGCTCACGACAAACTGACGTAGGCCAAGTATCGATGTTAACTTAAATAGATTTCGTAGATTTTAGAATGCACTGCTGGTTTGACTAGAAGCATTTTGCGATGTATTACCACACAGCGTTGAGACACATTCAAGCGTTGTGCAAACAGCGTGAAGACAGCTTACGACAAGTGACTGGCATTGTGACTTGCTGGAGACAGACGAGACAGACAGTTGATGTAGGCCAGGGCAGGCTATATACCGGAGATCACGCGGAATGCGTGACGCGGACAGGTGGCGTCGGCCAATCCGAGAGCATGGAAGATTCTCGAAAACTGCTGAGGCCAATCAGAGCAAGGGGCCAACTGAAAATGAACCTCGTGACCAACATTAGTTCCGGAAATCATTACAGTGTCATGGAACACGTGCTAGCAAGAACAGATTGAAGAAAAATGGAATGACATGACAGGTGAGAGGTTATGTTATAATAAAAATAAGTGAACTTTGTAAATTTCACTGAAAAGTGAACACTAGCCATACCCTCAAGGGCTCACAGTATCTCCTGCCTTCTGCTCAAGGCCCTAAAGGAGCCAGAGTGTGTGATAGTGCTACATGCTCAAGGGCTCACAGTACCTCCTGCCTTCTGCTCAAAGCCCTAAAGGAGGCAGGGTGTGTGTGGTGCTACACCCTCAAGGGCTCACAGTATCTCCTGCATTCTGCTCAAAGCCCTAAGGAGTGTGTGATACTGCTACACAAAGCCCTAAAGGAGACAGAGTTTATGTAGTGCCATACCCTCAAGAGCTCACTGTATCTCCTGCCTTCTGCTCAAGGCCCTAAAGGAGCCAGAGTGTATGATAGTGCTACACGCTCATGGGCTCACAGTATCTCCTGCCTTCTGCTCAAGGCCCTAAAGGAGCCAGAGTGTGTGATAGTGCTACATGCTCAAGGACTCACAGTATCTCCTGCCTTCTGCTCAAGGCCCTAAAGGAGCCAGAGTGTGTGTAGTGCTACACCCTCAAGGACTCACAGTATCTCCTGCCTTCTGCTCAAGGCCCTAAAGGAGCCAGAGTGTGTGTAGTGCTACACCCTCAAGGGGTCACAGTAACTCCTGCCTTCTGCTCAAGGCCCTAAAGGAGGCAGAGTGAGTGATAGTGCTACATGCTCAAGGACTCACAGTATCTCCTGCCTTCTACTCAAGGCCCTAAAGGAGCCAGAGTGTGTGTAGTGCTACACTCTCAAGGGCTCACAGTATCTGCAGCCTTCTGCTCAAGGCCGTAAAGGAGGCCGAATGTGTGTAGTACTACTCCCTCAAGGGCTCACAGTATCTCCTGCCTTCTGCTCAAAGCCCTAAAGGAGGCAGGGTGTGTGTAGTGCTACACCCTCAAGGGCTCACAGTATCTGCAGCCTTCTGCTCAAGGCCGTAAAGGAGGCAGAATGTGTGTAGTACTACTCCCTCAAGGGCTCACAGTACCTCCTGCCTTCTGCTCAAAGCCCTAAAGGAGGCAGGGTGTGTGTGGTGCTACACCCTCAAGGGCTCACAGTATCTCCTGCATTCTGCTCAAAGCCCTAAGGAGTGTGTGATACTGCTACACCCTCAACGGCTCACAGTATCTCCTGCCTTCTGCTCAATGCCCTAAAGGAGACAGAGTTTATGTAGTGCCATACCCTCAAGAGCTCACAGTATCTCCTGCCTTCTGCTCAAGGCCCTAAAGGAGCCAGAGTGTGTGATAGTGCTACATGCTCAAGGACTCACAGTATCTCCTGCCTTCTGCTCAAGGCCCTAAAGGAGCCAGAGTGTGTGTAGTGCTACACCCTCAAGGGCTCACAGTATCTCCTGCCTTCTGCTCAAGGCCCTAAAGGAGCCAGAGTGTGTGTAGTGCTACACCCTCAAGGGGTCACAGTAACTCCTGCCGTCTGCTCAAGGCCCTAAAGGAGGCAGAGTGTGTGATAGTGCTACATGCTCAAGGACTCACAGTATCTCCTGCCTTCTACTCAAGGCCCTAAAGGAGCCAGAGTGTGTGTAGTGCTACACTCTCAAGGGCTCACAGTATCTGCAGCCTTCTGCTCAAGGCCGTAAAGGAGGCCGAATGTGTGTAGTACTACTCCCTCAAGGGCTCACAGTATCTCCTGCCTTCTGCTCAAAGCCCTAAAGGAGGCAGGGTGTGTGTAGTGCTACACCCTCAAGGGCTCACAGTATCTGCAGCCTTCTGCTCAAGGCCGTAAAGGAGGCAGAATGTGTGTAGTACTACTCCCTCAAGGGCTCACAGTACCTCCTGCCTTCTGCTCAAAGCCCTAAAGGAGGCAGGGTGTGTGTGGTGCTACACCCTCAAGGGCTCACAGCATCTCCTGCATTCTGCTCAAAGCCCTAAGGTGTGTGTGATACTGCTACACCCTCAACGGCTCACAGTACCTCCTGCCTTCTGCTCAAAGCCCTAAAGGAGGCAGGGTGTGTGTGGTGCTACACCCTCAACGGCTCACAGTATCTCCTGCCTTCTGCTCAAAGCCCTAAAGGAGACAGAGTTTATGTAGTGCCATACCCTCAAGAGCTCACAGTATCTCCTGCCTTCTGCTCAAGGCCCTAAAGGAGCCAGAGTGTGTGATAGTGCTACATGCTCAAGGACTCACAGTATCTCCTGCCTTCTGCTCAAGGCCCTAAAGGAGCCAGAGTGTGTGTGGTGCTACACCCTCAAGGGCTCACAGTATCTCCTGCCTTCTGCTCAAGGCCCTAAAGGAGCCAGAGTGTGTGTAGTGCTACACCCTCAAGGGGTCACAGTAACTCCTGCCATCTGCTCAAGGCCCTAAAGGAGGCAGAGTGTGTGATAGTGCTACATGCTCAAGGACTCACAGTATCTCCTGCCTTCTACTCAAGGCCCTAAAGGAGCCAGAGTGTGTGTAGTGCTACACTCTCAAGGGCTCACAGTATCTGCAGCCTTCTGCTCAAGGCCGTAAAGGAGGCAGAATGTGTGTAGTACTACTCCCTCAAGGGCTCACAGTATCTCCTGCCTTCTGCTCAAAGCCCTAAAGGAGGCAGGGTGTGTGTAGTGCTACACCCTCAAGGGCTCACAGTATCTGCAGCCTTCTGATCAAGGCCGTAAAGGAGGCAGAATGTGTGTAGTACTACTCCCTCAAGGGCTCACAGTACCTCCTGCCTTCTGCTCAAAGCCCTAAAGGAGGCAGGGTGTGTGTGGTGCTACACCCTCAAGGGCTCACAGTATCTCCTGCATTCTGCTCAAAGCCCTAAGGAGTGTGTGATACTGCTACACCCTCAACGGCTCACAGTACCTCCTGCCTTCTGCTCAAAGCCCTAAAGGAGGCAGGGTGTGTGTGGTGCTACACCCTCAACGGCTCACAGTATCTCCTGCCTTCTGCTCAAAGCCCTAAAGGAGACAGAGTTTATGTAGTGCCATACCCTCAAGAGCTCACAGTATCTCCTGCCTTCTGCTCAAGGCCCTAAAGGAGCCAGAGTGTGTGATAGTGCTACATGCTCAAGGACTCACAGTATCTCCTGCCTTCTGCTCAAGGCCCTAAAGGAGCCAGAGTGTGTGTGGTGCTACACCCTCAAGGGCTCACAGTATCTCCTGCCTTCTGCTCAAGGCCCTAAAGGAGCCAGAGTGTGTGTAGTGCTACACCCTCAAGGGGTCACAGTAACTCCTGCCGTCTGCTCAAGGCCCTAAAGGAGGCAGAGTGTGTGATAGTGCTACATGCTCAAGGACTCACAGTATCTCCTGCCTTCTACTCAAGGCCCTAAAGGAGCCAGAGTGTGTGTAGTGCTACACTCTCAAGGGCTCACAGTATCTGCAGCCTTCTGCTCAAGGCCGTAAAGGAGGCAGAATGTGTGTAGTACTACTCCCTCAAGGGCTCACAGTATCTCCTGCCTTCTGCTCAAAGCCCTAAAGGAGGCAGGGTGTGTGTAGTGCTACACCCTCAAGGGCTCACAGTATCTGCAGCCTTCTGCTCAAGGCCGTAAAGGAGGCAGAATGTGTGTAGTACTACTCCCTCAAGGGCTCACAGTATCTCCTGCCTTCTGCTCAAGGCCCTAAAGGAGGCAGGGTGTGTGTAGTGCTACACCCTCAAGGGCTCACAGTATATCCTGTATTCTGCTCGAAACCCTAAGGAGTGTGAGATAGTGCTACATCCTCAAGGGGTCACAGTATCTCCTGCCTTCTGCTCTAGGCACTAAAGGAGACAGAGTTTATGTAGTGCCATGCCCTCAAGGGCTCACAGTATCTCCTGCCTTCTGCTCAAGGCTCTAAAGGAGACACCATGTATGTAGTGCCATGCCCTCAAGGGCTCACAGTATCTCCTGCCTTCTGCTCAAGGCCCTAAAGGAAGCAGGGTGTGTATATTGCTACACCCACAAGGGCTCACAGTATCTCCTGCCTTCTGCTCAAGGCCCTAAAGGAGGCAGGGTGTGGATATTGCTATACCCACAAGGGCTCACAGTATCTCCTGCCTTCTGCTCAAGGCTCTAAAGGAGGCAGGGTGTGTATATTGCTATACCCACAAGGGCTCACAGTATCTCCTGCCTTCTGCTCAAGGCCCTGAAGGAGGCAGAGTGTGTGTAGTGCTACACTCTCAAGGGCTGCCAGTATATCCTGCCTTCTACTCAAGGCCTTAAAGGAGGCAGAGTGTGTGATAGTGCTACATGCTCAAGGACTCACAGTATCTCCTGCCTTCTGCTCAAGGCTCTAAAGGAGACACCATGTATGTAGTGCCATGCCCTCAAGGGATCACAGTATATCCTGCCTTCTGCTCAAGGCCCTAAAGGAAGCAGGGTGTGTATATTGCTACACCCACAAGGGCTCACAGTATATCCTGCCTTCTGCTCAAGGCCCTAAAGGAGGCAGGGTGTGGATATTGCTATACCCACAAGGGCTCACAGTATCTCCTGCCTTCTGCTCAAGGCTCTAAAGGAGGCAGGGTGTGTATATTGCTATACCCACAAGGGCTCACAGTATCTCCTGCCTTCTGCTCAAGGCCCTGAAGGAGGCAGAGTGTGTGTAGTGCTACACTCTCAAGGGCTGCCAGTATATCCTCCTTCTACTCAAGGCCTTAAAGGAGGCAGAGTGTGTGATAGTGCTACACTCTCAAGGGCTCATTGTATCTCCTGCCTTCTGCTCAAGGGTCTAAAGGAGGCAGGGTGTGTATATTGCTATACCCACAAGGGCTCACAGTATCTCCTGCCTTCTGCTCAAGGCCCTGAAGGAGGCAGAGTGTGTGTAGTGCTACACTCTCAAGGGCTCCCAGTATATCCTGCCTTCTACTCAAGGCCTTAAAGGAGGCAGAGTGTGTGATAGTGCTACACTCTCAAGGGCTCACAGTGTCTCCTGCCTTCTGCTCAAGGCCCTAAAGGAGCCAGACTGTTTGTAGTGCTACACTCTCAAGGGCTCACAGTATCTGCAGCTTCTGCTCAAGGCACTAAAGGAGGCAGATTGTGTGTCGTACTGCACCCTCATGGGCTTACAGTATCTCCTGCCTTCTGCTCAAGGCCCTAAAGGTTGCAGAGTGTGTGTAGTGCTACACTCTCAAGGGCTCCCAGTGTCTCCTGCCTTTTGCTTAATGCCCTAAAGAGGTAGGGTGTGTGTAGTGGTACCTCTCTCAAGGGCTCACAGTATCTCCTCCCTCCTGCCCAATGCCCTAAAGAGGCAGGGTGTGTATATTGCAACACCCTCACTGACTCCTAGTATCTCCTGCCTTCTGCTCAAGGCCCTAAAGAGTCCGGGTGTATATATTGCTACATCCTCAAGGACTCACAGTATCTCCTGCCATCTGCTCAAGGCCCTGAAGAGGCTGGGTGTGAGTAGTGCTACACCCTCAAGCGCTCACAGTATTTCCTGCCTTTTGCTCAAGGCCCTAAAGAGGCAGGGTGTGTATAGAACAACACCCTCAAGGGCTCACAGTTATTTAGTTGCAGTAGTTATTATAAACTAGTGAACTCTTTTTTTTTTTTTTAAGGTATTGATAGAGGTGATCGACCTTCAGGTTTTACTTGCTTAGCGTGTTATTTGTGACGGTTGTTAAACGATCAGTTTGGTGTGGATTGTGCACTTAGCCGAGCTGCCAACACCACTTCCATACTGAAGTGAACTGATTCCTGATTAGTTTTGTTAGTGCAGGGTGTCTACCAGTAACGAAAAAGTAACAAGGTTTACAAAAGAGTAACGAAAATTTTCTAAAGGCGGGTCAAATCATTTAAACTCATCCGTGCTAAACTGGCAAGTCTCAAGCACGCATCCTCGTTGATCCCATTGGTACAATAATCTGCCTGAATTGTCAAGTCTCACAGTAGCATAGGCCTTCAAATGGTGGCTTATAATTGGTGGATGGTTGAGCTACATCTGATTCGTACTTCAGTCTACAGATGGTGCTCCACTCACGTCTGCTGAGAACGAAAGTAGATGGTAATCTGTAAACGAGACGGAGTTGCAGTTGTACTAATGCCGATTTCAGGTTTATAGGTTAGATTGTCGAAGTGAGAAGTCAGGTTCGGAGTCCTCGTAGAAAGGACGTCTTGTAGTTTATAATCGAGAGGTTTAAGAACCATTTAAGATCACAAGTGCTTTTTATATATAAGTCAATACCATTTATCTGTATACATGGCATTGTCATAACCACTTGCACGGAACAGAGCCGTATCTATCAATTAATATCAAGACAAAGTGAAACATTTCTACATATAAAAGGCAAATATTACGATCTCCTTGCCGTATCTCAGTAACATTTTTTCCAGGAGGTTTCTTTAAGTTTATAGTCAAGGGCTCATAACATTCAGTTTCTAACGGGAGAAAAATAGGGGGTGAGAAAAAAAAACACCCTTAATCTCTTGAGTTTCAAACGTGAAACTTTACATTCATGCTCTTTGATAAATTTCAAGGGATACGTGTCCCAGAAATTTTTGATTTGATATATATTTAGTCGTGAAAACGTGTGTGTGTCTCTGAAACTGCTTGAGTGATAAATCTCTAACTCAGGAAAACTATTCTTGTAATATTCAAGTCTGTAGCTCCCTTGCGTTCTCCGTAGACGTGAGTGGTGCGCTATCTCGTGGTGAGTGTGTGAATCAGCTATAGCTCAATCTTCCACCAATCATAAGCCAGCATTTTAGTACCTATGCTATATGTGAGACTTATTAACATTATAGGCAGAGACATGCGGAGAACATCATGCACAGGCTTCAGTCCAAAGAGGATATAATAGATAGAGATGCTTCTTAACTCTCTCGGTGCTGCATTTCTGACATCAAAAACCCTTCACTGCGAAATTTAATGAAGACTAGCGGACCCGTGCAAGGAGAAATCTCGCTTGTTCATAAACCACACTTTCCCCAATAGGTTTATAATTAGAGACTTGAGGAGAAAGGTTGTTATGTTTTTATTTCAACCAAATTTCAGTTAGAATTCCAAGTTCTACATTCCCTAACTTAAGAAGTCAATCACTGAAAATTGGATCATCATAATACTCACCGGTTATTCGATATTCATGAAATTATGTGATTTGAGTACTCGTTCCTTTGATTTACTGTTTCTGAAATCCATGCAAAATGATCAAGGAAAGACCTCAGAATGTTAAAATGACATGAAACAGGCGTCACAGCAGCAAAAATGTGAAATGGACAGCAATTATGGAGTGTATTTTCCTGCAGCAACAGTCTGCAAATTTTTTTAAAAGCCATTTTTTAAAGAAATTATAGATATTTATGAAATTAGACTGCAATTCGTCACTGATAATGTCTATTATGTTTCATTTGACTGCTCATTTGTCACGATCGGTCGCTTGTGAGCGCCGCAGGTGGGACCTATACTACTGAAATAATATACTGTATATGATATTGAAAAGAAAAGTTATAATATGGATTTTCATTTATTATAAGTCATATCATAACACATGAAACAAAAAATAAATATATATTGTCTTTGTGATCCATTCTGTGGTCCTTGGTTCGATGAAACATTAACTTACACGTGACCTTGAAATTTATTTTCTTCTTCTGCCTTATCCGATACGGCTGCCACCATGGCTAACACCTTCTTATCCTGTGCAATCCTGAAGAGTTCCGTGGAAGACAACCCAAACCATGTTCGTAAATTATCCATCCAAGTTATTTGTCTCCTTCCCGGTCCATGCTGACCTTCAATTTTACCCTGAAGTATAACTTGGAGCAGATGGTATTTTGGATTCCTCATCATGTGTCCCAGGTATTCCATCTTCCTCTTCTTAATGTTTTTTTTAACAGCTCAGGTTGGCTGCTCACACGCAGAAGAACCTCGGCATTACTCACATGTTCTGTCCACGAGATTTTAAGAATCCACCTGTATATCCACATTTCAAAAGCTCGAATCTTCTTTTCTGTAGCTACCGACAAGGTCCAAGATTCAACACCATAAATAAGGGTAGAGACAACTTAGCACTTCATAATTCTTTTCTTAAGCGTCATACTGAGATCTCGACAGCATAGTAGTTGTTTCATTGTCATAAAGATGGATTTAGCCTTTTCTATACAGCGTCTTATTTCAACCGAAGGATCCCAATTCTCATTAATATTCTGTCCTAAATAAACCAAACTCTTGACTCGCTCAATCTGACGTCCATCGACCAAACGGACTTGTGACTATGCTGGTCTTAGCGATATTATCATATACGGTGAAACCCCGTTATATAACACCCCGGCTTATTACGCTCTCTTTGTAAGGACCCTGGACGGTTTGTATATAAAACTGCATAATTTTACCCTTTTATAACGTTTCCATATCACGCTTGTAGCGCTTATTTCGGGTCGAGAAAAAGAGGGAAACATCCGTATAATTTTTAATAGCACTGCATTTGAGATGTTTTAAAGGGCGTGTTGAAATACAGTACTTGTTGGTGTCCCTGTACTGGAGTAGACGAACGGAATTCCCCATCCTAAGTGAAGAAACCCTCTGGCCAAGAGTGTCGAAATTTTAACTAAGGACTTGCCTTTCCTTGAAAGGGATTTAACACTGATTTGTCAATACAGCTCATTTCTGTCCCTTCTTATTAGTCATTTTCTGAATTCGTGTCAGTACAGTTGTGAATTTTGTAGTACAAAATGGCAAAGCGTAAATCTTTTTCTATAAGTGAAAAATTAGAAATTCTTAGTAAGTACGAAGAAAATTCTATTCTGAATCAAATAGATTTTTGTGAATCTGTGGATATCCCTTCATTCACCTTGAGAACATTAATTTTAAAAAAATAGGCATGCTATTACCGAGGCAGCGAAGGGTGGTTGCAAACGTTAAAAAATGAGAACTGGAAAATATGAAGACGTTGAGGAAATTATTATTGAATGGATTCACCAATGCCGGGAGGCTACAATCCCATTAAGTGGCCCAATCATACAAGAAAAAGCACAGGAAATAGCAGGCAAATTAAACTGTACAGATTTTAGAGCTTCGAATGGTTGGCTTGATAGATTCAAACAAAGGAATGGCATAGTGTATCGTCAAGTATGTGGTGAATCAGAGTCTGTTAGGGACAGTGATGTTAAGGACTGGCAAAATGAAGTGCTACCTACACTTAATAAAAATATGCACCGCGCTATGTGTTTAACGCGGATGAATTCGGCTTATTTTTTAAGTTAATGCCCGACAAGTCATATGTGTTCAAGGGGGAGAAGTGTCACGGTGGGATATTAAGCAAAGAAAGGGTAACTGTGCTTGTTGCTGCAAATGCTGATGGATCTGAAAAATTGCCTCTGTTAATGTTGGGGAAGTCAGCTAGACCCCGATGTTTTAAAAACATTAAACGTCTTCCGTGTGAATATAAAAATCAAGCACGTGCCTGGATGACTAGTGACTTGTTTGTTAATTGGCTCAAAGAAATGGACAAAAAAATGGTAAAAGCCAATCGCAAAATCCTACTTTTTGTCGACAATTGTCCAGCTCATCCGAAAAATGTAGAACTAGCATTTCTGCCTCCCAACACAACCAGTAAACTCCAACCAATGGACCAGGGGGTGATAAAAGTGCACAAGCATTTCTATCGAAAGCGTATTGTTCTGCGATATCTGCTGTGCATCGACAGTGGAGCCGAAAACCGCATCACATTATTGGACGCCATGAATTTCATCTCCGCTGCATGGGAAGGGATCGAAGCGCAAACCATCGCCAGTTGCTTTAATAAAGCAGGATTTTTTAAGGTAAGATTCTCTCCACAATCATTTCATTTCATTTTCCAATCGTTAATCGTTGTCCCGGCGAGCGACAGGCCTCACCAACCGAACCAATTCCTTTCCTCAGCGCTAGTTACGAGCTTCACTCTTCCTATTCCTGATCCGGTCGATTGACTTGAAATACAGTATGCTGTGGATTTCCAGTTTCTGCATACATTTTCGTTTCGCCAGGGGATTAATTTGCCTTTTTTTTTTATTATTTTAGGGACACGGTGTAACACCCAGTGATACAAATGTCCCTGTTACAACTGATAATGATGGGGACTGGGCTGCTGTACGGGACAAGTTGGGAGAGGTTAACTTCGAAGATTTTGTGTCAATTGACAAGGGTCTTGTAACTACGGAAATCCGCGATGTCGACGACATGGTTGCAAATCATGTTGTCCAAGATGAAGACAGCAGTACAGAAATTGAATGTGCGGATGGAAATGTCCCCACACGAAATGAACCTCTCGGAGCAATACATCTGTTTCGAAATTACATACAGGATATTCCTAGCGGCGTATCATGTGATGTGAGCAGGTACTTAAACCTCGTAGAAAATGTGATCATTCACAGTGATAGTACACACAGTCGACAAGGATCAATTACAGACCTTTTTAATACGAAGCGAGATCAAATGTGCCTACAGTAATGAATACTGTAATAACATGCTGTACTGTAATAATAGTAATAACACAGTAATAATAAAATACAGTACTATACATTACTGAAATATTGTTTCCAAATTGTTTTCCCACCTAAGAAATCATTTCCCTTCTATAGCACTGTCCCGCTTATTACGCGTTTCAACCTCGGGCCCCTGAAGAGCGTAATAACAGGTTTTACTGTATTTTGTTTTCTTAATGTTGAAGTTTAGGCCATGTTGTTTACTCTTTTAGTGAGCATTCTTATTAAAATTGAATCATAGGATAACACATGAAACACACAAAGTACATGTTTTACCCTTGAGATATATTCCATGGTCCTTGGTTCAATGACATCAAACACTGGCAGGTACCTTGAACTATACCTTGGTGTGATAACTTTCGAAACAGGTACAGTGGAACCTCATTAGTACGTTTTTCAAGGGACCGAAAAATTTGAACGTAAAAAGCGGGAAAACGTACTAATTAAAACTGATAATTAAACCTCATTAACTTGTTTCAGTGAGGGAAAAGTAAAAAACGTGATAATCGAAGTACTTACTATCGAATACCATATTTGCTCGCGTATATCTCACAACCCATTTTTTTGTTCAGGGAAAAAAAGTACTCGCATTCATTACTGACGCCGTCATATAAATGACCGTAATAACCTTGAGGTAGAAACATGTTCGATTTAGCACGCCACAATGGTCGTCATTGTCCAGGAACTTACCCGAAGCGATACTAACAGGAAGAGCGAGCCACAACAAGTTGATCCGAACTTCAACACGAGCCGATTAGGGATCGAGGAGCCAGTGCAAGCATATGGCGCAGCGTGAGTGTTAGCACGCCGTACATCGTTAGTCTTCGGCCGCGGTTGGCTAAATTCGCCGCCTTGAGACACGTTCGAATTAGCGATTAGCGCGCCACAACAGTTGCACAAGTAGGCCTACTGTTAAATCGCAGAGAAACGCAGTTCAGTCTTCTCGAATCTCAATGATTTCGTCTTTACGCACACTGTACATCGTTCGCCGCGTCTTCGGCCACGGTTGGCTAAATTCACCACCTTGAGACACGTTCGAAATAGAGATTAGCGCGCCACAACAGTTTCGCAAGTGGACCTACTGTTACATCGTAAATTTTGAGGTTTTTCGGGAATACGCTCATTCCCTGCGTATATCTCGCACCGAAAATTTCCACACACATTTTCGGTCAAAAAAGTGCAAGATATATGCGAGCAAATACGGGGTATACAATTTTAAACAACCTACAGAATTATTGTATTACAGAACTAGTTTATACAGCACAGAGAAATGAGCGCAATGAAAACAAGAGAAAAATGTACTACCGTATACCGGTACCGTACTCTTAATTGAAGTACTGTGGTACGAGTTTTGAAATATATATAATTGATTTCGTCTTAAATACATGTTTTTCTTGATATACTGTGGAAAAGAAGTGCAGTATTCTTTGGTGTGTACGATTGGATATAACCAAAGTCTTTTTTTAGGTTAGACATGCTCGCGCGTGTACAGAAAAAAATAACTTCCACGCGCTTAAGGTGAGGATTATACAAAGGTTCTCCTACTTTGGAGTGCCACCTCCATTATATATATATGTATTTCGTATGGCATGAAGATGCAATAGAAAATTATTTACATTCCACAGTATTTACAGTACAAATCTATACAGATTGAGACCTTGATCTGCAAGTAGCTTCAGTTTTGTTAGAGCTGGATATCTAATTTCTCTAACCATTCTAAAGCTTCATCACTAGCTTGATGAATCTCTTTCATTGGACCATTGAACCTTCGGAGTGTGCAAACCATCAAACCTGGCCGAAGTCTTCGGATTTTTTAACAGCGTTAAAAATCCCTGAGTATGCCTTCCTTCAGAGGGGAAGTAAGGCCGGCGGTCCCATGTCATAGATTTATGGCATGGAAAAGAACCTTCCACTAACTACACTTGTGTGAAGCCAAAATTTCTAGGTGAGAATTTATAACGCTCTATTAGTTCCAACGTTCGCCGCCAGATGCTGACTGCGATGACATCTAGTAGCCAAATCCACAAGCTAGGTGTCGTGGACGGTAGCATTTGGTAGCAAAAGTAGGTACTACAGTATTTGAAATTACTGTCTGCAGTCCTTACTTGAAATCAAACAGATAACACACACTAATACAGCCATCACAATTAACACCGGTTATCAGCCAGATTCTATACACACCCAAAGTACATGGGGCTACATCACCGCGTTGTCGCAGCCCCTAAACTAACGAACCAACCAAAATACATTTATCTTGGATCACAGATGAATATCTATAAGGCAAAGGCTTCAAAGCTCTCTGTCAGAAATGTAGAACAAAACATGAAATTCATTAGACAGTGATTGAGTTAGTTATTGTTGTTTTAAGGGGCAGAACTACGAGGTCATCTGCCCCTCTTAACACAGATTAAAGAATACAAATTTGGAATTGAATTAAAAATTTTGAGATGGACACCTAAATTGAAAAAGTCCAAAAATTAATAAAACAAAAACAAAGAATTAAATAAAAATAAAAATTATAAAAATAAACAAAAATTATGGGAAAGCAAAAAAATTATCATTCAAAAACGAACAAGTCGTTGAGTCAATTTATACTGGAGAATTTAGATTGCTGGCCCTAACCCACTCTCACTTATAAAGTGGATAACGTGATCAGGAGCAGCCACCACGTCATCGGCTTATATTAGTTTGAGTGTCATCTGCAAACCAAGGTTTCTTCGTAAGTCAGCAAGATCCACACACTCGGTTAAAATGTGGGCCACAGTTAACCCTCCATTACACGCGTCCTGGAGTGTGAGTCCGCACTTTACTTTTTTTTTTTGTTACCAGAAGGCTAAAAATGGAGTTGGAAGGGAGTGGCTTCTACTCGCTCCATTTTACAACAATATAAGCACTCTGGTAATGTGATATTGTGTCAATAATAATCGAGCTGTTGCTGGTGGAGGTTTATATCGCCACGCGCAGACTTGCGGAGTCTCAGTCCGTAGCGTGTATTGGTGACTCATAAATCGTCATCTCATTTTCGGTAAGTAATGCATTTTTCCGTTGTTTTAAATGGGTATTATAATATCTATATCATATCAATCATATATCATACAATTACATAATATATTGGTTGCAAGTGGTGTAGTATGTGTATTTAGAAGCAGTTTCTGTACTTCATTATCTATAGTGGAATATGGATGACAATGACTTATGAATAATACCCATGTGTCCTGTTATCAGGCAGATACTTTGATTTATTCCTGGAGCAATGGATCACATCGAATAATGGTTGGAAGACTACGAAATTGGAGCGAGTGATGCCAGTGATTAGGATTATAGGATTATAGTGATCATAATTCCGACAGAGAGCAGTCTCAAGATGAAGACATGACTGAATGTGAGCAACAAGAAATAGCCTATATTGTGAAATACTTGCCTGGAGTAGTAGGAGTGGCTAAGAATGCTAAGACACCTGTTGAAGCACTGCAACTATTTTTTACCGATGAAATCATAACATGCATAAATCGATACGTATCAACAACCCGTCCAAAATACTCTCGATCCCGAGATGCAGCTTACACTAATCTTGTTGAGCTGAAGGCATGTTTAGGTCTTCTGTTTCTTGGTGGGGCACTGAAAGTCGAATATTTCAGGCTATCAATGGGCATAAACCGTTTCTGTTTCTTGTTGAAGTGTTAGAAATTTGATGACATCAACTCCGAGAGCATCATAAACAGGCGGACAAACTCGCTGCTGTGCGGTATTTAGTAGACACATTCATAGGTAACTGCAAGAAACACTACAGTTTGGCGGAACTAGTGACAATTGATGAAATGTTAGATGCATTTCGGGGAAGGTGCAGCTTTCGCCAATATATTCCGTCCAAGCCTGCTGAGTACGGTATAAAGATTTTTGCACTAACCGATTCCAAAATGTATTATACAAGTAATATGGAGATATACTGCGGAAGACAACCTGAGGACTCTTACCAATGATAAAACACGCCACGTCAAATCGTAAAGAGATTGGTGAAACCAATATCAAAAACTGGCAGAAATGTTACTTGCGACAACTGATTTTGGTCTGTTCCTCATGCTCAAGATTTGCTTGCAAATGATATGATGATGATGATGATGATTGTTGTTTTAAGGGGCCTAACATCGAGGTTATCGGCCCCTAATGAAATGAAATGGCGTGAAATGAAAGGATGTAGATAAAAACAACTCACTGCCATCGATGAAACGAAAATGGTATTTATAAAACAGACAGTGAATCCCAAAAATTATGCCTCATTTGAATAAAAAGAATAAAAGGCGGATGGTAAAAAATTATAAAACAAATAAGGCATAGTGAACAATAAAATAGATGAACACAATAAAAAACATAAAACAGATTTAACCAGAATTAAAAGTCGTAACTACACATTAAAACTTAAAAAAGTAACCACTCTCCCTCATGAACCGGATGACGAGGTCAGCTGACGGCCCGTCATCACGGAGAATAAGGGAGAGGGTATTAGGCAGTTTAAGAGTCCCTCGCAGATCGGCCAGATCCACACACTCCAAGAGAAGGTGTGCCACGGTTAGGTGGGCGCCGCAAGTACACACAGGAGGATCTTCTCTCTTTAGCAAGTTGGAGTGCGTAGCAATACGAAGGCCGATCCGGAGTCGACAGAGTACCACAGCTTCCTTCCGGAGAGATCGGAAGGAAGATTTCCACACCTTCGTTGTCTCCTTGATGCCTCTCAGTTTGTTGGGTGGAGGCGTGGCACGCCATGCTTCCTCCCAATGTGACAGGATCGAATGCCGCAACTGAGAGCGCACATCACTAGCAGGCCCCTTATACGGTAGCAAGGGCAGTGCGCCTGCCTCTCTCGCCGCCTGATCAGCAAGCTCGTTTCCCGCAATGCCCATGTGGCTAGGAAGCCACACAAAGGTCACCCCGGTTCCCGCGTTACGCGAACTGACGAGCAGGTCGTGCACACACTGGACCAACGGGTGCTTCGGGAAACATACATCGATCGCTTGCAGCGCACTCAGCGAGTCAGTACACACAAGAAAGTGCCGGTTATCGTCTGATAACGTGTACCGCAGAGCCTCTAAGATGGCATAGAGCTCCGCTGTGTACACGCCGCAGGCCTCAGAAAGTGAAAATAGAAACCGACGATCCTCAACCACAAATGCACAGCCTACTTTCTAGTTTACCCTCGAACCGTCCGTGAATAGAAGCCCTGATCCCGGATACCGGCTCACCATGGACTGGAACAGCCTCCGATGGAAGGAGGAGTCCGGGTCCGACTTGGGGCCGGTGTGCAGATCCAGGATGATATCAGGGCGAGAGACCATCCACGGAGGGGCCTTGCCAGGTACTCGGACGATACTGGAGACAGAACGAAATCGGAACTGACGGTATAAGGCATCCAAGCGAATCCCCGCCGGCTGAGTGGCTCGGGCGAGCTCATCATACAGCCGGCGATTCGGATTGGAAAACAAACATGGATAGCTTGGATGAAGTGGCATCTGTCGAATAGTTGCAGCATAGGTCAGCAGTAATTGTTGGCGCCTCAGGTGTAAAGGAGGTACGCCAGCCTCGGCGAGCAAGCTGACGACAGCTCGTCCGAAAGGCACCCGTTGCCAGCCTCACACCGCCGTGGTGGACACTGTCCAGTTTAACAAGCACTGACTTACGGGCCGAACCATATGCTACACTGCCATAATCTAATCTAGATAAAATCAGTGCCTTATAAAAGCGTAGGAGCACAGCGCGGTCCGCCCGCCCATGATGTGCCGCTAAGAAACCGCAAAATGTTGAGTTTCTTAGCACAGGAAGTTTTCAAACACCGCACGAGTGGCTTCCACGTCAATTTCTGATCGAAAAGGAGCCCAAGGAACCGGTACGCAGCAACAACAGGCAAAGCTACATTGCCCAGATAAAGCTCAGGATCAGGATGGAGAGTGCGCTTTCGGCAGAAATGGACAACCGAGGACTTAGCGGTTGAGGATCGAAAGCCATGCTCTAGTGTCCAGCGTTCCACTCTCCGAATAGCTTGTTGTAGCTGTCGTTCAGCGACCTCCATATTTTGCTCACTATAATGTACAGCGAAGTCACATATAGCGACAGTACCACTGCTGGACCAGCAGCAGCGACTATACCGTTTATGGCAATCGCAAATAATGTTACGCTAAGCACCGATACCTGTGGGACTCCGTTTTCCTGTATATGATATTGTGAATATGTCCCCCCTATTCGGACACGGAACAGGCGAAGGGACAGAAAATTCGCAATAAAAACCGGCAAGTTACCTCGGAATTTCCATTGATGCAGGGTAGAGAGGATGCCGTAACGCCAAGTGGTGTCATAGGCCTTCTCGAGGTCAAAGAAAACAGCGACTAGGTGCTGTCCCCAGTGAAAAGCGTCCTGTATGGCGGTCTCCAGGCATACCAGATGGTCGTTGGTACACCGAGACGCCCTGAAACCACACTGGTATTCAGACATGAGTCCCCGTTTCTCCAGGACCCACACCAGGCGCCGATTGACAATCCTCTCAAAGAGCTTGCACAGACCGTTAGTGAGACATATAGGTCTGAAACTTCCTGTCAAACTGGGATCCTTATCGGGCTTCAGGATAGGTATAATGATACCTTCCTGCCATTGCGCTGGAAACACACCTTCCAACCAGATTCGGTTAAACACCCTGAGCAAATAACGAATGCTCTCATCGTTAAGGTGCTTAAGCATCTGGTTGTGAATATTACCCGGGTCGGGAGACGTGTCCCTGCAGAGCGCCAGTGCTCCGCGGAGCTCCCACTCCGTAAAGGGCACATTGTACCCCTCCGAAGGGCGGGAAGCAAAACTAAGCTGGAAACGTTCCGCTTCGCGCTTCAGGGCCACGAAGGCAGGGTCATAGTTATCGGAACCGGATATATCCGCAAAATATGAGGAGAAATGGTTTGCAACGCGATAAGGATCGGTAAGCAATTCATTATCAATGGAAATTCCCGGTACAGTAGAAGATGTGTGAATTCCCGAAATGCGTCGTAGTTTAGTCCACACTGGAGAGGATGGGGTATGTGCCATAATAGAAGACACATACCGTTCCCAGGATTGTTTCTTACTCTGGCGAATAAGAATCCGTGCCTTGGCACGAAATTTCTTAAACGCCACCAAATTGGCCATGGTTGGACGCCGACGGTAGTGCTTATGAGCTCGAAGACGGTCTCTTATTGCCGTTGCAATATCCTCTGTCCACCAAGGGACGAGTTTGCGACGAGGAGTTCCAGAAAAGGTTGGAATGGACTCTTCGGCGGCAGCAAGAAGCACATCGGTGATGTGCTGTACCTCGTCATCGACGCTCCGGCAACCAAGATCAACGAACACAGCTCGTTCTTGAAACGAGGGCCAATTTGCCGGCTTAAGCACCCAACGACTGGGGAACTCCACGGGCTTCTGGTTCAGAAGTGTAAGAACGATCGGGAAATGGTCACTGTCACAGAGGTCGTCGTGTACATACCAACCAAATAGGCGGACCACCGCACGGCTACACACACTCATGTCAATGTGTGAGTACGTGCCGTGCGCTAAGCTAAAATGTGTAGCTTCCCCTGTATTTAATAGGGATAAATCCAACCCCTGAATTAAGCCCTCCAAGTCCCTTCCTCTGGGGCAGGAAGATGGTGATCCCCATTGGGGGTGATGCGAGTTGAAATCACCCACGATAAGGAAAGGGACTGGAAGTTGATCAAAGACGTCATTAATATCAAGGGGCTGGTTCGGTGGAAGGTACACGTTACAAACAGTTGTCATAGCAGGCAAGGACACGCGAACTGCAATAGCTTCCAGAGGAGTGGCGAGCGGAAACTTCCTCCCTATAGCAGTCAGAGCGAAGGAAGGTACAAACGCCCCCGGAAGCCCGGGTGGCGTCTTGTCGCTCTTTAGAGTATAGTCTGAAACCTCAGAACAGTCTCGTGATCAGGTCTGAGGTTTGTTTCCTGTAGGCAGACTATACTCGCTGCGTATTGTGCAATGAGCTGACGGAGCTCTGTCAAATGCCTGTCATAACTGTTACAATTCCACTGTAACAGTGCCATAGTGTGAACTTATAAACTAGGGAATAAGTTGGAGCAGCAAGCTACAACTTATCCTCTGGAGGATCTTCACCCACTACGTCGACTATAATCTCCATGTCCTCAGGCGAGGTCGTGGAGTGAATCGACTCAGCGGAAGATTTCCTAGACGCAGTTCGGCGGCGGGGCGATCTCCGTGGGGAGCGCTCAGATCTGGGGACCGAAACGTCCCCAGGCGCGGAAGTATCCGCAGGTGGTGGGACGGATGGCTTCCCCTTTTTTTGGAGAAAGGGAATGCGTAGTGCGGGGTCCCTTCTTCCCCGTCTCTTTAAGATATATAGACGGGTCAGGAGCCAAATTCCTGACCCTGGTCGACGATGCTGGCTTCGGCGCGGCTTTCGCCGACCGTTTGGGTGGGGAGGAACCGAGTGGGGAGTAAGTCTTCAACTTCCTCCCCTGCTGGGCGGGCGGAGCAGCCTTAACTCGCACAGCTTTCGTGGTGGCCGAAGGTGGAGTTGAAGTCACCTTCGGGGTTTTTGTCATAATCATAGGTGCTGGTTTCGGAACAGGAAACTCAGTTGCAGGTTTCACAGCTGGTACAAAAGATGAGGTTGACGGAACCAAATTGGGTATTATAACTCGATAATCAATCGTAGGCGAAGGAGCAATCACGGTATGGTACTTCTTGTGGGCTTCCTGGTAGGTGAGACCATCCAGGGTTTTGATCTCCTGGATTTTCTTCTCACTCAGGAAGACGGGGCAGTTCCTGTCCCGAGGAGAAAGAAATCCAGGGCAATTAGTGCCCTGATATGTGTTGTGCACTCTTCCGCTTCGTGTGGTACCTTACCGCATGTTCCGCAGATTTCTGGGCTCGAGCATCGGGATAACATGTGCCCGAACTTCTGGCAGTTATAACACCTCATTGGTGGAGGGATATAAGGCCGTACATCACAACGGTAACTTGTTACCTTGACTTTCTCTGGGAGCACCGAAAGCTCAAAGGAAATAATGAAAGCACCAGTATCCACGATTTGACCATTGACCTTGCGCGTAATGCGCCGGACATCAGTCACGTGACGGAGCTGCATATCCTCCTTGAGCTCCTCGTCAGTGTTCAGAATCAGGTCCCGGTGGAAAATAACTCCTCGGACCAGATTAAGGGACGTGTGCTTTTCCACTTTGACAGGTATGTCGCCAAAGTGGTCACATTGCAAAAGTTGTTCAACTTGCTCACCAGTCCTAGTCTTGAGCAACAAGCTACCGTTCCTCATCTTTTTCTACTTTCTCAAGCTCACCATAGACACCTTCTATGTGTCAAGAAAACAAAATACTCTTTACCAGCTTGAAATCACCCCCATCTGTTCTGGTAGCTACCAGAAACTTGGGGGTGTTAGCACCCAGATTTTCACGGACAGATTGTTCCCAGGGGGTTGATCCCCGTAGGTCATCAAATGTTAAAGACTTGGGTGTAGGACCACCCTGTTTGGGGATTTTTCTTTTTGAAACCATGGCCAGATCATCCTCCCCGAATGCCACCGACATCCGACCACGGGCCGTCACAGTAGGCGCTACCCAGCCAGGGCAAGGCCCGCCTAGCTTGGAAGGCATTGCCCGGGGGTCCGATGTTTTACAATGCTGTATCGGCATGTACCCCTTGGCATATACTGGATTTTACGGCTCTGACATTTGGCTGTGCGGGGACCTGTGTAGTCAGGCGGATACTACTGCACGGGTACATAGCACACCCACCTGTCGGCGCGGCCAAGTCCGGAACAGGCTTTCGAGCGTAGTCGCAAGAGTTAGTGGCCCATCCCCTAACAGCACGCACATATAGAAATTTTGGTTGCCAGACCCTGAGAGCAGTAACGGAAAGAAGTGCGATATAACCTGATGAGAGTTATACCGCGCGGGTGTATGTCTTTTAGAGCTGAATGGCTAACCCTCGAAAGGGGACCGATCCGAGAAACCCTTTTAGTCGCCTTTTACGACTGGCTGCAAATGATAAATTGACGCTTGGTGCAGTGGCGGTTTCCGGGTATTCGCCCTGGAGCCAGTGCACACCCATTCTTGCAATATTAGCCTAGTTTGCATTTTAGTTTTATAAACAGGAATATGTAAATAACAACATGATTTTGTGGTATTATTTCGCGTCAACAAATGTCCTGTACACCGCGTTTGCAACTCCTCGCTGTATGTTGGCTCGGGTATCGCCCAGTGATCGCCATTCGCCAGTTGCAGCTTTGTAGCCAGACCGAGTCGGACTTTAGGCTATATACGGCTGCAGTGGGGTAAGAGGGAGAGTGTGTTAACAATAACAGCAGTGGAGCCACAGCCTTGCCTGGCGTAAAGAATTGCGCATGCTCAGTTTAATTTCCCATCTCCTTCACAACTAATAACAAGTGACAGACGAAGTCTTGACCATTACTCAGACACGAGCTTCGATAACAACTACCGCACTATGTTGGAGAATTAGTGTAGCAAGTAGCAATTCATGCCCAGTTTGGAAGGTCGTGACTTTTCGCTGCTGCTTGTATCGCCCTTGTCTTCCAAGCTTGCCGAGCCTATCCTCGTTGACGGATCCAAATTGAAATCAGTATTAGTTGTTATGTACATGCTTGAGGACTTCCGGAAGGAGAGAAGAAAGAATCATAGAAAAGTTATTCGAACGTAATTTAGGGTTTTACATTGTATATTCATTGTTGTTTCAAGCCATATAGACTACTAATAATTAATCTGTGCACTTCATAAATTTTCTTGTAAATAGACTCAAAGTGCCACTAGTGAACTTCGGGAAAATAATGTGAATGACTTTGTCAGAGTAAATATCAGAAAATTTCAGACTGTCCACCCAGCATTGGATTCATGTCTGTAATAGGAAGGATTGTCACGGTAAATTATACATGTTGTACATTTCTGTATCAATTATAATTGTTTCAAGTTCAATTCTTGAACAGCTCCTGTAAATACAATAATGTTAAAGTATCGTAACATTTTGCGTTGACCAGTTTTCAAAGTAAAACATTTCATTTATAAATATTTAATACATTGTTCATAAGCTAATCGTGACATCGTAATGAAGCTGTTATTTTGTATGGTTAGGTAAGCATGCATTTATATCAAACTAGCATTAACCTTCGCCGCTTCGCCCGCGAATATTCTATTTGTAAAGAGTACACTTAGCAAAATCTCAATCATGAATGCTATGACTGATTTATCCTTGGTATGAATAATCAGACTTTATCCATTCAGCTACTGGTGCAGTGGTTAGGGGTTTGTCATTCCTTCATAGGTATATCAGGGCGAAGTTAGTTTTCTGGGAATATCACAGACACTGTTATTTTAAGGGCCTTTAAATGTGGTTTTCGGAGACCCTTTATAGTCGAGTGAAAAAGACCTTTCCTACCACACTCACACGTGAAAATTGCGGGAAAATATTCTAGAGTGCCCCTTGACCCCCTTAAGCGCACTATACTGTATGTACTGATGCATTTTACAGCTTAATTCGGTTCAGTGATAACCTTAATAACCGTCTGGAAACTTTCACAGTAATGTATTAATTAGAATTGCATTGCGTCTTACAGAAATAGATGGACCTGTGAGATTCTGTTACCATTCTTTCATTATTATTATTGATTTAAGACCACTACGGAGCGCTTATGACTAGTTCTTCGATGCTCTTTTCCGTTCCCAATATCTCTTGAGCCCTGCTGATAATTTTTCCTTTCTCTCCTGCGAAAGGGGCTTCCGACATTTAGAGACTCAAGGTGGTGGGGTCCAAGATTCTACCATAGCACAAAATTTAGAACGATCTTCTACATCAAGGTCAGCAATTCCAGCCGAATCCAAGTCCTTTAGTACTTCATTAAGCCACAGGCTTCCAGTCTTGTAGCTTTTAACCAAGGAGAAGATCTTCTTAGTAAGCCTGTTGCTGTTCACTCGTTGTAGGTGCCCATAGAACTTTAGCCTCCTACGTCGCATACTGGTATTGGCTGATTCTGTCGATACAGGTCAGAATTAGATTTCAAACGGTAGGTTCCGTCTGGGAGCAATCTCGGGCCATGGATTTTCCTGAGGATACGTCTTTCGGCTTTCTCCAGGTCATCCATGGTGCCTTTTCTGTTCATCAAGAGGGTCTCTGCGGCATACAGAAACTGTGGTCTGACAGCAGTTCTGTAGTGACAGATCTTAACATTCCTCGAAATGCATTTCTTGTTGTACAAATTGTGGGATAGTTGATATGCTGCGTTGAGTTTGGTACGCCTTGCTAAGATGGAGGTGCCATCTCTACCATTGGGGTGGACCCATTCACCAAGATTTCATTGTAAATATACATGTTTTAAGGTATTTATTTAATTGTGAGGCATTTAGAGAGTGAGTGCGTTTCGCTTACACATTGGGTTATGCTGAACCTGTAGGTACCCCATATGTAGGTTGGTGTTAATGGGACCTTATTTTCGGTACAAAACTGGAATGGGACCTTAGCAGAATAATATAGGGTGGGATTTAGATAATCTTTTAAAACATTGCACACCCATAATTTCAAACCACTAGCCGCCACTGGCTTGGTGGAACGATTCGCAAGAATAAACGAGAAATCCCATTATTTATGACCACTACTAAGAACCGACCAGTGGAATCAAGCATATTTGCTTTTGTAGAATATTTTCACGTCAGGTAATTTTTATTGTATAATGTAAAATTTATAATAAGTAATTTGCTAAATTCTGCGATAAAATAATTTGATGTAAATATCATTTTGTATCAATTTATGAACATATAGCCAGTCATACACTGGTCATCATACTGTAAACCAGATTGAGGAACGGAAGGAAAAGAGAACGAAAAGAACCACACAAACAGTTGCGGACTGTCAGTCCGCGCACGTGTAGTGGTGTAACGGCTGGGCACGTGTGTAACGGGGGTTAAAACGGCTCCACAGGTACAAAGTGTGGGGGGGGTCTTCAATTCTCATTAGGTGCGAGTGGGTGTATCTCATATGACCTATCTTCAGCCTACACAAAATGACGGACTCTCTCCGTGACCGGAAAGAGCTCCGCCACATGCGAGTAGTTCCCTTGATCGCTCTCAGTTTACTGGGCAGTGGGTCAGCTAGCCACTGACTCTCCCAAAATGCCAGTACTTGTAGGCGTAACTGAGAGCGAATATCTCTAGCGGGTACCTCCATTGGTCGAGGTGGTAGTAATACCGCCTATTTTGCAGCTTGATCCGCTAACTCATTTCCCGCAATTCCCATGTGGCTTGGAAGCCACAGAAAGGTGATTCGATTGTCAGCGAGGCACAGCCCGGCTAGTAGGTCGTGGATGACAGTGATTGATATTAGTCTGTGAATATAGAGGAAATATATTTAATCTCATAATTTGGAGAGGACAGACATGTTTTTTCTGTCTGCTGATTGTTGATGTGTGCAGCATACAAAGTGAATAGGAGCTCCTTTGTTTTACAGACGTGCGGGAGGACTGTAACACGGTGATGTCGAGTCTGCTGCAGAACGGCTTCAAGAAGGAGGCGATAGAACTGTTCCAATCAGTCTTAACATCTGTTCCTGTCGATCAAGGCTTGGCATGTTCTAAGGGCTCCGACATACCACTGGCTTCTCATCACGTTGGAACGAGAGAACGAGTTGGAAATCGCGCACCGCCTCTACTCACAGGCTTGCCACAGGGGCACCTACCCACTGATCAACGTGAGTAATCCTTCATTGAATAGTAGTCGTTGGGGGAAAGGCCTTTCCCATTGCCACCAAGTTATAACATAAAGCCAACCCACTAGAAACACACAACTGTCAAGTACTATTTAATATAGCTGAAGACTGTGTCATTAAGGAAGTAACTGGGAATTCAGGCGAAAGATACCACTCGTTTTAGAGGATAACTCCAGTAAACCTATTATGAATCATCTTGACAGAGTAAAAATATGGGGAAAATATATTACAGACCTTTCTTTAGATCACCGACTGCCAGTCAATGTTAATAATGATTACATGGATGGGTCAACAATATTGAAATCTGAAGTAACTCATGCAATAAATCAATTAAAAGTTGGAAAAGCTTTGGGCCCTGATGAAATTTCAGCCGACGTTATAAAACTCTCCAAAGACCTCAAACTCAGACACTACAATTCAGTAGTAAAACCACCTGTTCTGTACGCCTCTGAGTGCCTTGTGATGGCCAGAAGAGGCCCACTCAGGAAAATTGAACTCAAGGAGAGGAAGATCCTGCGGAGGATACTAGGACCCATATGGGAAGAGGGAGGCACCTACAGAATTTGGCACAATGATGAGCTTGACAGCCATCAAGAAGACATTGTGACTTGTATAAGAAAAAGGTGCCTGGCCTTCTATGGGCTCTTGACCCGCATGATCCCTTGCCGGTTCACCAGTAAGATCTTCACTTCTAGGACCAAGTGGATCTCTATGGTCAGGACGGATTTAGACCACCTAGGGATCCTACTTAATTCCATACAGGACCGCCAACAATTCCGGCAAGCCATCCGACAGGGAGTTTTTCTGGGATAACTGACAGCTAGGAAGAACACCGGAGTCAGCATACCACCATGGACGGAGGAAAGAAAGCTGGCTCATCGTCAGACGATGAAAAAGTACTGGAAGAAGAGAAAAGACAAAGCGACGAGGAGATACGAGCCCCATGGTCCTCAGTTGGCCCAAACGATGAAGAAGAAGAAAAACAAATTGATAAGATAGTGCACCTCTTTAATAATATACAATATATAATTCTAGTGAAATACCTCAAGACTGGCCATTATCTACATTCATTCCCCTTCCAAAGCAACCACCTTCAAAAAGATGCAGTGAATATTGACTTATAAGCCTACTGACTAGACTTTGAAAATCATACATGGCCGAATAAGGAAGAAATGCGACTATCAGATAGAAGCTACACAGTTTGGATTTCGAAATGGTTACGGAACTCGCGAGGCTATCTTCGGACTAACAACTCTCCCCTAAGAATGCTGGGATCAACAACATGATTTATAGGCCTGTTTAATGGATTATGAAAAGCATTTGATAGAATGAAACATAATGAGCTCATCAAAATACTGCAACAAATTGGAATTGACAGTAAATATATAAGAATCATTGAAAACCTATACTGACATCAAAAAGCTGTAGTGAAGATTGATGAAGTTACATCAGATTCTATGGACATTAGAAGAGGAGTTCGACAAGGATGTATTCTGTCTCCATTATTATTCAACATTTACTAGGGAGGTGTATTTCAGGCAGTAGAAGACACAGCAGAGGGAATCAAGGTCAATGGGGAACTAATATGTACACTTAGATATGCAGACGACACAGTTCTTCTGGCCAGTAGTATTGAAACCCTACAGTTATATATTAATAAGCTTAATATAGATGGAGAGGAAATGGGTCTATCAATAAACACAAAGAAAACAAAATTAATGGTTTTCAGTCAGTCATAGAAGTGTTGAAGTAATGTTGACACTGAAAGGACAAGTTGACAAATTTAAGTACACTGGAACTTTGATGTTAGTACGTTTTTGAAGGGACTGAAATAATTGGACGTCAAAAGCCGGAAAACGTTCTACGGAAAACGCTGTACTGATTTACGTGTAAAAATAATTTAAAAAAAAGGCATGTCATAGACGTGTGCGTGAAATTGCCGACCTTAAGAATCGTGTAAAAATAATTTTAACAAGTAGTTCCGTGAAGAACTAAAGCCTATTTCCATATATCCTACTTATGTTAATTTCCACTATCAGCATACAAAATTTCAGTTTGAATGCTGTAATAGATTCGTAGATATTGAGACTTTGAAAGAATATTAAAATTTCCGCCTTTCAATACTATTTATTGCTAATTACTTACAGGGACATGTTTCGAGGGCTAACACTCCCCCTTCGTCAGCCTGTCCAACAAAACTTCACAAAGGAAAACTTTCCTTGTATAAGCACATACAAATCACATGAATAATAATACAAATAATAATAATAATTATTATTATTATTCTGCTTTTACGGCCTCATTGGACCACTTCAGTCAATCATTTCTTGGTCCTCTTCTTCACTAAGTTTCCTTTCCGAGTCGCCCAGTAGCTCTTCATTCGCTCTGATCTTCTCAAGCGTTCCTCATCTGTAAATACCCTTTTTACTGTATTACGTTGGTCTATTTTAGCCTGAAATCTTATTTTTATATCTCTCAGGTTTTTAATTTTTTTTGTTTTGTTTTGCAAGTCATCCAAGGTTATTTCTAACTCTTTCACATCTTCTCTAATTTTCTTAATCCATCCTACTTGTTGTTTCATATTCCAAAGTTTCACTACAATTTTTCTAGATAACCTGGTTTCTGGTGTCCTCATGTGACCAAAAAAAGACATCCGTTTCTTCCGAATAGTATCAATGATGGGCTCCAGATCTCTGTATTCCACTTCATTTGGTACTATCCGCCACTGTCCATCTTTCTGATATTTTTTATTTATGCCTGTTCTAGCTATTCTTCTTTCTACTTTTAAAATGTTGTCGATTCTGTTTTTCTGAGTAACTTTAAAAGAGTTTCACTTCCATATGTCACCTCTGGTTGAACCACCGTCTTGTAATGTTTTAATTTTGTTGTGATTGACATTTTCTTTTATATGTAGACCATGTTCATTTTTGGGATTTGATCATTTTATTAGTTCTTTCTTGCCATGCAGGTTTCTCATCCAAGTTGTAAGTTATAATTTCTCCTAAGTATTTAAATTGCTTCACTATTTTAACTTTCTTGTTATTTACTGTTATGTGATTGATTACAAGTGGATTTGCTACCATTATCTCTGTCTTTTCAAATGATATCTGAAGTCCAATTTTTTGTGCTATATTTTGTAGGCTTATTATTTGATTTCTGGCTTCTTGAATATTATTAGCCAGTAACGCAAAGTCATCTGCGAATCTCAAGTAATTTAAGTCTATTTGATCTTTCTTGGTTCCAATTCTTATGCTCCTAGGATTTTCCCTGTACCATTCCCTCATTACATATTCCAAAGCTCAATTGAAAAGTAGAGGCGATAAACCATCTCCTTGTCTTAATCCTGTTTTAATCGTAAACGGTTCAGATATTTCTCCTCTGAATTTTACTTTAGATTTGGTGTTTGTTAGAGTTACAGTAGAACCCCTATTTAACGTTTTTTCTAGGGACCGGTATTTTTTAACCTTAAATGGGGTTTACCTTAAATCGAGGTTTCGATAGGTTTCATCACTAACTGCAGCACTCTCTCCACATACAGTACACTCTCGTTAATTCGCGGTAATTAATGCGCTAACTTCTGCGAATTATCGAAAACCGCGAATTATCCACAGTTATTTTTGTTAAGCCTAGAAAAACAAAACAATTGGTTAAAATATAGAAATAGGCTTGAATATGGAAAATAATTATAACACTTGATTGTAGTGTCTTATAAGACATGCTAGGCTAGAGGTAGGCCTATGTGGATTATGCCTACATTAATATTTAACAACAAAAAAGTCAGTGCACTCTCGATAATTCGCGGTAATTAATGCACGAACTTCCGTGAATAAAACCGCGAATTATCCGCAGTTATTTTTGTTAAGCCTAGAAAAAACAAAACTGTTTCTTAGATCGTTTATTCTAACTTTCGATTGCACATTTCAGAAGAAAACATTATATGACAACTAAAATTCATAAGAGATAAGTGTGACTAGAGACACTAGCTTGACTGTGTGAAATTTTCGGGATTTCCGTAGCATCACTCCCGCACTCGATGTCAACTGGATTTCCGTTTTCCTAACCAACAGTCAAATTCCGTGCTATTTCTTCTTTGCTTTCATGTCTTAAATCATAATCGATGTCTAACTTGCCCTTGCTTATGTACGAGCGTAGTAGTGATGTTTTACTCCCATGATTTGTTGACAGCATGAAGAGCATCAAACAAACACGCTCTCGGTGTCGCGCCATTCGGCAATAATCGCTGTTTACAATACGCTGTCCACGCATCCATCCTTCACTACTCACAGACCAGCTGTTGGCAAAGGTAGGGTAGGTTCCGAGTGTGAAGTGCATTCCTCTTGTATTGTTTGGGCTTTGAAGACAAGGAAATCTGTGCTATACCACTCGCACCAACATGCTCGTATGTTTCGAAGATTGCGCAAGTAGGCCTACTGTAACATTGCAGAGAAAAGCAGTTCAGTCTTCTCGAATCTCAATGATTTCGTCTTTACGTATTGCGTTGCTTCAGAGCTCGGCCGTGTGCAAGCATATAAAGCGGCGCCGCATGGGTGTTAGCACGCTTCGGCCGCGCTCGGCTAAGTTCGAGCTCGCTCGGGCATGTAGCGAGGAATCGATATGGAAGGTATCGATCGCTACGCGTCTGCGCTCTAAATTCTGCCTTGAATCATCCTTAACGAGCTCATGACTTCTTTTTCATAGGTTCTTAATGTCGCATAACCATAACACACGAACTGATGCAAACTTGCATAAACTGACGCTATTCTGTAGTGCCGCTACGAACGTACAAACTCGGACAGACCTCGCGCAAGCATGCGATGCGGCGCCGGCGTGACTGTTAGCACGCTTTAGGCCTACATTGTGTCTTCAGCCCCGGTCGGGTAAGATCGAGCTTGCTCGTACATGTGGGGAGAAATCGATATGGAAGATGATCAATCGTATCCAATATAAATGCTGGAGTTCCTTTTCTGCCTTGAATCATCCTTAACGAGCTTATAACGTCTTTTTCATAGGTTTTTAATGTCGCATAACCATAACGAATTGAAATAAATACTTGCGAATTTTAACATTTCCTAACGCTAAATGCGGGTTTTGGCGTAACGCGAATTACATTAAATCGAATATAAAATTGCATTGCACTTATGGAATAATTTTCGGGACTTGAAATTTCTTCCGTTAAATGCGGGTTTACGCTAATTCGGGGTTATACTGTAGTTTTATAATTTTTATTAATTTGGGATCAAGTCCGAAATTCCTTAGTATTTTCAGCAATGAAGATCTAGGTATACAATCATAAGCTTTTTTGAAGTCCATGCTGTTTTTGTCTACGTTTGTAGTAGTCAATTACTAATTTTAAGGTGATTATCTGTTCATGGCAGCTTCGTCATGGCCGAAATCCACCTTGATATCCTCCTATTTCCAGTTCTAATTGATCTTTACAACGATTATATAGAATTCGTGACATGATTTTATATGTGATATCCAAAAGGGAAATTCCTCGATAGTTTTTCATGATTTGATTTTTCTCCTTTCTTGTGTAATGGATGTATTATAGCTGTAGTCCAATGGTCTGGCAGTTCTCCTTTGATCCAAATGTTCACTATGCATTGGTGTAATGAAATGTTTACTGGTTCTGCTGCATATTTCCACAATTCTGCAAATGTTTTATCTTCTCCACTCGCTTTGTAGTTTTTGAGCTCTCTCAGAGCTTTGTAGACTTCTTGGATTGTGGGTGGATTTATGTTTTCTGATGGTGTTTTAATAGTGGTGTCTGTATTTATTTGAAGCAGTTCTGGTGGATCTTTGCAATTTAGCAACTTGTTAAATGTTTCTGCTAAAATTTCTGTATTTCTTTTATTACTATGAGCTAACTCGCCATTTTTGTCTTTTAACATTAATGTTGTAGGTTCATATCTTTGTAGTTGTTTGCTAAAAATTTTGTAGTAATCTCTTGAGTTTGTTTTCACGCTATTTGTTTCGATCATCAGAAGTATATCCTTTTGGTATAGCCGTTTAACCCTTCGTATTTTTTGAGTTATCGTTCTTTGTTTTATGAGATCCAAGTGTGATTCATCTGTTTTTTGACTCTGATACTGTAACCAGGCTTGATGTCTATCTTCCACTGTATTATCACACTCATCGTTCCACCATTATTATTATTATTATTATTATTATTATTATTTTCCTTTATTATCGAATGAAGCAACTTTTGTGGTGCAACTCCAACATCTAGTATTTTGGCCATTTGAACCAGCTGAACTTACAACTTCAAGGTTCTTGAAACAGAAAGTTTGAATATGTTGGAAATATATTTGTATTTGAGGACAAACTTCATGTGTTTTTGTGTAAAATTGATCTCTGGATAGTCTAAGTTGAAGAGAGAAACTTTCATTCTTTCCCGACTTTGAAAACCGTTGCTGACAATGGGTACTACTCCACTGTTACAAATAAGGTACGACAACACGTACTCAGTCACTTAGGCACTCTTAAGGATGAATTTGTTCATTATTTCCCTGAATATGGTAGCAGTGAAACTCACACTATAAAAATCTGATTCGAAATCCATTCATTGTCAAGCCTAAGGATCTCCCTGATAATATTCAAGACGAGGTTATTGAACTTCAAAATGACAGGAACTTCAAGGACTTGTATGAATCAGGTGTAAACCTAGAAGAGTTGTGGTGCATAAAAGCCATATCTTACCCAAACAATCGGCAAGCAGCTATGCGGTATCTGGTGGTGCTTATGACAACATTTTTTTGAGCAGTAATTCTCATCTTTATTGTTGATTAAAAACAAACAAAGAAATCGGCTATGTGCAAGCAGTGATTTGAGGTTAGCTCTGAGCAAGATAATTCCTCAGCTTGTTAAAGAAAGTCATGCACAAAAGGCACACTAAGGAAACCATTGAGGTAAAATGATTTTGCAACTTCCTTTTCAAACAAAATTGTTGTGAGTTTATGTCATTAAATAATTTGTAATTTAGTTGTACTGTACACTAATAATAAATAATGTGTTCTAAAAACTGTTTTGCTTAATCATCTTTGAATATTCTTATGGCCAAGGCGCTGAGGAAGGGTTACAACTGATAAGGTGTGTCGGGGAAGGGGAGGGAGGTCCGTACACGATTCAATTTCAGGCTGATTGGTCCGCGGACTTCTATGCGTTCAGAACCACTGTTCTAAAGCATCTAAATAATCCAAGACTTCAGAATAATTTAGCCTAGAACTCTGCCCAGCCATTGAAAAAAATTAGGCCTACTTGCATCACGTAAACCTAATAACATGAAATATCAAAAGCTACATTTCACTTCATAACACATCATCATCATCATCAAGTTTCCACTCCAGTTTCCCGGGTGTGGTTTACGAGCGCTCTCCATTATGGTCGATTCATGTACCACTGCTCCTTCAAGACTTCATCCCAGTTGATTCCCTTGGATGTGATATCTTCCTTCACTTGGTCCAGACATCTCCTCCTAGGTCTTCCAACAGGTCTCTTTCCAGTAATCTCAGTATGCAACCATTGTTTTGCAATTCTTCCTTCTGTCATACGTTTGACGTGACCATCGCAACCGTGCCCTAGTTATGGTCTCCTTCAGGGACTGATTTATTCCAGCTTGTTCTCGTATCTTCTCATTTCTTACTTTGTCTTTCCTAGTTTTTTGAAGCATGCTTCTTAGAAGCTTGAAGTCTGCTGTCATCTTTTTTGGTAGATGTACATGTTTCCAACCAATAAGTCAATATAGGGACAAAGTATGATTTGATGTTAGTGGCACTTGCTTATTCCAGAGTAGATATCGAACTTGCTGATAGAATTGACTTGATGTCTGAATACAATACGGTTATTTAATTCAAGCTGTATTCTATTGTCACTTGATATTAAGCATCCTAGGTACTGATACTGGTTTACTGTTTCCAATTGTACACTCTCCAGCATTATATTATCTTTTAACAGACATTGCAGCAGATTTTGTAGCACTTACTTTCAGTCCTTATTTTTTCAAATGATCATTCCAGACGTTCAGCCTTTCCTGGACTATTTACTATTTACCCAGATAACTATATCATCTTCAAAAGCAAATGCTTGAAGATCCATATTGGTGTTCTGCTTCACTTCCTCTATGAATTCATCCATGATGGTGATGCATAGTAATGGTGAAAGGGTACTGCCTTGTTGCACTCCTCTAGATGTCTGGAACCAATCTGAATATCCATTTCCTACTTGAACACAGCTGTAGCAGTCAATGTAAAGCATTTTTACTCTGTGAATGAGTTCCATAGTCACATTCTTATTTTTAAGACACTCCCATATAGTTCTAGGACACTATCGAATGCTTTTTCGATGTCTAGAAACACATGTTAAATTATGATCTTTCTCCCAGTCATCATCATCACCATCTTGCACAGTTTCCAGCCACTGGCCGGGTCTGTTTGGAACACAAGCCTCTCCAACGTCCTCTGTCTTCCCACCATCTCTCAGCCTCCACCCTTGTCCAGTCTTCTCCTCTCTTCTTCACGCTTTCTTCCACCCCCTTCAGCCACCTGTCTCTCGGTCTTTCTCTCGGTCTCTTTCCTTCCCACTTCGTCTCGTGTACTCTCCTGGGTATCCTCTTCTCCTCCATTCGTTTTACATGTCCATACCATCTAAGTCTAGATTTCTCTATACCATCCTGTAATGGTTCCTCCTTCATTAATTCTCTGGTCCTATCATTTCTTATTCTGTCCATCTTTGTAGCTCCAATACTGCTTCTCAAGAACCTCATCTCACTGGCCTGTATTTTGCTCTTCTCCCTTCCTTTCATAACCCAGGTCTCCGAGGCATACGTCAGGATAGGGACATAGTACGTCCGATATATGATCTTTTTGCTGTTCTGAGAGACATCCTTGCTCCATAACATGCTTCTCACACTCCTCCGAAATGCTTCTGCCTGCCTCTCCCGCTCATTTATTTCTCAATCGTTTCTTCCATTATCTTGTATCAGGCTTCCCAGATACTTGAAACTCTCCACTTTCTTCAGCTGCTCCCCACCAATTGTTATTCCCGTTGTGGTTCTTTCCTTCTTCCTTGTTTATGCTTATTTATGCTAAATTTCGTCCCATATCCTTGTATTATTCCTTCCCACACGTCCAACTGTTCCTGTACCTCCTCCTCCTTGTTTCCCCAAATCATCAAATCATCTGCAAACACCATTGCTTTCATCTTTCCTTCCCCAATTACTTGTGCCACTCGGGTCATTATGTCATCCATCACCACAATGAAAAGTAACGGTGACAGTGCACTTCCTTGTTTCAAGCCGTTTCTTTGTTCCAACCAGTCTGATCTCTCTCCTCCCACTTTCACACAGCTCACACTTCCCTTGTACATCTCCTTTATCCTCTTTATAGTCCATTTCTCTACTTCTCTATCCTCCAGGGACTTCCATACTTTGTTTCTGCATACACTGTCATATGCTTTCTTAATGTCCAGGAAGGCCATCAGTAGATCTGTTCCATACTCATAGTGCTGTTCTTGTAACTGCCTTACAGCAAAAATCAAATCCACTGTGGACCTTCCTGCTCTGAAGCCATGTTGTTCTTCCCTCATCCCTCCTTCTATCCTTGTCCTAATTCTCTTTTCCAAAACTTTCTCGAAGATCTTTGCACAATGACTTATCAGTGTTATTCCCCGATAGTTTCTGCAATCTGTTCTACTACCTTTCTTGAAGATCGGGACAATTATTCCTTTTTTCCAGTCCTCTGGGGTCTTCCTTTCCTTCCATGCTGTCCTCATCACTCGGTACAACCACTGTATCCCCACCTCTCCTGCTGCTCTCACCATCTCCACACTCAACTCATCCACGCCCGGTGCCTTCGCGACGACACGGCTGTACACACGGACTAAGATTTGGAACTTTAAACCTAAGAACGCTGGTGGGGAAGGTGGAGGAGATAGTGGATATGATGGAAAGAAGGAAGTTGGATTTATTGGGATTGGCAGAAATAAAGTGGAAAGGGGAAGGAAGGAGAGAACTGAGAAAAGGCTATAGACTGTACTGGAGTGGGAACGAAGAGGGAAAGAGGAATGGAGTGGGAGTAGTAGTATGAGATGGTTTAAAAGAAGAAGTGAGGAGAATAAGTGATAGGATGATGAAAGTGAAAGTAGCACTGAGGGGAGAGACCGTAGAAATAGTGCAAGTGTATGCTCCACAAGTAGGCTGCGCCTCTGAAGAGAAGGAGGAGTTTGAAGAGGAATTGCAGAAGCAGCAGGTAGGAAGAATTATGTTTGTTATGGGGGATCTGAATGCCCATGTAGGAAGAGTAAGACAAGGTTATGAGAGTGTTCTAGGACCAGAGGGTTGGGGCGGAAGAAATGAGGAAGGAAAGAGACTGTTGGACTTCTGCCAGAGGAACAGCCTGCTAGTTGGGAACTCCTGGTTCAAGAAAAGAGAGAGCCACACAATCACATGGTACAGTGATGACTTGACCAGGAATTCGGTGGTCGACTATATACTGTATGAGAAAGAACTAAATAAGAACATCACGGACATCAAGGTTATACCATCGGAGAACCTGGATAGCGACCATCGATTGCTGGTAATGAACCTGAGAGGGGAGTAAGGAGAAGAAAGGGACTGAGAACCTGGAAAGACGTATAAGGATATGTGATATTCCGTATTAATTTATATTTGTGGAGGTTTAGTTGTTTCGTTTCTTTCAAGGTTCAATGAGGAGCAGGGGCATTAAATCTTGATTGTTTGTGAATCTGTTGTAGCCGGGATATGAATGTCTACCCTTTGGGACATGATGGGGATACGTTTCTCATTACTTCCTTTCATTGGTTTGGGATCTGTGAATTTGATTACTTGTGTATTTTTTTTAGGTTTATGTGTGTAACGTGGGCTTATGCTTTGGCACGTTTCTCCCGTCTAGTTGTCGTTACCATGACGTGTGGTGAGAGAGTTGAAGCTTGTTAACTGTTGGTGAGAAAAATATGATAGAAGGATATAGTTCGAGTTAATGGATTGGATATCATTTCTGCGTTATTAATTTGATTACCGAACATTTTGCAAAACGTTTTCCCTCTACAAAGACACCTAATTGGATTCTATATTGAGCCGAGAATCTTCAGATTACCTTATTTTTTAACCGTTATAACGCCTATATGTGTAATACCTTTAATGTTTTCTTTAACCTAGTAAAATCTGTTTTCATACTGCGAGTGAGTTGGAAGATAAGGGTCAATCTAGTTATGATCAAAATTGTTAAAAGCTGAAATTGACAGGTTACTAACCTCGCCAAGTGAATTGGTGTTTTAGGTCTTCCCGATCGGGGTCTCCCAAAATACTTTCCCAAGAATATGAAATTGTCCACATAAAATAAAAAAATTGGTGATTTGAAATATGTGTTGATCAAGCGGAAAGATGTGAGTACCTACATTGTTTAAGGATGTGTGTAAAAAGTAAGTAGAGGGTAAATCGATTGACTATAGAAGTATTTTGGTGTGTGTAATTATTGTTGGGTGATATCTTGTCATTGTAGATTTCGTCTCACTCTGATTAAAATTATGATGTTGAGTTATATCATGTTTTATTCACCAGGAAAGTTATTAAAACACGAACAGGACCTCCTGACATGGGTTCCCCTTCCTGCAATGGGCTATTGACGCGGTTCTCTTCCTTCTTAATTAATTGGTAGGAGTAGTATTATATTAGGAAACGGGGGGGGGGGGGGGGGGTAAAGAGTGCAAACAAATGTATCTTTTCTTTAAGGGGGTTCACATTGCTGAAAAACGAAAACCCGGTCGTGAGCCCACCTGTCGACCCGGTTAATAGCTAGCTGCAATTGCCGTTCCATGATTGCCATACTTCAGAGCTGTAATGCAGAGCTAAATCATCTACATACAGCGATGGAACTACCGCGGACCCGGCGGCGGCAACAATGCCTTTTATGGCATCTGCGAACAAGGTGACACTCAGCACTGAACCCTGAGGGACTCCATTTTCTTGGGTATAATATTGCGATAATGTACTACCGACCCTTACACGGAACAGTCGGACGGACATGAATTTAGCAATGAAAGTCGGTAGATTACCGCGAAGTCCCCACTTGTGAAGGGTGGAAAGGATCCCGTAGCGCCATGTGGTGTCGTAGGCTTTCTCAAGGTCTAAGAAAACCGAGACTAGGTGCTGCTTTCGGATAAATGCCTCCTGTATGTCGCTCTCAAGTTGCACTAATGGTCGGTGGTGGACTTATGAGAGCGAAATCCACACTGGTACTCAGACGGGAGATCTCTCTCTTCCAGGAACCACACCAGCCGACGGTTCATCATTTTCTCTAGCAGCTTACATAGGCCATTTGTCAGACAAATGGGCCTATAGCTGCTGACAAGCTTGGGATCCTTTCCAGCCTTGGGAATCGGGTATCACGATCCCCTCTCGCCATTGAGAAGGAAACTCCCCTTCAATCCATATACGATTGAAGAGGATCAACAGTTTATTTGTTTGTTTCTGGTTCATAGATGAGTGAATGAACTCGATTATATATATATATACTAGCAGAAGTACCCGCTCTTCGAACGGTCTTCGGTATTAATAACCAGACGCTATCAATTGAGCTACTGTTGCAATGGTTAGGGTATTGTCATTCCTTCATAAGGTTATGAGAGCGAAGTTATTTCTCTGGGTATATCACAGTCACTGTTAATTTAAGGGCCTTAAAATGTGGTTTTCGGAGACCCTTTATAGACTCCGTAGTTTTGTGTCACACATTGAGAAGCGCAACATATGATTTGGTTGTCTTTCTAGGATAACTTTTATTTGTGTCTATTTTAGCATGTATTTTGAAAAGTTTTTCCCTATATCAACCCTTCCATGAGAAGTACGGTGAAGAGTTTTATACAGATTGGTGTATTTACTCTTGGTTACAATACCTAATTTTACGATGCACCAAGCACCTGAACACGAGTTATATAAATATAAAGATATATCAACCACACAGTGTGAAACAAAATCATCTTTACGATGAACCCGTTTGTTGATGATTATTTAAAACGTGCTCTCAAACTAAATTCACCTAACGTGTATTTCCTGACGTGTAAATAATATTGAAAACCTTGTTTACGAAACGCAATACATGTCAAATAAAAACTGACTCTCACCGTTGTGGAAAGAACCCATCCCCAGGAAGACTCCTTTAATAAATTATAAAGGCTTGTGGTGCATAAAAATTCAGGATTTTTAGCCTCCAATGGCCCAAATTCCCAAAAGCTGCAAAAAATACTATTTCAATTCAGGAATTTTTGAAAATAATGTTGTTGTTTGGAGATATAATAGACCTTCTGTACAACATATTGCATGTGTAAGTTGCGTTTAATTATTCTAGGTTACCCCATGACCCCCTTAAGCGCATTGATGAATTTTATAGTCTATGTTTGTTTCCATGCTAACCTTATAGCCATTTGCAAACTTTTACTGAAATTTAATAAATTGAGTGGCATTCCTTCTTACAGAAATAGATGGAAAGTTCGAGGTCACCTCTTGAGATACTGTTGTCGTGGTTACCGGCTTGCATTCCTTCATTAGTTTCTTCTTATTTTCTTCTTCTTCTTTTGGATGGGCCAGCTAAGGACCACGACGTTCAACTCTTCAGCTTGGCGAGGGACTTTATGTTTGCCCAATATTCGCGTATTCTCTTGAATTTCTTCAAGTGATTTACACGTGCGGGTGTGGTACTAAAGGACTATTATATCCCTATCCCCATATTATTAAATTATTATTATGATTATTATTATATTATGGCGTACAAGGACGAGACCAAACTCATTTTCAGCCCCTCGATGGCTCGGAGGCTACTACGTTACAAGGCTCTAAAACCACATTTCTGACTCCCAGAAAACTAATTTCAGTTAATAAACTAATAAAAATAGATGACGAGTACAGAAGAAGACCAAATCAGGAGCTATATAGATATACTGAGAAAATCGCAGATGTGGTCAGGAAGAGACGTCTGGCTTTCTACGGACATGTCTCAAGGATGAATCCAACAAGACTAACCTACCAGCATATCATCTACTGGGAGAATAGAAAGAGCGTGACACAGTGGTTAACAGAAGTTAACAAGGACATCCAAGAACTGAAGATAATGCAAAGTGATATTAGAAGCCTATCACATCTCAGAAAATACTTACACAGAAGAGTTTTCAGGACAGACCACCCTGTAAGAAAACCGGCATCATCTGGATAAAAGAGAGAAAGGTGTTAATTGTGATGACTGTATTAGTGTGTGTTATCTGTTTTATAATTCAAGTAAGGACTGCAGACTTTTGAATTTTTAAAATAGTTCCTACTTTTGCCACCAAACGCCACCATCAACGACTACTAGTTCAGAACTTAGCTACCACCGTCAACGACTACTAGTTCAGAACTTAGCTACCAGACACCACCACAGTCGACTCTTGGCAACGAACGTAGGGACCTAAGAGCGTTGTTTACATTCTTAACCTATACAATTTAGCTTGACACAGGTGTAATTAGTGGAAGGTTCTTTAATGCCATAAATCTATGTCATGGGACTGCCGGCTTTACTTCTCCTCCGAAGGAAGGCATACCGAGGGATTTTTAACGCTCTTAAAAAAATCCGACGACTTCGGCCGGGTTTGAACCCGCTATCTTGGGCATAGAAGCTCAGCATGCTACCGACTACGCCACCGAAACCGCTCCTGACATGTTGAAAAAACACACACAACTGTACAGTACTGTAATGAACACAGAACAACAATGTTGTAAAACCAAAAAACCCATAAGCACTGAAAACATCACAGTGCAGTAAGTACTGTACAAAACACGGGCAACAGAAACGATACGAGAGATGACGGGAGCACTAAAACGGACAAGCGATAACAAGTATCTGTAAAACAACAGTGGCATGATGAGTAGTGAGTCACCACTACAAGTCGGGGCAAGTTCGGCTCGAGCACGGTCGGATCAACCGGAGCGGCGGACCAGCCGAGAGCAGACGAGAGGGCTTCTACTGTACTTGTGCTTGTGTAAAGTATGATTTCTCAATTGTTTTGTGATATTATCACAGCACAGTCATGCGGCTTCTCAACTCGCCTCTCGTCACCTGTCAACACCAAGGTTAAGAATTGTAGGATCTCTCTAATAAAAGGTTGATGTTGGCCGAATAAATGATTTCAAAGGTACGCTATCCGATGTTAAATCAGTGTGGTGAAGTTTCCGAAAATGTTTGAATGTTCATTTTGTAAAAGGCGATCATCAGATCATTACATAGAGCACTTTTAACCTCACATTTTTTGGTTGGGGCTTTATTAGGTTTTGAACACAATCCCCCATTTCTGAAGGACGAGCTTAGTGTTGCTATAACAGACTTCCCGCCCCCATCTTCCAAGGGATTATGAATTATGCAAATAATGACATATTAAAATAAGATAAAGGGAAGAAAACAGAACCTAACAATTGCAGAAGAATCTCCCTCCTATAATAATATCATATGGCCTCGGGTGCCGGGTGCAAGCTTTGTAATTTGACACCCAGAGGGTAGCTTGCATGTCGAATTTCGTTGTTCCTTGAATCGCTATGAAAGTCAAGGAGGTCACGGCCCACTGAATTCAAATGGGTTCTTTGACATGCCAACATCGTATGACATGCGTGTCGTATCTTTGCCGCCTTCAAAAATCACTTACCACGGCCAGGAGCGAACCTGCAATCTTTGGGTTAGTAGACCGACACGCTATCCACTCACCCACAGTGGCAAGCTATCTCCCTCCTGCTAGTGACTTATAAGATATTATCCAAAGCACTTTTAAAAAGAGCAGAAAAAATACTCGACCCACAATTGGGTGAGTATCAGGCAGGCTTTAGGAAGGGACGATCGTGCACAGAGCAAATAGTAAAAATAAAGAACATATTAGACAAGAGGAAAATCAGGAACTTGAAATATGTAGTTACTTATGTGGATTTTAAAAAAGTGTGTGGCTCCATTGACAGAAAGGCACTTATAAACATTCTGAAGGAATTTGGACTTGATAACAAGACAACTGAAATAATTCAAGCAACATTAACGAACACAACTTCCAAAGTTAAATTTAGAGGAGAACTTTCAGAATCTTTCAAAATAAAGTCAGGTGTGAGACAAGGACATGGGTCTATAACCTCTGCTTTTCAATTTTTTATTGGAGAAGGTAATTCGAGAGTGGAGGAAAGCCATCAATACTAGGAAGGCGTTCAACTAGGAAGACATCCAAATAAAATCACTGAAGATTGTTTAGCTTTGGCGGATGACATTGCATTACTTACTGACTCACTGGATACCGCCCAAGAATAAATTAGAGAGTTACAAAAACAGGCAGCCAAAGTCGGACAACAAATATCGTTTGAAAAATCTAAGTTCATGACAAACATCACCGATGCCCCGGAATGTATCACAATTCATGACAGTTCGGTACGTAAAGCCCGACCCAGGAATGTCTGCCGCGACGCAGTTACGCACTTCAATTTCTTTCACACCTCCTCTGGTACACGTGACACGTCCTAACTCCCCGAGTCCCGATGTAGCAACATCGTTCATTCTCTGCTTGGACTTGGCTGTGATAACATAATGCTACGCAATGTAGACGAGAGCTTCGCTCACCCGCTCGTCATTTTGCATTGACTTGGCAACATTACATTGGCTACCCAAATCAGCAGAGGCTAGTATCGAAGCTGTTTGCTCTTTATTTTTAAAATAACATAAAAAGTTTACTACTGGGCATAGAATTGTGATTAAAGTTTCTATATATTCAGTAAAATGCTGCCTTTCATCCTACTTTTATGTAGAAACCGTATCGGTCAAACTTGACCCCTCGGTGCGCGTGATATTTCGTTTCTGTGAGGTGAGCCGTCAGCCTCCCACTGTTCTGAAGCCACGCCTGTCCGGTCATGTCGCGGCAGAAACCACTGAGTCGGGCTATAAAACAAATTCTTTTAAATACCTAGGAGAGTGGATAAGACAACAATAGATATGTGTATGCATATCAAAGGTATTTTATTATGACAAAAGATATATATTTAAAAAAAAACTTATCCTGGAACACTAAATTAAGGCACTATCAAACAGTGGTCAGACCTGAACCTCTGTATGCGGCAGAAACACTTAAATTAACAAGATTTGGTGGTTTAGACAAATTAGAGAATACTCCTAAATTAGAGAAAACTGACAGAAGAATTCTGAGAAAAATACTGGGAGCTAAGCAAAATAATAAAGCAGAATATAGGTTATGACCAAATAAAGAGTTATATTTGAAATGTAAAAAATTAAGTGGTGTAATGAAAAAGAGAAGATTACAGTTTTTCGGGCTCATTTATAGAATGGAAAATAGTAGACTAACTAAACATCTTCAACTTACTGAATAGTTACAAATCCAAACCCACATGGTTCATTGAAATCGACAAAGATTTGACAAACGCCAGAATTCAGACAGACACATTAGCAAACAGATCACTCTTCAGAGAAGCTATTCAAAAGGTAAAATTCCAAGAAAGGAAGAAACAAACAAACAACTTGCAGAAAGTGGACTCCAGAGGAGAAAGATCGACACTCCAGAAGGATGAAGTAAATTTGGAGATTGAATACAATGGACAATAGCCAAAGTTAATTCATTGTACCTTCCAAATGGGTTATTCGAAAGTAGAAGAAAAAGAAGATAAAAATTGAGTGTGTTTTTTTTATTTTTTATTTGAACTTCTAATATCTTGGTATATGCCGCTCCATGGTTTTCTTCTACAAATATTACGCCAAGATATGAAATTATTATGCCAGGTTTTTACAGTAAATCCTTGATGAATCAAAACTATTGAGCTTTAAATTACAGATTTTGAGTTACCCCTAACCCCCACACACTCAATGGGGCCACTGGGAATATGTCCTTCTGCAGCTCTTACTTGACAATATATCCAACAGTATTAAAGCATTCGAGTACAGTAGTACCTATCCATAACTCATACTTTGTGTGGAAAATACCTCTGATCATATGAAACAATATTACAATGCAAGGTGAAATTAGTGGAATATAATCATGGTCAAATATGAGAAGAAATGAGTTGCCGATCCGTTGTGAACTTTTCCTTAGAACATTCCCTTTATTAGCACAACCAAATGAAACTACTAATTAATTTCTTCTGAAACATCCTATTGTCAGTGTGGTTGCAAGAAGAACACACAGTCTTTTTTTAAATCAACGGACAATTGAATCATTCGATAGTTTGGAAGACTGTATAAAGTTAGGAAGCTGTGTACGGCAGTATAAGAAGAAGATTGTTGTTTTCAAACAAGATTTTTGATAATTCTGAATTGCCTGTACAGAATTGGCATCTCTCTTCGAATTATGATTTATACGTATTTAAATTAAACATCTGTGTTAATTCTTTGCAGATGCAGATGAAGCCCCAGGAGTCGCAGCTGATGTCGTACCCAGCCATCCTGTCCAGCGTGAACGACTCGATTAGGGACATTAGGAAGAGGCTGTCCTGGGTGTTGCACCGCCTGAACCTGCAGTTCTGGTCGCCTCCACAGCACCGCATGTTGCTTATCTTGTTCGAGTCACTGACCGAATGGTTGAGACATCCTGACTTCCAAGAACTATTTCTATGAAGTTCCGGTGTGCATCCAAACTGGCGGAGCCGAAGAAGAAGCTTGTCTCCTTAGTAGCTTGAATACTAGTATGATGCTATAGTAGAGCCATCCTTACTTCCGATGAAGTTTCAGTGCTACGCTACTGCTATCTAGTGGTCACTATTATGATAAATTTCCACTATACAATACCTTTTTCATCACTACCGTATTTCCTCGCATAATCGTCGCACCCCACTTTTCAAACTCTAAAATAGGTTTATAAAATTTCTTCGCATAATCGTCACATAGCATATTCGTATTTGTGCGCCTGTCAGTTGCACAGGCTGCCGCGACTTTATAACCTGGTGCGATTTTGTCAGAAGAAAAATATCTCGTCTTTAGGCTTGCGGGCTATGAATTGTGACACTAGTGGCCAGCTTCGTCACTTAGCACATTCCGCGGGTGTATAATCTGGCGGGATCTTGCCAGGAGAAAGTAATCTCGTCTTTATGCCTGTGTGCTATGAACTGTGACACTAGTGGCCAGCTTCGTCACTTAGCACATTCCGCAAGTGTAAAATCTGGCGGGATCTTGCCAGGAGAAAGTAATCTCGTCTTTATGCCTGCGGGCTATGAATTGTGACACTAGTGGCCAGCTTCGTCACTTAGCACATTCCGCGAGTGTATAATCTGGCGGGATCTTGCCAGGAGAAAGTAATCTCGTCTTTATTCCTGCGGGCTATGAATTGTGACACTAGCGGCCAGCTTCGTCACTTAGCACATTCCGCGAGTGTATAATCTGGCGGGATCTTGCCAGGAGAAAGTAATCTCGTCTTTATACCTGTGTGCTATGAACTGTGACGCGAGCGGCCAGCTTCATCACTTAGCACATTCCGTGAGTGTATAATCTGGCGGGATCTTGCCAGGAAAAAGTAATCTCGTCTTTATGCCTGTGTGCTATGATCTGTGACACTAGTGGCCACCTTCGTCACTTAGCACATTCCGCGAGTGTATAATCTGGCGGGATCTTGCCAGGAGAAAGTAATCTCGTCTTTATGCCTGCGGGCTGTGAATTGTGACACTAGTGGCCTGCTTCGTCACTTAGCACATTCCGCGAGTATATAATCTGGCAGGATCTTGCCAGGAGAATGTAATCTCGTCTTTATGCCTGCGGGCTATGAATTGTGACACTAGTGGCCAGCTTCGTCACTTAGCACATTCCGCGAGTGTATAATCTGGCGGGATCTTGCCAGGAGAAAGTAATCTCGTCTTTATGCCTGCGGTCTATGAATTGTGACACTAGTGGCCAGCTTCGTCACTTAGCACATTCCGCAAGTGTAAAATCTGGCGGGATCTTGCCAGGAGAAAGTAATCTCGTCTTTATGCCTGCGGGCTATGAATTGTGACATTAGTGGCCAGCTTCGTCACTTAGCACATTCCGCGAGTGTATAATCTGGCGGGATCTTGCCAGGAGAAAGTAATCTCGTCTTTATTCCTGCGGGCTATGAATTGTGACACTAGCTGCCAGCTTCGTCACTTAGCACATTCCGCGAGTGTATAATCTGGCGGGATCTTGCCAGGAGAAAGTAATCTCGTCTTTATGCCTGCGGTCTATGAATTGTTACACTAGTGGCCAGCTTCGTCACTTAGCACATTCCGCAAGTGTAAAATCTGGCGGGATCTTGCCAGGAGAAAGTAATCTCGTCTTTATGCCTGCGGGCTATGAATTGTGACACTAGTGGCCAGCTTCGTCACTTAGCACATTCCGCGAGTGTATAATCTGGCGGGATCTTGCCAGGAGAAAGTAATCTCGTCTTTATTCCTGCGGGCTATGAATTGTGACACTAGCGGCCAGCTTCGTCACTTAGCACATTCCGCGAGTGTATAATCTGGCGGGATCTTGCCAGGAGAAAGTAATCTCGTCTTTATACCTGTGTGCTATGAACTGTGACGCGAGCGGCCAGCTTCATCACTTAGCACATTCCGCGAGCGTATAATCTGGCATGATATTGTCAAAAGAAAATAATCTTGTCTTTATGCCTGCGGGCTAGGAACTGTGACACAAGTGGCCACCTTCGTCAGCACATTCCGCGAGCTTGAACCTGTCGTGACCTTGTCAGAAGAAAGAAGCCTGTCGCTGTGACATGCTACGCGAACGAGTGGCCCACGGCGCGCTAACCAACAATCGCGCTCAACAAAACGCCAGGGCCAGGGGAGTGAAACTTATGTGGACCTATCGCTCCGTGAGTTGGCCTCGGAATGACGAGATTCAATAAGGTGCCGTACGAAGCGCTGTTAGTCCCAGTTTGCCGACTGCTATTAGCGGAATCTTACGCAAGGGACACCTCGTGCCAGTCTTAACATCAGCTACTTCCGTGAAAATGTCGCAAAAGTGACCTGTGCGTGATGATACACATTGGTGTCCAAAATGAGAAAATACAACAATTGTACGATGATCTTGATGAAAGTGAAATACCTGTGGTTACATAATAAGCAAATAATAATAATAATAAGAGAGCGCACAAGCGTGCAGTACATAATGACACAGTATATGTTTAAAAATTGTGTTTTCTTCTTTGAACTTAAATATTCTTCGCATAATCGTCGCACCCTGCTTTTTTCCACGAATTTTAGGCTGAAAATGTGCGACGATTATGCGAGGAAATACAGTACTTCATTTGATAATTGTTTCGGCCTATTGAGCCTCCTTCAGTCAAAAAGACACATAACATTCTATAAGTTCAATCTTAAACTATTATACATAACATTTTAAGTAAAATTTGTAATTTCACAAGCGTCATCCACAATTGCAACCACACTGTTAATCCACAATCCTCGATAGGCTGAAACATGTATCAAATGAAGTAGTGATGAAAAAAGTATTGTATTGTGAAGTGGAAATTTATTATAATAGATATAATCAATACGGGGAAAAAGAAAGGAGTATGGCTAAGGTCATAGATATACATCTAGTGGTCAGCAGTGAAATACAGTAGAACCCCTATATAACGGTTTTCTAGGGACCGGTATTTTTTAACCTTAAATGGGGGTTTACCTTAAATCGAGGTTTCGATAGGATTCATCACTAACTGCAGCACTCTCTCCACATACAGTGCACTCTCGTTAATTCGCGGTAATTAATGCACGAACTTCCGCGAATTATCCGCAGTTATTTTTGTTAAGCTTAGTAGAAACAAAACTATTTGTTAAAATATTGAAATAGGCTTGAACATGCAAAATAATAATTATAACACTTGATTGTAGTGTCCTATAAGCTATGCTAGGCTAGTGGTAGGCCTATGTGGATTATGCCTACATTAATATTAAAAAAAAAAAAAAAAAGTAATCTCTGTTTGTTTCTTAGATCGTTTATTCTTATTTTTGATTGCACATTTCAGAAGAAAAAAAATAGGAGAACGAAAATTCATCTCGTTTTTCAATGTAAGAGATAAGTGTGACTAGAGACACTAGCTTGACTATGGGAAACGTTCGTGATTTCCGTTGCATACTCCCGCACTCGATATCGACTGGATCTCCGTATTCCTAACCAACAGTCAATTCCGTGCTATTTCTTCTTTGCTTTCATGTCTTAAATCATAATCGTCTTTATCGACGTCTAACTTGCCCGTTCGAAATATCATCGTTACAGAAGTCGGCAAGGTACGAGCGTAGTAGCGGTATTTTTCTCCCGAGTGAAAGTGCATTCCTCTTGTATTGTTTGGGCTTCGAAGATAAAGGAAATCTGTGCTATACCACTCGCGCCAACATGCTCGTATGTTTCGAAGATTGCGCAAGTAGGCCTACTGTTACATCGCATAGAAACGCAGTTCAGTCTTCTCGTATCTCAATGATTTCGTCTTAATGCATTGCGTCGCATCAGAGCTCGGCCGCGTGAGTGTTAGCACGCTGTAGGCCTACATCATTAGTCTTCAGCCGCGGTCCGCTCGCTCGCTCGTGCATGTAGCGAGGAATCGATATGGAAGATGATGTATCGATCGCTAAGCGTCTGCGCTCTAAATTCCTTTTCTGCCTTGAATAATTCTTGACGCAGTTCAGTCTCCTCGAGTCTCAATGATTTCGTCTCAACGCATTGCGTCGCATCAGAGCTCGGCAGCGTGAGTGTTAGCACGCTGTACATCGTTAGTCTTCAGCTGGCGTCGGCTAAGTTCAAGCTCGCTCGTGCATGTAGTGAGGAATCGATATGGAAGTTGATCGATCGTATCTCTCGCTCAGCGTCTGCGCTCTAAATTCCTTTTCTGCCTTGAATCATTCTTAACAAGCTTATGACGCAGTTCAGTCTTCTCGAATTTCAATGATTTCATCTTAACGCATTGCGTCGCATCAGAGCTCGGCCGCGTGAGTGTTAGCACGCTGTACATCGTTAGTCTTCAGCCTCCGTCGGCTAAGTTCGAGCTCGCTCGTGCATGTAGTGAGGAATCCATATGGAAGATGATCGATCGTATCTCTCGCTCAGCGTCTGCGCTCTAAATTCCTTTTCTGCCTTGAATCATTCTTAACAAGCTTATGACGCAGTTCAGTCTTCTCGAATTTCAATGATTTCATCTTAACGCATTGCGTCGCATCAGAGCTCGGCCGCGTGAATGTTAGCACGCTGTACATCGTTAGTCTTCAGCCGCGGTCGGCTAAGTTCGAGCTCGCTCATGCATGTAGCGAGGAATCGATATGGAAGATCGATCGCCAAGCGTCAGCGCTCTAAATTCCTTTTCAGTCTTGAATCATCCTTAACGAGCTTATGACGTCTTTTTCATAGGTTCTTAATGTCGCTTTACCAAAACAAATAGAAATAAATACTTGAGAATTTTAGAATTCCCTAACGCTAAATGCGGGGTTTGCCGTAATGCGAATTACGTTAAATCGAATATAAAATTGCATTGCACTTATGGAATAATTTTTGGGACTTGAAATTTTTTCCGTTAAATGCGGGTTTACGCTAAATCGAGGTCACGCAAAATCGGGGTTATACTGTAACTAGCCAGTCACAGGCAGCTAATCAAATCGATATATATCATGACGAATCGAAGTTCGGTCACGATGTAGCGAACAACACTCGAGTTCGTGATATATCGATTTGAATGGCTGCCTGTGATTGCCTAGTTTAAGTGATTTCTCTTCTCACCGCCAGATAGCTGTAGCGCAGCACTGAAACTTCAAGTCGGAAGTAATGGTGGCTCTACTATACCAGTGATTAAGGGGCCCTGAGCCGAGTTTTGGCATTGCTTCCGCCTCTAATCCACATAGGGGCATGTCGAGGCCCACTGGGTTGGATTCCTGGTTAATGCAGGGGAGGTGATAAGTCGTGTCCAATGGTTCAGATTCCACGTAAAATACAGAGAGGTTCCATGAGATGTCTTAGAATCACAAGCTGAAGAGTCACATAAAACTACAAGCTTCCTTTGTTGCTTTCCTTCTTTCCAGTCCTAGCTCTTGTGTTCTTCTGCTCTCCATTCGTCAATGTTTTGGAAATTGCCCATATTTATTAGTCAAATTGAGGAAAAAACTCTGTCAATCAATACATTTTTTTTTGCCACTTTGTTAATTTGGGTACATGTTTTGTAGCCCTCATGGCCCTTTGTCTGCCCTATCGTGTCCAATAGCAATTATACCAATAGATCAGTGTACAACATTATTCCATTAAGTAAAACACATGCTAAAATAAACATAAAACACAACATATTAAAAAATACTTGAAAACACTGTAAAAACATCTCGTAAAATCCGTGACGGGCTCGAAACATGTACCCTAATTAACAAAGTGGTAAAAAAAAATATTGTATTGATTGACAGAGTTTTTTCCTCAATTTGACTTAATAATTTTACTGTCAATACGGACCTAACTGATTCCATTATGAAATCGAGCAAAGTTGCCCATATTTTGTAATGAAATTTTATTCTTGTCAATCTGAATTATTTTGTACTGCAAGGCGTAGGTATCGGGGAAAGGATGATGAGGGTGACGAATTTTGCAGATACCTACCAGATGATTGGTAAAGAGCAAGTGTTGACCGGGAGGGTGGGGGGTCGGGTCGGTCAGGATAGACCAGGAGGCTAATTCAAATGAATGTCTGACTAGGCAAGGGGCCCGTGGTTCCTATAGGTATAAGATCAGATAGTTTACTGCAGAAGAGAAGCATAAAATTCTGACGGAAACTGAAGGAAGTGGAAGCACCTGACTCATGGCCATTTGAACTTGACTAAACTTTTAATATGATATAAGGGACTATATATAGTAATTAAAAAAGATTACACAAAGAGCATACCTTTTTATTTGCTTCATTCTACTTAATTTTTAATTTTCATGAAAGCAACTTTGGACACATTACACAGTGGCATGACAAACACGCAGGAATACGATACTTACGTTTTGAAACCTGAGCATGCCATGGGATACAACAAAGGGCAGAACAAAGAGTTTGGGGCAGACAACACATTCAATTTGCAGTGTGCTAGTTAGAACTTCTAAAGATAGGTTATGGACACATTTTTATACATTTTGTGAACTCGACTGCCTGAAGGGTATGGCACGGCTGGATGTGTGATTGGTAGACAGAGTGGTGCAGTGTTACTAATGTGGTATATTAGCCAAACATTGCGACATTCCTCGTGACTTGTCAGTGTTGGCCACAGTGGTGCTGTGACAGTCTGCTGTAGAAGCTTGAAAAGTGCACAGAAACCAGAGATGTTTCTTTATTTTTTTATTGTGTCAACTGTACAAATTATTTTTTTATTTTCTCTGTACATTCATTGTAATAAAATAGAAATAGTTGTTACTGTCGGAACAATGGTGAAAAATCCTGTAGCCGTAGCTTGTCGCCTCTCCCCTGCATCCCGTGTAATTTTAAGGGGAACTACTGATTTGGGTGCGCACACAACATTTGCATGTGATATCAGTGAGCTGAATATTGAAATATTGTGGAGAATATGCAAAAGAATTAGGACTTGGTTATGCCTTGCCTTCTACTTTCAATAAAGTAAAGATTGGTTTACTGACCTTACTTCACAACAGAAACAAACCTAATGAGAGGCAGGGATCGATCCAATGCTCATCAGGAGCACAGGCAGCAACTTGCAATTAACCTGTAGAGCCACATTCTCTGGTGGATCTTGTTGATCATACTTCTTCTTCTTCTGCTTTTACGGCCTCATTGGACCACTTCAGTCAATCATTTCTTGGTCCTCTTCTTCAGTAAGTTTTCTTTCCGAGTTGCCCCGTAGCTTTTCATTCGCTCTGATCTTCTCAGGCGTTCCTCATCTGCAAATACCCTTTTTACTGTACAACGTTTGTCTATTTTTGCCTGAAATCTTATTTTTATATCTTTTTTTTTTTGTTTGTTTTGCAAGTCATCCAAGGTTATTTCTTTCATATCTTCTCTAATTTCCTTAAACCATCCTACTTGTTGTTTCATATTCCAAAGTTTCACTACAATTTTTCTAGATAACCTGGTTTCTGGTGTCCTCAAGATGTGACCAAAAGAAGAAATCCGTTTCTTCCTAATAGTATCAGTGATGGGCTCCAGTTCTCTGTATACCACTTCATTTGGTACTATCCGCCACTGTCCATCTTTCTGATGTTTTTTATTTATGTATTTTCTAGCTATTCTTCTTTCTACTTTTAAAATTTTGTCGATTCTGTTTTTCTGAGTAACTTTAAAAAGAGTTTCGCTTCCATATGTCACCTCAGGTTGAACTTCTTGTAATATTTTAATTTTGTTACGATTGATAGACGTTTTCTTTTATATGTAGACCATGTTAATTTTTAGGCTTTCATCTTTGTATTAGTTCTTTCTTGCCATGCAGGTTTCTCATCCAAGTTGTAAGTTATAATTTCTCCTAAGTATTTAAATTGCTTCACTATTTTAACTTTCTTGTTATTTACTGTTATGTGATTGATTACAAGTGGATTTGCTAGTCTTTTCAAATGATATCTGAAGTCCAATTTTTTGTGCTATATTTTGTAGGCTTATTCTTTGATTTCTGGCTTCTTGAATATTATTAGCCAGTAATGCTAAGTCATCTGCGGATCCCAAGCAATCCCAAGTGTATTTGATCTTGCATTAATAATAATATTATCGTATGACCTCGGGTGCCGGGTGCAAGACGGGTGGTATTCGAGTATATACGGTAATGTTATTTTGTTTATAGCCTATTTTAAGTTTCACGTGTTATAAGTTTATAATGTGTGTACGTGGTTATTGTTTAATTGTTATTGTGTTTCATAATTTTATAACTTGCTACTGCTAATTGTTAAAGACTATTGCTTCAATTTTTATTTATGGGGAAAATTGAAAAATAAGGTTAATGCAACAAACCCTCTCACTCTAGATCAGTGGTTCCCAACCTTTGTCAGCTGACGTCCCCCTTTTCAGATACGGGAGGTCATCGCGCCCACCTCCTCTGCCCCCAACCCCCCTCCCCACCACTCATCGCTTCTATAGCCTCTTCGATTGACGCGGAGGATATAGACCTAACCTAATAACACTACAGTACATAATGGAATAGGCCTATCTATTACATATTAACTTCATTTTAGCACAATACAAAGAACACACTTTTACAACAAATCCTTAAATTAGTCAACAAATGTCAGTGAGAGGGTTGACACTGTTTTTTCTTGGTAAGATTCGGTATGCTTGGTTTGATATTTGACAGAGCACAGCGGAGATCACTTGCAACATCAAGCCGACAGCGCTGCTTTGTTTCTATGGCACTCGGCGTTGAAAATTCTGACTCGCATAACTATGTCTTCGTCATTTCGCTCATATTGGCCCGTATTGACGCAAATTGAATACAGTAAAGTTACAATTGTGCGGAATAAATAGTAACTTTACTGTATTTAACTATGTCTTTATCAAACTGTTCAACGCTTCAAAGAATTCACAAAGATATGCCAATGAGACGATAAAATTGGGTTAATTGCTCCTTACAACACAGCAAATTCCTTATTTCGCGGCTCCGCAGAGATTTGTGCCGACAGTTGGCAATTACCAGTGCTTTTGATCATTTGACTTGGTGCGACAATCACTTGGAGAGATTCGAAAAATGTTTATTGTCCAAAATTGTAATATTCGAGTTAAGAAACTTAATTCGGAAATCACTTCACCCCCCCCCGATAAAGCCCCACACCCCCTTAGGGGGGCGCACCCCCCAGGTTGGGAACCCCTGCTCTAGATGAACTCAAACCAAATATCACGAGAGAAATTGAGGCTATCTCGATAGATGAACTAATGCGTGTAAATAAACATTTCCTTGGAAGATCAACATCTTCCGTGACAATGATTTTACCTTGGTTATGTGTTATGTGTGCTTGTTATTTACTTGCGATTCGTACGGGCACTCTCTCGATCCCACGCTCAGTGAGTTGCCATGTGCTCATCCGACTCTCCACGCGCCGTGCCGCGTGGCTGGCACTTTAAGTGACAGACCCTATAGTAGAGAAAGGAGGAACTTATGTGTTGGGACATAATACATTCGAAACAATACCCGTTTGCTCTTCTGGGGCACGTCCCTGCTCATACCGTACAATGACACCCATAAATAGTCTCTGCTCTCCCATAACAAAAAGCATGGCAAAATAAGTGTGTCAACTCATCATCATCATCATCATCATCACCACCAATTTCAGTTTTCCAGCTTGGGCCGGGTTGGAATAAAAATTACACCCCTCCAGTTTTCTCCGTCGGTCCGCCGTCCTTCCTCAACCACTGAACTCCACTCCAGGTTTCATTCTTTCACACCGACCTTCTCCAAATCCATCCACTGTATATCCATCCAGTCATCCGTATATACATCACTTGTTTCGGCATTCTTTCATCATTCATCCTTTTCGCACGTCCGTACCATCTCGATCTGTTCTGCTCCAGCCTATCATTAATCTTCTGTACATTCACCTCCTTCTATTAATGATAAGTAGGGCTCGGAATTTTAGGACTGTAGAAATTCAAGGTGAAGATATAACAATGTTAGAGATAGAAAATGCCATAAAGAAGATGAAGAGTGGGAAAGCAACAGGAGTGGATGAGGTAGCTATAGAGATGATTAACCCTCTTAGTGCCAGGCCCGGGTGCTCACACTATGCCAAGAGTGCCAGACAGATTTAGAGGATTTTGCAGGTTCTCACTCTCTGGACTACATAGTTCACAAATACCATCACTATGACTTATTTTTTATTAAATGCTAACAAGAAGACACTCTTACTGATGAAATAAGTTATGAGTATGACCATGACGAGTGAAAGAGAAAGTGAGAAGACTCGTCAAGTTCAAGCGCGCCCCGCCAGGCAGCGTTGGAGGGGGCAAGTTCCACGCTGCCGGTGTCAGCTCAGCTGGTCTTAGGGATGCTGCTAAGGGAAACAAATGACTTTGTAACTAATACTCTTTTAAAAAGTAATTAGCGATTACAATTAAAATAGCACGGCAAGGCACAATGGAAAATATAATTCACGGAAATAAGAACTATGGTATTAATTACATGTTACGAAAAGCACAGATTCCTGGAGTATTCAGACACAGATTTAAAAAAAAAAACATAATCCCCAGCATATTAAAACAAGCACTCATAAACTACTTACCAATTCATTTTGTCGGCTACTGGACTTTCGAAAGCTTGCGTGAAGACTTGGCGGATGTTCGAGATTGCAAATCTCGGCGGATTTCCTTCGTTCAGAAGAAAAATCGGCACTTTATATAATGATAAACAAGTCTGGGGATAACATCCATGACATGCTGAAGACAACAGCCAGCTCCTGAAGGATCAACTGAAATTGTTTCTATGGAATCGATGCAATCAAAAAATATTTCGCTCCACATCGATTTTGAGTTTAATTTTCCGGTAATTACTTTCTTGGCCTGGAAAAGAATGTCACATACACTTCTCGAAGGACGTGTTAGAAACACTTCATTGTTCACTGAGCCATAGTCCTTTATTTCGGTAAGAACTGAAAATTTATTTAGATTATTGTCACGTAGAGAATGAGCACAAGGCGAACACTTAATAAATTTAGAAGAGTGCTTAACAACATAGCCAGCCAAATGGTACACTAAACACTTATCAATCGAAGAGTTTCGAACTGCGCTGTCAAATTCAGGTACAGAGCTTTCCCAGTCTTCGATATTTACTGCATCTCGAACCACAATTTTTTCCTTAATGGAAGTTTCCACTGATTCCTTCACTGTCTTGTTATGCACTTCCACATTCCGGGCTAATATACGCATCTGATTAACATACGAGGTCAAGATCTGCTCTCGTTTAGGTTCACAATTTCCACCAACATTTAAAGCCTGTTTTATAGGGACGTATATACATTGAAGTAGATGCAAATGAAGGAAATCTATTGTCGATGGATGATCATCTGAACTGAAAGACCGCATAATTCCGCAGTGCCGTTCCAAGGGATCTTGGGTGAGCTTTCCTGTCAACACATACTTATAACCTTTCTCCCAAAGCCATTCACACATCTCCAAAGTACTCTGTAGGGTTACTACTAGTGATTCCAAGGTTCTATTGGAGGCAAAGGTGTTATTGGTAGATCTCACGGTCTGAAGAAAATTAACAATAGCTGTATGAGAAGGTAAACCTTGACGAAGAGCCTGAGACGGAATGAATGCATTGAGTGCATCAGCAACAACATTTATATCACTGGTAAATGTCTCAGTGTCCTCACTACCTTGTAATCCTGCCAGTCCCATTTCTCGATAAAATTTAATACCTTTGGCAACACTGTCACTGAAAAGTTGGAATGCAAGCCTAGCATTCATTCTCTGGAAATATGATGGGTCTAAATGAGCAACTGTCAGCTTGGGGCATGCTCTAAGCCCAGCATACCCTGAGAGATCTTCTTGGAACAGTTCCCTATAAAAATTGAAATTAATAACTTTGTCATTATAGAGAAGTTCTACTTTATTATGAAAGTGGTTTGTTATGCATTTCAATACATGAACGAAGTCGGAGAAAGCCCAGATCTTTCTCGTAACATCTGCAGGATTAAGGATGTGAGGTTGTAGAGAGCTTGTCTTGCCACTAACTCCTAACGATCTCTAGGCCTATTTATTTGTCTGACTACCATCACAAGTAAAGCCAATCACCCTCGCCCCAGCCTCTTCTAACTGCAAAATCACCTGTATTAAAATTTTTGCGAGAATGTCCCCTGGAGTAGCGTTTCTGCTTGCATAAACAGCAACTGGCTGCACCCAATTATGCATGAATGGTACGAACATAAACACTAGAGCGTGATTTGCAAGTACGTTCTTCTGGAGGTCAGGTGTGTGTTCACCTAAATCAACTAATCCATCTACTTTATGAGAAAAACTATTAAACTGGATTTCTTCTCTTAGCTTCACTTCATCGAAAATTACAACACCGTAACATGAATTATCATTCTTTTCTTCCTAAAAATAGTCTGAAATAGCATTTATACTAAGCATATTAACTCCATAAGGACACTTAAGTCCTTTACAAAGTTTTCTCAAGTGACTTTCTGAGGGCAGAGGCAAGAGATTATGTCGCCGACAATGACGAAATCCTTTCGGTGATTTTATTCTCAACAATAAACTCTCTAAAATGAATTCATTGCTGTACCTCATACCATTGGGAGATTTTACCTGGCATTTCTTGAGCATAGTGTCTATTATCATCTTTTCCTTCTTGCTAAGGTGTTTGTTATCTTTGTAATTAAATGCCTGTGAATGTCGAACCTGCTTCTCCAGCAAATTAATTCTCGATTTTGCTGAGTTGAGGCAGGATCTAACGCGAATTAAATTACGGTTAGCATTCTTTAGGCGCCTTTTGAGCAATATTATAGTCTTTTCAGCATCGGTAAGTACACTAGAATGACCCAAATTCTTATCAACATTAGACTGACCTTCTAATGCCTCATTCGTTGCTTCACTCCCATCTTCAATCTTCTTTCTTCTCTTCCTGGTGGTATCGATATTCTTTTTCCTGTTAGGAGCTTTACGGGACTTATTCTCACTTGACAGGTACTTCGGTAAATTAGGGAAAATATGAGGCACTGCTCCAGGACGTAACTTCCACCTCATACGAGAGATTTTCACTTCTTCACCATTCACTATAAAATTATCTGATTTTACTATCAAATCATCAGAGAAATTAATTTGACAAATTCTACTACTACGCATTAACTTCGTATCCTTTCGTGGAATAGCTCTGGCCCATTTTTCAAATTGATTTGTATCTTTCGGTGGTGAAAAAAAATCGTATATCATCAACTACTCGACCATACCCTGACTTACAGCCAGGTACAAAACAATAAGGCATGTTGAACTATTAAATGAACCAAGCCACATAAGAAATAGTTTGAAGTACACAAAACGCTGATGTACACAAGACACAATGAATTTAAGAACTGAAAGCAAAGAAAATTCAATTTAATTCACACAAATATCTCACACAGTAACTTCTCGCGCACTTTCTATGACCCGGCTCAACGGAAACACAGCACTTGTTGGACATAATCGCTTGCAGTGCTTGTAGCGGCGGGACCAGAAACTACCGTGCTAAAATGGCGGAGTCCTCACACTAGGTCCTTCTATTCGTCATGGTATGACACTAAAATGCTCTTAGGTATTTTGGAAAAAAAAAAAATTCCGAAAAATTTTACAACATAAAAAATTAAAATTCAGAAACAAAACAAAAAATATCAAAAAATTCAACTCACAGATATATGATGAGGACTTCTTCAAAATGACCTATTTCAGGTGAATAAACTTGTAAAGTTTCTTATTTCTATGTTGAGCAGTTTAGGAGTTATTTACAATATAATTACACACGACACACAGAAAAAATATTTACAAAATGACGCGCCTCATGCTTTGCCTGTTCTGTGCCACTAACACTCTTGGTTTGCGATGCACAACCCATGGAGTCCCCACAGTTTTGACATATTGTACGAGATCTTCGGACTGGGCCGCCATCTCTTCTACTGCAAACCACACAAACTTTTTCCTTTCGTCCGGGCAGTTTTCGGATTCCTTTCTCAGTAGAAGGCACAGATATTGATGGTGCAGCTTGACAGGAATTTCCATTTTTCACCATCAACCACTCTTTTTCAATATCTTCAATTATAGAGGATGTGAACTTGAGACGCGACATCTTGTTACCAGTAGTGTTTTCCCTATACAACAAATATCCATTCAGGACCATCCGTGCAAATATAGAAAACGTAACTTTCTTCCAGTATCTGAGTGTTCGTCTCTCATCTAGGTAAGTATAAATCATCATATCGGATACGTCTACATCCCCCATAAAATCATTATAATTATGAACAATAAGTGGTTTTAATTTTGCCTTCTCTTGTTGGTGTCTTGTGATCCTTTTTGTTTTATTTTCAGCGATGGCATCAGTTGACAACAATAAAACTGGTTTTGTTTTAGATTGCTTTTCCCTGATTTGTAAAAATAGAGGTTCCGGTACTGTGGGCTACCGGGTGGTGGTGGGAGGGGGGTTATTTATTTATCGTATGACTTTTAGTGCCGGGAGTGTCCAAGGACATGTTCGACTCGCTCGAGTTGTGTAGCTGCTTCAAGCGGACACCCATAGGGTGAGCTACAAATTCCGTTCAATTTCAAGTAGTTCCAACTTTCGCTACCAGATGACAATGATTCCTAGTGATGAACGTTGGAACTTTGATAGAGCGTTCCAACGAAATCTAACCTAAAAATTTAGCTTCACACAAATCAGGTCTGTGGAAGGATATTTTACATGCCATAAATCTGACATGGGACATGGGACCGCCGGCTTTACTTCCCCTCTGAAGGAAGGCATCTTGAAGGATTTTAACGCTCTTAAAAATCCGAAGACTTCGGCCGGGTTTGAACCTATCCTAGGCACAGCAGTTCAGCGTGCTACCAACTACACCACCGAAGCCGCTGGGAGGGTGGGGGCTTTATGGAATATTGAAACATAAAGTTCTAAAATCAATATTTCTACTCTTTTGTGAACCCTTTAAAAATTAATCAGTGGACAAAATAGCAATCTTATTTTGCTTGCAATTTTAGATTAAATTAAGTCTGCTGTAGCACCATTTATCAAAGACCAAGTTGACCTTGACCTACAACTAACGTCCCACAGTTCTAAAAATTAAGTTATATATTCGACTGTTCCCCCAATAAGAGGTTTCGGTACAGCGTACCGGTGCGTACCGTCACAAATCTAGCCCTGCCTGAACCCACTAATCAAAACCTCGTTGCTTCTGTAGTATTTGGTCTCCCCAACATTGTACTTTCCCTCTAAAGCACTAGGAATGCCTTTCCTGTTCTTACGAAGTGTGTCTGTTCTCAAAAAGGTAACGCGCCAAGGGTATACTTGCAAAGGAGTTGTCTGTGAATACATGGTATCCTTTCATCAAGTAATTGCCCAGACTTGGTAATTTTGACACGACGACATGACCAATGCCATATTTCTTTATATCCTTGTCTTCCCTACTTTTAGCTCCTCGGTAACAGTAAAATCCTAAACAGTAATGGATTACTGAATCGCAGAGCATCCAAAACTTGATTCCCCATTTATGATGTTTTTTTTATTAGGCAAATACTGAGTTAATGCTGAGTGACTTTTGGTGCCATTTGAAGATTCATCTACACTAAGTTGTTGGTGTGGAGTGTAATGGTATCGGAATACACGATTGGCATTTTCAACAATGGGATCGAACCTGGTACATGGGTTGTAGTCCGGGTGACCAGGTGGTGAAAGATTGTCATTGTTCACAAGATGGAAGAATCTCAAGATCAATTGGAACCTGTTTCTTGAGAACATATTTCGAAACCATAGAATATAACAGGAGTTTTTGACCCAATAAGAAAATATGCTCGGCCTTCTAGTTATACCCATTTCCAGCAAAACAGCAACGAAAGCCTTCATCTCAGTCAATGTTACCGGACGCCACTGCTGTGCCCTGGCATGTGGTGACAAGACATGACTTCTCAAAAATTGATTAGCATATCTGTTTGTCTCTGTAGTAATAAGATTCCACAATTGAGCCGTGAAAAACAAATAAAAATACGCTATAGGTTTCGCGTCTGAAGAAGGGGCGTGTTCGGGCCGGGAGTTTCATAATAACCAGGTGAGGGTTGGTATTTTGCATCCTGACCTACCTGAACTTCACAGAAAATTGGAAATTGTTACTGTGGGATGTTGTTACAGCCGTCATCATCATCGTCAGTACTGTCATTCGGATGGTCATTACCGCTTACAGTAGCACTGTCGCTTTTGCTATTTACAATCGGAGAACGAGCACGCGGCCGGGTATTTACAGGAAAATCGCCGTTATTACTCCGGTTAACACTTTCACTTTCCTCTTCCTCACTTGTTGGAGGAATGAAATCCTCATCCGAGTCGTCATTATCCTCTTCTTCACTTAAATTATTCACATACATAGCCAGTTCGTCATCGTCAACAAAATCACTTCTCTCACTAGTCGCCATTTTACTTACTCAAGTGGCATGGAGATCATACGTCGTGGATTAACACGGATTTCAGAAATTCGCAGCACGTTAACTAATGCATTTACGCACTACCTAGCGACGTAGTTAAAAACTATTGATCTTTCTCTATGGACTCGAAACATAAGATGTTGCCATCTGATGGCCCAAGCTGAACTAATTCGTATAGAAAAGCGTGCTATTCAAACGACGATATATCGTGGTTGGCACTTTAGGCATATATACGGAACAACGATATATCGTCTGGTGCTCTATGGGTTAAGGCAGCTGGACCCATAGGGATGCAATGGTTGTACAGATTGTTTCGGGTGATATGGCAAAATAAGGAAGTACCAGAAGAGTGGGGTAAAGGTCTAATAATCCCGGTCTTCAAGAAGGGAGATAAAAAAGACTGTAACAACTACCGAGAAATCACCCTCATCTCACATGTGGCAAAGGCATTTGAACGGATGCTCGAGGGACGACTGAGGATGGTAGTGGAAAAGGAAATGGAGGAAGAACAATATGGATTTCGAAGAGACAGATCAACTTTTGATCTTATTTTTACGATGAGGAATGTGATGGAGAAAGGATGGGAATACAGAGGATTTGGTGACGACCTTTATAGATATTGTGAAGGCATATGATAGTGTGCCAAGACTACTGGTTAGGGATGCATTGATAAGGAAAAAAAGTAGGTAGAGCTGAAGTGGAAATGATTAAAGCCATGTATCGTCAGTGTGTCGGTAGCGTGAAGACCAAGATTGGACAAACAAACTGGTTCAATGCAGAAACGGGTCTCCGACAAGGGAGTGTATTGTCCCCCTTACTTTTCCTCACTGTCGTGGATGGAATCCATAAACGAGTGAAACTGAAAATGGGAAGCAAAGGGACGAAGGCCTTACTCTTCGCTGATGATATAGTGATATGGGGGGGACGATGAATTGGAAGTCCAAGAGCAAGTAAATGTTTGGAACCAGGAGATAGAAGAGCATGGAATGAAAATCAGTGTGCAGAAGAGTCAGACGATGGTGATGACAAGAAATATGCGAGATGGTAGGGGGAATATTGCAGTAGATAGAAAACCATTACAAGTTGTGAAAAGCTTCAAATACTTAGGGAATGTCCTAACAGATGATGGAAGGATAAGTGAGGAAGTTGGTAAGAGGATCCAACAAGCAAATGGGTTTTACCAGAGTGTGAGGGGTCTGCTGTGGAACCAGGAAGTTTCGGAGAAATGTAAAAGAATCTTGTATTCAACATGTATGCAGCAGGCACGTGGACAACTAAACGGGAGGAAAGTAGAATCCAGGCAGCTGAGATGAAGTTGGAAAGATCCGCAGAGACAAAATCAGAAACAAGGAAATTAGGAAGAAAACAGGATTCCCAAAGTTACAAGACAAAATCGAGATCAGTAAGCTAAAATGGTATGGACATATGATGCGAATGGGAGAAGACAAGAGTCTCGAAGAGATTATTTGCTGAGGAAGGCGCCAAAGTGGAAGGATGAGGTGGATGGATGCAGTGAGGGAGAGCGTTGAGAAAAGAGAAGTGAAAGTGGAGGATGTACTGGAAGAGGGACGAGAGTGGTGGAGAGACAGACGAGTATGGAGGTCCTTGATTCACACATCGACCCTAGGACATAAAAGACATAATATTTACATTTCTTTAAATCAGTATGCTAGATTTATCAGTTTATTGCATTTTTGTTCTGTGTTACTTCAACAGGGATGGTTGGTTCCTCAGGGGCTGCGACAACGCGGTCATGTAGCCCCGTGTACTTTGGGTGTGTGTAGAATCTGTCTGATAACAGGTGTTAATTGCGATGGCTGTATTAGTGTGTGTATCTGTTTTTAATTCAAGTAAGGACTGCAACTTTGAATTTTTCAAATAGTTCCTACTTTTGCCGCCAAACGCCACCATCAGCGACTACGAGGCCTAGTGCAGAACTTAGCTACTAGGCGCCACCGCAGTCGGCTCTTGGCAACAAGTTTAGGAACCTAAGAGTGTTGTTTACATTCTTAACCTATACAATTTAGCTTCACACAGGTGTAATTAGTGAAAGGATCTTTAACATGCCATAAATCTATGACATGGGACCGCCGGCTTTACTTCCCTTCCGAAGGAAGGCATACTGAGGGATTTTTAACGTTCTTAAAAAATTGGACGGCTTCGGCCGGGTTTGAACCCGCTATCTTGGGCATAAAAGCTTAGCATGCTACCAACTACGCCACCGAAGCTTCAACGGGAAAGAACTCAAAATCTGGACCCCACTAATAATGTGTTGAAAGATGGAGACTTATCTGAAATTGTGCAATGTCTACAAGCTGCTCTATTTGGGTATAAAAAACATCCGTATGTGGCACCACTCGCAAATCAGTAATATCCAGATATTTGATTGTTATTTGAGGACCTTTTATAAAAGGAGATTGACATTGTGTTCAAGGTTACATATAGACAGTGCTTTTTTTCTAAAAAGAATTTAAGAGGTACTCTCGGTTATAGTCTACAAAACATCACATCTTGCAATATTCGGCAATTTGCCAAGTCCGCTCATTTTCTGTGTTTGAATCATTAACTTTCAGGAAGAGAAGGTTAAGTTAGATCTAAAAACAAAGATACTAGAATTCACAGGAAAGAATAATTTTAAAAATTTATGGGACAGAACAGCGAGACATCTTCCCTTCACTGTTGACCGGCTGCAATATCAACAATCTTATACTAGGTGAAAGGTCGCGGCAGCTGATCTGCCGTATGTTAGGGCCAGCAATCTAAACTTTCCACTGTTCAAGAACTTGTATTTTTTAAATTTGAAATTAAATATTTTGTTTGAAAGTATTATTGACGTCCGAAACGGGGGAGGAGCTTACGGTCAGCTGTTTGCAATATGGCGGCGATATAGTGACGTGAGTAATTGGGTGTGCGTTTGTTATGGCTTCAAATTTATGATGGCAAAACACTACATATTTCCTTTCATTGATAGAAATATTTTTATAATCAATTTAAATGCAGTGCCTAATTACTACCAGTTAAAAATATTACCCACATGTAGATAGTTAATTTACTGTCTGCTGTTACATATATGAAGCCTGTGCTTGGGATCCTAGCGGTATCGATGTTTTTATTAATTTCACAATATATTTATCTCGCATAACACAAAGGACGACTCCCTGATAATAAATTGAATCAAGCAACTTGAATTTGCATGAATGTTTTGGGTTCAAAGAAGCGTTACTTGGGATGCTCAAATCATACTTCAATATTGCAAATATTGACCTACATACTTGCTGTTCAAAGGCAAGAATGTTAATTTATTAATCTCTTGCCACGGGCAAGTTAAAATGGAGACATCCTCTTTATCAATATATTTAATTAAATATTTAAAATACAGATATTTAACAAAGCTGGAGTCTCCATTTGAACTTGTCATAAGCAAACGGAACAGATCAAAAAATACACTTTAAGCCAAATCAAATTCACTCCTCAGCTCGACATAAACCATAATACCAATTAAAACCTATACAAAACATACTCTCCTTACTGTTGTACAACTTTCAAACCATCTATTCGCACTCAAAACTGTAAAACCCTGAAATGGGAACTAATTAAAGTTAGAATAGCCTAGGCCGATCCGGTCTCCTGCTACATTACCGCATATGTATACTTAACATCACTATAACTTCAAAAATACGGCTAAGTGACCTATCTGCCTGAGTAGTATAGGTGTTGCCGGCCTGCCTGGGATGATGGGTCACCAAACCGGTACTTAAAACTAAGATTTTACATTTTAATTAACTAAATTCAACAGTAGGGAAATTATAGCCAAAAACACAATCTAAGCCAAATGATACTTCAATGACCTACATACTTGCTGTTCAAAGGCAAGAATATAAATTCTCTGGCAAATTAAGGCTAGGAACAGCATTTTTCTTAAGTTTTCTAACCATATTGTCAATCGGAAGAACCCCTAAAATAAATTTACGAAGAGCGGATTACATTCTTTGTACGGCACTGAAGTAATAGGCTATAAGTTTATCAGTATTTTTGATGTAGCTAAATCCATGTGAATACAAATTATAGACAATAACTATCAATAATCAACAGTATCTGTGGAACGAATTCGTCTTCACAAACATGCAGACTGCACACTGTCATGTAACATGTACGGTAACACGTTTTCCAATTGACAGCGCCGAAGCCCATCTTTCTCTCTGAACTTTTTGTACAGGAAAGTAGTGAAGATATTTCGTAGCTGTTTTACACGATTTGCAACCGTATACAGAGCAGTACCTCCTCGAATTTGATAAATTTCCTTCTGTTTCCATCACGACGTCAATGCTTCACCATCTAAATAAATCTCACCAGTCACAATGTTACAGCTTCAACATTCTGCCGCGTGGCTGCGCCATCCAACTTTTCTGACGTCAATAGGATTTATTTTATTTTTTGTTTTACTTATTTAGGCTCTTTCTCCACCTCAAAATTTTAAAATGTATATATATATATATATTCTTTTTATGGTGACTTAGAAGAATGATGAGACTGGGAGGGAGGCTCTCTCTCCACCCACACCTGCCTGTCGTCATTTGTTTCTGCATCCTACATAAAGCTTGTGGTTTATAGTGTTTGTGAAACGAAGTTCACTTTGGCAATATTTAATTAGTGGTAAAATATAAAATGGTCTGATTTTGCAAAGTTCTCTGTATAAAGAACAAATGTAATGATGGGGGTCAAAATGACAATCAGCATGGCTCGAGAACACTACGTTGTTATGTTGGTGTTATTCGTACTCCACGACTGTAGTTACTTCCCTCTCATGTGGCCGATAACCTCTTTGTTGGGCCCTTAAAACAACAATTATCATCAGTTCCCTCGTAATACTGTTTTTAACTCCACAAATGGATCAGAGATGAACTGCAAAGACCCATTATTATTACTATCATTAAAATGTAAATTCTGTAATTTTCATTGCCAGACACCACAAATTCTAGATAGAGTGCATCACAAGTAACCTTTAGGTGCAGTGTTGAATGGTGCTAAATGTTGGTTGGTTCTTAAGTTTAGGGGCTGCGACAATGCGGTCATGTAGCTCCGTGTACTTTGGGTGTGTTACCTGTTTTTTAATTCAAGTAAGGACTGCAGACTTTTGAATTTTTCAAATAGTTCCTACTTTTGCCGCCAAACGCTACCGTCAACAACTACCAGTTCAGAACTTGGCTACCAGACGCCACTGCAGTCTGCTCTTGGCAACGAACGTAGGAACCTAAGAGCATTGTTTATATTCTTAACCTATACAATTTAGCTTCACACAGGTGTAATTAGTGGAAGGTTCTTTAACATGCCATAAATCTATGACATGGGACCGCCGGCTGTACTTCCCCTCTGAAGGAAGGCAAACTGACTGATTTTTAACGCTCTTAAAAAATCCGACGACTTCAGCCGTATTTGAACCCACGATCTTGGGCATAGAAGCTCAGCATGCTACCGACTAGGCCACCTGGGGTGCTAAATGTGTGTGTATGTTTGCATGTAAATAAATAAGCGATGTTATAATTATTTTTTGTTTTCCTTTTTAATCTAAAGACCAGTATTTTTGTGTTATTGCTCTAGGATTAAAATGGAATATTTTTAAGTCCATGGTAAGTGAATCTCGTCTTAAGTAAATGAAATTTTGCTCTTCTTTGTTTCCTCAGGAACTCACAACCAGCAGTGAAATTTAAATGATTATTATTCGAGCTGTCTTGAGTTTTTATGGAATGAAATGCTCGATTTATGGCACGATCTGGAGGTGGTGATCACTGACAGGCAAATGCTGGGATGTGGAGCATCTACCTCAAATAATTAGTTACCACAACAAAACAGACAATCCCCTTCTCTTTCATTTTAGTTCCTACTAGCAGTAGTACCCGGCTTCGCCCGGTGGAATGATGATAATGTATCAAAGTCTCCTTAGAAATATAATGGACATAAAATCTAGGTCATTTGCCCCCCCCCCCCCCCCCCAAAAGACAATGAGGGCGTAATATCTAGGTCATTTGCCCTTTTGATAAGGATGATAATGAAAACTACTGTTGAATTGACATGTCAAACTTACAAACTACCTTAATAGAAATACATATTTCAAACTTCACAGGCGAGGAAGACTTATTGTGTGTGGTGATTAATGGTGTAATGGGCGTAACATCTAGGTCATTTTCCCTTATGATGAGGATGATGAGGGAAACTACTACCTGTATTGAATTGACACTTCAACTTATAATGTACACAATGTACTGTAATAAAAATAAATATGTTAAAAATCACAGTCGAGAAAGAGTTTATGCGGCGGTGATTAGTGGAATGATGCGCGTAACATCTAGGTCATTTGCACTTATGACGATGATAATAATAAGGTAATGAAAAAATGACTACTAAACGAACATGGTGTAATTTACAACTGTTATAGGTAATTCAGATGTCTAGCTTCGATGTCTTCCAAAGTCTTAACCTTATTTTCTGGCTTAGGTCTGTACTTGATGCGTCTAGTGAAAGAGCTTATGGCGTACTGCTCGGCAAAGAAAATTGGTCCAAGCTGCACGAACCTGAGATGATCGTAGATGATGACGAAATATGATGACACACGTTCAGGGTTCCCCGTCGTATTTAGATTGGCCGGGGAATCACGCACTCTTTCGCAACACCACAGTGGCTTGAGCAACGGCCCTATGCTGGCATCAGTATAGACAGCTCTGGAAAGTCCTCTCATGTCACCTCGCGATGAATCAGCAAGCTATTCTCACAACTGCCCCCCCCCCCCGCCCCCAGAGTCTCGCAACTTGTGGGACGTGGGTTGGCGACCACCGGACCCCAGCTGAGTCTGACATCGCTTCTACTTCCTGGTGCCAGGCTCCTTTCAGTTCTCTTTCCTGTCGGCCTCCCTTGGTCAACTCTTGTTCTCTTCCGACCCCGACTGCATTAGGGCATCCGAGGGCTAGGGAGTCTTTCAATTTCCCGGTTAAATGGCCGTTGTCACATCTTTCCTGATGCCCTCATTCTTCGAGGGGTCTGCCTTCTATTCCGTTTCATTATATCTCCTGTCTTCTGCTCAAGGCCCTCAAAGAGGCAGGGTGTGTGTAGCACCACCATTTCTGGTACACCCTCAAGGGCTCATGGCGGGTGAGATAGGAAGCTGGCAACCCCGAGGGATTCATTCCTGAGCTAAATGCAGGGAATGGAGAGGTATGTCAGAAATTTAAAGTGGACAGTGATAATCGTTGGGTTCCAAAGAGTAAGTATACAAATTTTGATCCAGATTGGTGAAACGATGTAGATTTGTGACAAAGGGTCTAAATACAGGGAATGGAGTGCTCTGTCCGAAAGTTCAAGCAGACAGTGTTACTGGTCGGGTTCCAAAGGGTAAGTAACTTACATAAAGATTGGTTGAGATGGGTGAAACTATGTAGATTTTTGCCAAAGAGCCTAAATGCGGTAAATGGAATGGTCTATCCGAAATTTCATGTAGAAAGTGTTACACGTCGGGTTCCAAAGGGTATGTAAAATTTGGCTCAGATCGGTGAAACAGGGTGGATTTTGCCAAAGGGCCTATATGAGGAAATGGAGTTGTCTGTCCAAAGTTTTAAGTGGACAGTGTTACTCGTCGGGTTCCAAAGGGTAAGTATACAAATTTAGGTTCAGATCGGTGAAATGATGTAGATATGTGCAAAAGGGCCTAAATGTAGGGAATGGAGTAGTCTGTCCAAAATTCCAAGGGGACAGTGTTAGTCATCGGGTTCCAAAGGGTAAGTATACACGTTTTGTTTTCGATCGGTGAACGATGTAGATTTGTGCCAAAGGGCCTAAATGCGGGGAATGGAGTGGTCTGTCCGAAATTTCGAGTGGACAGTGATACTTGTCGAGTTGCAAAGGGTAATTATTTGAGATCGGTGAAACGGTGTAGTTTTGTGCCAAAGGGCCAAAAAGCAGGGAATAGTGTGGTCTGTCCGAAATTTAAAGTGAACAGTGTTACTTGCCGGGTTCCAAGGGGTAAGTATGTAAAATTTGGGTCAGATCGGTGAAACGGTGTAGATTTGTGACAAAATGCCTAAATGCAGGGGTTGGAGTGGCCTCTCCACAATTTCAAGCAGACCGTGTTAGTCGCAGTGTTCCAAAGCGTAAATATACAAATTTTGGTTGAGATCGGTGAAACGGTGTAGATTTGGGCCAAAGGGCCTAAATGCAGGGAATGGAGTGGTCTGTCCGCAATTTCAAGCAGACAGTGTTACACGCAGGGTTCCAAAGGGAAAGTATACAGATTTTGGTTCTGATCGGTGAAACGGTGTAGATTTGTGCCAAAGGGCCTAAATGCAGGGAATGGAGTGATTTGTCCGCAATTTCAAGCAGACAGTATTACTCGCAGGGTACCAAAGGATAAGTATCCGAATGTTGGTTCTGATCGGTGAAACGGTGTAGATTTGTGCCAAAGGACCTAAATGCAGGGAATGGGGTGGTCTGTCCGAAATTTTAAGTGGACAATGTTACTCGCAGGGTTCCAAAGGGGTAAGTATACAAATTTTGGTTCAGATCGGTGAAACGGTGTAGATTTGTTCCAAAGGGCCTAAATGCAGGGAATGGAGTGGTCTGTCCGCAATTTCAAGCAGACAGTGTTTCTCGCAGGGTACCAAAGGGTAAGAATACGAATTTTGGTTCTGATCGGTGAAACGGTGTAGATTTGGACCAAAGGGCCTGAATGCAGGAAATGGGGTGGTCTATCTGAAATGTTAAGTGGACAGTGTTACTCGCAGGGTTCCAAAGGGTAAGTATACAAATTTTGGTTCAGATCGATGAAATGGTGTAGATTTGTGCCAAAGGGCCTACATGCAGGGAATGGAGTGGTCTGTCCGCAATTTCAAGCAGACAGTGTTTCTCGCAGGGTACCAAAGGGTAAGAATACGAATTTTGGTTCTGATCGGTGAAACGGTGTAGATTTGGACCAAAGGGCTTGAATGCAGGAAATGGGGTGGTCTGTCCGAAATTTTAAGTGGACAGTGGTACTCGCAGGGTTCCAAAGGGTAAGTATACAAATTTTGGTTCAGATCGATGAAACGGTGTAGATTTGTGCCAAAGGGCCTAAATGCAGGGGATGGAGTAGCCTCTCCGCAATTTAAAGCAGACTGTGTTAGTCGCAGTGTTCCAAAGGGTAAATATACAGTGAAACGGTGTAAATTTGTTCCAAAGGGCCTAAATGCAGGGAATGGAGTGGTCTGTCCGCAATTTCAAGCAGACAGTGTTTCTCGCAGGGTACCAAAGGGTAAGAATATGAATTTTGGTTCTGATCGGTGAAACGGTGTAGATTTGGACCAAAGGGCCTGAATGCAGGAAATGGGGTGGTCTGTCCGAAATTTTAAGTGGACAGTGTTACTCGCAGGGTTCTAAAGGGTAAGTATACACATTTTGGTTCAGATCGATGAAACGGTGTCGATTTGTGCCAAAGGGCCTAAATGCAGGGGATGGTGTTGCCTTTCCGCAATTTAAAGCAGACAGTGTTAGTCGCAGTGTTCCAAAAGGTAAATATACAAATTTTTGTTGAGATCGGTGAAACGGTTTAGATTTGGACCAAAGGGCCTAAATGCAGGTAATGGAATGGTCTGTCCACAATTTCAAGCAGACAGTGTTACTTGCAGTGTTCCAAAGGGTAAGTATACAAATTTTGGTTCAAATCGGTGAAACGGTGTAGATTTGGACCAAAGGGCCTAAATGCAGGGAATGGGGTAGTCTGTCCAAAATTTTAAGTAGACAGTGTTCCAAAGGGTAGGTATACAAATTTTGGTGCAGATCGGTGAAACGGTGTAGATTTGTGCAAAAGGGCCTAAATGCAGCGAATGGGGTGGTCTGTCCGAAATTTAAAGTTGACAGGGTTACTCGCAGGGTTCCAAAGGGTAAGTACACAAATTTTGGTTCAGATCGGTGAAACGGTGTAGATTTGTATACATAACAGACAGACAAACTTTGTGCTTTATATATATAGAAGATAGATAGATAGATGAATCTGGGTCTAGTCTATGTAGCTGCTGGTTGCTCTATTTCCCCTTTCATTCTTTTGCAAGTTTCTCTGAACCAGAGCCATCAAGTTGAAAATATTAAGCAGGAAGACCACCTATTCAATCTCAAATTCAGAGTAAGTGTTATAAAATCAGAAAGTCTTCAGCCATCTTGGGAAATAGTTTATTTAAATTCAGAAATGGTAATTTAGAATTCGGAATGAGCCAAGTTTTCCATAACTACATTGTTACAACACATTTAACCTACAAAAACATTAATAAACAATTAATGCACACGAGTATCTGCGTTTTTTCAAATCTAGTGCTGCCATCTACGATGTGCACACAATCCAGACACAGTGTTTTGTTTTCAACCTTACAGTTCAGTTCATTTTGTGTCGGGTCAAAAGTACCATGTAAATAAATACTCGTTGTGTAATCGACTTTGCCCTGAGCCTGTTCCACTGATATACATAAATACAAATGTTTTTCTTCCCTAGAACACACATACTGCACAAATATCCTCTCAGCTAATTTCGATCCTAGTAACCAATGAAGAATTTAACATTTATGCCAAGGATTTCATAAAAGATGTCATCACCTTCAGATAGAGATGGAGATAAGACTTAAGGCTATCTAGAAATAGTCCCCTGGTTTCTACGTAACTCTCAAGGAAATTTCAATCTACGAGCAAATTAGAATATCCTGGAAACCATATTCTCCAATGTATTTCTGCTCTATTCTGCTAGATTCTTGACCTATATTCTGCACAAGGATTACAGAATGCCAGGGAGGAAGCAGCGTACAACATTCAAGCATTTCTGAATAGGAATTTAAAAGACAATATGTATGGTTGGCAGAGTGGGAGGGGGGGGGAGAAAAAAGAAATGACACCTGCTGTGCCCAAGGTTGCAGGATAAATACATTTAAAGATCCCTTCGGGGAAAAATTGCGGCACCCTGCGTCTCAAACCTAAATAGTTAAAAGGGATATAAAACCAATAACATTCTTCTTCCTTTGCTTTTATGGCCTCATTGGACCAATTCAGTCAATCACTTCTTGGTCCTCTTCTTCTTCCGAGTTGCCCAGTAGCTTTTCATTCGCTCTGATCTTTTCAGGCGTTCCTCATCTGTAAATGGCGTTTGTCTCTTTTGGTTGAAATCTTATTTTTCAGTCTTTCATTTATTAAATGTTTTGTTTTGCGAGTCACCCAAGGTTATTTCTAATACTTTCATATCTTCTCTGATTTCCTCAATCCATCCTACTTGTTGTTTCATATTCCAAAGTTTCTCAACAATTTTTCTAGATAATCTGGTTTCCAGTGTCCTCATAATGTGACCAAAAAAAGAAATCTGTTTCTTCCGAATAGTATCAGTGATGGGCCTCACTTCTCCGTATACCACTTCATTTAGTACTATCCGCCATTGTCCATCTTTCTGATATTTTTTATTTATGCATGTTCTAGCTGTTCTTCTTTCTACTTTTAGAATTTTGTTGGTTCTGTTTTTCTGAGTAACTTTAATAACATTATTATTTAAAAAAAAAAGGAATTGTGCTGAATTAAATCATGATCAACAGTTCTTATTTTGTGGCATTTGACTTCTTTCATCCAAAATGGAAAATTTTGTGACACGGTACCTGTAGGTATCTAAAATATTGCTAAACATTTGTTTCGGAGTACTGTATTTTCTCTTTTATGATTCATCATCATCAAGTTTCCACTCCAGTTTCCTGGGTGTGGCTACATTTTAGTCTACTGCTCCTTCAAGACTTCACCCCAGTTGATTACCTTGGGTGTGATATCTTCCTTCACTTGGTCCAGCCATCTCCTCTTAGGTCTTCCAACAGGTCTCTTTCCAGTAATCTCAGTATGTAACCATTGTTTTGCAATTCTTCCTTCTGTCATACGTTTGACCTGACCAAGCCATCGCAAACGTGCCCTAGTTATGGTCTCCTTCAGGGACTGATTTATTCCAGCTTCTCATTTCTTACTTTGTCTTTCCTAGTTGTTTGAAGCATGCTTCTTAGAAACTTCATTTCTGAAGTCTGCTGTCATCTTTTTTGGTAGTTGTACATGTTTCCAACCCATAAGTCAATATAGGGACAAAGTATGTTCAAAACAGAGTTTGATTTGATCTTAGCGGCACTTGCTTATTCCAGAGTAGATATCGAACTTGCTGATAGAATTGACTTGATGTCTGAATACAATACGGTTATTTAATTCAAGCTGTATTCTGTTGTCACTTGATATTAAGCATCCAAGGTACTGATACTGGTTTACTGTTTCCAATTGTACACTCTCCAGCATTATATTATCTTTTAACAGACATTGCAACAGTTTTTGTAGCACTTACTTTCAGTCCATATTTTTTCAAATGATCATTCCAGATCTGCCTTTCCTGGACTTCCAGCTCACTATTTCCCCAGATAACTAACTATATCATCTGCAAAAGCAAATGCTTTAAGATCCATATTGGTGTTCTGCTTCACTTTCTTTATGATTTCATCCATGATGGTGATGAATAGTAATGGTGAAAAGGTACTGCCTTGTTGCACTCTTTAGATGTCTGGAACCAATCTGAATATACATTTCCTACTTGAACACAGCTGTAGCAGTCATCGTAAAGCATTTTTCCTCTCTGAATGAGTTCCGTAGACACATTCTTCGTTCTAAGACACTTTATCATTATTATTTAAAACTGGGATCCCCATACCCAAAATTGACACGCTGGATTGTGATCTAGAACTATGCATTCTAGTCCCGTAGAGACTTGGATTACTGGGATAGCATGCCGTGTCTCACCTGTGGGCCTCAAGTTGGATTCCCAGCTCTGTCAGGGAATTTTGAAAATAACATGAATGCCTAGAACAGGGTGCACTCAGCCTTGTGAGGACAATCGAGTAGCTGTCTGACAATGAGGCAGCGCCCCATGGCCGAGGTACTTTGTATGGCTGTAGGGAGGTAACTGGTCTCAGGTCTTGCCTGCAACTCTATCTGAAGGTGATGGGATCTTTTATTAAATCCTTGGTGAAGTTTTAAATTCTTCATTGGTCACTAGGATCAAAATTAGCTGTGAGAAAAGTTGTGGTGATCTGGCAACATTTGATTTGCACCAGTGTTTTGCACTGCAGTCCCTACTCTGTCCAGGCAAATGATGACAGTTTAGCAATTGAGGCACCTAGAATCAAAACCCGCCAAGTTCATTGAACATGAAAAACGAGTTGAAGTTGCCGTTATATGAACTTGCATGCGGGCAATTCAATGGTGCCATGATTTTCCTTCAAAAGACACTATTTCCCTTTGAAAATGGCGGACAAAAACTTGGGGTTAGTTTCAAAATCCACTAGATTTAATTCAACTTCCACCATTGTTAGTTTCAAACCCCACCAAGTTGCTTTCAGCCAATCAGCATATAGAATTGCATTACCCATATGTATGAACTTACAAAGTGTAACCTATTCACAACTGATACTGCTGTTGTATTTTTAATATGCATAATTATAATTCAGGTCATCTTTCTATGCATATTTTAACATTTTATTGTCTTATGGGGACGGTAACCTTCTTGTCATTTGGGGTCCATTTTTATACTTGTGGTCACACTGTCCTTATGCAAGGTTTGGAACTGATGTGTAACTATCTCACAGTCTGTTACTCCTTCACACAAAATGTTATCTCCCGCAGAGATGTTGGGTGGTTCCTCAGTTTAGGGGGCTGCGACAACCTGTCCCTGTGTACTTTGGGTGAATGTAGAATCTGTCTGATAAACGGTGTTAATTGTGATGACTGTATTAGTCTGTAATTCAGGTAAGGACTACAGATGGTCAATTTCAAGTAGTAGTTCCTAATTTTGGTACCGAATACTACCGTAGATGACACCTAGCTGTAAACTTGGCAACTAGATGCCACAGCAACTTTTATCGAACGTTGAAACTTCCCCTCCGAAGGAAAGCATACTGAGGGATTTTTAGTGCTCATAGAAAATCCGATGACTTCGGCTGGCATTGAGCCCGCAACCTTGGGTATAGAAGTTCAGCATGCTACCAATTACATCACCGAAACCGCTTCCCACAGAGTCAGATGGAAAACTGAATATGATCTCATGCAATGGCGTTGTCATGGCAACCTCTGATAGCTCATCCCTCATCAATTTAGAAGCGTTGCCATGGTAACCTCTGATGGCTCTTGGCATTTTCTTATAATTCCGAAATCATTTTTCACATCCCTTGGCATAATGGTGGGTCATATCAAAATTTCTTTCAGACAAAAGTTTTAGGTAATTATTAGAGTAATATTGTACATTTTGTAAGGTTTTGATATTGTGCCTATTAAGAGAGGTATGATTAATGTTTCCCGAAAAACCCACCTTTTTCTACCCCTTTGGTCAATGGTTGGCGCTATCAAAAAACTTTTCAAACATAATTTTTGGCACTTATCCGACACATAGTATGACCTTTGAATGGATTCGATATTTCACGTATTAAGAGAGTTATAACGATATTTCACTTTTTTGTTAAAAGACCCCCATTTTCACCCCTTTCATCCGATTTTGCCCATTAACAAACTCGACCGGGATTTTAAAGTGATACATATTATGTAAAATATTCAAAGTAATTGGTGCAAAATTACGGCAGTTATCTTGTCCACAAGAAACTGATATGTACATAAATTATATATAAACTTTTGAACTGACGTTTTTGTGGTCTAGTGGATGTGAAACGCAAAGGTATGTCGAAATTTTCCGGAAGTCACAACATGGTACCCATTGCAATAGTTAGCTTTCTAATGAAATACATAAAAAATAAACAGGACTAATTTTACAGACATAAAAGTTTTCTTCGAAGCCCCCCCCCCCCGCACCTTAAAATACGAGTAATGGCCACAAAAATACTTTGTTCTGCCGTACTGTATATGCTGTATCTAGAAAAAGAAGAGAATGTATTTAGCCCTCATTTGGTTATTCCACATTGCTCAGTTATCTTAAATGGCATTTGATGGATGACTTTCCTGTTTTAAGACACCTGTAAGGTGTCAGGGGGCGTGCGTAACCTCACTGGATAAGGGCTTGAGCACTGACCCCTTTATTACTAAGGGCGTACCTGCCTATGGTAGCTCTACATCCTTCCAAGTACCTCATTGTTCGATGGTTGATGGCATATTCCCTGTCTTTATTTCTCTTACTCCTTTTCCTTTTAATTATAATTTTGTCTAGCTTTTCTTTTAACCTCCAAGGTTTTCTGGAGTTAAATATATAGGCCTACTGAATTGATCGTTAAATGCAGATGATAACGATGTTACATGCTCCTTAAAACAATGACTACTAGAGGTTACCTCGGCTGGTGAATATTGATCAGTACCAGTAGCCTGCGCTATTGTGAAAGTTTCTTCGACAACAAGCGAAACGCAGTAGAGCTTCTTTTTAACCAGGGCTTGCTTTCGAATATCATCCAGCTAAGTGTTTCCGTTGCATTACCGTAGCTTCCTCACCTGTGTTTTCAAGTTATGTTATGAGGGTTGATTGACAAGTTAGTGATTAGTGTTACTCTACTCATATGGTGACTCGTTTCGCTGCCCATAGTTTCCATTTTCGACTGTGTAATAAATTTTGAAAATTATATATGTGTAATAAAGAATGCCTCCCATGAACCAGACATCTGTGAATTGATGCGGAAAGAAACATGATGATGGTGATAATTGTTGTTCTAACATGTTACCGGGTCCTAATGGTTCGGGTGAAAATGAGAAACTAACTTGCGAACTAGAAGAAAAAAAAAAGGAATTGCCTCAACCCTCGAAGAAGAAGAGACAGGAAAGGGAAAGAGAAAAGAGTCGACGGAAAAAGAAAACTGACCCAGCTCAAGAACTCCTCGGTGTCGCCAACTCTCGACCTCGCCAGCCTATCCCCGTCTCCTTTAGGACCTTGTGCAGAAGGCAGGAGATACCATGACAAGGAAGACGACTGACCCTTTGAAGAATGAGGGTAGGACATGACATGACTCGCTTCAGTAGCCTTAGTCTCCGTGGCGACATAAGCTCCCGTTACGCTTAGTTGTGCGGTTGAGAAATAATTAGAAAAGCCATTCTTAATTCGCCACGAACCTACTACGGTGTCGTAGCAGGTGGAGAGGTGATACTCCTACGTGACGCGTCCTAGGTGGCGGATATAGGAGTCCTCACAGGCTTGCCAGCGGACTTGGGCGAAATAAAATAGCTCTCGCGGACCAAACACACATGAAGACTGGACGTAAATGGCTGGAAGGCTGATGAGAATGGGTAGTTACATTCCAACGGCGGAAGGCAGAGGAATGTCAGACGAAAGTGGGTAGTTAGGACTCCATAGCTGAGGTGAAAGCAACTTATCTAGGGGTAGGTCGCCCCAAAATTAACGACCCCAGCCAAAGGACAGGGTTGAGCATGAGGTTAACTATTGTTTCTAGGTACTATGGATATGTATGGTGGGGCTCAAACATGGCATAATACCTAGAAGAATTCACTGTAATATTTATACGAGTTGTTTCTATAAAAACCATGTAAACACCTTGAAAGTTGGTAGGCCTAAGTAATACTGTAATGCAGAAAAAATGTGAGATTGCAAGCAGAAGTTTGATCTTAACACTTCAGGAAGAATATAGTGGTCGTAACCAGATGTGGCTGGTTGAACAATATAGTGGGGAAAGGTTTGGGTGCTGCAGTAGTTTAGGGCTTGCCGCTGCTTATAATTGTGATATTGGGAGCAGACCTTTGATCTAGGCCTACATACCTTCATTTTCACCTGGCCTGACGGTAGACAGTGACATGTGTACTTTAAACCATCATTTAATTAGCCATGTCAATATAGAATGTAGTGGCATCATTGGATGAAACTATGTCCTTTTTTGAGGCATACACAAGTAGTTTTTCTCAGGAGGGACTGATTACCACCTAGTATTTTGTTATCAACTCATTAAACTCATTGAATTTATAAAATCTAGAAATCAGCCATTACAATTTTAGTAAGTCATTAGAAAGACACATCACTCAGTCCTTCACACATCTTAAAAAAAAAGAAAATCCATATGATTCCTGACCCCCACAGAAATGTGAATGATTCCCGGTCAATGCATGTGAGATTTTCTAAGTGAAATGCCATGTCCTGTGGTTCGGATTCCACGTAAAAAGGAGGTCCCGTGGCTCATAATCTACAGATTAATGGTCACGTTAAACTACAAGCTTCCTTTTTTCAGAAATGTGAATAATCAAGGGTAGAAATTAAAATTGATGCACATTCTGAAAATTTTACCACATACATGTGTAGCAAGCACAATGCCTATGTAACATTCACATAGAGGTACTGGATACTTGTGATAAACATTCATACCAAATTCTACACCTTTTGCTTGTATCACATGAAACTTTGGCCATGTTTACGCCTAGTATAAAACAGATTATTTCTGCAATGATGTGAATCAAGTCCTTCCCAACAATAGAATAGGATGCAAGGTGCAGCTTGACATTTTCTGAGGAATTTCCGACATCCCTGAACAGGTTTGAACAATGTGGCTTAATGTAAACATTGAAATCTGTTGCTATGACTTAAGGTAACTGTACATTTTAAAACCATTGAGCTTCAAAATGGTATTTGAAACTCAAATTTATGAAAATGTTTGGATAGGCAGTAGTCTATATTCATGTAGATTTATAGCCTATATTTATGACCAATACATTATATTTTGGGGAGACCACCTTGTGGGGTAGCGGATAGCTTTCTTGGCTGGATTTGATTTCCAGCTCTGCCAAGAAATTTTAATTCTGATCTGTGGGCTGGAATGGGGTACACTCAGTTTCGTGAGGCAAAACTGAGAAGAGGAGGGTTCGATTCCCACCTCGGCCATTCTGGAAATGGTTTTCCGTGGTTTCCCCACTCAAAGCAAATGCTGGGATGGTTGTTAACTTAAGGCCACAGCCACCTCCTTTCCAATCCTATCCCCAATTTACAAATACACATACTAGTACAGCCACCACAGTAACACAGGTTATCACACAATCAGCCCACCCAATTTCTCAAGTCCCGAGTGATACAAGACCTGTAAGGCTTGTTGATCCCCAGAGTTTGGTGTTACATCTCCTCAATTATGCAAGGTTCCAATCTTGTATGTTTATTATGTATTCATGGTCAAATAAAGGCTAGTCCACACCAAAGTTAATGAACAATGTTCATGAACAATGTTAATGAAAACATTTCTCAACATGTTTACTAAACATTTGTTAACAAACTTCTTCAACATTATGTCCACACCAAATAAACTTTTGTTAACAAACATCTTCAACATTAAATAAACTGTTTGTGAGGTTATAATGGATAGGGTCAGGAAGAAGAAAATACTTACAGCTGCATATTTCATTATTTTAGTGAGTACAAAATTAGAGAAAAGCGCAGACGCAAGGTGTGGAAAAGAAAAATATTGGAAAGGCGTTTAGAATTAAGTTAATTAATATTCTCATGTGCTTCCTGGTATTTCATAATTCCGCGCAATATACGAGTCGCTTGCGATTCGATAGTCGATTTTTAGAGAAGTAAAAGAGCATCGTATTCCGCGCTACGAATTTACAACCTCAATTGCGTCTTTGCGCATGCGCGAACCAAAATGCTAACGAAAACACGAAATGCTAATGAAAAGTTTCATTCACAAAAGTTAAAGAGATTTTGTTCATGAACATGCTCGAAAAGTTAATGAACACGCAATTTTGTTTATGAACAGTCAAAAATGTTCATGAACATTGTTCATGAACAGTGTTCATTAACAAAGTTAACGAAAACATCTTGGTGTGGACGTACCTTTGACATATACGGTATTGCTATACAGTAGTGGGACCATGTTCTGCATGTGTCATAGTGAAGAAAAATCATCCCTAGGATCGTTGCTGAAAGCATAGAGTATCCAGGAATTTGATTAGTGTGTATCGAAGATACAGTTCTTGTTGCTTATTTTAAGGGCTGAAACTTCGTGGTCACATATCCCCGTGTATTTGGGCGTGTGTGTAATTGACAGGCAGGTATCACTTGAGACTTAAGAAATTGGGTGGGAAAATGTTAAGTCTCACAGAATTAAATAAAATTAAGGGCATTGTGATATGTCTATAAGGTAGGAACATCAAGGTTAACAGCCCTGCTTTTTTAGTCATACACACTTAATGCCATGCCGAGGCCTAATGAGGAGGTTGATAACCTCAATAGTTTGTCTCTGAAAGCAACACTATTTACAATTCTGAGGGACTGAAGTACCTGAAGTTTTCAACAATCATGTGATTGTAGCTTTGGGTGCACTCTTCAAGAATAGCACCAAGTCCCATAGGTGAGGGAGCAAATGTTAAATCGGATTTGAATTGTAGTTAAATCACTTTTTAATTCACTGTAAAGGGATGCAGCTTAACAAATAACATTTAATAAAAAACATCAACTAACTTAACTTCAGTCAGGAAACCATTTGCCTCCTAGGCTAAGTGGGGTTAGAAAACGGACACTTTAAAGGAGACGATATATTCTCTAGGATGGAGAAATAATGTTTTTTTGGGCATTATTACCTAATCTCAGCCTAGCACTGCCCTCCTTGTGGTGTATCACACTTCCTCTGAGTACCGTACCTATACGTTCACGAGTAGATTTGCCACGTATGCCAGTAAATCCTCCCGATTACAGGCCTTTACCAAGTCATTATATCTGGATTAGGAATGAAGGATTTCTGAATTAATGGATAGGTGAATGAGAGACTGATATTTCATGGGTATTAAAACCAGAATCATTCGGTGTAACGTTTGATATTTGTATTTACCGCTCCAATGTCCGAGGAAACTGGAATGCTGGTATGTCCGGTGCGATAAGAACTGTGCAAAAAATTACAGCACAGATGTTGGTTTCCCACATTTCTGCTATTGGTTAAATTGCAAAATTATATTTCTGAGTTGCTTTTAATAATTACAAGCAATGCTTTCTTCAGACAAAATCGACAGGCCGCACTCAATGTATATATGGGTAGGCACTTCCGGGCTGCTCCAAAGAGAATGTAATACCAGAGTCCCAGCTACCATGTAAAATAATTTTCCTTAAATCCGCCCAAATCCCAACCCAAATCCGGCTTCAATAAACAATTATTTCTCTTCGGTAGGGGAAACATAAGGAACTAAATCTTTAATATATCAGCTTATTTTTATGAATATTAGGCTACGCAGAGCTAGTCCCTTTGTGGATCAATTTTACCTTTGACAATATTAGCTCTGACAAAATGTATCACATGCAATCAATATACTGATACATTATGAAATTTGTTGTCCACTCTGTAATATTGGCAGTAAACGTATTTATGTTGCTATATATTTTGATAATTATATTATTTTCAAGGTATTTTGGGGCGCAGAATTCATTTCTGGGTTTGCTTTTGTTATATGAGGTATGGGGTGGGGCCAGCGAATCCCCCGGGGCGGAACTATGGGGGCGGTGCAGAGTATGAAAGCAAACATCTGCTTATAACGACTTATTTCCAAAGTTTTTGGGGGTGCAGAATTCATTTCCGAGGTCATTTTGTATGTAGGTGTCGAGTGCGGTGGTTTAAAGGATGCTGTTGCAAAAATATTATGCTTGACAGTAATGTTGTTAAGTATTATTTATTCTTTGGATAATTTGTTTAATCAAAATACCATACAGTAAAATCAACATTTCTGACGATAACTTCTTCTTCGAAAATACTATGTACACAAATCGAAGTTACTGGTGCCCTGAAAAGAAAACAAGTTGATAAAATTTTCGTATTTATTGAAAGAACAAGAGAAGGTTTCAGTAATAATTAAGAACCTTACCGATGCGTCATGTCTCAAACCACCACATTTGTAAAGGGAAGTGCAAGGAAGACCTGCTTTTGCACAACCGCACTGAGCTGTACTTCACGTCGCTCAGCACGAACAGGTCACAATTTCCTGGCACACTTTTGCCGCAGGCGGAATTAGGGTCCATTTTACCTAAAAACCAGAGTTTTCTTTTGTGGTTACTTGGTATTCTTATAAAGTAAAACGAAAGCCCTTTATACGAATGCTTGCCTACCTTCCAAGTTACTGGATTTTCGCTTGTTCGCATCCATCCGCACTCTTGGGAATCCGGAAGCGACGATGATTTGTTCAGGCTCCTGCTCCATACGTGCCCTGCTTGCAGAGATGCTCGCAGAGCATGTTGGATGAGAGCTTCGTGGGTTGGGGGATGTTACCAATCTCCCGTCCTTTTAAACAGAACAAAGTCTTCCTCACCGCGTTGACGCTGTCTTCGTCGCTACATTTTGTCGTAAGGATTACGACGTACTTCTCCAGTGCAGTTACAATGTTCTGTACTTCTGCTGTAGTGAGGGGTTGAGACATGGATTTGAAAACTTTGTCGGCTTCTGGAAAAGCTTTCCAGGCTGCCAGGAAGATCGCTTTTCCTTGCTCCCGAAGGACGACGTCGCATCGCAACCTGTGAAGGCGTGAAACGCCAGCAGCCCAGCACACTTCTCCGGGCCTATGTGATGTGCAAAAGCACGGATATCAAGCAACCGATATGATTTCCCCGTGCCTAATCCAACGCACAGCTGTTCACATCAATGGAGATTATTCAGCAAGGCAGTAGCCAACACGACGACGTCGGTGTCTACTGTCCTGATTAAGATTCTACTGCATCCTTGCCTTGCACCGTCTGCGGCATGTAGAAGCATTCTTCCGTCAGCTTCTTCGTTGTTGCAAGGCATCAATCCTGATAAATAGCTTCGGACATTGGAAAGAACTCTTTCTTGAAGCGTGACGACAACTTTTCGGGAAATGCTGTCGTGCTGATGTAATTAGCCTGATGCGCAAACAACTCTTGTTTAATGGCATCGCATCTCAAAAAGTCTGACATTTTTTTCGGAACTTGTTGACTCCATTTTTTTTCCGAACACCCTGTCCTCTTTTCATTCGTAATGCAGACTTCAATGATGTACTGCCGTATTCGTCGAACACTACATCAATCCTTCGCGCTGTCAAATAGGCAGGATTCTTCGTGTAAGAAAGGAACTTCCTCCCACAATCGGCGAAGGTGCTTCCAGGATCTGGAAGGATGTAATTGACTGCGGCGGCACCATTAATCACCACCTTGTCGAAGTCGAGGCACTGCTATGCTGGATTGTCTTCGTCAGTACCAAGCATGGCAAGAGGTCTGCTTTCTTTCCAAATCGAAGTCCACCATTTTCAGAGAATGCTGAAGGGTAAGTGTGATTTTCGTGGCTGAAAAAGACTTCTAGATTGCCCTTACGAGTCTGACATGCTATGTACAGTCTTGAAAATAAGCTACGATCTTCTTTAACCGAGACAAGCTGTCGTTCCTTCGAAGATGAAATCTTTGCGGGAATCCTGCAGTACAACTCGGTGCGGTTGTGCAAAAGCAGGTCTTCCTTGCACTTCCCTTTACAAATGTGGTGGTTGCGAGACGTGACGCATCGGTAAGGTTCTTAATTAATACTGAACCTTCTCTTGTTCTTTCAACAAATACGAAATTTTTATCAACTTATTTTCTTTTCAGGGCACCAGTAACTTCGAATTGTGTACATAGTATTTTCGAAGAAGAATTTATCGTCAGAAATGTTGATTTTACTATATGGTATTTTGATTAAAGAATTATCCAAGAATAAATAATACTTAACAACACTACTGTCAAGCATAATATTTTTGCAACAGCATCCTTTAAACCACCACGCTCGGCACCTAAATACAAAATGACCTCGGAAATGAATTCTACACCCCTAAAAACTTTGGAAATAAGTCGTTATAAGGATATGTTTGCTTTCATTCTCTGCACCGCCCCCGTAGTACCGCCCCGCGGGATTCGCTGATGATGACCTCACTGTGGTTGAAACTAGTCCTAGTACATTAAATAACTAATAATAATAATAAATGTATTGACTATTGGTGGATTTATTTAATACCATTTAGTTTTCATTAAATGTTGTTAATAAGGACCATTTGTTTCAGAAATTGTTAACTACATATCTATACATATTTATAACAAAACCAAACCTAGAAATGAATTCTGCGCCCCAAAATACCTTGAAAATGATATGCATCAACCAAGTTTTACGGTTTTTGACCCCTCGCCCCCTGTAGCACCCCCCCCCCCCCCCAATATGGACAGCCCCAAACTCTACCCCCCCTAGACAAAAACTACCCCAGAAATGAGTTTTACACCCCCGAAAACCTTGAAAATGAATTGTTATAAGCACCAGATTGCTATCATTGTGTGCACCGCCCCCGTTGTTCCAGCCCCCCACGATTCACTGCCCCCACCCCTTACCCTCTAGAACAAAAACTAACCCAGAAATGAATTCTACGCCCAAAAATACCTTGAAAATGATATGCATCAACCAAGTTTTACGGCTTTTGACACCCCGCCCCCTGTAGCACTGCCCCCTCGTCCCCCGACAAGGAAAATGACCACAAAAATGAATTCCTTGCCCTCAAGAACATCGGAAATGATACAAATTTTATTAAGATTGCCCATAAAAAATAATTACGAATTTTTAACCCAAAACATAAGGGTACGCGCCCCATCACATGTTTGGGGGGCTGTAAAAAAATAACCAGGGGGGGGGTACAGAATGCCTCCGTGGCTGAAAACGTTCCTTTTGGACCCCTTAACGTAACTAAAAAGTAAAATTGCTTTTACCTCGATTTGCACAATCTTCCCTTAATCCACCGGACAAACTGGCATGTAAGGACTTCTGAACATTAATCTGGAATATTATCTATATATGTGCTAATTTTGGAATAGTTTGTATGCATAACTTCTGAGATATCCAACATAGAACTCAAATTTCATTTGCGACTTTTCAGCAGTAGGTAGCACTGACGTCAATTTCAAATATGGCCATGAGATATTCAGGTTCCTCTTTCCAAATTTGGTTTCGATAGCTGCAGCCGTTTAGGAATTGATAGGGGGATGACGACACACACACACAGACATACAGACGGACAGACAGACAGACACACATTTTTCCGGTTCGATCTCATAAGTCTACTTTTTTTTTTTACAAAATGAGAAAAGTAGACTAAAGAATATAAAGGTAGACTATGCATAAAAATGATCGCCGGCCTCGTGGTGTTAGGGTAGCACGCCTGCCTCTCACCTGGAGGCCCCGGGTTCGATTCCCGGCTCCGTCAGGGATTTTAGAAACTGACGTGAGAGCTGGAACGGGGTGCACTCAGCCTCGTGAGGACAATTGAGTAGCTGTCTGACAGTGAGGCAGCACCCCGATCACGCAAACCAAGATTAACGGCCGAGGGGACCCGATGCGCTGATCACGCGTCACCCCAATATCTGCAGGCCAAATGGCTGGGCAGCGGTCGCTTGGTAGGCCTAGGCCCTTCATGGGCTGTAGTGCCAGGGGTTATTATATGCATGAAAATGAGGGAGGCCAGGCCTCTCTTGCTTCATTTCAAAGGCCGTCTGTGGCAGGAATGTAATTCAGAACCGCTGCGTGGGGATCCTCTCCTATGTCTTGCTCAGGCGCGGATCTAGTGTTTGACTTTGGAGGGAGGGGTCAGAGAATCGAAATTGTTAAGAAAAATGGTATCACTAAAAACGCAATCACAAAATAACCAAACGTACAAAACCAGACCAATTTTTTTGCAAGCTACATGGATAGAAATTTGATGCGTTTAGCGCACCAAAAATATTCGTACAAATTGCAACGGCGTGTTTTGCGACTTTTACATCGAGCTTCGAGAAAAGTATCAAAGTACGTTACAGTTTCGGCAAGTCGAGTTGGTACCGACAAAGGGAGAAAGTCACAGCTTAAATTGCCAACCAAGCTTGCAGTTTGGACATCGGCAAAATTTTTTGGTGCGAAAAAAAAAAAGCCCCAAATACCTATCCGTGCATTGCTGCACATTCATCGTGACATCACTATACACATCGATTCGGTAATCATAAAGTTTACTAAACAAAATAGACGAGTTGATTTTGTTATATAAATAATCGTTTTTATATGACAGGTATGAAGTTGTAAATAATTATGTACAGTTGTAACAGAATATAATAATTTGCAATAAATATATTTTCAGTATTGAATAAAATTAAAAGAAAAAAGTCTGTTTTCCAGTTAAAATTCGTTGTTTTATTTGTCTGGTTATTGTGTTTTCGTTTTTTGAGTTTGCAAAAACATTTGGTCTCCGTTTGGGGGGGGGGGGGGTTCATGACCCCCGTGCCTGGTCTTGCTGTCTTGCTGTTAGTAGAGCGTTCAATAACAGCGAATCAATCAGTGTTGGTCAAAAAAGAAATAAAAGATGAGGGCGGGCTGATCGAGCTGGTGGAATCAAATCTAGGAAAATGTCTAAATACGCGTCCAGGCGTCTTATCTGTGCCATGGCTGAATGTTTACACAGTTAACATGGAAGTTGGACGATTACGGCAGTACACGCGCTGCATATACAGGCTGATAGGGAGTCCTGACGTCATTCCTGTCATTAAAACATTCTATTCACACAAGATATAGGGTGACCAACCGTCCGGCATTTGCCGGACATATCCTCCTTTTCTCATGCTTGTCCTCTGTCCGGCAGGCATTTATTATTTGCTATTAAATGTCCGGCTTTTAGCATATTGTATTCTTAATCATTCAGTTTCCTATTGTTTTCTCTGTTGCAAAGCTATTTTTGTTGCACTTCCTCTATCTCAGTGTATATTCTGGATTCCCCTATCAGACTACATCATTTACTCACTTAATAATAAATCATATCTTAAGTTAGAGCTGTCTGAAGGGCCTATCACCAAAGTGGTGACACCTCCCTACGTGATATGAACGTGCTCGGTCGGGGCCGGGGAATTCTCGGCGGGGATTCACCAGTCAAGAAATGCTGGCTGCGGTATTACTTAGTTTTGTTTTTGTGCTAGTTGGATTCGGACCTTCTGAGTGAGTGGAGTGTTTGTTCGAATAATATCAGTATGTCACCTAGCTTGCCACGGTGGGTGAGTGGATAGCGTGTCGGACTACTAACCCCAAGATTGCAGGTTCGCCCCTGACCGTGGTAAGTGATTTTTGAAAGGCGGCAAAAATACGATACGCATGTCATACGATGTTGGCATGTCAAAGAACCCATTTGAATTCAGTAGGCCGAGTTCATAATGGCAAAATTAATCTCGGGAGTTTCCGCCAACACAAAGTTCCTCATTTCTCAACTAGAAAGCGCTATAGTGTTCAAGGAGATTAGATATCTAACATCTAACCTCCTTGACTTTCATAGTCAAGGAACAACGAAATTCGACATGCAAGCTACCCTATGGGTGTCAAATAGCAAAGCTTGCACCCGGCACCCGAGGCCATACGATATTATTATTATTATTATTATTAGTATGTCACCACTCAAAAGTGGCGAGGCACAAAAGAGGAAATCTAAGTTCTCGGAGAAATTGAAACAGAAGTAGCCTACCCGTGTTTTAGAGAGGGACGTAACGAAAGTGAGGCGAAATGTTATATTTGTGACTGTTATGTAACTGTTGGAAATAAAGGTGCAGGTGATCTCGAGAGACATATTGCTAGTGAAAAGCATAGAAAATCAATTAGGAGCAGTTCTTCTAGTAGTAATATTGATTCATTTTTCCCGATTAAACATTCCCCACTAGACAGGAATGTTCGGACACCAGAAGCAACATTGGCATATCACACTGTTTCTCACCATCAGTCGTATAGGTCTATGGACTGCACATCAAAGTTGGATAAAGTGCTGTTTGCAGTTTCTGAGATTGCTAACAAAATATCATGCGCTAGAACCAAAGCTGAAGCTATCATAAATAATGTAATCGCCCCTCATTCCATTGACATTATCACTAAAACATTGAATAATAGTATTCCTTTGTTCGGAGTGGGTACTGATGCTAGCAACCATGGGGCTTTGAAACTTTTTCCTATTGTTATACAATATTTCGACTATAAAGAAAATGGTATTCAAACTAAAGTCTTAGAACTACAAACATGTCCTAATGAAACTTCAGAGACAATATCCAATTATGTTTCCGAGACTTTTAAGAAGCATACTATTTCTACTAAATGCGTTGCTTTTAGTGGAGACAATGCAAATGTAAATTTTGGAGGGGTTAATCGTAGAGAAGGCAAAAACGTATTTTCAGCACTTAAAAGTAAATTAAATGAACATATAATCGGGGTTGGATTCCTAGCACATGTGCTGCATAATTGTTTGCAACAAGGTGCTGATGTACTGCCAGTTGATGTAGAGAGTATAATTTTAAAAGTCTTCAATTATTTCCATATCTATACAATTCGCACTGAACAAATCAAAGAATTCTGCGAGTTTGTTGAAATAAATTATGAACAGCTTTTGAGTCACAGCAAAACAAGGTGGTTAAGTTTGTTTCCTGCAGTAGAAAGAATTCTAAAACTGTTTTCAGCTCTAAAGTCGTACTTTCTTTCTCAGTCTTCAAATTCTGTTCCTGCTATAATTAGGTCCGTTTTTGAAAACGAGTTTTCTGAGCATTACCTGTGGTTTGTTCATTCCACTATGCACATTTTTACAACAAAATTTCATACATTGAAAAAGAAACGCTCTCTATAGCAGAAGTTTGTGATATATTAGGTTCATCTCTGGCCACACTGAATGATAGGATGGAAAATAAATTCGTACCTCTTAAAGTCAAAAAGTCTCTGAAATCCCTCACTGAAAATGGCTTCGAAAAAGAATGCATTGCATTTTTAGAACATGTTGTTGTTTTTCATGAAACGTGCATTCAATACCTGTTAAAGTGGTGTAACTCTATGATGGAAGAATTTAAATGTTTCCAATGGATGAAGCTTCATAGTATGAAATACATTAAGTTTGAAGATGTTCTTCCTTGTCTCGAGTATTTGCAATCTAAAGGTGTGGAGATAGACGATTCTAAACATTTTGACCAATTTTGCAATGTTCAGAATTACACTAGGAGTTCCGAAATTGATAAACATACAACATTAGATAAGCAGTGGTGTGAGTTTTTCAAATATAGCCCTGACATTGAAACATTTAGTGAGCTGCTTAAAATTTGTCAGTTTTATTTCGCTATTCCTGGTTGCAAGTGCAGCCGTTGAAAGAGTATTTTCCCTGATTAATACACTCTGGTCAGAAGAAAGAAACCGTTTTCTGACCGAGTCGGTTAAGGGTATTATAATAGTGAAGTACAACTTTAAAAACATGTCATGAGGAGAGTTTTGCAATTATTTATTACAAGAAAATAATTCATCTTTGCTGTCGAAAATGGGTGCAGTCGATAAGTATCAGCATAAAATAGCTACAACTTCAGCATCTTCATCAACATAACAGTTATAAGGTATGCAATACTAAATTTTGCATGTAAATATCAAACTTCCATTTGTCCTCCATTTTTAGAACGTTTTTCTTAAAAGTCCTCCTTTTATTAAGAGTCTGTCCTCCATTTGAAAATTTAGATTTGGTCACCCTACACGAGAATGATAGCTGGCCATCTAATTGCCAAGAAACGGCCTCATACCTTGTATTGACGGCACGTTCGCGATCCAATAACGCCCCGATCCTGATTAAGTTGGGACATGTGAACGCAACTGGATTTTATTATCTAGATTCGGAGTGCACAACCCACAACCCGCGGGACGCATGAGACCCTAACGTTAGTTTATGCGGCCCGGACCCGGTGACCAATCTTTTTTAGTGGTCAAAATTACATGGTAAGCCTGGTTGATCGGTTAAGGGGCTGTGACAACGTGGTCATGTAGCCCCGTGCACTTTTGGCGTGTGTAGAATATGTCTGATAACCGGTGTTAATTGTGATGGCTGTGTTAGTGTGTGTTATCTGTGATTCAGGTACGGACTGCAGACGATCAATTTTAAGTAGTTCCTACTTTTGCTACCAAATGCTACCGTCAACCACACCTAGCTGCGAACTTGGCTACTAGATGCCACCGCAATGGCACCTGGCGACGAACGTTGGAACTTAATACAGCGTTAATCAAATCTAACCTACAATTTTGCTTCAAACAATGTTAGTTAGTGGAAGGTTCTTTTAGATGCCATAAATCTATGATATGGGCCCACCGGCTTTACTTCCCCTCCAAAGGAAAACATACTGAGGGTTTTTTAACGCTCTTAAAGAATCCGACGACTTCGGCTGGGTTTGACCCACGATCTTGGGCATAGAAGCTGAGCATGCTACCATCTACGCCACGGAAGCCGCATGGTAAGCCTAAAACCGAGTTTCGTCTTATTATTATAAGTTAAACAACGTAAATTATAACAATGTACGATTTCATAATGAGAAAAAATTTGAGACATTGTTGGAAATGTTTTCTTTGGCGTTCACTACTGACGTTGACTGGCAGCTTGGCACAGTAGTTGAATATTTCCTAAAACATGCGTTTGTCTCTGGAACTGCTTAAGAGATAAATAATTGACATTCAGTCTAAAAGACTAGACTTTGTATCATCTTAAATGCTACAAATGCTGAAAAATGCCAGAAAGACTCTTGACATGTTAGAAAATTATCTGCATAATACTTATCTTGCTTTATAATACTTTACCTTGTTTCAAATTACTCGCGAACGGCAAGTGCAAACCAAGGGCAAAGCAAAGTCAAGCGCGCGGAGGGAGATGGCTGGATGACGTGCCCCTTCCATCCAGTCTAAAAACTCTTATAGTGGTCGATGTATTGAAGATAAGAGATATGTTCTCGCGGACTTTTTTGTAGAACTTTTCATGCTGACCAATTCTTACGTTCATAGTATATTGATATTTTTAACGGTTTGCCCAGCGTAAGCTTAAGAAGCACACGGACGCCAAGTTTGTTATCGACTTTTTCACTGAAATTGTTACTGCTTGGCTTCCTTTGATTATATATAAATTATTTTCTACAGAATCTTTCCTCGAGATATCCTTTACAGAATTGTGAAAACAGCATCAAAATCCATCCAGTGGTTCCCGTGATTACCCGTGACATCCAAGAATCGGGGATTTTTGTCTTATACTAACGAAGTAGAGATTGTCGGGGAACACATGCACCATGCGGTACTATGACGTCACACACCTCAGTGCATCTGGATACATTTCGTCCCGTCACCGTAACGTAACGCCAAACCCCAGCTTAACGACGAAGTCTACAAGATCATTTAAAATGATAAAATACTCTTCTGACATTCTGCAGCTACCTCTAATAAATTCTCTGTAGACGCGAGTGGGAGTCTCAGATGTAGCTCAAGCATCGACTGATCATAAACCGTTATTTTAGGGCCTATGTTATGTGAAGTGGGATCGGTGAATATGCTGACGGCAGATAAGGGGCTGAACGGTTTGGTATTTTATTGATGGAATAAGTGAAGATTTAAAAAAGTTATTGTCGCCTTATAATTTTGAACCACGTGAACGGTACAAAATTACTACTGACGTTGCGACGTCTTTAATAAGAGATACCTCCAATGATCAATGTTTCGGATTATTATTATTATTATTATTATTTCGTTTTGTCGAACTAAGGGCCACGTCATTTCGACTGTTTCCCTAGAACTTTGCGGTTGTTCCTTTCTCTCTTACGTCCACGCCTTTCCGGTCTTCAGCATCGACTTTGGTTGGGAACTCTAAATGTTCTAGAGGTCCTATCTTAAGCTGGTCACGTTTCTGGATCCATAATATCCTAATATCCAGTAGATATTTCTGTATCTCAATTAACAAGGCTCTCGCGAAGCCACACATACACACTTTGGTTGCGGAGAAAAAACTCGCGTGCCAGAGGCCAAACATACACACTTTGGTTGCGGAGAAATAACTCGTGCGCCAGAGGCCAACCATACACATTGGTTGCGGAGAAATAACTCGTGCGCCAGAGGCCAACCATACACACCTTGGTTGCGGAGAAATAACTCGCGCGCCAGAGGCCACAAATCATACTTTGGTTACGGAAAAATTATTCTCGCGACAGAGGCAACACATACACACTTTGGTTATGGAGACATTAATCTCGCACCAGAGGCCACACATATACACTTTGGTTATGGAGACATTAATCTCACGCTAGAGGCCACACATACACACTATGGTTACGGAGTAATTAATCTCGCGCCAGAGGCCACACACGCACAATTATTAAGAAATTACTTATGCGCTTGAGGCGACACATGCCAATGCCAAAGACCGCACATGCACAATTTGCTTACGGAGAAATTAATCTCGCGCCAGAGGCCACACATTCACACTTTGGTTACGGAGAAAATAAACTCGCGCCAGAGGCAAGCATACACACTATGGTTACGGAGATATTAATCTCGTGCCAGAGGCTACACATACACACATTGGTTACGGAGACATTAATCTCGCGCCAGAGGCCACTCATACACACATTGGTTTCGGAGAAATTCATCTTGCGTCAGAGGCACACACACACTTGGGTTACGGAGAAAATAATCTCGCGCCAGAGGCCACACATACACACTTTGGTTACGGAGATTTAATCACGCGCCAGAGGCCACTCATACACACTTTGGTTACCGAAAATTTAATCTCGTACCAGAGGCCTCACAAACTCTTTCTGGTTACTGAGAAATAAATCTCGAGTCAGAGGCCGCACATACACTCCTTACGGAGAAATTCATCTTGTGCCAGAGGCCACACATACACACTTTGGTTACGGAGATTTAATCTCGTGCATGAGGTCATATTTCACAATTTGGTCACGGAGAAATTAGTCTCTTGGTAGAAGCCACACATAAACACTTTGGTTACGTAGAAGTGAATCTCGCACCAGAAGCTACATTACACTCTTTGGTTACGGAGGAATTAATCTCGCGCCAGAGGCCACACATACACACTTTGGTTACGGAGAAGATTATCTCGCGCCAGAGGTCACACACACACACTTTGTTTACGTAGAATATTCTCGCGCCACAGGCCACACATACACACTTTGGTTACGGAGAAATTAATCTAGTGCCAGAGGCCACATCAATTCGCTTTGGTTACGGAGAAGTTAATCTCGCGGCAGAGCCCACACATACACACTGGTTACGGAGAGAATCATCTCGCGCCAGAGGCCACACATACAAACTTTGGTTACGGATAAATTTATCTCGCGCCAGAGACCACATAAACTCACTTTGGTCACGGAGGAATTAATCTCGCGCCAGAGGCCACATATACGCACTTTGTTTGCGAAGAAATTAATCTCGCGCCAGAGGCCACACATACAAACTTTGATTACGGAGAGATTAATCTCGTGCCAGAGGCCGCACATACGCACTTTGGTTACGTAGAATTATCTCGCACCAAAAGCCACACATATACACCTTGGTTACGGAGAAATTAAGCTTTCGTCAAAGGCAACATAAACACAATTTGGGTACGGTAAAATTAATTTCGCTCCAGAGGCCACACATATACACTTTGGTTACGGAGATATTAATATCGCTCCGGAGGCCACACATACACACTTTGGTTTCGGAGAAATTGATACATCGCCAGAGACCACACTTACACACTTTGATTACGGAGAAATTAATCTCTCTCCAGAGGCCACATAACTCACTTTTGTTACGGAGAAATTAATCTCGTGCCGGAGGACACACATACACACATTGGTTACGGAGAAATTAATCTCGCGCCAGGGGCCACACATGCACACTTTGGTTACGGAGAAATAAATCTCGTGCCAGGGGCCGCACAGACCCACGTTGGTCGTGGATGGATAAATCTCGCTCCAGAGGACACACATGTACACTTTGGTTACGGAGGAATTATTTTCGCACCAGAGCAGCACATGCACTCATTGGTTACGGAGAGATCAATCTCGCACCAGAAGCCGCTCCTACACACTTTGGTTACGGAGAAATAAATTTCGCCCCAGAGGCCACACATTCACACTTTGGTAACGAAGTATTTAATCTCGCTCCAGAGGCCACTCATACACACTTTGGTTACGGATGGATACAAGTAGTGGTTTTTGGATGGTTCTAATACCTCCTACGGCTTTCCACCTACAAGATGGCGGCGGCTTGATATCTCGCGAACTCATGGTGTGAGTTTAACAAATGAGGTGTCGTAGGACTCGTGTTGACTCCCTCTTTCCTATGGACAACTTTTTCCCACCCCAAAATAAAACCTACCCCTACTAGAGGATGAAAGAGTTTTTTATATATAAACGTAGCTTTGCACATGCAACATGCATGCAGTTTAGTTAGTTAGTTATTGTTGTTTTAAGGGGCGGAACTACGAGGTCATCTGTTAATGCCATGATGAAATTAAACGTTGTTTCACATGAAAGGCATGCATGCAATTGGATGCCACTATGATTTAACATTTTTGTTTTTTGTTTTAACGCATGCCCACTCATGGCTTTTGTAAGAGGGCGGCTTTTTAAAAATGGAGGCTGTAGTGTAACCTAACTTAACCCAACCTACGAGGGGTGATCAAGAAGTATTCCAAGCAGCGCTTGTCGATAGGCAAACCAATAATCAAAGGCCTTGAGGCGATAGCCCCTTTTGATTGATCCCTGTTGATTGGCCCCTTTTGATTTATCTCTGCTTATTTGTCCCTTTGGACTGGTCCCTGTTGACTAGCTCCTGTTAACTAGCCACTTTGGATGGGTCCTTTTTGAAGGGGGTCATTTTGACGGATCCTTTTTGACGGGTCCTTTTTGACGAGTCCCTGTTGATGGGTCATTGTTTACGGGTCATTTTGACGAGTCCCTGTGGACGGGTTCTTGTTGATGGGTAACTGTTGACGAGTCCCTGTGGACGGGTCCTTGTTCTTGGGTCCCTGTTGACGGGTCCTTTTTGACGGATCACTTTTGACGGGGCCTTTTGCCTGATCCCTTGGGACCGGCCCCTTTGGACCGGTCCGTAATGCTATGATGAAATTAAACGTTGTTCCACATGATACGCATGTGAAGAGCCTATTTCTTCCATGAATTAACACTTTTTTTTGTTTTTACGCAAGCGCACTTGTTTTTTTTGTAAGAGGGCGAGCTTTTTAAATAATGATTTATAGATGAGTTTTTTAAATAACCATAAGATCCAAAACTAATAGGTCATCGGCTTTTTAATATCTCATGAAACAATAAGGCTAGGGACTTGTATGTGGGGTCGTTGGACTTGGGATGACGCCCTGTTTTGAATGTATTATTCCTTTTCGTCAAAAGGACCTAACTGCACTTTTGTTAATATCTCGCTAACTAATAATCAGAGAGGGTCAAGTGAGGTGTCATGGGACTCAAGATGGCCAACCCTTTTCCATGGCTAACGAATTTACCCCAAAGACTCAAAACAGCAAGGTCATCAACCTAAGATTTTATGAACTAATCATCGGAGAGGGTCAAGTGAGGTGTCATAGGACTTAGAATGGTTAGCCCTTTCCCATGACCAATGAATTTACCCCAAAAATCCAAAACAGCAAGGTCATTGACCTGAGGTTTTATAAACTAATAATCGGATATCAACATGTGAGGTGTCATAACACTTAGAATGGTCAACCATTTCCCATGGCCAATGAATTTACCCAAAATACCCAATATATCAAGGTCATCGACCTGAGGTTTTATAAACTAATTATCGGATACGAACATGTGAGATGTTTACCATGAGTTATGAAACATAGCTTGGTAGAGAAATAATTAGTGTAGGCTACATGTATGGTGACTGACAAGTCTTTCACCATTGGAACTTGTTTTCAGATTAAACTGCAGTACAGAGAGAGTATAGGTTGCAGGCATGGGTTAATAAATGACAAACGGTGTACACAAAATCTGATTTATCGATTCAAGAATTAAGAGTAGACTATCTTTAATTGATTGGTTAAAGAGGATAGCTGAAAAACAAAATGGTGACTACACCGAACTAAACCAAAACTTAACCCAACCAAACCAAAACCGAACCAAACCTAATCGAAAAAAGCCAAGGATTTAAGTGTAAAACTTGTGGGTGGATGTGGTCATTGGTGATGTCAAAAAGGAAAGGGATAACGCTATAGAGGGTAAGGTAAAGCTAGTGCATGGAGCTAATGCACACAACCAAGTACATGAACCACACACAACTATCCTATCCGGTTTTTATGGGTTGACTGTTAAAACTTGCTCAGTGGTTACTGGGACAAGATGGTCTCTACACACAACAAGCTTTAAATACTTGAGGCTAATAATCTATAAACACACACTAGCTTGTTCTAAACTAAACTGACTTGCTGGCAGTGCTCACACAGTAGGAAAATGACTGAAATGCTTGGCTAACAGAAATACAATCATTTCTGGTTGTTTAAATTTACCAGCTAACCATTTTGTGCTGCAGTGGCGAGCACATGTGCCTCTTGCACTGGATATTTTAACTCGATTTCCAGCTCCAAGGCGTAGAACGAATCAAACTAAGTAAGAAGGGCATGGTGGCGCAGTGGTTAAGCAGTTGGCCTTTCACTAAGGTGGACTAGGGTTTGATTTCAGGTTAATATGCATGTCATAAACATATAACAAAAAAAAGCATATATAATGTTTAAAACTGATTAAACTTGTCTCTTTACAAATTATTACTTAGATTACAAATATAAAGGTGGACTGGGTTTGATATACAGTTAATGCTGTCTATCGCACACTAAATTGTAAGGAAGCAAAAAAAAAAGCAAAAGGAGTAGGTAGAGAAGTGGTAAAATCGCTATATGTAGAGAACTACCTAACGGTTTTATGAACTGGCAAAGCTATGTCGCATAAACAGTGCAGGTTACAATCCAGCAAAAATAATTTGTATCTTGTGGAACAGAGAAAACACAGAGAGAGAGAGAGAGAAAGCTTGTGTATGTGTGGGTAGCATTGATTGTTTGACCAGAGCAAATATGGTGAGGTAGGGTGGGGAGAGGGAAAATTAACACATATGTGAATGGTAAATAGTATTTTTGTTTTTCCAATAGTTTTTTTCAAATGCAGTGGAAGATAGACGTTATTTTGTAAAACACTCTTACTTGCAGTAGTAATAAGCCTCTACGTTTCTGCTAACACATAGACAGACTGTACTATTACTGCTACCTGACTTGATGGAAAGCACTAGACCAAATGCTATCATAACCTAGGTTAATTAGCTTCAAGAGACTACACATGTTAAATCTAGTGTCAAGAAAACACACAAGAATAATTTCATGACAATATATTAAGAATGAAATATTACAGATAGATATGACAACATTAAATAATTTAAATAAATAATAGATTACATAATAAAATACAAATATGTAAATATGAGCGAGGAACCGTGGACATGATGACATTCACGAATGTCTAGTGATATAACAAGGGTTACCTAAGTGAAGGAAAATAACAAGACCCCTTAAAGAGATTCCAATAAATTACCTTATATGTCCATAAGGACCTGGGTGAACGACATAGGTTCAATAAAATATTTATTATCCATTCGAGTCTTTAATCTTCCAAAATTAGTCAGAGCAGAAGGCTTTCACGTCAAGCTTAATTCCAATCCAAACATGTCTACCCTTTTTTTATAACAAATTCACTCGATAATTGTTAACCAAAAAAAAAACGAACTACAAATAGAGCCGTGACCTATCAAACAAGACTTTACATGAAATAAAATACGTATCATAATAAGTGATACTTGACACGGAGTTCATAAGGAACTATACTAAGAGCCAAATATATGGAGAAAAATTACAGAAATTAGGTTAAGAATAAAATATCTTTGCTCGGAGAAAAATATGACGTTCTGGACCATACAGACAAGGCAGGCCAGATACAAACGTTAAAATAAAATCCCTAGGAGTCTTAAACTCGAAAACATCAATTCGGTTACTGGAAAATAAAGTAAATAGTTGAACATACATACCAAGCAGCCTACAGATACCATTTGAGGTTAGCACTTCACAGAAATAAACTGCAATATATATAAAATATTAAGAAGTTACACCATGGAAACAATCACATCTTCGTATCAATATATCAATGAACAACTATAAGAATAATCCAGTATCCGATGATGTATATATTTTACAAGCCTTTCGAGTATTTCTTCCGTTGGCCTACCTTAAGGTGAGTTGCCAAGGTACATTTCTACAAATTTAAACCAAGTATGAACTATCAGAAGTTCTTATTACACGTAGGTACATAATTGAAGGTGTTTTAGACTGGGAGAAATACCTCTCGACAGGCCGAAGCCAGTCTAGGGCCCCGTAAATATTAGATCGCGTGAAATCACATCGTGACCTCGCTAGTTCCAAGCAGAAAAACAATAATCCACAACAGACGTCGCTATTGGTTACAGCTTTTTTTTGAAGTGTCGAATGACGTCGATAACCGGCCTGCGAGCACAAGGATACACGCGCGCTATCTCTTGTCTCACTAACCACACCAGTCAGTACGTCCACCACTACCAAGATGGCGCGAGGTATTAATTTGAGTTTGCACTGGTACAACATATAGTCAACATATGTCGTAAGAGAGTTCTTTTTTTTTTTCAACTGCAAGTCGGAGATATTTATATTTCCGAAGAGTAATCCAGAGTTCGAACAAGGTAGAAACGTATCAATTGTATCAATTACCATGGTCAAGCACTCGCATTAAGATCAGTTACAAAATCAAAAAATGAAAAATTAAAAATCTTGTTTTGGAAATATAATTTTTCAACATACACAAAATAAATAAAAAAATGTGTAAACAGCAAAATGGTAAATCCATGTTTCCATATCGACAACATTTAAAAACTTTAAACTGACATTTAAAAAATATATAAATGGGAGTTTGACAAAATGTGTAAACATGAAAATGCAAAATCCATGTTTCCATATCATGAAATTGAAATACTTCAAACTGACATTTTTAAAGATGCAAATGGAAAATGGACAAATTGCAATGTGTAAAATGTGAAAATGAACAAATGGCTATCATTATTTTAAAAAATTAAAAAAAACATGGTGCTCTGTGGTTGAGGTGTGAATCAAACCCTTTCTACTTATTTGGACCACCCGAGACTGAGTAGACTAATTTTATTCGTCATACCACTTTTAAAAGTTGGTGCTAAAGCTAGGAATTGAACCCAAGAGCTTGTAGGGGAGATCAAAGGTTAGAATATGTTAAACAGATAGCCTTGGATGTAGGGTGTGTAGGTATATAGAGATGAAACGATTAGCTCGGGACAGGGAGGTTTGCAGATCTGCATCAAACCACTCAAAAGACTGACGACTCAAACAACAACATGTAGAGCTCACCGAAATTATGTTGTGTAACGGTAAATGTTAGTGAACGAACAGTAATGCATTACTAAAACCCATGACACGATACCCAAGAGCCTTTCTAAAATTATTTTAAAATGCCTTTAACCCTATATTAAACACCCAGTTCACAAGACTCATAACTGCAATGTTAATGTAAAACAAACAAAAATCTATATTTCAAAACAAGCAAGTGGTTTAGACAATGTATACTGGAAAAAGTTATATAAACACTCAAGTCCACAAAACTAATTAAATTAGTAACTGTCAGGTTGACCTAGTGGTTAAGGTGTTTGACTTAAGATCAAATTTTCTGTACAAGAAAGCAAGGGTTCGAATCCCTTGCCTGATATAACTATTGCCTGAACATGGCTTGGCCGCTCTGTATTATTATGATCCTCGGCACACAAACCATAGATTGAGTGTATTGTTTAAGGCCACTCTCTTTCCGATCATAGTCAGAGACTGTTGATGGTTCACAATTACATTAATAGTGGGACATGGGGATAGCAATTAAGAAAAACAGACAATACCCATACACTATTTTTATTTATTTAATGTAAGTACTTGAACAATAGTTATATACAAAATACAACTCTCTTTTGTCTATTACTATCTAGTCCTTTTCGATCCACTTGCATATCAAGGGCAGATGACTTTGTAGTTCAGCCCCTTAAAACAACATCAAAAACACTACCTCTCGCATAGTCTGTCATGTTGATGATTCTTGAGAGGTGGAAGATGGATTAAACATAACTTTTACAACAGGGGTTAAACGTTTCTCAATAAACAATGCACTATTTTGAGTAGCAACATCTTTCTCTTGTACTAAGTTTTTAGCAATCTGATGATTTTTGTCAACACCATCAGTGTTTTGTCTGGAGCACTACATTGATGATCACTCACACTTAAAACCACACCATTTCTACTTTTCATATCGCCTCGATATCTTGTTGACCTCTGTTTTGAGCATCGCCAGAATATTATTCCTTTTACATTTTGTCGTCTATAGTTATAAGAGTAGCCTTTATAGAGTACGCGTTGTTTACCTTGGTTAGTTATAGTAAGTTCCATAGTAGCAACAAACCTGCTCGGATACAAAGGTTACAACTGTTCTGGTAATAGACTTATTTGGCGTTGGCTTTTATATTTAATATGTACTGTCCCCGTTACCCGGCAGTGAATCGGATGACCCGGCGAAAACATCGCAATTCATGCCGATAACACAACACATATATAAGATAAAGAACAAAAATTATTGAGCGCTGGGTTTGAATATAAAAAAATGCCGGTGGATACGAGAACTCAAGTAGTCTCAGGGGTGGTTGACAGGATATAGGTGTAACAGGTTAAATCAACTCACTCCCAAACCTGTCCAAATATAAAAAAAAGGAAATTAAGGTTTAAATGGTCAACGAATCTCCTCGGTCCTATCCTTGGAATAAATAAAATTAGGAGATCCTTGAAGAAAATTAAATAAAATAAAAACAGGTTAAATTCGGTCATATTTGACTATGTGATACATTAAACACCCTGAATGTCCGTCAGGTGGTGTTTCAAGTCTATCAAAAACACACTCACTTGAGATTATGATTAAAGACAAATCTATAAAAAAGATGTATCTTGCCTCGGTGCAAAAGTATAGATCTCCATTCTAACTAGTGCAACCAATGAGAAAAGAAATTAACTTTATCACCAATTATTAACAGTAATTATTGCCGTAGAAATATTGGTCTAGCTTGACCACTAAATCAAGAAAATTCACTATTTACAATTATTATACAACTTGTTATCTACATTCTTTCAAATAGAAGAAAAAATTTCATTAGTAGAATATCCATGCTTTCCAAATCTATCAGACACTCATCTCAGGTCCATGTCTCAAATATTATGATATCCAAATTATTTTGCAAGTTATTTCAGAGTCTCGTCACCCTTAATACTCATAATTTTGCAACAAATGTATATCCCTCATTATCATTTGTACAATATTCAAATTTTATGTTTCAATAATATGTGACAACTAAGTAATTCTGTTTCTTCCCATTCGATGGTAATTTGTAATATAGTCCACTTGATTAAATGCAAAGTGATTAGACTATCATGTATGCCCATATAGCAATGCTTAAATTACAATCATTTGCCTATACTTTACGTAGTCATGCCGTTTTGAATGATCTCACACCAATAATGATTATTATAAGTAATATATATATATATATATATATATATATATTGTACCCTATTGTCATCATATGGAACATGTGTTCGTATCCCAGCTAATTCACGGTCTTTCGAGGTATGGGACATTCCTGCTCACCATACGACCACATGCTCAGGATTTGAGTCTGTCAGGTAACTACTCTACATGAAAGAAACAACATATTCCTAAATAAAACATTTAATGATAAAAATCATGGCTATACAACAAAAACACAAACAAAGGGTATTTTACATTTACTTCCCACAACGAAAATCAAGGTTATTTGTGAGTCTCTTCTTAAAATTAGTGCTTCACTGCACTCAAATCTATTTCTAGCATCCTATCATAGATACTCTCAGACATCTACGAGTGTCCATAGTGTTCTTCACGTGGCACAATTTAACACAAACTGGAGTATCACAACATAATAGTCACAATATCTTTAAATGACATTAATTATGCAATAACTACACATTTATCCGTTTTTCACGGGGCATTTACTTTCATTAACATAAATTCATTATCTTATGCCTTAATTAACACGTGTTGTGTCGTGTGAATCGTATTCTCTTTTCCCATCAAATTGAAACGCTAAAGTGGTACGTTTTCCCTTCCAAAATACACAAGGATAGAAATGTTTATAGCTTCACCATACAGCGATTTTCTGGGTCTGGTCGAAATATTATCGTTACAAACGTGTCATGTCATTGAAATCACCTACCCGTCTGCATAAATTAGTGTGAACTGGGCAAAATACACTTTAAAAAGATGCCTATTTTTATTTGGTGCAGCGTTCCTCCTCAGAGAATAACTGGGCCAAATATTATCCGATCGCAGTGATCCAACATGGTATGTGTGTTGAAATACATCATTTAATTCAATTGGCATCATCACAACAATCATATCTTAATTACTTTTCGAAATATCGAGATTCTTCAGTGTTCCACTACGCTTCTAAAATAAAGGGATCAGGTCACCAGACCTCCTTTCCAAGCGGGCAATAAAATTAGTTCCAGCTGGCCGAGCAAGATGGCCGCCATCCTCGTGGCCTGCTACCACCCCATATGGCTGCTAACAAGGTCACGTTTGTTTACAAGTGCAGAACAATGGAGGTATCCTGAGTGTAGTTCCTAGTAATTGAGTCATTCTAATTATTTAACACCTATATTTATAGTATAATGGGCTCAATTCGGCTCCTAATAAATATTCATGGCAGGGGATGGATCCTGTAATAGCCTTGCCGTTCTGTGGCGATACTAGTGGCTTCTGGCACGCATCTCGATAGAGTATCCAAGTTTTCTCATCGGAGCAGCTGCTTAATAATAAGGAAATCTGCGTTTCCTATACGACGAATATGATTCTCACCTCTCAGGGCAGATCAATTAATACATGGGCTCACGCAGGGTCTCGAAGAGTTATCCCTCGCGGCACAATTCCTGCAAGCGGTGGATACAGACAGACTCCGTCTCACTCGCTGCGAATAATAATAGTATGCACCAAGGCGATACTTTCTCGTAGATTAGCCAACTTTTCACCTAACGTGCAAGCTATGTTTGAATGATCCCCGCAACTTATTGACGTAAATCACTTGATTCTTCGTTACTTGCTCGCTGTATGCGGCTCAAACAATACTTCTCATAGATGACTCAATTATTAAAGCACTCACGTCCTCTCTGCAATTACTCTTAAGCCAAAGCTTTAAGTAACTCCTAAAACAAGTATCAATTTACTGGCTTACATTACCTTAATGGTTCTCAAATACAACCCTGTAGAATTTACCATCTTAAATATACATTCAACAATTCACTGACACTGAAAAACTCTCATATCTCGATATACTTTACGTTACTTTCTTACTGTTTACAAAAATACAGTATTTTTACGTTAGACATGACACACTTTGCACGTACGCTAGGCCTGACACGCCTATTACTTTACTTATTACTGTTACCGACCCCATATTATTATTATTATTATTAATATTTAACGTTACCGTTACTTTCATCACTATCTTAGGCCCAAATAGCCGTAAGCAAATCACCTTCCAAGCCATATTTTTCCAAAATACGAGTGGTGAAAGCTCGTACATAAATGACTGTTACATCTTAGTCTTAAAGTGATGCTTCGTTGTATGGTGAACTATTTAATTATATTAACATTTTAAATTTGTACTCACTTTTCATTTTTGCTGGGTTATTCCAGCACGCCAGCCACGAACCTGCCATGATGCTGGGTTTAAGCCATCATAGTAGTTATCACACGACAACTGGTATTATACACTTCAAATATGATAATCATATTTTTATCACTGGCTTTTCTCACTTTACACATAAACACTTTTAAAATCACTGTAATAAAACTTATATACACTTCCCGCACTATTTCACATGTGGATCCTTAACTGGACTCCTACTAACGCCTGACCTCAGAGATGCGATGCAGCTACGACAACCGCTGGTCTCCGTGAAAGTCTATCTTGCGTGTGCGTGCGTTCGATTCCCGTCACCTTCAATTCATATCATCTCTACTGCAATCCTGTTCAGTTCACTGTCACGATTATTTGTGATGCCTTCCAGGCTCCCAAAATTGTAGTGATCCTGACAATAATGTGTCATTTTTAACTATGACAACACCTCCTGGTATATTCACTGTCCAAAACCATCCTGAATCATCCCTACGCTGTAGCGAATTTATACTTGCGTATGATATTGGATAATTATCTGCTGTAGATTAAATCTTACATGATTCATAATTACTATTAAGAAGCTGTATGATGCGCTTCCATTGTTCTCCCAATATACTTGAGTGTCGATACTTTAACAAATTCGCGCACTTTCTAGCGTGCTCTGGCAGCGTTTCAGTTTACGTGTTGAGTCAAGACGAACTGGAGATGAACTCGAGATGAACTAACTTCTCTTGCGCTGCTCCCCCTATATAAAGGTTTCTCGTAAAACGTAGTCCACTGCTCACTCAGGACCGACTCCTTTCTTGAAATAATGCATTTCCAGCCAAAATGACGTATAATCCTCGTTTGTCTAGGTGTGGAGGTCCCAAAATCACTCGCGTGCAAGCGATCACTTCGGCCAATTAATTACAATTAATTGCCTTCTTCCATAGCGTCATGACGCTAGTCGGGTACTTCCCCTCGTGTTGGTCTCCAAATCAATCCTCCTGCGCGTAGGCAGTGTGTTCACAGGCTCATTTATAGATATAGGCTTTAATTTAGGCGTGAGACCACTCCTAAGTTATCTCTCCTAGAATATATTCACCTGGGTGTGAATTTTATTTCATTTCAATGCTCCAATTGGCTGCAATCAATTAATTTCTGTGGGCAACTACCCCTTCTCCGGTCTCAAGCCTTGTCCACTGGTGAACCCCAGAGTCATTAATCTCAAGCTGTCCCTGTGGTCCAGACGAAATGAGTTCCTTCGGCGTCTCCCAGACACGCCTCTCTGCTGGCTGCGATTAGTCAAGTGTCAAGCTGGTTGGTTTTCATGCGCCCTGGCTTCCAAAACGTACATATGCCTGCCTTATTCTTACAATTATTCACCATAAACAGCTATGATATTCACATTCTAACCGTGAAATCATGCTATTATTATTTTATGCCATTATAACTCATTGCTCTTCGGGTTCCCTGTAGCTGTTCCCCCTCAGAGATCAATGGTTCAATTCTGGGCAGAATCATGGGCCTGGTCTTCTCTGATAAGACCCGAGTTCGATGCCAATCTGCCGTGTCCCATTGGGTACATCTTTCCCTCGCTAAGCTCGAATTGGAGCTCTGCAGTGGCCTCGCACAACTGGTCGTAAAATGCTTTCAACTGGCAGCTGCATTCACCCCTCGTTTCCCCTGGGTCTTCGAACTGGCCGTCTCGCTTTCTTTCTTCATGGTGCGTGCTTTTCTCAGGACTCTCTACGTGCATATATAATGACTCCCTGTCCATTTGGGTGTGCATGGCTTGCTCTTCTCTTGTTTAATATTCCTCTGGCGGACTATATAACTTTAAATTTGCTGCATTTACCACAACTTCTCTACCTGTTTCTTCATCTTTGATTCGGTAGGCATTATTTTGCAAGTCCCTTATAATCAGGTAGGGTCCGTGATAGTTATGTTGAAACTTTTTGCATTTCCTGCTCTCTGGATCTGAACTAGCGGGTTTCTTCAATAAGACATATTCTCCTACGAGTAGTGGTCTGTGGTAGCGTTTCCTCCTATTTCTTCGCTGCCGTCTGTCCGCTTGTTTCTTGAGATACTCGAATGTTCTCTGGATCCTCAATTCGCGTCCAAGCTGTGCATCTACAGGTATCCGAATGACGTTATTCCATGGCCTCTCCGGTCTTCTATCAAGATGTAGGCTCACGGGCACTTCTCCTGTTGCTTCATGCACTGTATTGTTAATACAATACTCGATAATCTCTAGTACATCTATCCATTTGCAGTTTTCTGTAGAGCAGTATATCTTCATGTATTTTTGCAGTTCCCTCATCACTCTTTCAGCGGAATTCGACTCTGGGTGTCAAACTGTGGACAAAATCTGTCTTATTCCCAGATTTTCCAACTCTCTGCGAAATTCTACGCTGGTAAAACAGCTCCCATGACCAGATAATATGTTCTCCGGCTGCCCTAGTATAGGAACGATTCTATCCTTCAGCCTCTTAAGTACCTGTTTCGTACTGGTTTTCTGAATTGGACATAGGACTACCATTTTAGAAAACACTTCTCTTGCAACTAGGATGTGTCTATTTCCTCTTCTAGCTCTCGGAAGCGGCCCGAAATTATCCAGTGCCAGAAGCTGACATGGCTTCTCTGGCAAGAGTGGTATCGGTTTTTGCCTCATTAAATACGAGTTAGGCTTTACTCGTTGGCAAATATCACATGTCCTGATTGTATTCCTGACTGTATCTCTAAGTTTTGGCCAAATAAATGCTTCTTTCAGCAGGGCAACAGTTCTGTCTACGCCAGGGTGACCAAAAGCTCTGTGTGCTAACCATACTAGCCTTCTCTGCAATGCTGGTGGTATAACAATCCTGGGTCGAGTGTGGTCTGTATCGCTCCATTTGTGTAGCATCTGGTTAAACCATAAATACTCCGTTGATAGTGCCTCAGCTTCAACATACATCGGGGTTCCTCTGACAAGCTTTCCCTCGAAGTAATTAATCATCAACCGTATCCAGGGATCTTCACGTTGAAAAACGGTGATGTTCCTTAGATCATCTAAGGTCGTCTGGTCTCTATCTTCTATGTCGATAGCTAGAGCTTCCTCTTCATCCGCTGACGGGTATCTGCTTAGCAAGTCAGGTATAATGTTGTCCTTCCCCGGGCAATACTCGATTTAAACTTGAAATTGCTGTATATACAAGGACCACCTCGTCAGTCTTTGACTAGGCAAGTCAGTTTTCAACAGGAATGTTAGGGCTTTATGGTCCGTTCTCAATACAAATCTGAACCCATAAATCAGTTTTCGCCAATACTGTAAGGTATACAGTATTGCGAGTAATTCGATCTCCGTGACCGTATAGTTCTTTTCATTAGGTTTCAACCTTCTACTTATGAATGCAATGTAAGTTTTCTCCTCTGGCCTGTCCACATTTTCCTGGTAGAGCATCGCCCCAATGCCTATAAGTGATGCGTCAGTCTGGATAATAAATTTCTGGGTGTAGTCTGGATATCCCAATTTAACATAATCTAAAAGCATCTGTTTAGATTTCACGAAGGCTTCCTCGCATTTTTCCGTCCATCGCCACCTTCCCCCTTTCTTCAGTAAATCTTGGAGTGGTGCTACGGTCTCGGTATACTTCGGGCAATGACTTGAAAAGAATCCAATAACGCCTAGATATTGCCTGACGTTCTTCACTTTCGTTGGTCTCGGGAAATGTTTAATGACTTCCAATTTTCCCGGATTAGGCCTAACTCCTTCCGCATCTATTACGTGGCCTAGGAATTTAACTTCTCTCTGACCAAAGTTAGATTTCTTTATATTGACCTTAAAGTTAGCCTGACTTAGGTCATCCAACAGCTTGCGTAGATCTCTGATGTGTTCTTCGATTGTTTCAGATGTCAATAGTATATCGTCTACATAGCATATGGTTGTTGCTTTTACATCTTCAGACAGGTTTCGATCAAGCGCTCCTATTAACGCTGAACCCGCTGTTTTCAGGCGAAATGGGAGACGCACGGATGAATATGTATGCTGATCGAATATTAACCCAGTTAATAAGCTTGTTTTCTCCTCTAGTGCAAGATGGTGAAAGCTTGCTGTCAGGTCAAGATTTGAGAAAACAGTCTTTCCTTTGAACCTCCTGAGGACCTCATTGATGGGCGGCACTTGGTCAAATTCTGGTATGACCTTGGAATTCAAATTTCGCAGGTCCAGGCATATCCTTACACTTCCGTCCTGTTTAGGTACAACTACCAGTAGGCTGACATAAGGTGTGGCCGTCTTTACAATGACGCCCGCCTCTAGCATCTCCTGTATTGCTTCCTTGACTTTTAAATAATGTTTTTCGAATACCGGATACGGCTTTTGTTTGAATGGTGTCCAGTCACTAACTTGGAACGCATATTGGAAATTCTTGATCCGGCCAGGTCTCGAATCGAAGACTCCTTTGTATTCAAATAGCAGATCCCTTAACATTTGCTTATGTTCTGGACCAATTTTAGCTTCCTCTATCTTTTCTCCCAGGCACTCTTCAAATTGTGGTTCGAGGTCCTTTTCAATGTCTGCGGCCAGTGTTGCCAACTCTCCCTCGATGTATTCCGTTGTCAATACTGCATCCCCAGTCGTATCTCCGTATGTATGCCATACGTACTCTTCTGGTCTCGTTTCATTATGCTTTAATGAGAGCTCTATATCTTCCTTTCCCTCACTTGCGCGAAACATAACAATGTCTTGTGAGAGATCTATTATGACCTTATATTCTCTTATGATATCCATGCCAACAATAACGTTAAAAGGCAGCTTATTCACAAGTAGGAAGCTCTGTGAGAATGTAGAGTTCCCTATCTGTAAATCTAAAAATACTTGGTATCTGAATATCATAACTTTATCTGGTATCACGCCTTTTATCTTCACGCTTGAAATAGGTATTTTCAATACGTGGATTTTACTTTAGATTTCATTATATAACGCCTGGGTTATTAGACATACCGTTGAGCCTGTATCTAGAAGACTTCTTATCTTCATGCCTGCGATGTTTACAATTATAATGGGTAGTTCCCTTCTCACATTGACCGTCCCTTCATCCTGGTCTTCAATAAGTTCCTCAGGCTTGGCAATCCAGTTAACCACATTCACTGTATTCCATCCTGCATTTATCTCTCCTATTTGGTCATTTAATTTTGGTGGTTTTTTCCATTGCTCCATTCTTTGCGGAGTTCTTCTGTCTTCGAACTGCTGAAGTTCCAGTCTCTTGGCTCCGTCATCATTCTTATAGATGTCGGGTGACCTTCTATTCTTAATCGCTTCATCCCAATGCACTTGCGATTTTCTATTGTCGTCTCCACGCTCTTCCATATATCTTAGTGATGCGTGATAGCGTTCTTCTGCCTCTTCATCGAACCCGCGACTCTGTTCTTGGGATCTCCATCCTTGGTTATTCCCATTTCGGCCGTAATTTCTTCTGTTATCAGGCTGATGGTCTCTCGTATCGCGCTGATTCCAGGTTTTCCTTCCTCGGTATCCGCGGTTCGATCTTCCTCTGTATGCTGGCCTCCAATTCTGGTTTTCCCGTTCTTCGCGTTGCCAGTCTGATTTTTCCGTTTCGGTGCTAGTAAACTTACATTTAGTCTGCACCCTAGTCGATTCAGTAGGCGTACTAGTCATGTGGACTTGTTCTGTGTTCCGACTTTGCCTTGTGTGCTGCGCTGTAGTGAGATCGAGCTGTCTCAGCACTTCCTCCATGTCAGTCGCTGTCTTGGCGTTTGCCGATATTAATAGACGTTGTACTTCATATGGTAACTGCTTGGCTATCGCTATACACAGATCTGACTCTCTAGGCCCTTCATCAAGTTCACGGAAACGGCACAATTGAGCTATGAAAAACTCAGCATACTTCGTTGGATTATTTGTACTATAGCGTCTTGAGTACAAGTCCAATCTGAGATTCTGCTGTATATTTGCGTTCCAGTACCTGCTTAAAAATGCCTGGCGAAATTCGTCAACGGTGTCAAACGTGTACCGAAAACTTCTAAACCATAAGGCGCACTCGCCTTCAGTCAGTTTTTGGATAGCTCTTAATCTTCGCTCTGGTGGTACCTTCGCGTCATTCAAGTACTCGGAAACCGCTTTAAGCCAGTATTTGGGTGTCATATTTGAATTACTCCCAGAATATTTCTTCGGTTTCTCGTCACTAGCCCTCACAACAGTGACTATTTGATTTTGTACAGCATTTTCATGCGGTGTGGACATAGCAATAGGTATACCAGGCGTGGTATACGGGCTGTCACTTGGCATGGCTGTATTCTTTGGAGTGGGCTGTATCTCTATATCTGCCCATTTATTTCTCCTATTTTCATCTATGCTTCCTTCACTAGATCTTGGATTTCGCAATATGATTCCTCCTGTGCGATCATTCTAGTTTCTATTTGGCTGTGCCTGTTTTCTGCCCTTTCTAACCGAGCTAATACCTCTCGTTCTATTTTTTTCCAAGCGATCCCGGTTTTTCTCTGCCATAGAAAATACTTTCTCCTTGTCATCCTTAAGGCTTTCTTTCATATGGGAAATTCCCCCGCTAGACTCTGTCTTACCTCGGCAAGCGTTTTATCGCTGGCTTCAGTCTTCAAGCCCTCTCGAAGTTCTAATTCTTCTCGTAAGCCTGTAACTTCTTTCTGTATGTGACCATGCATATGGGAGATTTCGGTCCTTATTTTTGTATTTTCTCCTTGGTCCTCATCCTGCCTTTTATGAATGACTGCTAGATCGTTTTGAGTTTGTTCTAACTCTTTTTGAACCTTTCCAACCTGCCTTTTCATGTTTGAGTTTATTTCCCTATTCTCTTGAGCAGAAGTTTTTACTTCACTGATCTCCTTGCATTGGTCAAGGATATTCTGATCCTGCTTCCTTAAGGCTTCGTCTACAGCTTTCGCGTAGCCTGCCATCCGACTATTCCATTTTCCGTCGCTGTCTTCGAGCCTCTGATCCACGGTCTGAGTGAACGTATTAAATTGCTCTTGCTGACGCTTAGTATTCGCTTCATTCTGATTTTGAATGTCTTTAAGCTCTACGGACATACTGGTTAAGCTATCATTAATCTCACGCTGTGATTCTCTGCACGCTTGCAGATTATTCTCGAGTTTTAGCTCTATTGACTCAAAGCGTTTGTCGTTATTAGCTTGCATCTCTGAAACCACGCTAACAATATTCTTAGTTACCTCTTGCTTAATAGATTCTTTAACAACATCCATTTTTTTATTGACCTCTAATAGGTTTGAATCTAACTGCGTGTTTACTGTAGCCAACATCTGGCTCACCTCAGTTTGATTAGCCTCTAATCTAGTGTTCATTTCAGTTTGATTATTCTCTAATCTAGCGTTCATTTCAGTTTGATTATTCTCTAACTGAGTATTTACTGTAGCCAAACTACCTGCTATTTCATCTTGAAATGCTTTAGCCTCTTCCCTACTCTTAGCATGAGTGGTATCAAAATGTTCTTTTAACTCCGCGATACACTTGAGTACCTCCTCAGTTCCAGCCATCCTGTATTTCTTATTTTGAGATTCAGGCAGGCCGTAGCTGAGCATGCTGGCGCGTTATATTGGGAAAAAGAATTCCGATGTCGCGACAACAACAACAATCATTTTATACAGTGCTATAACCACCTATGGAATGGGTTTAGACCCTCGTACCCGTCTGACAACAGTGTCTAATGTCTGAGTATAACCTAAAAAGACTCACAATCGCTCAAACACAGTTGGAGGAAAAAAATACTATTATGGTTTTCCCCATGAAAACCATGCTATTATTATGGGGTTTTCTGAATCCCATAAGCCTTCCACGTATCTGGGCGCCATGATAATGTAAAGAGGAGGACGTGCTTTAATGGTTGCTTTACCATGCTTTGCCCCGCACTGGGCCATGCCATGATAAATAATAAGGAAGGTCATGCGCCTATGGTGACCCGTATTTTCAACTGGCCCCATACATGGGCGACATGATAAATAAAGAGGTGGATGCTCATCGCTAACAAGTTACATTTAAGCATGTCTTATGGAGGATTATCAACATTTATTTTTACGTGAAGGCTTATTAACAAATGGGACGCGGCCTTTCCCTAATATATCCTAATTTTCCTGCTGTACTTGCTTCTACCATTAATCTCTTGGCCGACTTTTAGTAGTACCTGTGACCCAATCCTAGTATAATAACATCTCCTCCATGTACCCAATTGTCATCATATGGAACATGTGTTCGTATCCCAGCTAACTCACGGTCTTTCGAGGTATGGGACATTCCTGCCCACCATACGACCACATGCTCAGGATTTGAGTCTGTCAGGTAACTACTCTACATGAAAGAAACAACATATTCCTAAATAAAACATTTAATGATAAAAATCATGGCTATACAACAAAAACACAAACAAAGGGTATTTTACATTTACTCCCCACAACGAAAATCAAGGTTATTTGTGAGTCTCTTCTTAAAATTAGTGCTTCACTGCACTCAAATCTATTTCTAGCATCCTATCATAGATACTCTCAGACATCTACGAGTGTCCATAGTGTTCTTCACGTGGCACAATTTAACACAAACTGGAGTATCACAACATAATAGTCACAATATCTTTAAATGACATTAATTATGCAATAACTACACATTTATCCGTTTTTCACGGGGCATTTACTTTCATTAACATAAATTCATTATCTTATGCCTTAATTAACACGTGTTGTGTCGTGTGAATCGTATTCTCTTTTCCCATCAAATTGAAACGCTAAAGTGGTACGTTTTCCCTTCCAAAATACACATGGATAGAAATGTTTATAGCTTCACCATACAACGATTTTCTGGGTCTGGTCGAAATATTATCGTTACAAACGTGTCATGTCATTGAAATCACCTACCCGTCTGCATAAATTAGTGTGAACTGGGCAAAATACACTTTAAAAAGATGCCTATTTTTATTTGGGGCTGCGTTCCTCCTCAGAGAATAACTGGGCCAAATATTATCCGATCGCAGTGATCCAACATGGTATGTGTGTTGAAATACATCATTTAATTCAATTGGCATCATCACAACAATCATATCTTAATTACTTTTCGAAATATCGAGATTCTTCAGTGTTCCACTACGCTTCTAAAATAAAGGGATCAGGTCACCAGACCTCCTTTCCAAGCGGGCAGTAAAATTAGTTCCAGCTGGCCGAGCAAGATGGCCGCCATCCTCGTGGCCTGCTACCACCCCATATGGCTGCTAACAAGGTCACGTTTGTTTACAAGTGCAGAACAATGGAGGTATCCTGAGTGTAGTCCCTAGTAATTGAGTCATTCTAATTATTTAACACCTATATTTATAGTATAATGGGCTCAATTCGGCTCCTAATAAATATTCATGGCAGGGGATGGATCCTGTAGTAGCCTTGCCGTTCTGTGGCGATACTAGTGGCTTCTGGCGCGCATCTCGATAGAGTATCCAAGTTTTCTCATCGGAGCAGCTGCTTAATAATAAGGAAATCTGCGTTTCCTATACGACGAATATGATTCTTACCTCTCAGGGCAGATCAATTAATACATGGGCTCACGCAGGGTCTCGAAGAGTTATCCCTCGCGGCACAATTCCTGCAAGCGGTGGATACAGACAGACTCCGTCTCACTCGCTGCGAATAATAATAGTATGCACCAAGGCGATACTTTCTCGTAGATTAGCCAACTTTTCACCTAACGTGCAAGCTATGTTTGAATGATCCCCGCAACTTATTGACGTAAATCACTTGATTCTTCGTTACTTGCTCGCTGTATGCGGCTCAAACAATACTTCTCATAGATGACTCAATTATTAAAGCACTCACGTCCTCTCTGCAATTACCCTTAAGCCAAAGCTTTAAGTAACTCCTAAAACAAGTATCAATTTACTGGCTTACATTACCTTAATGGTTCTCAAATACAACCCTGTAGAATTTACCATCTTAAATATACATTCAACAATTCACTGACACTGAAAAACTCTCATATCTCGATATACTTTACGTTACTTTCTTACTGTTTACAAAAATACAGTATTTTTACGTTAGACATGACACACTTTGCACGTACGCTAGGCCTGACACGCCTATTATTTTACTTATTACTGTTACCGACCCCATATTATTATTATTATTATTATTAATATTTAACGTTACCGTTACTTTCATCACTATCTTAGGCCCAAATAGCCGTAAGCAAATCACCTTCCAAGCCATATTTTTCCAAAATACGAGTGGTGAAAGCTCGTACATAAATGACTGTTACATCTTAGTCTTAAAGTGATGCTTCGTTGTATGGTGAACTATTTAATTATATTAACATTTTAAATTTGTACTCACTTTTCATTTTTGCTGGGTTATTCCAGCACGCCAGCCACGAACCTGCCATGATGCTGGGTTTAAGCCATCATAGTAGTTATCACACGACAACTGGTATTATACACTTCAAATATGATAATCATATTTTTATCACTGGCTTTTCTCACTTAACACATAAACACTTTTAAAATCACTGTAATAAAACTTATATACACTTCCCGCACTATTTCACATGTGGATCCTTAACTGGACTCCTACTAACGCCTGACCTCAGAGATGCGATGCAGCTACGACAACCGCTGGTCTCCGTGAAAGTCCATCTTGCGTGTGCGTGCGTTCGATTCCCGTCACCTTCAATTCATATCATCTCTACTGCAATCCTGTTCAGTTCACTGTCACGATTATTTGTGATGCCTTCCAGGCTCCCAAAATTGTAGTGATCCTGACAATAATGTGTCATTTTTAACTATGACAACACCTCCTGGTATATTCACTGTCCAAAACCATCCTGAATTATCCCTACGCTGTAGCGAATTTATACTTGCGTATGATATTGGATAATTATCTGCTGTAGATTAAATCTTACATGATTCATAGTTACTATTAAGAAGCTGTATGATGCGCTTCCATTGTTCTCCCAATATACTTGAGCGTCGATTCTTTAACAAATTCGCGCACTTTCTAGCGTGCTCTGGCAGCGTTTTAGTTTACGTGTTGAGTCAAGACGAACTGGAGGAACTCGAGATGAACTAACTTCTCTTGCGCTGCTCCGCCTATATAAAGTTTTCTCGTAAAACGTAGTCCACTGCTCACTCAGGACCGACTCCTTTCTTGAAATAATGCATTTCCAGCCAAAATGACGTATAATCTTCGTTTGTCTAGGTGTGGAGGTCCCAAAATCACTCGCGTGCAAGCGATCGCTTCGGCCAATTAATTACAATTAATTGCCTTCTTCCATAGCGTCATGACGCTAGCCGGGTACTTCCCCTCGTGTTGGTCTCCAAATCAATCCTCCTGCGCGTAGGCAGTGTGTTCACAGGCTCATTTATAGATATAGGCTTTAATTTAGGCGAGAGACCACTCCTAAATTATCTCTCCTAGAATATATTCACCTGGGTGTAAATTTTATTTCATTTCAATGCTCCAATTGGCTGCAATCAATTAATTTCTGTGGGCAACTACCCCTTCTCCGGTCTCAAGCCTTGTCCACTGGTGAACCTCAGAGTCATTAATCTCGAGCTGTCCCTGTGGTCCAGACGAAATGAGTTCCTTCGTCGTCACCCAGACACGCCTCTCTGCTGGCTGCGATTAGTCAAGTGTCAAGCTGGTTGGTTTTCATGCGCCCTGGCTTCCAAAACGTACATATGCCTGCCTTATTCTTACAATTATTCACCTTAAACAGCTATGATATTCACATTCTAACCGTGAAATCATGCTATTATTATTTTATGCCATTATAACTCATTGCTCTTCGGGTTCCCTGTAGCTGTTCCCCCTCAGAGATCAATGGTTCAATTCTGGGCAGAATCATGGACCTGGTCTTCTCTGATAAGACCCGAGTTCGATGCCAATCTGCCGTGTCCCATTGGGTACAATATATATTTTATATTCACCACGTGTTTCATTATTCTACTATCTTTCTTTTTTTATTAAACACGAAGATTAATCTTCAAACCATTGTCGAATTGTTCACAGCATATGTGAATTATCACCTTAAATTATTCTCTTATTTTTTAAAATCTCTTTTCTTTTTTTTAAACACACCAATTTCACAGTTTTAGTTCAGAAAGAATGTTTAATTATTACCCTATAATCATTATGGCTTCCCTTCGATCACATAATTGGCCTGTATAAATTATAATATAGTGTAGGCCTGACTAGAAGCAATGTCAAATGTATAACCCTCAAGCAAAAATGGCAAAACGTGCTTGAAATAAATCAAATTCCCAAAGCAAAGAGTATGGGAGAAGAGAATATGAAAGTATTGAACTGATAATCATATTTAGCAAATCATAATAATATCCGCCAATATCAGAAGTTACGATCCAAGAATTTAAACCTAAATTTTACTATAGTTCTCAATATCAAATTAGTTACAGGCATCTAGCATATTCCATCGAAAATACAGTCGAATAGACCATCAAGTATTCGACCAAAACTATAGGCTTGCTCCTATTAAGATCCAACGTCCAAAAGTAGCAAAATCCTATCATCCGAATTTGAGATGGATTTATAGGATATCCGGAAAATATTAACTGGATCGTAGAATAAGGCAATGTGGGTTATGTCCTTCCAACATCCAATAGCCTATCCATGTGAAATATTACATCAGATATCCTTCGTAGACGTAGAATAAATCTGGCTATTAATGATTATAATAATCATCAATCAATCAAATAATTCACCACTGATTTGCTTACTCCAATACCTTCACCACCTTATCTAAATTCAATTCTACTTCCAATTCAACTTTAGTTCAATATTAGCTCAATTCCATGATACAGAGCAATACTGTCAAACCACTCACTACTAAATGAAGAAATATTCTGGCTCACCAACTCGAAGAAATAAGAAAGGATGGTACAAGATTAGTAGGCCTATGTTCCTGGTGTGAAGAATTTCCAGATCCTATGAAGAAATCCCCATCTTCATCCAGTACCATCCCCCCCCCCCAAGTCCAAAGCTGCAGGAATCCATCTTCAGTCTTCTTCCAAAATTCTTGCAAGAACCGAACCCGGGACCTTCCAACCCCATGGTGGCTATCTCCATCTCCGTCGATGTAGTCATCATGGTGTTCTGGCGTGGCTATCACTCCATCTCGTTCCCTTTTGTATCGGCTCAGTGCTCCATATTTTCAGTAAATATTCCCATTTCCAAATTTTTCATAGACACTCCAATAGCACAAGTGGGAAAATGTCCTAATTCCATTCTGGAAATTACGAGTCTCTGCGCCAAGCACAGTTCATATTGGAACACGACTCTTTCTATCCACTAGTCTTCACAGCTGTATATTGGCAGTCAGTTGAAAGCATTCACAGCTATTCATGAAATTCGTTTGCATCCTCAAATCACACAATGCATTAGCGGGTCGTCCTTCGACGGCAAGTACTCGATTATTCCCGAAAGTTCATTCATACAAGATGCCGTAATGTAGCCCACATGTAAAGTTAATTATTTCGTTTTCAAGCCAAAAGCATTTTCATAATTATGTACACAAAACTCGGCCGTCTATTGTTTCGATTGCGCACGGTAACTTCGGCGATACGTAACTGTAGGGTCTTTCATAGACTATTACACTCCACTCCCGATAAACGGCAATATAGGACTCACGTTCCTCCGCAATCACGACCGGATATCAAACCACTCACGATCCACACGACGGAGTACTGTATCGTACGCGCACAACAAGCATCTGTCTGTCTAGATGTGACAAGTTGTCGTAAACAAGGCTTGACCACGTGGTCAGCCGGAGCGCGCTCTGCCGGAGATAGAATTCAGATACGCGTGACGGCACTCAACCTAGTGGCCGCGCACTCAGCGATGACATACAGCGCTGGCGGAGTTGCCAAACCGCGCTTATATTGGGGAACTTTGTTGGGCACAGTACAGTTAAAAGTGGTAGAAAAGTGGTAGCAAAGTGGTAGAAAAGTGGTAGCAAAGTAGCAAAGTGGTAGAAAAGTGGTAGAAAAATGGTAGAAAAGTCGTAGAAAAGAGGTAGCAAAGTAGAAAAGTGGTAGAAAATATTACATGTGTTGTTAAGAAATAGTTTAAGGGGTTACATGGATTCATTACACAATAATTTTGGCATGACGAAGCTCATTTTCTATATCCAATAGTTCTTCCTCATATTCAGTATGACCAGCTTGTTCACAGGCATGCAAGTACTGAAGCAGCTGGATTAGCTTACTGGGATTGTTCCAGTAAACAAATTTTACAAATTACTTTTTGGGTGTAAACAGAGCATTACCATTATCATCATCATAATCATCATCACGATTATCATCATCAATAAAATCATCATCTTTGTCATTATCACTATTACTATCTATTCATTTTTGTTCATCTTGCAATGCAACATCCTTTTGCATAGTTTGTGATGCCTTTGATGGTGTTAGGGGTTTCATAGACGTTAACGACTGCCCTAACGTGTGTTTTTCAGGAGATAATAAATGCTCCTTAACAAACAATGCGCTATCTTGACCCACACTATTTTTTTCTTGGTTTTGCTTTTTACCTTGGTTAGAATATTTTGTCCATTTAAATGCGTATTATTTTGAGATGTGCAATGATGATCGATTGAAATAAGTATGTTGGAGCCTTTTGTTTTAATCATTCCTCGACACTTTTTAGATCGTTGTTTCGAACAGCACCAAATAACAGTTCCATTTTTATTAGTTCTTTTTACAATATATGTATATCCTTTATAGTAAGCACATGGCTTACGATAGATAGTCGTTGATACTTCCATGTCAACTCTTAAGCATAAACTAATCTCTAGTAAAGTTAACTCGATAATAAAAATGATATTTTGTAGTATGTGCAGTTTAAAGTAAGAGCAAAAGTGAGAGTCAAATGGTAGAACATTGTTAGCAAAGTGGTGGAAGAGTGGTAGCAGTTTATTGTAGTTATGATTTTTTATCAGAATGTGATTTGAGTAAATGTAATTTCTAAACCTCAGCAGAGAGTAGTCAGTTAGTCTTGGTTCAGACAAGCGTAAACAGTTCTCCAATGAATCAGAGCTCAAGATTTTCATTATGAAACAGTTGTGTAACCAATTAGGTATCGAATTTGATAGTTTTACACATGAACAAAAAATCCAACATATCTGACATGAATTACATGATTTGAAAGTTGATAAAGGATATGCAATCAACCTTTGTAGTTACAATGTCAAACATAAAGACAAAATCAGTGTGAACTTTTAAGTTACAAGAAAATACTACGAAATAGACTATGCAAGAAATTTGGAAATACACATCAGAAGTTTGCTACACCACCCTTCTAGCATATATAAATAATCGACATGGAAAGTGTGCATTGTCCCTAACATTAGACTCTTTAAACCAATGTATCAATAACACAAGTCAACAAACAAACCATTTTGCGTTGAGTCTATTATTTAATGCAAATATTCTGTCTACATTGAACAGTAACCAAAAACGCCATTCACAACTAATTAAGTTTGCTTTCATACTTTATGTAATGAAAAATACATATTTAAAGTTTTAGCAGACTGTTCAAGGGGTATCGGCTTTGAACACATAAGAGAGGGAATATTTTAAAACATAACCTCAGCTCACCTTATATAACCTAACTTTACCTACCTAACCATGTCATATAGGTAAGAAACGGGTCATGCTATGCTTTCGACTACCGAGCTTCAGCTACTTTTCAAGGTTACCCTCCCGAACATTGCCGTTGCCGGAGACTGCCGATAAACACCTATGTTCCCACGGCACAAACCTATTTTGGGCGCGTCCCTCGGCCAGAAGCCATACATTTACACTTTGGTTGCGAAGAAATTAATCTCGCGCCAGCGGCCACACAAACTCATTTTGGTTACGGAGAAATTAATCTCGCGTCAGAGGCCACACATACACATATTGGTTATGGAGAAATTAATCTTGGGCCAGAAGCCACATTACACACTTAAGTTACCGAGATATTAATCTCACTCCAGAGGCCACCCACAATCACTTAGTTACAGAGAAATTAATCTCGCACCAGAGGCCACATATACACACTTGGGTTACGTAGAAATTATCTCGCGCCAGAGGCAGCACATACACACTTTGGTAACGGGGATATTAATTTCGCTCCAGAGGACACACACATACACATATATATTTACGGGGATATTAATCTCGTTCCAAAGGCCACACGTACACACTTTGGTTACGGAGAAAGTAATCTCGCTCCAGAGGCCACACATACACACTTTGGTTACGGATGGATAAATCTCGCGCCAGAGGCCATACATACACACTTTGGTTACGGAAATATTAATCTCGAGCCAGAGGCCACACATACACACGTCGGTTACGGGGATATTAATTTCGGTTCAGAGGCCACACATACACACATATATTTACGGGGATATTAATCTCGCACCAAAGGACACACGTACACACTCTGGTTACGGAGAAATTAATCTCACACCAGAGGCAGCACATACATACTTTGGTTACGGAGAGATTAATCTCGCACCAGATGCCACTCTTAAACAATTTGGTTACGGAGAATTTAATCTCGCGCCAGAGGCCACACATACACACTTTGGTTACGGAGAGATTAATCTTGCACCAGATGCCACAGTCACAGTTGCAAATTTGGATAAGGAGAAATTAATCTCGTGCCAGAGGCCGCATTACACACTTTGGTTACGGAGAAAATAATCTCGCGCCAAAGGCCACACATACACACTTTGGTTACGGATGGAAAAATCTCGCGTCAGAGACCACACGAACACACTTGATTAAGGAGAAATTAATCTCGCACCAGAGGCAGCACAAACACACTTTGGTTACGGAGAGATTAATAACGCGCCAGAGGCCACATTACACACTTTGCTTACTGAGAAATGAATCTCGCACCAGGGGCCACATATACACAGTTTGGTTACTGAGAAATGAATCATGCACCAGGCACCGCACAAACACACTTGGGTCACGAATAAATTAATCTTGCGTCAGAGGTCACAGGTACAAATTTGGTTATGGAGAAATGAATCTCGCGCCAGAGTTCGCATTACACACTTTGGTTACGGAGAAATTTAATTCTTGCCAGAGGCTACACAAACCCACTTTGGTTACGGAGAAATTCATATCTTGCCAGAGTCCACGCTTACACACTTAGGTTATGTAAAAATTAAACTCTTGCCAGAGGCCACACATACGTACTTTAGTTACGGAGAATTTCATCTCGCACCAGAGGCCACACATACACACATTGGTTACGGAGATATTAATCTCGGGCCAGAGGCCACACGTACACACTTTGATTGCGGAGAGATTAATCTCGGGCCAGAGGCCACACGTACACACTTTGATTGCGGAGAAATTAATCTCGTGCCAGTGGCCCGACATAAACACTTTGGTTAGTGAGAAGTGAATCTCGCGCCAGAGGCCACACATACACACTCTTTTTTACGGAGAAATTAATCTTGTGCCTGAGGCCACAAATACACACTTTGGTTACTAGGAAATTAAACTTGCGTCAGGGACTACATATACGCAAGTTGTTTACGCAGAAATTAACCCCGCACCAGAGGCACACACACGCACTTTTGTTACGGATAAAATTAATCTCGCCCCAGAGACCACACATAGAGACTTAGGGTTACGGAGGTATTAATCTCGCTCCAAAGGCCACACATACACACCATGGTTTCCGAGAAAATAATCCCACGCCAGAGACCACACATACACACTTTGGTTACGGTGAAATTAATTTCGCGCCAGAGGCCACTCATTCACACTTTGATTACGGAGAAATTAATCTCGCGTCGGAGGCCACACATACACACTGGTTACGGAGAAATTAAACTCGCGCCAGAGGCCACACATATACATATTGGTTACGGAGAAATTAATCTCGCACTAGAGGCCATATTTAACACTTTGGTTACGGAGAATTTATTCTCTTGCCAGACGCCAAACATACAAACTTTGGTTACAGAGAAATTAATCTCGCGCCATAGACCACAAATAAACACTTTGGTTACGGAGAAGTGAATCTCGCGCCAGAGACAACACTTACACACTTTGGATAGGGTGAAATTAATCTCGCGCCAGTGGGCACACACATACACTTTGGTTACTTAGAAAGTAATCTCGCGCCAGAGGTCACTCATACCCACTTTGTTTACGGAGAGGTTAACCTTGCGTCAGAGCCCACACATACACACTTTGATTACGGAAAATTAATCGCGCACCTGTGGCCTCACAAATTTACTCTGGTAACTGAGACATAAATCTCGCGTCAGAGGCCACACATACACCTTTTGGTTACGGAGATTTAATCACGCGCCAGAGGATACACATATTCACATTTGTTACGGAGAAACTAATCTCGCGCCAGAGGCCACACATACTCACTTTGGTTACGGAGATATAATCTCGCGCCAGAGGACAGAAATACCGACTTTGGTTACTGAAAAATTAATCTCGCGCCAAGGGCCACACATACACACTTTGGTTACGGGTATATTAATCTGGCGCCAGAGGCCACACATACACATTTTGGTAAAGGAGAGATTAATCTCGCGCATGAGGCCATATTTCACAATTTGGATACGGAGAAATTAGTCTCTTCCCAGAGGCCACATATAAACACTTTGGTTACAGAGAAGTGAATCTCGCGCCAGAGGCTGCACATACACACTTAGGATACGAAGAAATTAAACCCGCGCAAGCGGCCACACAAACTCACTTTGGTTACGGAGAAATTAATGTCGCGCCAGAGGCCACACCTACACACATATACAGTATCATGGAGAAATTAATCTCGGGCCAGAGGCCACATTACACACTTTAGTTACGGAGAAATTTATCTCGGCCCAGAGGCCAGCCATAAACACTTTGGTTACGAAGAAGTGAATCTCGCACCAGAGGCTGGTAGGTTTATGCTGAGGATTAACACTTACTAAGGGAAGATGATAAGAGAGAAAAGGAGATAGGTTTCGGCATAGAGACGAGTATTTGTAGATAGGATGAGAATCCAACACAAAACTTTAAGTAAATTTATATATAAAAAGGAATTTAGCCGTGCAAACCGTATGAAATGTCTAACCTTAGTGGGAACTCGCACAAGGCAAGCGGAGAGCGCAGCATGAATTGAGGTTGCCTGCAAGCGCTAGGGAAGTGTTCTTTCCCTCTCGAGCCAATATTCCAGTACTGTAGGGACGGATGGTAGTCTGGCAAGACAAAGTAAGCCAAAAGGAAAGGATGTAATAACCTTCCCTTCAGAAGGGTTAGATTTTATGATGCATTTAAAAATGTTGGAAAGATTTGAATTTGGAGTGATAATTTTATTTCTGGGCACTGTTGGATCTCTGGCAAACCAATCGAGTGCTCCCAGAGAGTGAAGAGACAAAGTTGTTTTTATGATTTTAGCGATGTTGTTATTATTTTATTTTATTTTATTTTTGCGAAAAACTTACACGAATATCAATTGTTGCACTTAAGGAAAACTAAACTTTTACCCAGCAAGATGCCGATTAAAAGTTCAGAACAGAGGAAGACCTCAAACCTAACTCAAACACAACTTAAATTTTGAATACAAACCATAAGTCAGAGAGAAAATCTCTACAAGTAAGAAGCTTGCGGAGCTAGCTATACTTGCCTCAATGGCTTGCTAGAAATGGCTATGAAAACCAAAAGAATCTTTGAAAATGGTATTATTTGAATTTTTAGTTTAAATGCAACAAGTAGTAAAGACTTGATTGTTTGAGGAATTATACGTTTTCGTAAAGAGGGCTTAAGCTTAGAGGAAGAATCAGTGAAGAGAAGGTCCTGTCTAATCGTGATTCTAGCGAGAAAGATAAAGCAAAAAAATAGAAATAATTTATTTAACAATAAATATAAAAGTTAGAAAATTAACAATGGTTATATTTAGAATCTTATTTTTTGAATTGGAAGAACTTTTTCTTTGTTTAGTTCTACAAACATTTTGAGAGTCTCATGCCCAATAATAAGAGGTTTACAATTTATAAACAATATTAAATGGAGTACAAGTTTCGAACCTGATAAAGCACTAAAATCTTACAAAGATTTTAAAAAGTGTGCTTACGATTAAGAAATTTGAAATTTGTAACGATAATTGTAAAGCAATTTTAACTTTGAAAGTTTAATGGGTATGATTCAAGCACTTTTAGAATGCCCTTATGGCAATCGAAAAGACTATAAACAAATATATCAGATTCCTGATTGAAACAGGAAAAGAAGGAAACGTTACAAGCGGAAATTACCGCTATTTCTAAATAGAAATTACTAGAGGTAATATACAAAAAATGCACAAGTCGCATTATCGAAGCCTGGTTTACAATTAGTAAACTCCTTTTAGAAAAAGTACGATTCCCTAATTTTAGAAGGGAAAGATACATATTAAAATGTGGACTAGCCACAGTTACACAGAGTGAATATATGGTAAATCCAACAAAATGGGAGGGAGCCTCTATGGGCTAAGCCTCGTAGAAAAAGAAAGAACCCAATAGTTAAATTTAATTTTGGTTAGTAAAAGGTATTTGGGAAAGGGAAATACGAACTTTAGGAAAAAGTCTTGGCCAGATTTATTTTATCTCAACCGAACGCAACGCAGAAGATATTTAGCACACGCAAATTCGAAGCACTGATAGTTTTTGATGAGTTGAAAAACTTCACTATCGTAGTGTATGTAGGTTCGTAGAACAAGAGAAAGTTATTGCAGTTGTGGAGAACACTTAGTGTAATTTGAGCTTGAATCAGTTTATTGCGTTGGAAAGTTTATGGGTTGCAGTTAAATGATGCAGTAAAGTTCCCACGGTGTAAAGCAAATTAGGTGTTGACCAGCAGTTAATGTATCATGAATTCCTCGGTGAGGAAAAGTATTCCCATATTTTGCCGTGGAAAATACTAGATTGCTTGAATAGTAGAAAGATTGGCTGACATAGAAAGTTCTGGAGTTATGATGACAGTTAAATGGGCCAAAAGAGATCCCGTGGTGGAAAGCTAAATATTATATACAGTGGTTAGTTTAAAATGAATCCCTCGGTGTGGGAAGGTACTCCCATTTAATTTGTACAAGAAGTAGGCCTACTAAATTTTCATTTTTAAAGCCAGCTTAGATAGCTAAAGCATGACCAGAAAAATCTCTCGAAGACGGGTATGGCACAATAGTTAGCAATTCCACACACTGTCTATATATTTTAATTAAAAAGCATTTAGCTCTTTAAAAACCATTAAAATATGTTTTAAAATATTGAAGTTTTGTACTTAGCTTTCTTTTCATGTAGAGCCGGCGATGTTTCCTGGTGACGGTTGGTTTAAAGAATTGACATGGCGCCTCACGAGGACAGGAGACTAGCCCGAGGAAGGGCTCCAAACTGTACGTTTGATGACTTAAGCAGAAGTGAGGGAGAGCGATCCCGCACACGACAGAGGTAGGTAGGCAAGGGGAAAGAGAAGGGGAAGCAAGGGAGAGGGGGGGGGGGTATAAGACAAGAGGGTATACAACAGAATGTACAATATGACAAAGAAAAAATTCGTATATAAAAATATTCTTCTTCATGGAGCGGTCATGGAGATGTTAGCTGGCGACAATGACGACGCCTGGTGGTTTGATAAGGAAGTTCTCTTGAGTTCAGAGAAATTGAAGAACTTCGGCAGTTAGCTGCTAGATGCCGATAGGTTCTCCATGGAAGTTACATATTTAGAACTGACTCAAGGAGAAAATATATGCCTGCGCAAGGGGAAAAAGAAGAAATACAAAAGAGATCACTGTTTGTGTCTGCAAAGAAGGAATTGAATAAAATAGACAAATCAAAGAGCAGCAAAAGCTAACCCTGACTGACCATGTATTCCAAAGAATACACCATACTGGGAGGGGGTTGACACTAGCAAGGAGCAAAAAATCCAGTGTTAAAGATTGAGAGGATGCGGTGTTAGCATAGGAGTGGGTCTTGTGACATGCCCATTGGTTGTCAAGGTCCTGACTACCCTGATTCTTCCGTCCCTTCCCGGGTAACACTCGACCACTCTTCCAGAGATCCTCACAAGAACCTGGTCCCCCACTTTGATGTCAGGATTAAAAAGAAGCCACTTCTGTCTCCGTTGGAAAGAAGTTAAGTATTCCAATTTCCACCTCTTCCAGAAAGAATTACGAAGAGCTTCAAGTTTAAGCCAAACAATCGTTAAATTAGAATCTCTATAAGAGTTAGGAGGGGGGGGGGGGAAGCGGAAGAAAGAGAAGTGCCTATAAGGAAATGACCAGGTGTTAAAGGAACCAAATCATCATGGTCATTAGAAAGCGGGGTCAACGGGTGAGAATTAACAACACCCTCAATCAGAATAGACAGTGAGTTAAATTCTTCATAGGTTAGAATGCGACTACCTAAAACCTTTTTAGATGACGTTTAGTAAGCTTGACACACGATTCCCTCCTACCGCCGTGATGAGGGGCGTAAGGAAGTATAAACCTTCATTTGAACGCTTTAGAGTAGGAGAAATTAGAAATTTGTTCCATGGTAGTAGGAGATGTGAGAGCTTTCTTCCACAATGAAGCTGCGCCTTGAAAGGTGGAGGCGTTATCGGGGAACATTTCAGAGTGAACGCCACGCCTGGCAGTGACGCGAGAAACGGCTGACAGAAAGTAAGAAGTAGAGGCATTTGTTACTAGTTCCAAATGGATCACACCAGTAACCATGCGAACGAAAAGAGAAACATTGAATTTTCCAAACAATTTGCGTCTGGCTTCAGGAGAATTACGTTGATATTGAAAGGGATCCATATAGTCTACGCCAGTTAAAGCAAAAGGTCGATTAGGGGAAGAGCGGAAAGAAGGTAGATCGTCCATCAATTGGGTACTAACCTTAGGTTTCACCTTGAAGCAAGGGATGCATTTGTGAATTACGGAAGAAACTTCATGAACTACATTTATTATCCAGTACCTCTCCCTTAATAAACAAAGCAGTGTGCGAGTGCCAACATGCAAATTTCGATAATGAAAGTCACGTATGATTAAGGAAGTTACGTGATGTTTAGGAGGCAAAATGACTGGATGCTTTTTGTCTTCAGAAAGTGAAGAGTGTGGAAGCCTGCCACCCACTCTGAGTAACCCATTGTTATCAAGGAAAGGGGCTAAGGCGCGAAGACGACTCGATTTTGGAAGATCTTTTTAGCTGAAAGCCAAGACAATTCAATAGGAAAAGCTTCTTGCTGTGTTAGCTGTACAACTTTAATAGTAGCGAGATTTAATTCATGATTAGTTAGATGCGGTTTAGGAAGAACGGGTTGCTCAACTACAAGATGTTTCCATCTGAGAAGATAGGCAAAAATTCGAATCAATTTATGAGGAAGAATAGCGAGACAATAAGGGAAATGAAACGCTGGAAATAAGACACTAAGCTGTAGATTTAGATACTTTAGAGTCAGGCAAGTTAGAGTGTGTGAGCGGAGGTTTAGAAGGCCAGCAAGAAGAGTCTTCGATTAACCACGACGGCCCATACCAATACAACTGAGATGCTGCCAATTGAGAGGGTAAGCAACCACGGGAGATGATATCAGCGGTGTTATCTAATATCTCCATTGACATCCCGAAGAAAGGGTTTGCCTTTCCAACGAAGGTTTGCCAGTGGGTGGGGTTTTTGGCAATCCAAGAAAGAGTAATCATGGAGTCGCTCCATAGATAGGTTTGCGAAAATTCTACTTTTAAGACTTTCTCAAGTTTTTTAGAAAGTTCTGCGGCTATGAGTGCAGCACACAATTCGAGCCTAGGCAAAGTGATAGTTTTAAGAGGAGCAACTTGAGATTTAGCGCAAATAAGATTTGAAAGCGAAGATTCGCTTAGAGAATTGCGATAAACCAAATATGCACAGCAACCGTAAGCTTTATCGGAGCTGTCGGCAAAAACATGAAGAAAGAAAGATGTATTAGGAGGTGGATTAATTAAATTTCTAGGAATTTCAATAAAAGACAGATCAAGTAAACTATGTCGAAAAGACAGCCATCTATTGAGGAAAAAAGAGGGAACAGCATCGTCCTATTTACATTTAATATACCATAGCTCTTGCATGAAAAGCTTGGCGATAACAATAACCGGAGCAAGGAATTGAAGCGGATCGAAGATTTTTGCAATTTCAGATAAAATTTGCCTTTTTGTGTTAGGGAGCTCTTCGGAAAGCGAGACCTTATAAATGAGAGTATCAGTGCGAGTGCACCAGTGTACTCCTAGCGTTTTTATGGATTCAGAATCTCCGCCGATTTCGACAGAAGAAATTCGATGGGAAATTGAGCAAGGAACTCAGGGGAATTAGAATTCCACTTATGAAGTGGGAATCCTCCATTCATTAACAATGCATTCAGTTCTAGCGATATGAGAGAAGCTTCCTCAAGAGTCTGAAAGGACTGGAGGTAATCATCAACGTAAAAAGATGTAGTTAATGCTTATGAAGCTTTAGCATTGAATAATTGACCATCTTGAGAGGTTTGCATATGTAGGGATCGGATGGCTAGGAAAGCGTAAGGTTTAAGACCATACGTGACTGTTTTCTAAGCGAAATATTTTAATGGGTTTACTAGTTTCGTCACGCCATAGGATTCTTTGGAGATCATGCTGTTCAGATTGAATTACAAATTGACGGTACATTTGTTTAATGTCTGCTATGACAGCTATGGGAAATAAGCGAAAATTTAAGAGGATAGTAGACAGATCGGATTGAATAGAAGGACCAGAGTAGAGAGTATCGTTGAGACTGTTGCCTTTAACGTCAGGTGATGACCCGTTAAATACGACTCGGATTTTATCCTTAACAAGGGGGATTTTTACATACGGGATGATGATTTAAGAATACAGTTTCTATTGGGGGATGTAATTCGTCATCAGCTTTGCTGACCACTTCCATATGATCCAAACGTTCGTATTCGTCCATAAATTCTGTATACTGTAAGGTTTCTGTTAGGGATGCCTGTACAAATAACTAATCCAGGGGGTGAAACTAGTTTAAAATAGGGGGCGAGCTTGGCAAAGGCTGTAAGAGGATGGGAGTGTTTTATGAATGGAGACCGACAGTGCGATCAGCAAGGATAACTCCCCAATGTACTGTTTGACGGGGTAGTTCTAGGTGAAGGGGTAGATTACAAGAGCTATTAAGTTATTACGCAGAGTGCAACTGCTGTGCCACGCGGTCTACGGAGAGTCGTATGCAAGCGAGTAAACGGAGAATTCGCTAGTGTCAGCTTGGAGCAACCGTGCTCCGCTGACTATAAAAAACAATTAAACAAGTACACAGTAAGGCTGATTCTAAGTCCTACCTAAAGAGGATTCTAAAAGGGGTAGGATCTTACTAACTAAATAAATAAATAAATAAGACCAGTGGCTTCTATTGATTCTAAATTTAATGTGCACCTCGATCTGGAGGTACACTAAGAGAGCTAGCAGTTCAGATAATAATTAATAGAGATAATCACAATCCAAGCACAGGGGGAGGGGAGTGTGTAGTGTGGTGTTGAAGTGTGGTGACCGCTTAGCACTTACCCGTCCAGCTGGCAGCAAAAGACTCGTCACGTTGGTGCACTAATCAAGTGATTGAATGGTGACTGATTGATCCTGAGTCCCCGTACACTGGGGTTCTTATACCTTTTGTGTGCTCGCTCGGCGGAATCCTCACATTCCTACCGAGTCGTGCACCTTTCCCAGGTCATTGCCTGGGCTACGAGGCTAATTGAGTTCATGTGTGTTCTGATTAACAGTCATGTAATTTATAATTTGTAATTTATAGGTTTTCTTAGATTAAAGTTCGTAATTTTGGTGATTTGGAGATTTTACTTAGGGGATGGGGGTAGCGTACCCTAGGAGTACAACAACCCCCTTTGTAGGGTTAGTTATCGTCCTAGATAACTGGACGAAGACGTGGGGGTGGTTTTTGAAAAAATAGGACATCTTCTTCTTTCTTGATATTCTTCTGTCTTCTGTTCTTCTGTTCTTTTCTTCTTTTGATTTAGGTCGTATTTGTATGGTTGGTGTCGTAGGGGGTGCGTTGGTAGCCTCGTGGAAGATAGGGGTAAGTCAGGGGGTAGATAGAAATTTAGTGATAAATTGGTAAATGTTGAAATTTGAAGGCTGAATATGTGTGCCTTCTTATGATTGGGCGTTCGGGTGTGCTTAGCGATCACGTGTAATTGTTTGTGATGAGGGGAACAATATTTCTTTACATCTCTTTTTGAAAATCCAACAATGGGGTGTGAAGCTTACTTTTTCTCATATGATATGTTTTGACTTGACGGGATATAACATTGGTCCCTATAGTATGTGTGATACAAAAACATAATAATTTGTTAACCAAAACAATACATGATATAAATATTTCAATTTCAACAATGTAATTTAAGGGGTGCAGGAACACACGAGAGGGAAAAAAATCCGAGGGTTGGGGGGGGGAGGTGATTGATACATATATAATTAACATACCTCCAGTGTGGATGAAAAACTGCTCTCGCGTGCCCTGCATGTGTGTAAAAGGGATAGAGTATAGAGACAGAATGAAATAAATGTCGCAAGGTGTAATTACAGGGTTAAATTTAAAAGTGTTTTATTGTTTGGGAGAAATGCGACATTTTTACAATGTGGAATTTAGAAGAATAGAAAGGGAAAAACAATGTGTACCATAAAATCATCCATATGTTGTCATTTCTTTGCAATATTTGTCTAAATAGTAACAACATTTTTTAATTATTTTCTAAAAAAAAATTCATGTCATCATATTATTTATAAGCATTAGAACCATTAAAAAATAAAACAGAACTCTGTTATTTATATCAATCTTCCATAAAAACAATACCAAATTCTCTTAATCATATAAACCATCTATAATAACAAAACCAAATTTCCTTAATTATGTTAACATTCTGTAATAACCAAATCAACTTCTTTCAATCATATATTCTGTTACTTTCGTTGTTGCGCAACTATATCATTATTAATATCGTATTCCATACCTTTCATTATTATGGTGAGTGCACTCTAACTTAATATTTAATCATATACCTGCAGGTTATATGCTATTCGTCTAAAATATGTTCTATTGTATGGCTTGCTCCCTGTGGGCGAGCGAAGTCATCTTGGCTGCACAACTCGTCCTTTACAGAGATAGGCGCGAGTTGTGTGGCCGTAATGCACCTCTCATTTTAGGTGTCAATTTTATTTGTTGATCCGACCTCCAGTGGAGGATATCCCACAGGTATATCTCCACTGTGGTTCGGATGTATGCCTGAAAATGGGTATTATGTGGGGTATTATGTGGGGGGGGGGGTACTGTGTGTAGGCCATGTGAGTAGTATAAAATGTGGGGGCGGGCAATTTGTGTAAAACCAAAAAAAACATATTGTTAGTTCATATAATTAGTAGCAATATGTGGGAATCCAAATTACATATGTAAATTTATTATTTTAGAGGGTATTTACCCTCGTCCTTTGTGGGGTTAACCTGTGGAGGCATATAGAGAGACAGTGCATTTATTCATTAAATCACATTTTATCATTGTTATTATTAGTTTCGGCGAGCGCCCAAAATGGAGCTACTCCCGATACATGCCTTCAAAGTGTGCACCTCCATGTGCGCTGTGTCTGGTATCAGCGCCTCAGGTTCTTAACCTGCGCTGAAAAGTAAATACATATTTATGATTACAAGTTACAGATTTCTAATTACTATTGGCCATTTGTTATTTACTTTCTTTGTTCCTCTGTATTTCCTTATACTCATTCCTCTTTCTCCTATAACCTTGTATTACTTTAACCTTTATTCCTTACTGGGTATATATTTGTATTTCTTTCTTCCTTCTTACTCATCATCTCTTATAACTTCACTGTACTTTACTCCTATTTATTTCTGTTCTATATCATTGCTCTACCTTTTCCTTCGTTCATTAATGTATTCACCTTTGTTTTACTTTATTCTCTCTTACTCATTATTTCCTATAACTTCACTGTTCTTTGTTCCTATTTATTTCTGTTCTATGTCATTGTTCTACCTCTTCCTTCGTTCATTATTGTGTGTACCTTTGTGTTTCTTTATTCTTTCTTACTCATTGTGTCCCATAACTTCAGTGTACTGTGTTCCTATCTGGCGTGTGCAAGATCGGATTCAGCGCTCATATCTTTAATTACTAACAGTATGCCTGGGTTGCATAATTCTACTCACGAGATACAATCTTTTGCCTTTATGCCGTAAAAAAATACGGATTTGTATGATGGTGTAATTGAACCAAGGGCTGTCCAATACTCAGGGTGGTATCGGAACTAAGAGAGCCTAGAAGGACTTCCTTTACCAGTGGACCATCTAAATACGTAAAAAAAAGCGTATACGTACAGTGGTTTGGTTTACTCTTACATAGCCTGCGCTAGGAGTTACCTCCGTATCGAGTGACCTCCCACGCGCATTGGCATCTTTGGTCTATGCTATATGTGCAAATTGCACCCCTATCCGCGCTGTGTCCTGTCTCGACGCCTCTTATATTGCCTGTTATGCAATATTAATATTCTTCTTCCTGGGGCACAATAATGTCTGTTACCTCGGCCAGGGAAAAGAATCGTAGTTTTATTATTTCATTGTAGTTTCATGATTTCATTGTTTCATATATATCAGTATGTTTCTCTCCGTGGGGCACAGTAGTTACTTAACTGTAACCTTGGCCAGGGAGAGAATTGTTCATTATTTCATTATTTCTGTATTTCATTTCATTCTTCTTCTTGTTTCGAATGGGCCTACTTTGGACCACGCTTGTTCAACTGTTGAGCTTTGATCTTTGCCCAGTGTTGTCGCATTTTCTGCCGGTGTAACTCCTTCCTTTCATCTGTCCAAGGGGTACCTTTCTTCCGGGGTTTTTCCTGAAATCCATGGACTTCCTTCAGGGCATGTCTCACAGATTGCCTGTCTTGAAGATCTGATATTCCCAGTTCATTAATGTCTTTCTCAGTTTCTGTCAGCCAAGTGGTACGAACCTTCTTGTTCTGCCAGAAAGTGAACAGCCTATTAGTCAGTCTTTTGGGAGGCAATCTTGCCACATGACCATAGAATGCTACTCTCCTTTTCCTAGCACAGTCAGAGAGCCTTTCTATATGTTCGTAGAGCTCGGAATTGTGCCGCATACGGTATTCCTCATCTTCCTTTACCGGACCTAGGATCTTCCTGAGAATTCTCCTCTCTCTGACTTCCATTTTCTCCATCAGACCACTTCGGTTCAATGAGAGACACTCCATGGCATACAGGGCTTCTGGTCGTATGACTGAGGTGTAGTGCTTCTGTTTCAGGTTGCGTGACAGGCATTTCTTGTTGTAGATGTTCTTTGTCAGTCGATAAGCCAGTTCCAGCTTGTTGACTCTCATGGATAATGATGCTCTTTCTGATAAGTTGGGTTCAATCCATTCGCCGAGATACTTAAATTTCTCAATCCTCTTGATTTTTCCCTGTTCTAGTAGCATCTCTCTGTTAGCTTCTTTGATGTTGGTGAAGAATTCTGTTTTTTCCAGCGACACTTGAAGACCCACTTTGGCTGCCTGTCTTCTGAGGCAATTGACCTGCATTGTTGCTGTATCCAGAGAATCGGCAATAAGTGCCATGTCGTCAGCAAAGGCCAGGCAATCTACAACCAGTCCTTCCTTCCTACGCCCCAGGTATATCCCACTCTGGACACCCATATTGGTCAGTTCCTTGCGCCATTCTCTCACAACCTTTTCAAGGACACAGTTGAAAAGAAGTGGAGAAAGTCCATCCCCTTGTCTCACCCCTGTTTTTATCTCGAAGCTTGCTGAGACCTCGCCTCTAAATTTAACCTTGGAATGGGTATTGGTCAAGGTTTCTAGAATGAGTTTGCGGGTTTTGTTGTCTAACCCTAGTTCTTGGAGAATTCTATTAAGTGTTTCCCTATCAACAGAGTCGTAGGCCTTCCTAAAATCAACAAAGGTGACAACCACCTTGCGGTTTCTCAATTTGGAGTATGCAAGTACAGTTTTCAGGTTGAGGATCTGTTCAGCACAGGATAGGCCCTTCCTGAAGCCTCCCTGATATTCTCCGAGTTGACTGTCCAGTTGACTTTCTGCCCGTGTTAGTAATGCCTTGGAGAAAATCTTGTATGTTACCGGGACGAGAGAAATCCCACGGTAGTTGTTTAGGTCAGTAAAATCTCCTTTCTTGTGGAGGGGATGGATCAGAGCTGAGGTCCAGTCAGGTGGTAATTTCTCTGTTTCCCAGATGTTCTGTATGATCTCGGTGAGTTTGCACACAGCATTGCTTCCAGCACATTTCCAGAGTTCACCAACAATGGAGTCCTCTCCAGCTGCCTTGTTGTTCTTAAGAAGTTGAATGATTTCACGAACTTCTTCCAGTGAAGGAGGCAGCGAGTCCGGGTTTGGTGTTGTTTGTATGTAGTCAAAGTCTTCGCTGGGTGGAACACAGTTGAGCAAGTTCTTAAAGTACTGAGCTAAGAGGCGACAGTTGTCCTTGTCGTTAAAAGTCAGTTTGCCCTGTGAGTCTTTGAAGTGGAGACTTGGTGGAGTGTATTTTCCGAGTGACTGCTTGAATGTTTTGTAAAAGTCTCTGGTGTTATTTTTAGCGAAGTTCTCTTCGATTTGGGTTAGTTGGTTGCGTGTGAAGGCCCGTTTGGTTCCTCGGATTATCTTGGTTGTAAGCTTCCTTTGTTCCAAGTAGTTCTCCCAATTTTCCTTAGTCTTTTTAGAGTTCCATTTCATCCAGGCTGTCTGTCTTTGAGCTATTGTGTTGTCACAGTCTTCAGTCCACCACGGATGTTTCTTTCTTCTAGTGAGGGGAGCAAGTTCACTAGCCGTCTTGACAAGAGCTTCTTTCAGTTGGTCCCAGTTGTTAAGATCTGCACTGTTCAGTCTTCGACTGACTTCTTGATTGTTCTTAAGTCGCTCTATATCAAATCTGACCATCTTGGAGGTTCTGTGTAATCTATTGTTTCTAGGTTGGAGTCGCAGTTTGATCTTTGAGAGGTAGTGGTCTGAGTCCAGATTGGCGCTTCTTAATACCTTCACGTTTTGTATTTCCTTTTGGGATTTTCTTGAGATGGCCACATGATCTATCTGGAATTCACCCAGGTTGATGTTAGGAGAGATCCAAGTCTTTTGCTTTCTTGGCAGATGTTTAAATGCTGTAGACTTCATAACCAAGTCGAAAGCCCTGCACAGTTCCACCAATCGTTCTCCATTGCGATTAGTTCGTTTATGCGCTGGATAATTGCCCACTATGTTTCTGTATTTTTTCTCCCTTCCTAACTGGGCATTGAAGTCACCAAGCAGTATGGTGGTATGTCGGTCTGGGATTTTAGAGAGAATATCTTCTAGGTCTTCCCAGAATTTGTCAGTTCTGTCTGGGTTGCGCTTGTTGTCCTGGTTGGTTGGGGCGTGTACATTGACTAAAGTGTAGCCCTTGTTAGCACATTTGAGAGAGAGGATAGATACACGACTGCTTGGAGAACTAAAGTCGATGACTGAATCCAGTATCTTATGGCTGATTATAAATCCTGTACCTAAGTGGGGTACGTTCTTCATTACTCGCTGACCGACTTTTCCTTTGAGGATTCTGTACCCTTGGGATTCAAGGGCATGGTCATCAGTGAATCTGGTTTCCTGTACTGCTGTCAGTACTATGTTATGTCGTGTTAGTGAGTCTGTCAGATGTTTCAGTTTACCCACTTTGAGCAGTGAATTGGCGTTAAATGTTGCGAAGAAACTTTGCCGTCTTGATCTGAGTTTACGTCCAGGAATTTCAGGATGCTCCGACTCATCCTTAAAGCATTTTAGTGCGGACTCCCCAGAATCCGAAGGTCCGCTAACGTTGCCATGGGCAACGGTGGATTGGTTACCACCTGGGGTAGTGCATTTAGCGAAATTTTCCTCCATGCTCAGTTGAAGATCATTCTTCATGGGGCAGCGACGAGTCACTGTCCAAGGTACTGCTTAAGTTGTTAGCTTGAGAGGCTTATTATTCGGGGTTGTCACCCCTAGACAGGTTGCCTTCACTGTGGCTAAGGAGCCCTGTCTACCCCACCCTTGCCAGGTACTACCCTCCGGGCCAGAGGGACCTGGGGCTGCTTGGGCAGGGGCGCCACTCCCTGAGTGGAGCTATCCATTAGGAGTCTCCACTAGCTACCCATTATTTCATTTCATTATTGTATCATTTCATTTTTTTAATATTCTGTTACCATCCTCTTATTTCCTTGTATCATTTTATTATCATATTCTGTCACTATCTCTTTATTTCCTTATTTCCTTTCCTTATCATATTCTGTCACTATCTCCTTATTTTCTTATTTCCTTATTTCCTTATACCCTTACTCCATTATTCCACTTCATAATCACTCATATTCTTCCTATTTACCTGCCGCTGCAGGCCTTTGCTCCTATTTTAGAGCATTTACTTAATTTTACTTACTAACTAACGTTAAGTCCTAGGGGTCGTCTTGGGAAGGAGGAATTATTCTGCTCGATGTAGGGGTAACTGATTCCCTCATCGAACCATTAGACCTCCGTCCGTAGGTATAGCTTAGTCGACGTTAGGGCATAAAAAATGGTATAACGGACCCTGTGTTTTCTTTAGGGGAGACAGGCTAGGTACTTCCCCCAACACAGGCACTTGCCTACCCTAACGCGTCATCACTATGACCTCTCGTCGGTCGTCAACGTCGAAGTCTCGTCATGTCATGTCCTGGGTGCAATTTATCAAATCATCAACATCTATTTTCACCTGGAAAATATTCTCACATTGTTTTAAGTGCATCTCCGTGCGCAAACCATGAAGAATAAGTGTCAAGCGGTATTATGTTGTTTTATGGTGTTGTAGTTATACGGGGGGAGGGGAACAATTGTGGCGGCACGGTGCACTATCTTTGCGCCTGGTCTGTTGGATTTCCAGCTAATATCAGCTGCGTATATTTCCTTCTCACATGTTAGTAGGTAAGTTAGGGATTTGGAATGGTATTCCCGTGTTATTGGGAAGTTGTAGGTATGTTAAAAAAATTTAAGTACTGGTAACGGGATGGTAAGAGAGGTTCAAGGAATCTTGGTCCTATGGGGATGTATGGAGACGTTAATGGGTAGGAATTCTCGACCGGTGTAGGTGAGGATTTTATTGTGTAGGATTTGGGTGTTCAGCGTTGGTTGTTAGGTACCGTGCTGAAGGATGTAGGTTAGCATTTATGCTTTTAATTAACATGCAGGGTGAAAACATTGGTGATAAAAATGTATCATTGCATGCACTTGTGTTAGCGGGTTAAGCCTGGAACGCTAGCTGTTAGCTTTAAGGTTCCGAATGTTGATTAACATACAACCACGAGCGATAAGGCATGGTGTACACCCTGGTAATTGCATGATTACCAAAGTGCCTCGCATTGGTATGGGAGAAGTGTATAAGTGTTATCTGTATAGTGTTTAATGTGTATCTTGGGAGGGAAATGTGCTTTGTGGCTTGGACACACTAGTCGTAATATATGGCACCTATTGCCATAATAATAATATGCGACTGATGTTCATGCTCGTAATATATGTACTAGATTTATGGGCTATATAGTCTAGCTCGAAAAACTGGTCATCTATTATTATGATATAGTATAATCCCTTAACTAGAGGTATTGTCTAGAGATACTGTCTAGAGATATTGTTTAGAGATATTGTCTATAAATTCTGTCTAGATCTACTGTCTAGAAATATTGTTTATAGATACTGCCTATAGATACTGTCTATATATATATTGTTTAGAGATATTGTTTAGAGATATTACTTATAGGTATTCTAAACCAGACTATATTGCAGCGCACTATATATGTGGCGTTAGTCCCTCCTATAATGGGGCTGATCGCTGCAAAAACATAATATACTATCCACCCTATGGGAGTAAGGGGGAGTCATAAGTGTGTGTTACCATTTTATTATCTGGGAGGATGGTATATATAACTGCCATCTATGTGTTAAACAAGGCCCTAAATACTCCTAAGTGTGGAATTTTAATTATGGATTTCAAAAGGGGTGAAATGCACGGGGGTTATATTAACGTGCTGTCACCTGAAACAACTCTGCTCGTCTAATTCAAAAAGATAGTATTTTGTATAATATCGCTGTATCTCAAAAAATTAAAACCTCCTAATGGGGACGTGGATCTATATATCTATGTGGTCACGGAGACATTCTCGTGTTGTCCTATATTGGATGGCGTGTCTATATAAGGGAGTATCTGAGGGCAAAAGTGCATTAAAGGCCGCTTTGCGATAAAATATGGTGTATTTTGTGTGACGCGGCGCTGTGTAAATATTACCGCGAATACTGGATGTTGGCCGCAAAATATGCTATCCCGATGTTATGTATCGAGGGATGAGAGGGGTGAACCAAAATAAAAGTATTTGTTTATCCTAGTTTGTGTAGTGTAATCTGACAATTATATGTCTCCCTTCTAGTGCCGTTTGAATCTGGCGCGCAATATGCGGCATGAATTCATTATGGCCGCTCGCTAGTTCCCCGTCACGTGGGAGGCGTGTCTGGAGATAACGTGTGTGTGTGTGTGTGTGATATAAACTATCGCCAGTGTGGGGCGTGACCTGTATCTCTAATTGGCTGGCAGGCTGTAATAGGTCTTGTTTATCGTAGCAATCCTCTGATTGGACCTGAGCTGCATTAGTGAATTGCAAGCACGAGGGCTTTGTTATTGTTCCGTAAATGAGCTGTCAAACGCACGTGTTATGGATGTAATGTAACGTTTATCATTGTTTTAAGGTATACAGTTGGTGTATTATGTATTCTGGGCTATAGGGCATTAACTGTCCGTCTGTAAATTGGGAAGCTACGCATGTCCTTTTATTGAGGAATCCTAATGGGATTACGCTGTCATTATATCGTACCCAAGAGTGGCAAGCGTTATGTATATAACCAATGTGTTTCTTGTATAGTATATATGTAGTATGTAGGAGTATGTTTTACATGTCCGGAAACATATGTCGCCTTCCTGTGGCTGTAAAAATTCTATGTAATACTCAGTTGAGAAGTGTTTCAGTGGTTTGCACTCTCTACTCCGGGAAAATGAAAAATAATGCAAGGCGCATTAATATGCTGGGTTCCCATCTATATATAAATGTTTTTGTGTTTTATTTCCCCTTTTTGTGGGAAAGTGAAAAATGGCGTCTGTAATATGTATTTTTTTGCCCTGTATTTAATTCACAATGTGTACTAATTTGTACCGGGAATGTGTTTATGCGTGTAACGATTTCCTGTGAGTGTAGCAATATTGGGTATTACCCTGTAGGAAAATTTTTTCCGTGGTTTACCCCTGTCTACTCCGGGAAAATAAAAAATAAGGCGGGGTGTAGCAATATGTGTATTCACAGTGAATATTGCATTCCGCATGTTGAATTGTCCGTGAAGGAGTATAATGGGCTACCTTCATCGGGCATTCTGCTATAGGGCAGTGAGAATTATATAATGTATTCTCCTGACCGGATGTGTTTGTGTAAAGATGCTGTATTCCTATTTTGTATATTCTGTTTGTGAAATCAAGTGTATATTTATTCGTTTTATATTAAATAGAATCATCGGGCCTTTACTAATCATTATCTATAAAATTCGGCATGATTCTGTTTATGGTCGATACTCATTCCTTATCGTAATCCCAGGAGGGTAGGCTAACACCTGCTCTTGACATTTTACGCCTTAGGAGAACGCAGAATAGCTATGGACCATTTAACGTATTTATTGCCGAATATTTTTACGTCTATACGCTCATGGCTGATATTTATCCTATAGTGTTTTGACCCAGGAAAGTAGGCACACACCTGCTTTAGACTTTCTAACGTCTTAGGTCTACTGTAGGACATTTATGGGCCATGGCGTTATTGTGCTACTGATGGCCATACATATATGTATATGCCATGTCGTATCACGTTGCCTCAAAACGAAAATATGTAAATTTTCTATGGCCAACTGATGATCGTAATGTTAATTGTTTATCTATTGTGTGTATGTAAACTAAAGGGGATCTATGCAAGGATTTGTGGTCCTTGTGGAACCTTGTGGCATTTACGAAATATTAAACTACTTTATAAAATTATGACTATCCTTTCGTCATCAAGTAGACAATTACAAACAGTTTGTACTTGGCATATGGATGATAGATGGGTTTCTACGTTGACCGTTAGAGGAATGGCCCCTAGCGTCTAGCATTTATCTAGTCGTCCGGTCGGTCGTAGGCTAATATAATGTGATGATCATTATTTATAATTTTAATTCAAATGATTTCCCTGCTCCGTCGACTAATGAGAATATTTCGCTTTGTATGAAAGATGTTCATTATGTCTGTCTTTACGACGTTACTTGGTGGTCAATTCCACTTTGATTTAGAAAAAAGAGATATCTAAAAGATCCCCTATGAGGGTAAAAAGATGTGGAACAGATTATGTGTGAGCGCCGTAAGCGCTGTGTATAACACGTGAGTTGCGGCATACTACCGTCTCATGTGTCGGTAATCTGTGGACGCATGCATCCGCCTTGCCTGTAGAACACGACTCATTGTCTGTGTGGAGACTGCCTTACTAAGTAGTCTGTGTGAAGTGAATTAATATTTATGATTAAAAACATCTTGTGGATTACAGTGTATTGGATAATATGTATTACGCTTAAGTATTTGTCAACTTCTTTCCCCGTGTTACCTACTTGTGTGTTCAGCTGACCTATATATGGTGTTTGCTGTGACGGTATGATAACCTGTGTTATTGTGTCACTTCCTATTGGCTGTGGTGGTAATAGTCCACCTGTGTGCTATCGCAATTGTGTGCGTAATGATATGAAGTGTTGCTATGTTTTGTTAGAAGTATTACCCTGCATTGGCAGTAAAAGTCGCTAACCTGTGTTATTGTGTGTCTACCGTTATGCTTGTGCGAAATATCGTTCACCTGCTTGAGTGTAGAAGTATTGCGTTTCATCCTAGAAATGCCGCTAACCTGTGTTCATCGTGTGTATGCACTGCGGCTAACCTGTGTTTTTGTACTGTCTGTACTTTCGCTATCACGGGAATAATGGCGTTCGTTAGAGAAATCGTATTAATGTACTGTAATGTAGTATATTAGGCCCTATGTACTATTTTATTGGCCTACTCTGTGACACTGTAGTGTATCGGCCTGTTATCCCTCCTTAATGTGGGGTAACTGTTGGAATCCGTGCGCTTTGTAAAATTGTCCAAGTAAAATATTGTGTATTAGTCTCTTATAATTGTTCCTGATCCATGGGAGTGTTATTTCCTACAGTGTTCTGGGAAATATACGGAATCGGCTATCATGTATTACGTCTATCGGGATTGGTTATCGGTTACTGCCGAAGGTATATATATATATATATATATATATATATATATATATATAAACAATTAAGTTATATATTAGTGTACCTGTACTGTGTTTTGTCATTTATATGTTTATAGGGAAAGGGCCTGTTATTGTATAGTCCCTTATGACAGGTGAGGTAATCTCCAGTCGGTCGCCTAATGTTTGTGACCATATGTGTGAAAATTTAAATGCCAATAATTAGGTAAAATAAATGTGCGCTATTTATAAATTTGTAGACATCTTCCTATGTTAAAGGAATCATTCTGTGGTTTGACATGTGGCCTCTATGTGGGTAATTGACCATTTGTTTCGCACGGCCATGTGTGAGTGTGGTATTCTACGTGACTTAGCGAAAATCCCTGTCGCTAGGCAGTGAGCGTGTATCGCTGACGGCGCGTTCCGTTTCCTGTTACTTCCGCCTGTTACGACAGAGGCTCGACCTCGTTTGCCGCTCCCTGTGTATGACATGTGCAATCTTCTGTCTACAATGTATTGTCTGCAAAAACATTTATGCACTTTACATATTATAACTGTATAATTATTATCGTGAATATTATGTCGGTATGTCCTATGTCAAATGTTATTATTAAAGACTAATTATGTTGTGGGGCCAAATCGGAATTGGTGGTGACCACTGTTTCTGACTGTTGTGACTAGGTGCCACTTGACACTTGGCGCTTTTGCCAAGGTTTATTTGGCGTATTTTGTCTACGGGAACCTATGGGAAGTGTAGGGCATATGTAGTATGAAATATGTATCTAGCTGTATTCTATTTGCAGCTAGTATATGTTAACAAAATTCATTATTCTTACCAAAACATAGTACACAAGAAATATAACCTGGTATATCTTATTATGCCTCTTATAATTAAACATGCAACTTATAATTAATCCTCGTATCATGCAGTGTTGGGAGTTGCCGGTGACTGCTAGTTATGATCATGGCTACGAAATGCCATAGCGCGTAGGGCGCTTGTTATACTTTATCTATCCCTGGGTTCGAACTATGTGGGGGAAAATATATTATTTTACTTTCTAATAATGGTGGTGAAATGCTCTTATTCCTTATGGCTTTGGGGACTGGGAAAATGTAGATATATCGTATGTGGGACTGCTGCGAGTGGAACGTACCTCGACATTTCTTATCTTCTACCTACACCTAAATGCTGTGTGGGAAAGAAAAATGGGCTATAAAAGCAAGTTCTATTATTCGTGAGGCTGTTACGTGGTCTTTATATCTGGTATTAGAGGGAAATGTACTTTTAGATACGTAGAACTAATATGTTTTGACTTTGGATTTTCCATTTTTAGCTATCTCAAGTAATAGCATCTCCTCCCTCGGATTGCCAAAGCGGCTTTCGCACCTGGTATCCATTCAAGGGATGCATTCTCCGTGCGCGGCGTTTGGAGAAGGGTAATCTTAGGTTTATTTATCCTACCCTCTATTTTGGGGACTGTTATCGGGGAGGGATTTCCTGCTCTGTATTCTGGCGGGCGAAAGATGGGGGGACTTTCGGCTTACTGGCTCTAACAGGGGAATTGCTTTGCGAGTGTTAACTTAAATAATCATTGGTTATCGGGGAAGGGTTATCCGATTGTGTGGGTGCTGGCCCGTCCCTATCTAAAAGTCTTTTGGCTGGGAATAACCTCTGTTGTCTGTGTAACGAGGCTGTCCCCTGGGCGCCTCGTTTCGCCAGTTGTTTGGCCGACGATATTGGGGGTTGGGGAGCCGCGTCTATCACGCGAGGGTGATCGCCTTCGTGAATCCCGTGGATAGTGGTCGGGCAGCGGATAGTCCTCCGGTCCTCTTTCCCTTTGGACAGGGACGTATTGAGGGTATACTGGGGGAGGCCTTTCATACTGAGGCTTATACCGCTCCTGCTGCGTGGGAGTGTTTGGCCGACGATATTGAGGGGCATTGGGTGGTTGTGTATATCTGGCGTTCTGGTTACGGTGCCAGTTTCGGCCGTCCCTATATTGGGGATGACGGTTAGGTGTGTGATCTGGGGATGTATTGCCGCGTGGGCGAGTATTTGGCAGATACTGTGTCTGCGGGAAGGGATGGGACTCGATACGGCGTGGCACTTCCTCCTGGTATTGCGAATAATAATTCTTCCCTTTTACCTGGGGTGAACTGCGCCAATGGGGGTGTGTGGGTTTACCCTGAACCTGTTGATCTCCCCTTGGTAATCGCCATGTATCCCTATGTTCATCCCTCCGAGGGCAAGCTTTAGGGCTAGCGTGGATGGCTGTAATCTGCATCTCCTGCATCTGTTTAGTCAGATCGCGGATCTGTTGATGCAAATTCCCGTTATCTGTACGGATGTGCTGATCCACGGCTTTTTGTGTCATCTTATTGCCCTCTTCAAGGAATTTAATGTTTGCCTGCAATTCAAGCACTGTGTTGCTTTGCAGTATACATAACTTGTCCACCAAGGTAGGGCGCATACCTTGCATGAGGAGCCGTACTTTTTGGTTGTCTGGCATGTGCCTATTGTATCTTTCGCACATTAATAATTTGGCATTAATGTACGCCTGTGTGCCTTCTGTGGGACCTTGTGTGTGAGCGCGTATTTTGTCGTACAAATCATCCTCATCAGGTGTCAACTGAAATGTATCGACGAGTGCAACTGAAAATTGTTCCCACGTGGCATCGGCCAAGGTGGCTTCATGGAGTTCATACCATGTGAGTGCCGATTTAGTGAGGTAGGCTGGTGAGAGGCGTTTTTTATCCTCAGCTGTCCAACCATTAATCTTAGCCGTTCGATTGAAGGCTCCCAGATATTCCTTGGGGTCCTGCTTATCCCCAGTGTATTTATGGGGTTGTATCATTGGATACTTCGTAGGCATTGCCATATTCGCGCTGTATGCAGTATTGGGGGTAAATAAGGGGGTACGCTCAACTGGGGAATCTAAGTCGCTGTTCTGTAATGCAACGTTAGAGTGTGCGTGGCTTAGGGGTTGGTGGTGAACTTGAATTGGTGTGATATAGGTATTCCCGCTTCGGGAAGTGCCTGGGTGGTTAGGGGTAGAGTGTGGAGCGTCCTGAGGATTAAATTCCTCCGTCCCCTGGATATTATTCAGTGACAAATTGTGCTCAATATTAACCGCCTGTAGTGCGGAAAGTGCCTTGTCAATCTGTCCGCCTAGAGTTAATGCAATGGTTTTTATATCTGCAAATAGTTTCCCGTTTGAGGAGTTGTGTTGAATCCCGTCTAACTGTTGTAACAGGACCTGCAGCCCGTAGTAGGTCTGGTGCGTGTCACTAAGGTTTTGTAATAAAGCGTGTGGTAATGTGGGACTTAAGTCGTCACTATCACCGTTATCTGGTGGCGACTGTTGGGCGTTCTGTGCCTGTGCTCGTGTGATGGGACGTAGTCTGATTGCCCTTGGGTATTTGAGTTTAATATTTATAACTGCGTCCTCAAATTCGCTAAGTAATTGGCCTACGTTATGTTCTGTTATTACGTCAGGGTTTTTAACCAGTATTTTAGGGCGTAGGGGTTTGGTGGCAGCGGCTAGGGTGTGTGCTGTGTCTCTAAACACACGCTTGTTCTTACTAGGCTCTTGAAATTTAAGCATGAATCTCTAATGTACGTCCTTCTGTAAGGGCGTATTTATGGGGATATGAACTGTGTGTGACTAGGTAAGGGTGGCGTTTAAAAATGTATTATCTATCGGGGAGGGCTTGGGCTGGGTATAAAGATTTTATCTATTCCTTGTCTCAAAAAATTTTCCCAATTTTGGGTGGCGTTTGCTTGGCTAGTACGAGGTTTTAGGGGCCTTTTCCGCGGAAGTTCGTTGTCTGAACTCCCTTTGACGTTGTTTTAATACAACGTCGCGGTACTCAGCGCGTCCACCAATTTGTAAGGTTTCTGTTAGGGATGCCTGTACAAATAACTAATCTAGGGGGTGAAACTAGTTTAAAATAGGGGGCGAGCTTGGCAAAGGCTGTAAGAGGATGGGAGTGTTTTACGAATGGAGACCGACAGTGCGATCAGCAAGGATAACTCCCCAATGTACTGTTTGACGGGGTAGTTCTAGGTGAAGGGGTAGTATACAAGAGCTATTAAGTTATTACGCAGAGTGCAACTGCTGCGCCACGCGGTTTACGGCGAGTCGTATGCAAGCGAGTAAACGGAGAATTCGCTAGTGTCAGCTTGGAGCAACCGTGCTCAGCTGACTACAAAAAACAATTAAACAAGTACACAGTATGGCTGATTCTAAGTCCTACCTAAAGAGGATTCTAAAAGGGGTAGGATCTTACTAACTAAATAAATAAATAAATAAGACCAGTGGCTTCTATTGATTCTAAATTTAATGTGCACCTCGATCTGGAGGTACACTAAGAGAGCTAGCAGTTCAGATAATAATTAATAGAGATAATCACAATCCAAGCACAGGGGGAGGGGAGTGTGTAGTGTGGTGTTTAAGTGTGGTGACCGCTTAGCACTTACCCGTCCAGCTGGCAGCAAAAGACTCGTCACGTCGGTGCACTAATCAAGTGATTGAATGGTGACTGATTGATCCAGAGTCCCCGTACACTGGGGTTCTTATACCTTTTGTGTGCTCGCTCGGCGGAATCCTCACATTCCTACCGAGTCGTGCACCTTTCCCGGGTCATTGCCTGAGCTACGAGGCTACTTGAGTTCATGTGTGTTCTGATTAACAGTCATGTAATTTATAATTTGTAATTTATAGGTTTTCTTAGATTAAAGTTCGTAATTTTGGTGATTTGGAGATTTTACTTAGGGGATGGGGGTAGCGTACCCTAGGGGTACAACAATACTGTTGTTTAACGAGGGGTTCGTTCTTAAATTTAGTCTCGATAGCAAAGAGAGCTTTTCGAGCCTTAGGTTGAGAATTAGTGAGTTTGGTAGGATTGAGTAATCTCGGCATCTGAACTATGAATCGGCCTTCGGGTGTGCGAGTAGTGGTAGAAACGAAAAGTTGCTCACAGAATTCATTTTCGGAGGAGGTTAAACTAGGGAAATCGATGTTTTCAAGTTTCCAGAATAGTTCCAAATCAGTTCTTGCGAAATAACATTGAGGCACGGGTTGGGGGGAATAATGAGAAAGTTGACCAGTAACAATCCATCCAAAATTAGTGTCTCTGGCAACCACATTTGAAGATAATTTACGAATTTGTTTGCGAAGGCAATTCCAAAAAACATTGGCACTAAAACGTTTGTCAATGGGACCTTGTTCATTGAACAGAGGATCGGCTAGCCTTAAGTAAGAAGGAATATTTAAACATGAAGTGTCAACAGAGTGGCTTGGAGTATCTTCTCCAATGCTGTTAAGAATGAGGCAATTCAGTTTGAGAAAATTATTTCTATGACAAGTTTCCTTTATGGTTAGTTTTGAGAATTGCAAAGCTTGTGATTTTAAGCTGTTAATGCCTGATACATTGATAGAAGTGGGAGTTACTGGAAGACCCAGTTTTTTGACTAAAGAGTTAGAAGCAAAGTCATCGGTCGCCGCTGAATCGAGGAGACCTCGTGCACGATCCCAGTTGCCAGATTTATCCTGAACTTCAACTTGAACAGTGGATAATAATACTTGAGCACTACGCAAGGACTTAGCGTTTTGAATAACAGATGAAGCATTGGGATTGCTAGTATTATCACTTTTTTGAGAAGTGGATGCTGCTGATGACCTCGATTGATCATGAGGATGCAAGAAGGTGTGATGCGCTTTTTCGCAATTGAAACAGCGTCTGGAGGACTCGCAATTAGAAGCAGAATGCTTAGGTGAAAGGCAGTAGAAACTATATTTATTGTGAGAAACCAATTTCCTTCTGTCGTCAATTGACAGTTCTTTAAAGGATTTACATAAGAATAAAGCGTGAGAATCTTTGCAAAGTATGCACCTTATTGGTTCATTAAGACTTTTACGGGGTTCACTTTGAGTATTTAAAGCAAGAGAACTTGCAATACGGCGTTCACTAGACCTAGTTTGGTGACCAGTGGCGTATGACTTGGATTTGGAAGAGCTAGACCCAGGATTTTGGGTACTAGACGCTGCATATTCGCTTTTAGATTTAAGAGACATAGATTCAAATTGAGAATTAGGAGGGGCGGGTTTACTTTGGTTAGCTAAAGTGGTTAAAAGTTGACATCTAGCATTTATAAAGGTGACTGAATGTTCGTAAGAATAATCATCGTTGTTAGAAAGTTCAAATTCCCAAGCTTTGAGGGTAGCAGTATCAACTTTAGAAACCACTAAATGTATCAGGAAAGTATCCCAATGGTCAGTGGGTTGATATAATTGGGATAATGCTTTTACATGAAGTAGTGTCGTATCGATGAGGGTACGCAGACTAGTGACGTTATTATGCTGTGACGAAGGCAAGTTAAATAGAGCCTTCATATGGCGTTGAATACGTAAACGTAAATTACCGTATCTTTCCTTCAATAAGTTAAAGGCAATGGGGTAGTTTTCGGCACTTAATGGAAGTGCTTCAACTAACTGCAGGGCTTGATCACGGAGAATAGATCTCAAATAATGAAATTTATGAATGTCTTGAATATCTTCATTGTCATGGACAAGGGAGCAAGAAAGTTCGTAAAAGGAACCCCAAGTAGCTTCGTCTCCTGAGAAGTGAGGCAATTTTATTTTGGGAAGCATTGGTTTCGGTTTATGAGTGCCCTCACGAGACGAGGTGTGTTGTTCGTGGAGGGGGCTAAGAACAGAAACATCCTTTTTCTGGGCCTTTTCAAGTTGGCGAATTATTTTAAAGAGAGAGCCTATGCCTTCATAGTATTGGTTTTCTACGTCTACTCGATCGTCTGTTCGATTGAGCATACAAGTTTCGATTTCTGTTTGGATAGTGCAATAGTTTTCGAAAGATCGTTCACAATCTTTTACACGATGATTTAATAAATCTAATTGAGCTTCTGAAGGATCAAGGTCTTTGAAGTATTTTTTAAATCATGCAATTTGCCCTTTATAAGACGCTCGTTTGGAAGTAAGCTTGTCATCCTTACTTTCCTTATCTTTGTCTGTGTAAGGCATGATGAAATCGATAAATAAAAGTATAACTTACGAAGTTAGTTAGTTATTGTTGTTTTAAGGGGCGGAACTACGAGGTCATCTGCCCCTCTTAACACAGATTAAAGAATACAAATTTTGAGTTGAATTTAAAATTTTGAGGTGACATCTAAATTTAAAAAGACCAAAAATTAATAAAAGAAAAACAAACAATTCAATAAAAAATAAAAATTATAAAAATAAACAAAAATTACGGAAAAAACAAAACATTATCATTCAAAAACGAACAAGTCGTTGAGTCAATGTTCACTGGAAAATTTAGATTGCTGGCCCTAACCCACTCTCACTTATAAAGCGGATAACGCGATCAGCAGCCACCGCGTCATCGGCTAATATAAGTTTGAGTGTTGTCTGCAAACCAAGGTTTCTTCGTAAGTCACCAACTGTAGAGTTTTGGAAATGCTGTAAGACTAGCAACAGCGAACAAGTTGAAAGGGGGAGACACTGAAGGAGACAGGAGCGACTTCTTTCCCTTTTACCAGCTTTGCACAGTAAAGTTATAGCTAAAAAATTCAAAATAGATATTAGTATTTAGCAAGATATTGACAAATGGATTCTCCCGGGTTTCGGCACCAACTTTTGGTAGGTTTTTGCTTAGGATTAACACTACCTAAGGGAAGATGATAGGAGAGAAAAGGAGGTAGGTTTCGGCTTAGAGACGAGTATTGGTAGATAGGATGAGAATTCAACACAAAAATTTAAGTAAATTTATATATAAAAAGAATTTAGTCGTGCAAACCGTATGAAATGTCTAACTATAGTTGGGACTCGCCCAAGGCAAGCGGGGAGTGCAGCATGAATTGAGGTTGCCTGCAAGCGCAAGGGAAGTGTTCTTTCCCTCTCGAGCCAATATTGCAGTACTGTAGGGACGGATGGTAGTCTGGCAAGACAAAGTAAGCCAAAAGGAAAGGATGTAATAACCTTCCCTTCAGAAGGGTTAGATTTTATTAAGCATTTAAAAATGCTGGAAAGATTTGAATTTGGAGTGATAATTTTATTTCTGGGCACTGTTGGATCTCTGGCAAACCAATCGAGTGCTCCCAGAGAGTGAAGAGACAAACTTGTTTTTATGATTTTAGCGATGTTGTTATTATTTTATTTTATTTTATTTTTGCGAAAAACTTACACGAATATCAATTGTTGCACTTAAGGAAAACTAAACTTTTACCCAGCAAGATGCCGATTAAAAGTTCAGAACAGAGGAAGACCTCAAACCTAACTCAAACACAACTTAAATTTTGAAAACTAACCATAAGTCAGAGAGAAAATCTCTACAAGTAAGAAGCTTGCGGAGCTAGCTATACTTGCCTCAATGGCTTGCTAGAAATGGCTATGAAAACCAAAAGAAACTTTGAAAATGGTATTATTTGAAATTTTAGTTCAAATGCAACAAGTAGTAAAGACATTATTGTTTGAGGAATTATACGTTTTCGTAAAGAGGGCTTAAGCTTAGAGGAAGAATCAGTGAAGAGAAGGTCCTGTCTAATCGTGATTCTAGCGAGAAAGATAAAGCAAAAACATAGAAATAATTTATTTAACAATAAATATAAAAGTTAGAAAATTAACAATGGTTAGATTTAGAATCTTATTTTTTGAATTGGAAGAACTTTTTCTTTGTTTAGTTCTACAAACATTTTGAGAGTCTCATACCCAATAATAAGAGGTTTACAATTTATAAACAATATTAAATGGAGTACAAGTTTCGAACCTGATAAAGCACTAAAATCTTACAAAGATTTTAAAAAGTGTGCTTACGATTATAAATTTGAAATTTGTAACGATAATTGTAAAGCAATTTTAACTTTGAAAGTTTAATGGGTATGATTCAAGCACTTTTAGAATGCCCTTATGGCAATCGAAAAGGCTATAAACAAATATATCAGATTCCTGATTGAAACAGGAAAAGAAGAAAAGTTACAAGCGGAAATTACCGCTATTTTTAAATAGATATTACTAGAGGTAATATACAAAAATTCACAGGTCGCATTAACGAAGCCTGGTTTACAATTGGTAAACTCCTTTTAGAAAAAGTACGATTCCCTAATTTTAGAAGGGAAAGATACATATTAAAATGTGGACTAGCCACAGTTACACAGAGTGAATATATGGTAAATCCAACAAAATGGAAGGGAGCCTCTATGGGCTAAGCCTCGTAGAAAAAGAAAGAACCCAATAGTTAAATTTAATTTTGGTTAGTAAAAGGTATTTGGGAAAGGGAAATAGGAACTTTAGGAAAAAGTCCTGGCCAGATTTATTTTATCTCAACCGAACGCAACGCAGAAGATATTTAGCACACGCAAATTCGAAGCACTGATAGTTTTTTGATGAGTTGAAAAACTTCACTCTCGTAGTGTATGTAGGTTCGTAGAACAAGAGAAAGTTATTGCAGTTGTGGAGAACACTTAGTGTAATTTGAGCTTGAATCAGTTTATTGCGTTGGAAAGTTTATGGGTTGCAGTTAAATGATGCAGTTAAGTTCCCACGGTGTAAAGCAAATTAGGTGTTGACCAGGAGTTAATGTATCATGAATTCCTCGGTGAGGAAAAGTATTCCCATATTTTGTCGTGGAAAATACTAAATTGCTTGAATAGTAGAAAGATTGGCTGACATAGAAAGTTCTGGAGTTATGATGACAGTTAAATGGGGCAAAAGAGATCCCGCGGTGGAAAGCTAAGCATTATGAACAGTGGTTAGTTTAACACGAATCCCTCGGTGTGGGAAGGTACTCCCATTTAATTTGTACAAGAAGTACTAAATTTTCATGTTTTAAAGTCAGCTTAGATAGCTAAAGCATGACCAGAAAAATCTCTCGAAGACGGGTATGGCACAATAGTTAGCAATTCCACACACTGTCTATTTTTTTTTGAGTCGTTTCGGCCATCAATGGACCACGATGTTCTTCACTCATATGATCACTGTAATGCTTGTTTTCTTGTCTGCCAGTAGATCTTCATTCTTGACGAAGGTTCAGCTCTCCTTTCTTCCGTCCACTTGCAGTGAGGGCGAGGCATCACAGATGTTAAAGGGTGTAGATTACTGGTTGATTTAACCGCCTTTCTGAACAGGTTCCTATCCCGAACCAGAGATTGATTGATTCGAGCTTCTGTTAGGTCCTTTTTAACTTGCATCAACCATTTACAATAGGAATTTTTTTTAGAGATTGATGAGTGGATTCGATATGAAAGTCGATGATGCTCCATCCGTTCCAAATGTCCAATGAAAGACATTCTCCTTTTTCTCATCACACTCACCAAATCTTCTATATGTTCAAATAATTCATTGTTATGTCTTCTTCTGTAAGTACCATTATCATTAACAGGTTCTAATATTTTCCTTAGAATTTTCCGATCCTTAAGTTCTAATTTTCTCAATGGGCCTTTGTTTGTCATCTGTAAGCATTCTGCAGCATACAGTGCGGACGGCCTAATTACTGTGTTATAATGACAAAGTTTGACATTCCGGGACAAGCTTTTACTCTTGTAAATGGTTTTTGCAGGTTTGAAAGGCACCTTCCAATTTGTTACATCTGCTCTCAATGGCAGCTATTTCTGAATTATTAGGAGTAATCCATTCGCCTAGGTATTTAAATTTTCGGACTTGTTTGATTTTTTGCAGACCAATCGTGATGAATTTTGAGGCATCTTTGACATTTGTGATAAAATTAGTTTTATGGAAGGCCACTTTAAGTCCAATTTTAGCAGCTATGATTTGTAGTTTATTAAGTTGGTCAGTGGCCTCTTCCATTGAATTAGCAAACAAAGCAATGTCATCTGCAAAAGCGAGACAGTTTATATTCAGGTCTTCTTTTTTATAACCAATTCGAATACCATAATTATTTGGTAAGATTGTTAACCATTCTCTTATAATGTTTTCCAAGACACAGTTGAACAGCATCGGTGATCTCAGATCACCTTGTCTACAGCCAGTCTTGATTGCAAAGGCTTCGGACAATTCACCACGAAATTTGACCTTAGAAATGGTGTTTTCTAAGCTTGCCTTGAACAAATTAATTGATTTATTGTCTAGGCCAAACTCACGTAAGGTGTTAATTATTGTGTCTCTATGAATGCAATCATAAGCCTTTTGAAAGTCCACAAAAATCACAACATAAGGTTTTGATCGTACCGTACAGTAGGAAATTATGGTCTTGATGTTATGAATTTGTTCAGGACAGGATCTTCATTTCCTGAACCCAGCTTGATATTCCCCTAGCTGACGGTCTAATATCGGTTCTGCTCTGTTCAGAAGAGCCGTTGCAAATATTTTGTACGTTACCGATACCAGTGAAATACCTCTATAATTATTTGGGTCGGATTTATCCCCTTTCTTATGTATAGGTTGAATGATGGCAGAAGTCCAATCCTCCGGCAACTTTTCACTATGCCATATTTCTTCAATGGTTTTCTGGAGACAAATGATGGAGTCATTATCTGCATATTTCCATAATTCAGCCACAATACTATCCTCCCCAGAGGCCTTATTATTTTTAGCACCTTGATGATTTGTGTTATTTCTTCGACGGAGGGTGGTGAACTGTCGTGGTATGCAACGCTAGGATAGAAAGCAAGTTGTTCAGTAGGTATGTCCATGTTCAAAAGGGTTTCAAAATATTCTCCAAAAGCTTTAGCTCAGTCTTTATTATTGAGATTAAATTTACCATCAGATCCTCGGATGTGAAGAGTAGGGGCGACGTATTTGGACAGTTGGTGTTTAAAAGTTTGATAGAAATCCCTTGTTTTGTGCCTTTGAAAATCATCTTCAATTTGAATAATTTGTGATTTGTGGAAATTTCTTTTTGCCAATTTTAAAATTTTACAAGTTTCTTTCCTGATGCAGAGAAAGTTCTCAAGGTTCACATCGTCTTTCTTGTTATTCCACTTGATCCAAGCTTTTCTTCTTTCCTCTATTGCGTGATCACATTGACCGTTCCACCAAGGATGCTTGCGCGTTCTATCAAGAGGAATTGATTCCGAAGCCGCAGTAACAATGGCGTTCCTTAAAGTAAACCATGTTCCATCTTTTGGTTTGTTGTGGAGTGTTTCCGCAAAAGTGTTGTTATTTGACTTCAGACCACCGATGTTGTACTTTTGCGTTTTCCTTCCCTTTTCAACATTCACTCTATTGTTCCTAAACGGAATACCTTTCATTTTAATAAGGGACAAATAATGATCTGAGTCTATATTCGCATTACGCAGGACCTTCACATTTTGGATTTCACGATCTGATTTTTTTGATATTGCCACATGATCCAGTTGAAATTCACCCATAAGTGGATTTGGATGTCTCCATGTCTTTGCTTTCCGAGGAAGATGTTTAAACGCAGTAGATTTCAAAACTAGGTTGTTATTTTTGCAGGTGTCAATCAACCGTTAGCCATTTTTTTTTTTGTTCGTTTATGTGCAGGATAGTTTCCAACTATATTCCTAAACTTTTTCTCTCTTCCTACTTGGGCGTTAAAATCACCGAGTAGGATGGTGGTGTGATGCGCTGGAATATTGTCAATCACGTCTTCTAATTGTTCCCATATTATATTAGTTTGCTCTCGGTCTTTCTTGTTTGGCACGTTCGTCGGTGCATGAAAATTGACCACGGTGTAGGCTTTATTAAGTGATCTAAATGACAATGTGGATAGTCTTCCATTGAATGATGTAAAATCCAGCACTGAATCAACAGCTTTCTTGTGGACTATAAAACCTGTACCAAGATGAGGGATGTTCGGTGTAACTCTTGTGCCAGGTATTCCTTTATAAATTCTGAATCCTTGAGACTCAAAAGCTTCTTCATCACAAAATCATGTTTCTTGCAATGCAGCGATGACAATGTTATGTTTCTCAAGAACATCCAATGTTTGCTTTAGTTTTCCTATCTGAAGGAGTGAGTTTATGTTAATTGTTGCTAAGTACATAATATATTTCTTCTTACATGACATTGCAGGCTCCCCAGACTCCCAAGGCCTACTAACTCCACAATACGTGGAGGTGGATTTATTACCACCTGGGTAATTACCACCTGGGGTAGATAATCCAATACTTTGTGTTTCCATTATGAGTGAAGAAAAGAATTGAGAAAGGCTATCCCGAAGGATAGCGGGGTTATAACTGATGAGGTAGTAAGCCTCCCAGTATTAAAATCAGCCGCCCAATCTGGAACAGACGCTGTTTGTAGCCGCTCAATTTGAGACAGACGCTACCCTGATATGTGTGGACCACATACCTTTTACTCCTAATCTCCCGAGCACAAGGAGGCCCGCTCCGCCATTATTACTGTACCGCAGTTCAACCGCTCCACCAACAATGCCGTTGAGGACTTCACCGTAACCCTGGCAAGGGACCCTTACAAGGTACTACCAGCCGGGTCAGCTGGACCTAGGTTTTTTAACGAGGTGTTACTCCTCCGACTCCTCCTTCCCCATTTCTTGCGAATAGAGCCCCGGACTTGCCACCGGTATAGTGGAGTTCACACTGTCTATATATTTTAATGAAAAAGCATTTAGCTCTTTAAAAACCATTAAAATATGTTTTAAAATATTGAAGTTTTGTACTTAGCTTTCTTTTCATGTAGAGCCGGCAATGTTTCCTGGTGACGGTTGGTTTAAAGAATTGACATGGCGCCTCACGAGGACAGGAGACTAGCCCGAGGAAGGGCTGCAAACGGTACGTTTGACGACTGAAGCAGAAGTGAGGGAGAGCTATCCCGCACACGACAGAGGTAGGTAGGCAAGGGGAAAGAGAAGGGGAAGCAATGGAGAGGGGGGTATAAGACAAGAGAGTATACAACAGAATGTACCATATGACAAAGAAAAAATTCGTATATAAAAATATTCTTCTTCATGGAGCGGTGTTCATGGAGATGTTAGCTGGCGACAATGACGACGCCTGTTGGTTTGATAAGGAAGTTCTCTTGAGTTCAGAGAAATTGAAGAACTTCGGCAGTTAGCTGCTAGATACCGCTAGGTTCTCAATGGAAGATACATATCTAGAACTGACTCAAGGAGAAAATAAATGTCTGCACAAGGGGAAAAAGAAGAAATACAAAAGAGATCACCGTTGGTGTCTGCAAAGAAGGAATTGAATAAAATAGACAAATCAGAGAGCAGCAAAAGTTAAGTAGAATAATCAAGTGACAGAGGCCACATATACACGCGTTGGTTACGGATAAATAAATCTCGCGCCAGATGCCACATATACAAACTTCGATTGAGGAGAAATTCACCTCGCCCCAAAGGCCACATATTCAAACTTATGGCTATGGAGATATTAATCAAGCGCCAGAGGCCACACATACACACCTAAGTTTCGGAGACATTAAATTGACGCCTGAGGCCACATAAACTCTGGTTACTGAAAAATTAATCTCTCACTAGAGGCCACACATACACACTTTGGTTACGGAGAAATTAATACCGCACCAGAGGACACTCATAAACTCTTTGGTTACGGAGAATATAATCTCGCGCCAGTGGCCAAATATACACACTTTGATTACGAAGAAGAATCTCGCGCCAGAGCCCATACATACACACTTTAGTTATGGAGATTTAATCTCGCGCCAGAGGACACACATACACACTTTGGTAACGGAGAAATTAATCTCGCGCCAGAAGCCACACATACACACTTTGATTTCGTAGAATATTCTCGCGCCAGCGACCATTCATACACACTTTGGTTACGGGGAAATTAATCTTGCGCCAGATGACACACATACACACTTTGGTTCCGAAGAAATAATCTTGCGTCAGAGGCCACATACACGCACTTTGGTTACGGAGAATAAATCTTGCGCCAGAGGCCACATGTACACACTTTGGCTTCGGAGATATTACTCTCGCTCCAGAGGGCACATAAAATCACTTTGGTTTCGTCAAAAGTGATCACACGCCAGAGGCCACACTTACACACTTTGGTTACGGAGAGATCAATCTCGCCCCAGAGTCCACACATACACACTTTGGTTACGGAGAAATTAATCTCGCTCTTGAGGCCACACATAAACACACTTTGGAAACGGAGAAATTAATCGTTCGCCAGAGGACACAAATATACACTTTGGTTACGGACAAATTAATCTCGCGCCAAAGTCCACACATACACATTATGGTTTCGGTGAAATTAATTTCGCGCAAGAGACCACATTTCACATTTTGGTTACTGAGAAATTAATCTTGCGTCACTGACTACATATACACACGTTGGTTACGGATAAATTAATCTCGCGCCAGGGGCCATTCATACGCACTTTGGTTACGGACAAATCAATCTCGAGCCAAAGGCCACACATACACACTTTGGTTACGGTGAAATTAATTTCGCGCCAGGGATCACACAAACACTTTGGTTACGGAGAAATTAAAATCGCGCCAGAGGCCACACATACACACATTGGTTACGGTGATATTAATCCCACACAAGGGTCACATTTCACACCCTGGTTACGGAGAAATGAGTCTCTTTTCAGAGGCAAAACTTACAAACTTGGGTTACGGAGAAATTAATCTCGGACCAGAGGCCACACATATAACTTTGGTTACGGAGAAGTGATTTTTGCACTGAGGCTACATTACACACTATGGTTACGGAGAAATTAATCTGGGCCCAGAGGACACACAAACTCACTTTGGTTGCGGAGAAATTAATCTCGAGCCAGAGGCCACATATACACACTTTGCTTACGGAGAAATATATCTCGCGCTAGAGGCTACACATACACACACTGGATGCGGAGAAATTAACTTCTCCCCAAAGGCCACACATTCAAACTTATGGCTACGGAGATATTAATCTCGTGCCAGAGGCCACACATATCCACTTTGGTTACGGAATTTAATCTCGGGCCAGATGACACACATACACACTTTGATTACGGAGAAGTTATACTCGCCCCAAAGGCCACATAATCTCACTTTTGTTACGGAGAAATTGATCTTGCGCCAGATGCCGTACATACTCACTTTGGTTAGGGAGAATTTAATCTCGCGCCAGAGGCCACACATACACCCTTTGATTACGGAGAGATGAATCTCGCGCAAGTCACCCTACCTACGCACTTTGGTTACGGAGAAATTAATATAGGGTTAGAGGCCGCACATACACACCTTGGTTACGGAGAAATTAATCCCTCGCCAGAAGCCATACATCAACACTTAGGTTACGGAGAAGTGAATCTCGCGACAGAGGCCGCACATACACACTTAGGTTACGTAGAATAATCTCCCGTCAGATTCTACACATACACACTTTGCTAACGGAGAAATTAACCTTGCGCCAATGGCCACACAAACTCCCTTTGGTTAAGCAGAAATTTATTTCGCCCCAGAAGCCACACATACACACTTTGGTAACTGAGAAATTAATCTCGCGCCAGTCACCGCACAGACACACCTTGGTTGCGGAGAAATTAATATCGGGCTAGAGGCCACACATACACACTTTGGTTACGTAGAATATCCTCGCGCCAGAGACCATACATACAAACTTCGGTTACGGGGAAATTAATCTTGCGTCAGAGGCCACATATACGCACTTTGGTTACGGAGAAATAAATCTCGTGCCAAAGGCCGCACAAACTCCCTTTGTTTAAGGAGAAATTTATCTTCCGCCAGAGGCCACATATACACACTTTGGTTACGGAGAAATAAATCTCAAGCCAAAGGCCGCACAAAATCCCTTTGTTTAAGGAGAAATTTTTCTCCCGCCAGAGGACGCAGATACACACTTTGGTTACGGAAAGATAAATCTCACGCCAGAGGCCACACATACAAACCTCGATTACTTATAAGTGAAACTCGCGCCAAAGGCCACACATGCACACTTTGGTTACGTAGAATATTCTCGCACCAGGGGCCACACATACACACATTGGGTACGGAGAAATTAATTTCGCGCCTGAGGCCACACATTCACACTTTGCTTGCGGAGAAATTAATATCGCGCCAGGGGCTACACATACGCACATTGGGTACGGATAAATTAATCTCGCGCCAGAAGCCACACATAAAAACTTCGATTACTTATAAGTGAATCTCGCGCCAAAGGCCTCACATACTCACTTTAGTTACGTAGAATATCTTCACGCCAGAGACCATACATGCAAACTTCGGTTACGGGGAAATTAATCTTGGGCCAGAGTCCTCACATACACACTTTGGTTACGAAGAAATTAATCCTACGTCAGAGTCCACATATATACTTTTTTGTTTCGGAGAAATTAATTTCGCGCCACAGGACACACATAGGCCTACCCACTTTGGTTACGGAATTTAAACTCGGGCCAGAAGACACACATACCATCTTTGGTTTCAGTGAAGTTAATCTCTCGCCAGAGGCCACTCATACACACTTTGATTACAGAGAAGTTATACTAGCCACAACGGCCACATAGACTCACTTTGGTTACGGAGAAATTGAGCTCGCGCCAGATACCACACATATACACTTGGGTTACAGAGAAGTTTATCACGCGCCAGAGGCCACTTATACACACTTTGGTTACGGAGTAATTAATCTCCCGCCAGAGGCCACTTATACACACTTTGGTTACGGAGAAATTAATCTCGCGCCTGAGGCCACACATACGCCCTTTGATTACGGAGAGATATATCTCGCGCAAGTCACCCTACATACGCACTTTGGTTACGGAGAAATTAATATAGGGCTAGAGGCCACTCACAAACACTTTGGTTACTTAGAAGTGAATTTCGCGCCTGACGACGCACATATACAATTTGGTTACGGAGAAGCTAAACTTGCGCCAGAGGCCATACATACACACTTTGGTTACGTAGAGTTTAATTTCGTGCCAGAGGGCACACATACACACCTTGGTTACGGAGAAATTAATCCCGCGCCAGAGGCCATACATCAACACTTAGGTTACGGAGAAGTGAATCTCCCGTCTGAGTCAACACATACACACTTTGCTTACGGAGAAATCAACCTTACGCCAGAGACCACACATACACACTTTGGTAAAGCAGAAATTTATTTCGCGCCAGAGGCCACACATACACACTTCGGTAACTGAGAAATTAATCTTGCGCCAGAGGCCACACGTATACACTCTGTTTACGAAGAAAATTATCTTGTGTCAGAGGCCACATATACACACTTTGGTTACGGAGAGATCAATCTCGCTCCAGAGTCCACACATATCACTTTGGTTACGGAGAAATAAATCTCGTGCCAAAGGCCACACAAACTCCCTATGATTAAAGAGAAAGTTATCTCCTGCCAGAGGCCACACTTACACACTTTGGTTACGGAGAAATTATTATAGCGCCAGAGACCACACATACACACTTTGTTTACGGAAAGATAAATCTCGCGCCAGAGGCCACACAAAAACACTTTGGTTACTTTGAAATGAATCTCGTGCCAGAGGCCATACATACAAACGTCGGTTACGGGGAAATTAATCTTAGGCCAGAGTCCACACATACACACTTTGGTTACGAAGAAATTAATCTTGCGTCAGAGTACACACACATACACTTTGGTTACGGAGAAATTAATCTTGTGTCAGAGTCCACACACATACACATTGGTTACGGAGAAATTAATTTTGCACCAGAGGCCACACATACACACTTTGGTTACGGAATTTAATCTCGGGCCAGAAGACACACATACACACTTTAATTTTGGTGAAATTAATGTCTGACCAGAGGCCACTCATACACACTTTGATTGCGGAGAAGTTAATCTCGCGCCTGAGGCCACACATACACACTTTGGTTACGGAGAAGTTAATCTCGCGCCTGCGGCTACACATACACCTTTTGATTACGGAGAGATATACAGTATCTCGCGCAAGTCACCCTACATACGCACTTTGGTTACGGAGAAAGTAATATAGGGCTAGAGGCCACTCATAAACACTTTGGTTACTTAGAAGTGAATTTCGCGCCAGAGATAGCACATACACACTTTGGTTACGAAGAAATTAATCTTGCGTCAGTGACCCCATATACACACGTTGGTTAAGGGAAATTATTCTCGCTTCGGAGAGTTATTAATCTCGCGAATGAGGCCACGCATACACACTATGGTTACGGTTGAAGTTAATCTCTTGCCAAAGGCCACGCACACACATATTGGTGACGTAGAAATTAATCTCTCGCCAGAGCCTACACATAAATATTTTGTTTACGGAGAAATTAATGTCGCGCCAGAGGCCACACATACACACTTTGGTTACGGAGTAGCTAACCTCACGCCACAGGCCACACATACACAGTTTGGCTACGTAGAGTTTAATTTCGCGCCAGAGGCCTCACATACACTCCTTGGTTACGGAGAAATTAATCCCGCGCCAGAGGCCTTACTGTTGTGTTTGCTTGTTTGCTAATTATAAGCTCCTTGGTTGTGGTGACAACATGAACTATGAGCAGTAGATCGTAAGAAAACAATAAGCAATTGTAATTGATGTGCAGAAAGAAATATAAAAAGCTCGTTGAATGTTCAACGAGTGTATTCATTTTGTACTCCCATGTGTTACAAGGGCTATTATTTTAACGATAGAAGTACTTCGGTGACATTTGGCGTCCAACGTTGCGGCAGAATTTATTTACATCGATTGTGTTACTTCTTATGCTAATATGGATAAAGCCGTAAAACTCAGAGGAGTAAATCGAAGCTCATTTAGAAGACATTACAAAGCTTTGATCACGGAAATTCAGTCCGATAATGTCAATCTACAAAAGGTACGTGCTAACCTCAATGTTTTGCATACCGACTGGGAAAAACTTCGCAACATGGATGAGAAGATTATGGATTTTCTTCTCGAGGATGATTCCAGCGATACGGAACTCAAAGCGGAGTCATCGTCATCAGATGAATACAGATGTAGGTATGAAACTGTGAAGGTTCAAGTTCAAGACTTAGAAACTATCGATGAGAGGACAAAAGTTGAAGAAGCATATAATTCAGTAGGTAGGTCTAACATATCTAATCACAGAAAGTTCAAACTCCCTCCCATCGAGTTACGAAAATTCAATGGTGATGTTAAGGAATGGATACCCTTTTGGAGCCAGTTCAAGAAGGTGCATAGTGATGAGTGTCTGTCAAATGAAGATAAATTCCAGTACTTGTTACAGGCCACAGTGGAAGGTTCTAGAGCCAGTGATGTAGTGGAAAGTTATCCTCTTTCTGGAGATAATTACAGCCAAGTAATAGAAGCCCTAAAAGCTAGGTTTGTCAGGTATGATTTGTTGATTGAAGTATATATAAGAGAACTGCTGAGTTTGATCCTTCAAAATGAAAATTCAAGCACTCTACTACCCCTAGCCCAGCTATATGATAAACTAGAAGGCTATTTAAATTCTTTGGAGACTTAAGGTGTAACAAAAGGAAAATGTGCCTCAGTATTATGTCCACTTTTAGAGTCTTGTATGCCAGAGGATTTTCTTCGAGTCTGGCAGAGAAGTGCGAGTGCAACTGGTGTGACAACTGCTGAAATTCGTCTAAGTAGATTAATGCCATTTATGAAGGCAGAAGGACAAAATGAGGAGAACATATCACTTGCCATGTCAGGTTTTGGACTGTCACATCATAGGGATAATAATGTTAAAACAAACCAAAAAAGCGGCTCACAGTCTTATGACCAAGAAACTCATATACTGCTATGGGACTTCTAACCTCTCAAGAACACAAGCATGGCAGATCTACTGATTGCATATTTTGTGATCCTATAGCCATAGGAGTCTACACTGTTATAAGGCACGGGGCATGATGTTAGAACAAAAGATGCAGATCATTAAAGACAGGAAGGGCTGTTTTACGTGCCTCAAACCAAACCATATCTCCAAAAAGTGTAAAAATAGGGTATCGTGTGTGATTTGTGATTTAAAAAAACATGTAGTTCTTATGTGTCCAGATCTTGAAAAGAATAGGAAGAGTTTATCTGTTAAAGACACTTCTAAATCTGAATCAGTTGTACAGAACCATGCATTTGCTAATCTCACGTGTGACACGGGAGTATTGCTTCCTACCCTGAAGGTCCTGGTGAGGGGTGATGGCGTTCAGCGTGAAGCACGGGCCATCTTTGACACAGGGTCACAAAGATCCTGTATCTTAAAACAGACTGCTCTTGAGATGAGATATCAACCATCCAAAGAGGAAGTAATTGTGCACTCCCTTTTCGGTGGACAAAAATCCGGTAACTGTTCTCACAATATCTTCAGAATTCATCTGGCAAGTTGTAATAAGGAATACCTTTGTAATTTTGAGGCCCTGGATCAAGATAACATATGTTGGAATTTACCTTGTATTCAAAAGGGGCCTTGGATGGCAGAACTCAAGGGCACTGATGTAAAACTGTCTGATGTTAATCAAGATGCGGGCTCCATTGAGATTCTTATTGGTGCAGATGTGGCAGGCAAGCTCTACACCGGTAATGTAAGGCATCTTTCCTGTGGGCTAGTGGCTGTAGAGACTAGATTAGGATGGACTCTAATGGGTTAAGTGCCTTTCCCTACTACCAAGACTAATGCAGCTATGTTGGTAACAACTATGCTGGTGAACGATATGAATGTAGCTGATCTATGGAAATTGGACCTGATCGGTATTACAGGTCCTTCAGAAAAGAAAACCAAACTGGAATTGCAAGCTGAAGTACAAAATCACTTTGTAGAAACTGGAGAAATTAATCTTGATGGCAGATATGGAAGCCGTTCGCGTTCCCAGTCATATGCCAGATACCGTAGCTCTGGATCTCGGTTTCGATCCCATTCCTATCATAGTCGTAGCCGTTCTTATGATCGATATTCTCGCAGACGATCACGCTCTGACGATTACCACAGATGCAGCAGAAGGGAATCAGATGATAGGCGGAGGAAACATGACTATCACATGAACAAATATCAGGGTCGCTACCCCCGCAACCGTGGTACTTATTACCGGCCTCGGTTTCAGAACTTCAAAAATCCAAGAGGAAATTTCCAGCAGCGTGTTGGTAGGAATTTTCACCAGAAATATCAGCAAGGCCGTGGTAACAGGCCCTTTGGCAATAGAGGTAGAGGAAGAGGGGGTTGAGGTCGTTATTTTCATTACAAACCTAGTTCTGGTTATAAGGACTACCATAGTCGCCGCTATGAAGGAAAACGCCCACGGTCTAGGGGTAGTGACGACAGGAGAAGTTGCAGTCGTGAGGACGATGATCCAATGAAAAAAGTTGATGCAGCTAAGGAAAAATTTAATAAATATATTGCTGAAGAAAACAAGAAAGATGAGGCCGGTCCATCCTCGAGTAAGTCACGTGATGAGCCTCTAAGTGAGGGAGAGGCTGTGGATGATGACGACTATGAATTGCCCCCTCTGCCTTCTAGAGGCCCTCCATCTCGTGACAGTAGCTATGTGGATCGCAAGGCATATGATGGGAAGTGGGCTGAAAAGGAATCTGAAGATAAAAACTCAAGAAGTGAAACGATTGTGACAAAAGGAGGGAGAGTCATCAAATTACCCAGGAAATATTTAGATTGAACGTTCTTATATAGGCTTCAATTTTGTGTATTTTTTTGTTTAATTTAACTTTATCAGTTAAATTAGGTGGGAGGATGTTGTGTTTGCTTATTATAAGCTCCTTGGTTGTGGTGACAACATGAACTATGAGCAGTAGATCGTAAGAAAAAAAAAGAAGAAATTGTAATTGATGTGCAGAAAGGAATATAAAAAGCTCGTAGAATGTTGAATGAGTGTATTCATTTTGTACTCCCATGTTTTACAAGGGCTATTATTTTAACGATAGAAGTACGTCGGTGACACATACATCAACACTTAGGTTACGGAGAAGTGAATCTCGCGTCAGAGACCGCACATCCACACTTTGGTTACGTAGAATAATCTCCCGTCAGAGTCTACCGGCCGGACGTTTGTTTTAGACGAGTGAAAAATCTTAATGGAAGCCTGGAGGCGAGTTACTGCAGTACCTGTGTTGTTATCAGCTGCCCCAAGCGGTCCGATGATTGACGAAGCTGTCTCACACTCCTACTGAAGTACAGTCATTGGCAAATATAATGACGTTCTGTTCGTAAATACGTAACGTGTACTTCCGCGTCACACAATACTTCGACGTTGACTGTACTGACTGCAAGTCGGTGTCGCCACGTGCTCAAGTCTGGAATTCCATTACAACAGATCGGTGGTGACAAATGTGGAGCGATAGGGTGAGTGTACAGGCTCACCCGCAGGCTTCAAGGTCAAGGGCAATCGTCTAAAACAAACGTCTGGCCTGTACACATACACACTTTGCTTACGGAGAAATTAACCTTGCGCCAAAGGCCACACAAACTTCCTTTGTTTAAGCAGAAATTTATTTCGCGCCAGAGGCCACACATACATACTTTGGTAACTGAGAAATTAATCTCGCGCCAGTGACCGCACAGACACTCCTTGGTCGCGGAGAAATTAATATCGGGCCAGAGGCCATACACACACACTTTGGTTACGGAAATATTAATCTCGTGCCAGAGGCCGCACGTACACACTTTGGTTACGGAAATATTAATCTCGCACCTGTGACCTCACAAACTCACTCTGATTACTGAGAAATAAATCTCGCGTCAGAGGCAACTCTTCGGTTACGGGGAAATTAATCTCGCGCCAGTGGCCATTCATACACACTTTGGTTACGGACAAATTAATCTCGAGCCAAGGGCCACACATACACACTTTGGTTACGGTGAAATTAAATTCGCGCCTGTGGCCACATATACACACTTTGCTTGCGGAGAAATTAATATCGCGCCAGAGGCCACACATACACACATAGTTACGGAGAAATTAATCTCGCACCAGAGGCCATACATACACACTTTGGTTACGGAGAAATTAATCCCACGCCAGGGTACATATCTCACTTTGGTTACGGAGAAATCTTAGTATGTTGTCAGAGGCCTAACTTACACACTTGGGTTACGGAGAAAATAATCTCGGACCAGAGGCCACACATACACACTTTGGTTACGGAGAAGTGATTTTCACGCTGAGGCCACATTACACGTATGGTTACGGATAAATTAATCTCGCGCCAGAGGCCACACATACACACTTGGGTTACGGAGAAATTAATCTCGCTCTATAGGCCACACATAAACTTGTTTGTTACGGAGAAATTGATCTCGCCACAGAGGCCACACATACACACTTATGGTTACGGAGATATAAATTTCGTTCCAGAGGCCACATTTCACACTTTGGTTACTAAGAAATTAATCTTGCTTCACAGCAGAAAATAATCGCGCGCCAGAAGCCACCCATACACACATTGGTTACGGAGAAATAATCTCGCGCCAGGGCCACTCATACACACTTTGGTTTCCGAGAAATTATTTCCGCGCCTGAGACCACACATACACACTTTGTTTGTTGAGAAATTAATCTCGCGCCAGAGGCCTCATAAACTCACTTTGTTACGGAGAATTTAATCTCACGCCATAGGCCACACATACACACTTTGGTTACGGAGAAATTATTCTCGCGACAGAGGCCACACATACACACTTGGTTTCCGAGAAACCACGGAAACCACGGTGCTTCTCCATGAGTAACCATGCTGCGAAGATGGCGTCAGCGGTTCCAGTCCCCTTGACAAACCCGCACTGGTTGGAGCTGATTTCGGTGATGGCACGTAGGCGTCGATCAAGAATCCTCTCAAAGATCTTCATTGTATGTGAGAGAAGACGTCCTCATATGTCAGCATATTATTGCCTGCTACACGTTTAAAATGATATTTCATTGATTTCACCACTGCTTCCCATAGACCGTCGAAGTGAGGTGAACTGGGGGGTATGAAAAGCCAGCTTAGCTGCTCAGCTGCTGCATGCTCATGAAGCCGTAAATTGAATTGTTCTGACAGGAACATTTTCCTCAGCTCCTGCAGTTCCCGGTTTGCTCCGACAAAATTGGTCCCATTGTCGCTATATATATGGGCACTCTTCCCTCTTCTTGCTGTAAACCTTTTGAGGGCAGCTATAAAGGCCTCTGAAGAGAGATTGCTAACCACTTCCACATGAATTGCCCTTGTAAAAAGGCAGATGAAAATTGCAATATAGCATTTCAGTGTTGTTTTGCTACGCGTATTTCCACCCTTGATCAAGATTGGGCCTGCATAGTCCACCCCAGCATTGAGAAATGGTCGAGATGGTTGGACTCTAGGTGATGGTAAATTTCCCATTAGTTGTTGGGAAACTCTAGCCTTCAGTCTAAAACATTTAAGGCATTTATGCAAGACAGACCTGATCATTGACTTGGCTGCAGGGATCCAGTAACGTTCTCGAAGTGCTGCCAGTAAATTTTGTGGCCCAGCATGCAATAACCACAGATGTTCTGACAATACTATGAGTTTTGTCAGCTAATGCCTTGGAGGACGAATCATCTGATGCTTGGCACCATATGTTAAGATTGAGTTGTCGAGTCTCCCACCAACCCGGACCATTCCCTGACCATCCAAGAATGGATGTAGATCCATCAACTTGCTTTGCTTCTGCACTTGGTTGCCTCTTTTGAGTTTGTGTATTTCCTGGGCGTAGACCACTTGTTGTGCAATCCTGATGCATCTGTGTAGAGCTTCATGCAATTCGTCACTTGTCAACACCCCTGCTGTTTTAAATTTTTGATTTCTTGCGTTGACAATGAATCTGATGCAGTATGCTGTCACTCTCACTAAGCGTGACAGCGTAGAATAGCGTTTCATGAATTCTCCTGTAGTGTTTGGCACTGCCAAAGTTACTTGGATTCTTTTCTGTTCTTCAGTAACGTCTAATGTTGGGGCAGTCGATGGCCAGGAGTTGATGTCTCTTTGTAACTACTCTGGGCCAATCCACCAAATTGGTGAACTCATTAGTTCCAATGGAGTGGTTCCCCTCGATACGAGATCCGCTGGATTCTGACTGGACGAAACATGGTTCCATGGGGCAATATGCGTTGCCTCTTGAATTGTTGCAACCCTATTAGCAACAAATGTCTTCCATCTGGTTGCAGGTGATGCTATCCAGGACAATACTATCGATGAGTCTGTCCATAAATAGACGTTGCTATCATCCAGCTCTAAAATTGGCAAGGTTTTATGCATCAATTCTGAGAGCAGGACCGCTCCGCACAATTCTAAACGAGGTAAGGTTACCCTTTTCACTGGAGCTACTCTTGACTTTGAACACAGGAGTCGTAGCATGGTTTCTCCTTGTTTGTTTATAGATCTGATGTACAGACATGCGCCGTATGCCTTCTCTGAAGCATCCAAAACCCATGCACCTGAATGTCGACCGGCTCACCCAGATATAATACCAATCTATCAATCTTTAGGGAGCTTACTGTAGGCAAGTGATTGCATATGATTTGCCATTCCTTCGTTAAATCTGCTGGAAGATGTTCATCCCATGACAACTTGTAAAGCCACATATGCTGCAAAAATATTTTGTAAACAATCACAACAGGGCTGATAAGACCCAGTGGATCAAAAATTGATGCAACAATGGAAGATACAATGCGCTTAGAAATGTTGTCCTTCATCGTTGATGACTCGTTTATATTTACCTTGGTTGTTACAAGAAATGTATATGTAATTGGGGGCCAAAGAAGCCCTAAGGTTTTAACACCACCATCATTGTAAAGTTGTAATGGTAACTGGGTCTCACGGTGTTCGACAGGAATTGCTTCTAGTAAGCCACCGTGATTTGCACACCATTTGTGTAATGGAAATCCACCACAGTTTAGCAACTGGATCAACTCTGTTTGAAGCCTTAGCGCTTCCTCCACTGTAGCGCATCCAGACAGAACATCGTCGACATAGAAATCCCTTCGAAGGACTGTTGCTGCGAGTGGATATCTAAACCCTTCGTCCTCAACGAGCCGTTGAAGACATTTAGTGGCTAGAAAGGGCAAAGCTGCTGTCCCATAAGTAACGGTTTGAAGCTCATAAATCTTTATTGCCTCATCGGTTGACTTACGCCAGAGTATCCGCTGAAGTCCCGTGTCACATGACTGAACTCTAATTTGCCTTTACATTTTTGCTATATCAGCAGTGAATGCGACAGGATGTGTTCTGAATCTCAAAACGATTGAATATAGATCCTGCTGTACTTTAGGGCCTACCATCAACCCATCATTCAGTGAAATACCGCTAGTGGTCTTTGCCGAAGCATCAAAAACTACTCGCGTTCCTGTAGATGTACTCGATTCCTTTATAACCGGGTGATGAGGGAGATAATACGTGCCTTGACAATCACCCTCTTCATCATGGACAAGTTTCATATGTCCTAATCCTTCATATTCTTCCATTAACTTGGTGCATTCCGATCGAAGCTGTGGCTGGCGTTGTAGTCGGCGTTCCAATTGTAGTAACCGAGTGGTAGCTTGACTATATGAGCTTCCCTGGGACTCACAATCTTCCTTCATGGGCAATCGAACAACGTACCTTCCTTGTTCATCTCTGGTGGTATGTTCTTTGAAGTGTTGTTCGCATTCGATTTCTTCCCGCGTCCTGGGAGGAGTGGTCACATCTTCCAATTCCCAGAACTTCTGTAAGTGCTTATCCAGTCCATCTTCATATTTCATGAAACGGGCATTTATTTCTAGTGTGTCATTCTCTGCTGCTTGTTGGACCTGTCCTGACAAGATCCACCCTAGTTCTGTTTCTTGTAGTATTGGGTAGTTTCCTGGACGAGTCGTTCTCCCATTCCGCAAAAGCTTGAAGAACAACCCTGCTCCCACCAGCATGTCTATGTGTCCAGGCTGATAAAATGTAGGATCTGCTAAATCAATATCATGGGGCAAGTTCCAATGTTTATGCTCAATGTAACAATGAGGCATGGTGCCTGTTATGCGTGGGAGAACTAAGTATGGCGGCCTTTACCGAAATATTGGCACGCCAGGCAAGTTTATACTTGTGGAGTGGATTTGGGCCGCCTCGTTCCAAAGGTGGGAGACGGGCAACATTGTGGATAAATATCACAATGAATTAAAAACAAAAGGGTAACAAAAATATATTGAACAAAATAATTACAGACAGTGGAAACAAAATACATAGCAAAACATGTGAACATAAATATACCCTCCTAACCTAGTGACTGCCCATGTGGTCGGTCCAAGTTCCAACGGTTGGGCATGGCGGATTTGAACACACCGGCTAAACCAAGCATATTTCTTGAGAGCAAGAAATGAGTAATAAAAGCCCCAGCAATGGGCAGAAAATGAGCTCAAAAGGCAGTAGGCCTAGAATGAATTTGCGAAGCAAATTCCCTAAGCAGAATTTAACCCAAGCCATGAGGCTTTGCCAAAATTATTCGAAGTCTCAAACATATTAAATCCTCGTAAAATGAGATAATTCCAGGAGCAGCAACTCCATCGAAGAAAAGAATCGTTACCTTCAAAAGTGAAAGCCATCATAAATAATAAAACACCAAAATGTTACAGAAGACATAGGCTATACTAAAGCCCTTACAGCGAGAGCTCTAATACAGACGTCCACACTCAACCGAGGATGCCAAGGAACCCTGCTTCCGACTGGCCAACAAGGGGACCTGAGGCGTTAGCCATTGTAGACCACGCTTCCTGACAATGTAGGACATTGTCGCCAAACAACTAACTAACCCTCCAAAATACTATGCTAGGCGGTCTAACCGCAATATGAATAATTAGAATCATGAACTTAATTACAATAAAGTTAACAGGGAAAATGAGATGAAATTAGATTACAACACGAAGCTATTCGCAAGGGAAAGCGCTAACGGCCATGTGAACTGTAGACGTTACAGTTCAAGGTTTGCAAAGGTCTTAAGAACCTAATTAGTCCGGTCTTGAGATAAAAAGCATTCTCACAACGACACTGTGAGTAATTAATCACATAATTGTTTGAAATAAATATCAGTCAGTTTATCCGTATACACAATTAAATCTGAAGCATACCTTTAGTTAGTCCATAGTGCTGGCCTATAGCCAAGCGTAGCCGAGCTTCCGAGAGCTCGCCCAAGGGCGACCTGTTAGTTACATTGCTCTAACTGAAGTGGGAAGAGACAAGATCGTCTCGCATGTAGGAAGGGTGATCGCCGAGCAGAGCCGAACACCACACGAAGTATTCAGAGTTCGGCAGTGCCAACTTTGACACGCCGCAGCAGCAGTTTGTCGCCGTAACAGGACCTCGCAAGCGCGCGAGTCAGGGTGGCAGTAATTCTGCCCCTAATACCTTGCAGTTCCCAGCGGAGCTATTGGCTCTCCGCGCGGCGGGAATAAATTGTTTCCAGAATGTTCCGGTCAACGCTTAACTTTGCCTGGAAGAAAGATGGCGGGAGGCTAGACGGGATATTCAAATATACCTTGGGCGGTATTTTATTTACACAGTCTAGTAGAAGGGGTTGCCGGGGGCTGGCCGGCAGGGACGAAAACGTGTGCCGGACTTTAGGGTGGCACAGCCTCCCCCTCGTAAATCCAGAAGTAGGGGAGAGCCAGCAGGGAGAAGGCCTCCTCAAGTCCTCCAGTAGATACCACAGACCACCAAGCAGGCAATAAGAGTTTGTCCATGCATCACTCACTGCACCAAACCAGAGAAGTCGAAACCAAGAGAAGTCGACCAGTTACCAAACTAATATTGTCGTGAAGAGCCATTTCGTTGATAGGAACAAGCGCCAACTCCACCATACCAGTACCATGCCATCGCTCCAGACGTTCAGCATCCAGGGTTGACGTCGAGGCAGGCATCACCATTCGCACCGATCAGCAAGCATCAGGATCCACCACCAGATGTAAGAAGTCGTCATGACAGTGACCCTTGCGCAGGCCACCACCATCTCCAGGTGTGAGAGGTGCAACCCCCACACTGGACTACCCCTGAAACAGCCAAGGACAAGAGCAGACACGGCACGCAGAGTGACACAACACAAGGTTGGGTCATGTTCTTCCACAACAAGGTGTATTATTTGTAATTGAGGCTACAATTGGGAAGGACAGTGACCTTAAGTTAGGAACCATCACAGCATTTGCCAAAACCAGCTCCATTTATTTACATGCAGAGTTAAAGCAACGAAGAACGTCAGTGAAATGTAAGCACGGGGATCATCACCGTAGCTAAACCAAGCCGAGAATGGAGCGTGTTCATATAATCCCCTGCCCCTTCCCTCTATGTCACTGCTTCTTCCTGGTCATATCCTATCTGTATGCGGTACGGTACCTTACTTTTCAGTTATTCAAAGTTTATATTTCTTGTCCGACAGCCATTCACCGCCTCGTGTCACAGTGGGACAAGTGCCTCAACAGCCAGGGCCAATACATCTAACATACAGGTACTGGTTTCTGTAATTATGCCTCCGGCTCGTTACTTTTTGAACGCACTCTATATTTCATTAAACAACCTCTCATAGTATTATTGATCAGATGGTAGGACTGAATGTATAGAGCAACGTGGGGTTTTGTGGAACCAAGATGTAGTGTGAGTTTAATTTGTGTAAGGCATCGAAGTATAATGCAATGCAGCCATGCCAAGCCATCACCTACGAGATATACATGACCGGAAATTGGAGCAATAAAATAGCTGTCCAAAATGATGTTTCGTGAAAGTCCGCTAGATGTCTCGACTTGTCGCTAACTTGCCCGTACCAATTATTAGAAAATAATAATATACCGGCAAAGCAAATAAATGAAATAATCCGGCATCAACTTGTACAATCAAGTAATACTGAATTTAAATTAATTTTAGCTTGCCAGTTGGAAGGTGTAGCAAGAAAGGCAGCGTCGACGGTCTAGAAACAAACACTCATGACTTAGGAAAGTATTGGGCTGATCACGCATCTTCTATGACCTGAGCCACACAGTAATTGCCAAGGACGCAAAAGCCGTGAAGGTTGTAGACTTCCCGAGAATTGGGCAAATGGGACGGTCGTCCAATTACCAGCACTCCACTAGGTCTCCTGCTCAGGAGACAAAATTCCGCTGAGCTCAATTATCGTATGACTTTGTCAGTTGACATTTCATGATGCTCCCACGCTTCTCACCACACGTGTTTACTCCGGCTTTTACAACAAGTAGGAGTCCACGCCGCACGACCTGCTTTGGATGAGACGGTGTGGCTACATAGCGGCGAGCAAGAGGGGTAACAATCTCAAACAACAAGTTGAAGAATTTGTGGCTCGAGGATTGGCCTGCATAGTCATATAAGAACTCATAGACTCACAAATAACATCTGAGGAAGACAATCATACTTGTCAGCGAGTGAATGGTGATAGCCTATCATTATCATCACACTCGAAAACACAATACCAAAGGCGGTGTATCTCATCACAGGGAACAGTCAGATTAGCAACTCTAGTGGTTTCTAGACTATAGTATAGTCTTTGTCCATAGTCAGGCCTGGTCAAGGCCATGACTGTCACATAGTGGAAAATAAAAGTAACGTGTGAAATTAACCTAAGTTAGGAAAATTAAAACAAAGAAACCTCAAAAATGAAGAAAATTAAATCTTGTGAGTGCGAAGCTCAGGTAAGAGTGAACTGAAAGTCTTATAAAATTCCCTGGGCTGGGATGGGAACCAGTTCTGCACGTACAGCTGGACGGCGTCCGAGGTGAATCGTTGGCCCCGCAGAGCCCTTTTCAAGGGACCAAACATGGCGTAATCACAGGGACAGAGGACTGGACTGTATGGAGGGTGGCCGAGAACCTCCCATTTGAATTTCTGCAGGAGTGCCGCGACTGTGTTGGCCGTATGAGGTCGTGCATTGTCGTGGAGCTACCACGGCGGCTATGGCGTTCACTGTCACTTGGCGGCCCTGGGTAATGAGTGCATCAACCAGCTGGACGTTGTCATCGGTAATGCAGGGGGGTGCCCCAGACCGGGCATCATCGGCTAACGGCACCCGTCCTTCCCTGAAGCGCTTGTGCCACGCCTTGACCTTTGCAAAGGACATGCAGTGTTCGCCGTACACTTGTGACATTCGGCGACGAATGTCCGTTCCCCCTACTCCTTCCGCTGTCTGAAACCGAACGACACCTCTTTGCTCTTCGGTTGACGCCTCCATGTCACTGTTTGCACTGTGACTGGCAGCGTTGGACGATTGATGCATGCTGCTGCTCGCTTTGTATTGTCACGTGACGTGCACGCGTGCGCTCTAGCGGCGGGCTGTGGCCTTCCACGCCCTGGTCGGAACCACACCTTGTTAGGCTACACACGTCACGATTAGCCGATGTCATCACCGGTTTGCGCATTCCAGCTCCGGCTCGTTACTTTTTGAACACACCTTATAGGTTAAACCTTAGAATCCCGAGAAAAACTTGACAAGAGCTACTTTATGGGGGGAAAAAATCTTAAAGTACTGAAATTAACTAAAATACCTGAATTAATAGTCGGGAAAATATTTGGGGGAGATTTAGTAATAGATGTTTACACCTCCGCTGTCTGTGACCCATCCAACCATGCCAAATAGGATCACGACTTATATAGATTAAATTCCGGCTGAATCAGCCATTTTTATCATCATGTACCGTATTGCCAACCCCACACATTCGGTACTATATCTCATCTGGCAGACCAATCGTTTTCGCTTAGACCAATAATTGTTAGGTAGCGTGGTCCTAAGGGCCGCGTTAGCTAATATGAACACCCCTGGTTTTTGTCACGCACAATGGGGGTAGTCGCGCATCAATAATCTTTATCCAAGCCAATGGTTTTGCCTTTTATTTCTTTTTTCACATATTTACAAAGTTACGTGTTTTGTGTGGTGTATTTTATATCGGACATGTAGGCAACGGGTATGACGTCTGGTAGGACGTCAATTGTTCTGTGATGTGTCATGGCACCCGTCGTCGAATGAGCAAGAAGTAAAATAATTTATTTACTTAAAAAAAATCCGGTGCCGCAGTGATAATTCAATTTGCAATCAACTTCTAATGACTCCCAGAAAGGTTTGTGAATCATAAATCAGATATTTTCAATACTCTGCCTTGTATACAGCAGTTATTCGAGATGAAGGAAATGAGAGTGAAGCTGGTATTCAGAAAGGTGTAAGGCAAGGCTGCAACATATCACCCATACTTTTCAATCTTTACATTGAACAAGCAATGAAGAAAATAGGAGAATAATTTTGAGTGGGAGTGAAGATTCATGAAGTAATAATTTCAACTCTGAGATTTGCTGATGACATCGTCATCTTGGCCGAGACGCCAGAGAATTTGAATGAGTTTTTCAATGGTATGGACTCCGTCTTGAGGAAAGAATTCATGATGAAAATCAATAAATGTAATTGGAATGCAGCCGAAAAAAATCAGAAACCTCTATGGACATCAAATTGGCAGGTGAAAAGCTAAAGAAAATAGGGGACTTCTGTTACTTAGGAAGCAAAATAACCAGTGATCGACGAAGCAAAGAGAATATAAAAAGTAGGTTGTCTCAGGCAAGGGAAGCATTTCTACAAAAAAGGAATCTGTTGACATCGAATATAGATTTAGGTATTAGGTAGTCATTTTTGAAAGCCTTTGTCTGGAAGTGAAACTAGGACTTGGTGCAGCAGAAAAGATGAGAATTGAAGGGTTTGAAATGTGGTGTTACAGGAGAATGATGAAGATCAGATGGGTAGATAGGTATTAAGACTAGTGGGAGAGGAGAGATGTTTCTGGCGACTGATAATGAAGATAAAAGATAGGTTGGTAGGACACATACTAAGACACCCAGGAATAGCAATCTTAGTTATGGAAGGAAGGGTCGAGGACAAGAACTGTAGGGGTACACTAAGGTTAGAATATGTTAGACAGATTGCCTCGGATGCAGGGTGTGGTAGCTATGTAGAGATGAAACGATTAGCTCAGGACAGGGAGGCATGGAGAACTGCATCAAACCAGTCAAAGGAATAAACAACAACAGAAGTTGAATAGCCAAAAGTAGCTAATGTCCAGAATTAATGAATCCCCTCCCTAGTGATAATATTAAAATAGTTGTAGTCCTATACCCTTAAGCTGTATGTTGCCCCTCCCCTTTAGCCCCTCCCCCTATCCCCCCCCCCCCCTCCATCCAATTTGTCACTTTCGATTTTCTTCTCTTCCGTCCATGGTAGTCTATCTAAGTCAAGCCGCTAATTGTTCCACTGATGCTAATGTTCTTCAGTATAGACTTCCCTGTTTTGGGGCGTGGTGGCGCAGTGGTCAAGCTATTTGCCTCTCACCAAGGTAGACCAGGTTCGATTCCCAGTCTTTCCATGTGAGATTTTGAAAGTGAAATGCCATGTCCTGTGGTTCGGATTCCACGTAAAAATGTGGTACCATGGCTCATGATCACGAGAATAACGGTCCAAGCTTCCTTCCTTTTCCTTGTTGTGGACAATTGATTAATTTATCAGTAGCTCAACACTTATTAGATTGTAATTTGTTGTTGATGATCCTTTTAGGATCTTTGCGTCATCGTGGTCATGCAGCCCCGTGTACTTCGGTGTGTTTTGAATTTGTCTAATAACCTGTGTCACTGCTATGTCTGAACCAGTGTTTGTATTTGAAATTGAGGTGACTGGCTGCGTCGCTCAGCGGTAACGATCTCACCTGCTGACCCCAAGAGAGTGGGATCGAATCCCAGTGCAGTCAGCTGGCATTCTAGGGTGGTTAAATGTGAGGCAGCCGTGTCAATATACGTACGGAAGATCCCCTTCGGGGCAAAATTCTGGCACCGCGGCGTCTCTAAGAGGCGATGTAGTTAAAAGGGACGTAGAACCAACGTCGGAAAGAGGCATGGAAGAAATGGAGCTCAACAAAAAAAAAAAAAAAAAAAATGGTGATCTATTAATCTTCCGAAATCAGACGAAACATACAGCCCGAACATTCAGAAGGATTAGGAGACAATATGAACAGGACCAGCTGGAGAAAACGCAAGAAGATTTCCAAATGAACAATACACGGAACTTCTACCGGACGTTCAAATCACGGTTAAGGGGTTATCAGGTATCAGGAATGTGCTTCAAGAATGAGAAGGATGGTTAGGAATGACCGTCAAGCAAAACTGTGACGTCCTCGCCAGATATTTTGACTCACTGCTTAACTGTGATGGTCTGCAAGAAAACCTGAAAATGGAACCACCAGAGGTATCATCTTCCAATTCATTGCCTCCTGACGAAGGCGAAGTTTTCCAGATTATTCAAAGACTTAAGGCTAACAAAGCTGCTGGTGCAGATGGTATCGTCGCTGAACTCCTACAACTGATCTTCGGGAGTAGTAAAGTCTTTCACTCGGTTATTTGAGAACATGTGGATAACTGAGAGGTTGCCTGCTGACTGGCAAATGGCTATGATCCATCCCCTTCATAAGAAGGGTGACTAAGATGGAAGTTAATAATTATAGAGGCATTTCTCTTGTTTCGGTTCCTTACAAGATTTTTTCGAAAGCGTTACTGACAGGAATAGAAGGGATATTGGATTCTGAATTGGGTGAATATCAGGCAGGCTTTCGGAAAGGGAAATCTTGCGCGGATCAAATCTTCAACCTGCGGAGTACCATATAGTACAAGATGTTGGGGCATAATTAATATATCGCCGTCTTTGTGGACTTCCGGAAGGCCTATGACTCCATTGACCGAAAAACCTTATTGGCAGTTCTCTAGGAATTTGGAGTGGACAAGAAGACGAGGAATCTAATTCAACAGACGATTAGCAATAATTTCTACAAAATAAAGTTCAGGGGGGTGTTGTCAGAGCTTTTCGAAATCAAAACTGGCGTACGACAAGGCGACGGGATATTACCAATATTATTCAACTGCGTCTTAGAAAAAGTTATTCGAGAGTGGACGAAGGGAATTTTGGATAAAGAGACTTTCAGGTTAGGGAGAGGTAAAGAAAGCATAAGAATGGATTGTTTGGTATTCGCTGACGATGTTGTGATACTCATTACTGGTGTTAAAACAGTGATAAAAAGGACTGAAGAACTCCAGATGATAACCAAGAAGACTGGGCTACAAATTTATTTTCATAAGACAGTGCTCATGACCAGGGGCGCACCCAGACTTTTGGTTTGGAGGGGGCTTACCTCAATAACATGATTTCAGCTATGGAAAGTGAATGTGTCCATTATTAGTCTTGTATGTAAATATGTATATATGAGACCATATGCATAAAAAGATATTCTATAAGATCAAACATACTGTAGAATGCTCTGTTAAAACCAATACAAAAGATGCTATTAGACTGGAGATTATTTAAACAAAATGTGCATTGGTTTTATACAAATTTTAGTTACAGTACCATTGAGCTAAGGTTATGCAAGTAATAAAAAGGAACAGCATGATTTTTATCAAGAATTAACTTTTGATCACGATCAGAGTGATAACGACTGGATTGCTCTGCTCACTATTATAACTATATATCCAGCTACCAGGATCGTCAGATTGATGTGTAACATCAATTATCTGCAATCATTTACTAAGTTTTGAGTTGTTTATACCAAGAACTAGTACGGTATAGGTTTTAGGAAATTATTAATAACATTTTGATTTTGAATACGTAAATTTAATTGGAACTAAAAATTACATTTTAAAAGTTACGAGATGTAATTGTATACCATAGTGTTATGGATTGTAGTAAATATTTTATGTACTGAACGTGAAAATATATAAGTTATTTACATTTTCCTTAATAACTAACATTATAATAAAAAACTTGAACATTTCTAGAATTTCAAGTTGAATTTAATTACACAGACTGAATGCAAGTTTAAACAGCTAGTTGAATACAAATCATGTATTAATGAATTAACATTAACATTGTTTGAATAAAGTGGAAACTCAAATTTCACAGAACAAATCCAGCCGCCTAGCAGATTTTTTCAAAACGGAAACTACCTCTGTACTGGTGACTTCAATTTCTCGGTGAATATTCAGTGCTGCTAGTCCAGTCAGCCTGTCTGCACCCATGGTATTCCTAAGATATGTTTTCAGCCGACGTAGTGTAGAAAATGACCTCTCAGCAGTGCTTGTAGTCACAGGGATGGTAAACAAAATTCTCAACAATGTGTGGATATTAGGAAACAAGTCCTTGTCACATAGATTCAACACATCGATTGCGTTTTTAGGGATATTAGCGTAGGTCTTGAAGCTCTTGTGGCACAGTTCAAACTCAGCCATAAGCAGGCCTTTGTTGTTTCCTCCACTTTCAATTATGTCATTCTTATAAAAATTACACAGCTGTAAGAAATCAGGTTGCATTTTTTCTTGGAAGGTTTCTTTATGTGTATGTGATGCATTGGCTGATGGCAGTAAGCACTCAAATCTCTTTAATAAGTCTTTATGCTTGATGAATCGAGATTCCAATGAAATAATGAAAGAGTCAATCCAAGGGATGAAAACAGATCTTTTATAGTATAATTCTGGAGTTTCTGCCGGTATGTTGCTTCTGTTCAGTTGTCTTCCAACTGTTCGAGGCATCGAAATTATTGAACCGCAGTTATTAGCAATTTTGGTAGCTTCTTCAAACAACGAGTGAAATTCTTGATCTGCATTTTTTCTTAGAGATTTTAAGCTTTCAATCACAGTTTCAGCGTGTGTAATTGCAGATGATAAATCTAAATCAGTTCCCTGAAGCTTTTTGCTTAGGTTTACTGTGTAACCAAGCAGTTTTTCTGATGCCATGAGAGAAATCATAAATTCACCCTGACTTAAGGAGTTTAGTAGTATTAGAGCTCCTGAAGAAGATTCCCTATCATTCCAGTTTTTAATCTCCTCTAACGCTACTTCAAGAGGTTGCAGCAGTTCTTTCATAACAAAAATAGCATCGTGCCTTTGTACCCATCTCGTTGGACAAAGCTGCAGGAGTTTTTTCTTGTTGGTTTCAAGATTTACCTCAGATTCAATGCACTGTTTTAAAACTGCTTGTCTTTTAGGAGTGTTAAAAAAATCCCACAACTTCTCCACTATTCCAAAGCAGTTCCTGATTGATACAACCTCAGACGCGGTCGACAATGCCAGGTTAAGGCTATGAGAAGCGCAATGCACGTATATTGCTGTGGGGTGAGCTTATTGGATGCACGCTTGAGCCCCTTTAAACTTTGCACTCATGGCAGCCGCCCCATCGTACCCCTGGCCACGTAGGTTATTTATGTCTATATTACTGTCTTCAAGACCTTTAATCAATGTTTTTGCCAATACGCTACCCTTAGTAGAGGTTAGAGGCATGAACTTCAAAAATTGCTCACATATTTCATAACCATTTAAAGTATTTGGGGTTACATAACGTAAACACAAAGAAAACTGTTCAACAGTTGAAATATCAGATGTTTCATCTGCGAGAACACTAAAAAACTTAGCTTCTTTTACTTTACTTGCTATTTTTTCAGTTATTATTTGGTTACAAGCATCGATGACTTGATTTTGAAAATTCCAACTTATATAGGTCGCATTTTTGCCACATGACCCAAAGTGATCTTTCAAATTGTTGTCACCAGCTTCAATTCTAGCTCTGAGCAAAGCTCTTAAGTTCCCCTCATTTTCAAATGGTTTGCTGTCGATTTGAAACTGACCATAATCTCTATGGCCCCTAAGGGCGATATTTTGCCTGCCACACAAAATAACAGTTTCTATTATTGGAATGATTCTTTTCACATTATTTTGTGCTTGGACGTCTTTTCCTTTATCAAGAGATTTGTCAATCGGTTTCATTCGGCAGTCCATAACTCTTTTAAAGTCAGCTGCGCTTACACATGAGTCTTTATGATACTGCGAGTTTGCATGTTTTTCAAACTTTTCTAGTGCTTTTTTCCAGTTACAAAAACCTTCTTCAACAAGTTGTCCAGTATGTTGAGCGTTACTCCTACCTACTTCTTTAAAAAAAAAGAAAAGCATACAATGGACACAGTATGCAGAGTCTTCAATTCCAGAATACGAAAGCCAGGTATATTTCTTTAGCCATGGAAACGAAAATTTTCGTTGTTGGTTCCTATGCGATCTAAAAGGAAAGTTAAAGTTGCTCTGAGGAACCCATCTGTCATTCAAAACTTTGAACTTTTCATTGTCCGTCAACACTTTGTTTTTAAATAAACCAATGTCCAAATCCATGTTATGTTTACTTACAACGGCCTTAGGCCTGCTCACATTTGCCTCTGAGCTCTCCTCTGACGAACAACTTGGCTGTTTTTCTATGCTTGCAGTCCTCGTTAACAGTTCCTTACTCGTTGAAGGATCACCACATTCACTAACACTAACCGCATCATATTTATTGATTTTTAACGGTTTAAAATAGTTTTGGATGTTTGACTTTCTTTTGTCTCCCAGTACGACTAGTCCAATTGGACACACTACGAACACCAATAGCCAATAGAAAATACTAACACAATAACAATCATCGAATCAACTTTTACAAACACCACTACTGACTTGACGCCTGACACAGAGCACAGCACAATACCTTGGGGAGAGAAATTTTCACCGCTGTCCCACGCGCATCTTGCTCCGAGCATAGTTACGACAACGGACGGAAATATCCGATCGTGTTGTGTTTACAATATATATTACTAGCGGACCCGTGCGAGAAATCTCGCATGTTCATAAACCACACTTTTCCCAATAGGTTTTGCAAATCGAACACTTCTTACAAAAATTGATATTTAAGAAATTTAGAATGCAATTTGTCACTGATTGAGTGTGCTGTAACACTCATTGGTTATTCGATATTTATGAAACCATACTATTTGTGTACTTATTCCTTTGATTTAGGCAACTGTTTCTGAAATCCATGCAAAATTATAAAGCAAAGACCTCAATGTTAAAATGACATGAAACGGGCATCACAGCGACCAAAATGTGAAGTAAACAGCAATATTATGGAGCGTATTTTCATACATCAACAGTAGCTGCAAATCGCACACTTCGTACATTTTTTAAAGAAATTATTGATATTTATGGAATTAGAGTGCAATTCGTCATTGCTAATGTCTATTCTCTTTCATTTGAATGCTCATTTTCACAATCGGTCGCTTGTGAGCGCTGCAGGAGGGATATATACTAGGCCTACTGAAATAATATAGGCCTATATATGATTATCACTCAAGTGTTGCTTAAATATAGGCCTAACATAATTCTATTTTAAACAGTAGAAAATCGCAAAATGTTCCAACACTAAACATTCTGGAACCCGTTATGCAATCAATTTTCTTGAAAGATATCATAAATGTTTTTAAAGTGTTCCCAGGTTTGGGGGGGGGGGCTTAAGCCCCCAAAGCCCCCCCCCCCCCTGGGTGCGCCCCTGCTCATGACCAACATCAAAGGCTCTTCTCTTCACTTGGAGTTGAGAGAAGCCAAGATAAAGCTATATAAGTGTTTTAAGTACTTGAGAGAAAAATTGCAGGACAATGTGTCGGAAAATGATGCCATCAAAGAACGGGCGAGAAGAATGGAAATGGCTTATCAACTTACGAGGGATACATACAACAAAATGGGTCCATCATTTGGGGTTAAATTCCGACACTTAGATACTGTTGTCAGACCTGAATGTCTGTATGCAGCAGAAACACTAGACAGGATTGGGAAGGGTGGCCTTGAAAACATCCGGAAGAGAGAAAGGAAAATGCTCCGAAAAATCCTAGGCCCAAATACTGCAGACAAGTGAAGGTAGTAAGGAAAGAATTGTAGAGCTCTGTATAAAAAGTGACTTATCAAGAGGAATAAAGGTGAATATTAATCAGTATATCAGGTAAAGTGACGAAGGATCAGCAAATATACGCATTGACATAAAGTTTTGTATAGAACTTAAGAAATTATAACGGAAAAGGGTTTTAACTTCATAAGTCAAGACGTAATATTGTCACGGCCACTAAAATAATATGCCGGGCGGAAACACGCAAGATGCAATGAATCCGAGAGATTGCACAATTACCGATAACTGCTCCATCTGCAAACGGAGGGTCGAAGACGAAACAGCTGTTGCATGTGACGGTGTGTGTCAAAGATGGCATCACCTCACATGTGCAGAGCTTCAGCAAGGGCAATTCAATGCCCTAAAAACAACGCATAAAAAGAAATCGAAATTAATGTGGTTGTATTATGTGGATACAACCACCCAACAAGGCAGACCAATAATCATAGGACAGAGAAAAGGCGAGAGCAGGATAAGGGCAGCAGAGCCAAACGCATGGTTGTATGTGGGAAGACTGGAACCAAATACAACCAAGGAAGACGTCTGTGAATATCTTAAGGAAATGGCATTGATGGCAAGGTGTTCTGTGATATAGTCAGCGAGAGGCCAACAAGCTCAGCTTTTAAAATAGGATTCCCATACAAAGACCTAGAAAGAGTGCATGATAGTTCTTTCTGGCCTGCCCGTGTAACATGCCGACATTTTCGGAAACCCTGGATATTTCGTAGCTCTCAGCAATGACAGGGTTAGTGCCATGACGTGGAATGTAGAAGGGTTGAGAGGTGCACTAAATCTAACGTCAAGTAACATACTAGAGGAATTTGGCATATGTGTTCTAACAGAAACATTCATCAGGGAGGACTCGGTAATAAATGTCCAAGGCTTCTACAGCTATCACGTGTACGCCAACCAACTCAAAGAAAGGGGACGACCATCAGGAGGGGTATCAGTACTTGTCAAACCTCAACTAACCCCATGCAAACAACTGCTGAAAGATGAAAACCTGTTGATATTACGAACGAAAATTCTAGTGATCATGGCGGTATACTTCAGCCCTGAGCGCACTGCAGTAGATATAGTTGATACGCTTGGAAATGCGTTGAATGTGATAGGGGAAGAAGAAAATGTGCTAATCGCTGGTGACCTAAACTGTCCAGTAGATAAACACAGTGGGAAAACTGAAGAAGTTATGGACTACCTGAGACACAGTGGATTCGTGCTACTAAACAAGACACAGGAATGGACATATGTAGGACCAAATGGTGGCAGCACAATAGATCTAATGCTTTCAAGGGGTCTCACAACATCGGGATCAACAAAGCTGGTCCTCAAAGAAGGCGCCGTTGTAAGAAAGCACTTACCAGTGAGCACAGATATCATCATGAAGAAAGAAGAAGCAACTGATCCAAGAAAAGGAGTCAAAATCAGAAAGAACATAGACATAAACAAAGTGAAAGCAAAGACGAGCCAGATCGATCAGGTGAAGAAAATGATAGATGAAGGGGAAATAGACTACGCAGCACGGTGGATACAAAATTGCTATGAAGAAGCGGCCCCTTTAAGGCTGGGGACAAGAAAGTCAAAACCTTGGTTCGACAAACAATGTTATGAGGCAAGGAGATGCACCTTAGAAAAACTGAACAAAGCAAGAGAAAGAAGGAACATGGAAAACCTGGAAGAGTACCGGCAACAGAGAGTTCAGTGCAAAGAGCTTGTGAAGAGGAAAAAAATCCAGTACATAGATGAACAACTGAAAAGGGCCGTAGAAGAAGCTGAGTCGGACTCATACAAGGCTCTACGACCGAAAAGGAGCAAAATACACTCTAATATCAACATGGAAGCATGGAAACTACACCTCAACAAAACAATTGCTTCAAGAGACACGAGACCAACTCCCAGGTACCCAGAATACACAGAACCATCAGAGGTCATAACGGAAAACGAAATCGTCCAGGCCATCAACGAAGGAAGAAGCAATAGAACACCAGGTCCAGATGGTATCAGGAATGAGCATCTAAAAGAGACGGTGAGGGAAATGCTACCGGTATGGAGTGCTCTACTGAACAAATGTCTCGAAACTGGAAGGGTCCCAACAGACTGGAGGAAAGCAACAATCCGAATGCTGTATAAGGGGAAAGGAGATGACGATGACCCGAATGCTTACAGAGGGATTGCGATGGAACAAACAGGTTTGAAACTCCTGACGAGGATCCTAACAAAGAGAGTGATGAACAAACTGGACCCATTGCTACCAGAGGAGCAATTTGGGTTCAGACGGAAAAGATCGACAACAATGGCACTGGAGAATCTACTGAATCACATTCATTTTGCCCTAGAAAAGCCAAGAGGTAAATTATTTGTGGCATTCATTGACTACTCCAAGGCATTCGATTGGGTAAACAGACGACTACTCATAGATAAGCTGGAGAAACTAATCGGAACATCTAACGTCACAATACTCATATCGAACCTGTTGGCTGAGAACTACATACAGGTGGATGATGGCATCGGTTTGTCAGATTGGATGACACAGACAATAGGAGTCCTCCAAGGTGACCCACTCAGCCCTATATTATTCAACGCTTTCACCTCCGATGTAGGGGTGGAGATAAAGGAAAAGACAGACACAGAGATGTACTTGTATGCCGATGACATGGCAATCGCGGCTGAGGATATAATAGAACTACAACGTGCAATGAACCTACTAGCGGACTGGGCAAAGAGGAACGATATGAAAATTAATGAGGAGAAGACTGAACTAATCGTATTCAGGAAAGAAGGTAAACTAAGGGAAGCAGAGCACATAATGTGCAATGGCGTTCGCCTTCGCAGAACTAACAGCTTCAGATACCTAGGCGTGACCTTGCAGACCACATTGAGCAGCTTCAGGATCCACATAAGAACTAGAATGATTGCAGCTCTGAAAGCAATGAATGACATCGATAACATCGCGCAAATTGCAGTAGAGACAGCCATGGTGCTTTTTCGAGTTAAAGTGCTACCAGTACTAACCTATGGACTCGAAATCATAGGCGAATTTCTGAGTGCAAAGCAACTAGAAGACGTGGTAAAGATTAAATCCAGATACCTGAAGCGTGTCCTGAGTGTATCAAAAACTACAAGATCCCGACTCGTATATGAGCTCGCGAGGGAGACTTTCCTGATCGAGGATCTGAGATGCAACCTTATTCTACCAGGAGGAGCAGCATATGATAAACTGTTGCATAAGCTAAGGGAAAAAAAGGAGGGACATTTGGGAGGACTTCTATTCAACGGAGGCCATGACGGATCGGAAATGGATGGAAACGGGCTACCAACTGAGGCATATAGTCACGAGACTGGCGGTCCACGGGTTCCACTTCAAGATGTGTAAATACAAGGTTTTTCATGAACCAAACACAAACTGTGTGTGCAGGCTATGTGACCAGATATGTGAAAGATATCACATCCAGAAGTGTTCCTCGAGGTCAGGTTCGATTAGTGAGTTTATCAAGGATTAACAAATACTTATTGAGAGCTCATTTGGTCGTCACGTTGTTATACCGGTATGATATATTTTTCTGTATCCTCTATGCACATTGTGCGCAATAAAGTTTATTATTAAATATCAAGGATGGAGAGAGGAGACTCAAACCTAACAAAGAACTACTGTATACCTGAAGACAGAAGGAGTCGTAGTCCTAATGAGAAAAAGAAGAACACAGTTTTATGGACACCAGATTGACGGAGAAAATGAAAATGAAAATCCACAGCCTGCTTCCAGTCTCCGACCGGGTCAGGGATGGAATGAATGAAGCCCCCATCTAGCGGCGAGGATATGACCTGTGCCGGCTGCCGAAGCCTGTCGCACTCCTCTGGGGCAATGATCAAATGAATGACAGATGAAATGATAGTGGAGAGTGTTGCTGGAATTAAATTGTGACAGGGAAAACCGTAGTACCCGGAGAAAAACCTGTCTGCCTCCGTTTTGTCCAGCACAGATCTCCGGTGACCGGGATTTGAACCACGGAACCAGCGGTGAGAGGCCGGCGTGCTGCCGCCTAAGCCACGGAGGCCTACACCAGATTGACGAAGAGGATTTTTGAATTCTTCAGAAAGAGGAAGGAAGCTTGTAGTTTAACGTGACCGTTAATCTCGCGATCATAAGCCACGGGACCTCCGTTTTACGTGGAATCCGAACCACAGGACATGGCATTTCACATCGAAAATCTCACATGCAGTGACCGGGAATCGAACCCGGTCCGCCTTGGTGAGAGGCATACAGCTTGACCGCTGCGCCACCACGCCCCTATCAGAAAGAGGAAAACGGAGCCGAAATGGTTTCGGGAAGTGAGATTAGACTTGGATCGGATGGGGGTGAAAGAAGAAGACGACCAGGTTTCCAGGAGACAGGGAAGTTGTCAGTGAGGAAAGGAAGATCTTACATGGAGGAGCAAAAGAGAGGATGACGAGATATTGGCAGAGAGTAAAGACAACAAATAATGTAAAAACTGTCAAACGTGGTCCATAGTTGGCCGCAACGAATAAATATACAGTATGTTAGTATTATTATTATGAGTCAAATAACACTTGAAAATTTAGATTGCTGGCCTTATCTCGTTTTTAGTCGTTAAGGTGGCAGCCCTACCAGAAAACTAGGAAGCTGTGGGCTAATACTCGCACTCTCCGAAATTGATTATTATTAAACATCCTGTAAAGAATGAAAACCGGACTGATCTTATGTTGACAACTAACAGCACGAAAAGGAGGGCAAGAATAGGTTTCTGGGTAGGGCCTACAATGAAGAGGAGTCCGGAAAAGCTGGAAAGAGTTGCTAGTTAGTTAGTTATTGTTGTTTTAAGGGGCGGAACTACGAGGTCATCTGCCCCTTGGAAAGACTTGGAGGGAAGTGAAAACCTTGGAAGTAGACTGTCAGCAGCCATTCCTTGTGAAAGTACCCTTTGAGATTCATTTTTAATTTTTATGGAAATAATATTTATTATATATTAAATTAAAGCTAAAAGATTGAAGAAGTATAAAATGGTCATATAATTTTTATTACAGCACATTTTGACCTTTTTTTACTCGAGTTAAAGATACCTAATTAACCTTGAAATATTTTGTTCCTGAAATGTCAATTTGGCAATCCTGTATATTTGCTCTACAGGCATTTGTTTTTTAACACTGACTCTATTGAACATGAAAGGAAGATTATAAGAGTATTTTAAGATAGTTCAGCACGTTATGAGGTGAGTTTAAATGGTATTTTTACTTAAATATATTTCAAATATCTTAATGTCACAAAAAATATGTTTTTCTACATAATTTTGATGTTTGTTACTGTATGAAAGGGAGATTATGTAGAAGTGAGGTTATGTAAGCTCTCAATCCATCACTTAAATTTTGTTATGTTATCATTAGCTGTTTCTGGTAAATTAGCTGTGACGGGTGTGACACATTTCTGTGACGGGTGTGACACATTTCTGTGACGGGTGTGACACATTTCTGTGACGGGTGTGGCATATTTCTGTGACGGGTGTGACACATTTCTGTGACGGGTGTGGCACATTTCTGTGACGGGTGTGACACATTTCTGTGACGGGTGTGACACATTTCTGTGACGGGTGTGACACATTTCTGTGACGGGTGTAACACATTTCTGTGACGGGTGTGACACATTTCTGTGACGGGTGTGACATTATATAAGAACTAATATTTACCACAGTTTACAGTTTAAAAGAAGGTGGAATTCATTCTTGGATGCCCTATACTCCACATGGAGCGAAAAGATATAGTAACACTTCGGAAGTGTCCGCGGACGGACACCAAGAGCCCGCTGATGAGCCAGCTTGGTGTTCCTAGGTGAAACCCCACACAAGGCATGCCATAAACCTAGAAACATTGCTGAGTTTCTAGTTCAAAACTACTTAAATTAGCCGAAATTCCTTGTGTAATGAATAATAATAATAATAATATATTCTTCTTCCTGGCGTTGTTCCCAATTATTTCTTGGGGTACGCCACTCTGTACCTCGCTCTCCATTTGTTGCGGTTTGCTGCATCTGTACGACGAAGACCTACGATGCGCACATCATCGTGTAGTAGGGTATCCATCCAACGCCTTTTTGGTTGTCCCGGAGGTCTTTGTCCATCAGGCTCGAGAGCAAGTGACTTGCTTACAATGGACTCTGTATTTGCTCCGGCTACATGCCCGTACCAACGCAACCGAGTCTCCCTCATTTTGGCTGGAATAGGGGCAATTCCAAGAGTATTACGGACGTCTTTGTTCTGTGATCCGATCCAACCGTATAATTCCCAAGGACATCGTAGTATCCGCATCTCTATTGAGTGCAAGGCTTGTTCATGTTTCTTTGTATTAGGCCAGCATTCAGCTCCATACAAAGCAACAGGGCGGACGACTGTTCGATAGATCTTACTTTTGAGGCGCAAAGGGATTTGTGGTCACAGAGTGCGCCTGTGACCTGGCGCCACTTCATCCATGCAGCATTCACTCTTGCACGGGCATCCGAGACTTTGTCACCATCAGGTCTCACAACGGAGCCAAGGTATCGGAGATGTGAAGCCTTTGGTAGTGGGGTGCCATCTACTCTGATGGTCCCATCTGTCTGGGAACCACATAGTATTATAATACTATAATAATAATAATAATCCAATGAAGAAAGAATCACAAAATTACAGAAAACATACAGACTTACATGGAACCACTACAACAACACAAGTATCTCCATCAAAGCCAAACTACGACACTATAATACAGTGGTCTTACCAGAAGCGACAGCAATCAAGGGAAGAACAAAAATAAGGACCCAGAAAAAACAAGAGAGAAAAATACTGAGAAAGATCTACGGGCCAGTTCAGAAAGAGGGAATATGGATAAAGAGACCGACAATAGAATTGTACAAACAGACAGAGACGATTACAAACAACATCAGGAAAATAAGTGAAAACTTTTATGGACACTTACATAGAACGAACGAAGACAAACTGACCAAGAAATAATGAATAGTACACAGAAAACCAATTGGGTAAATGAAACCGTGGAAGACCTCAAAAAACTAAACATCTCTACAGAAGACATGGTTGGTTGGTTGGTTGGTTGGTTAATAAGTTTAGGGGCTGCGACAACGTGGTCATGTAGCCCCGTGTACTTTGGGTGTGTGTAGAATCTGTCTGATAACCGGTGTTAATTATGATGACTTTATTAGTGTGTGTTATGTGTTTTTTTATTTAAGTACTGCAACTTAGAATTTTTCAAATAGTTCCTACTTTTGTCGCCAAGCGCCACCGTCAACGACTACTAGGGCAAGTTCAGAACTTAGCTACTAGACGCCACCGCAGTCGGCTCTTGGCAACGAACGTAGAAACCTAAGAGCGTTGTTTACATTCTTAACCCATACAATTTAGCTTCACACAGGTGTAATTTGTGGAAGGTTTTTTAACATGCCATAAATCTATGACATGGGACCACTGGCTTTACTTCCCCTCCGAAGGAAGGCATACTGAGGGATTTTAACGCTCTTAAAAATCCGACGACTTTGGCCGGGTTTGAACCCGCTATCTTGGGCATAGAAGCAAAGCATGCTACCGACTACGCCACCGAAGCCGCCTACAGAAGACATGGCAGACAGGAAAACATACAAAGAAATACTCAGAAAACATAAATTTGAGCAAACGCCCAAAGAGAAAAAAACAGGAAAGAAGTGGACAGAAGAAAGAAAGAAAGAAAGAAAGAAAGAAAGAAAGAAGGAAAGAACGAGGAAGCATAGTGAATATATGAGAGGTTTTTGGGAAGAAAGAAACATGAAAAATTGTGTTTTAACGCATTCCTTAAGGGGGAATTAACGATAATAATAATAATAATAATAATAATAATAATAATAATACTGTCCTAATGGCATAATGGGAGTGATATGCGCAATACATTGGATTCACCAAGTGAATCCAACTAGCCTCTGTCACTTCAACTCCAACATGTAACGTACCCGAGGTGTCACTGTTATGCCGAGCAACCTAGTGGAAGATTGGGTAACCAATCCCAGCGGGAAACTAAGTCGGCGAGCCGATCAGTGTTGGGGGAAATGCAAATATGGTCAACAGCTACAACGGCGGAAGAGGAAAATAATTCCCAACGGCGAAGAAGGTGGAAGAACTATCTTTGATGCAACTCTAATCCATTAGTGTCTGTACTGGTATCCAGCGGCTAATGGTCAGCGTCTGCTAGCTCAGTGAGCTCGGCTGGAAACACGATGTTCCAAAGGCCTCAACAACCTCTGGTCCTATATGGCCCTGGCACTCACCAGGCCAAACAAATCAAGTACAAGCAAACATGAACTGTGCAAGCAATCACAACTCTACCCCAGGTGGTACCCAATCCACCCGTCCACAATCGGCAACTGGACTTTCGGATTCTGGGGAGTCCAGGCAAGCGCAGCAGAGAGAGTCGGAGATCTCTGGTCACCTTCCCTACAAACGGAAAACATTCATTGGAACACTAAACATTAATACTCTAATTCAAATTGGAAAATTATACAATATCACGCAAGAAATCGACAGACAAAAAATTCTCATTCTTGCTCTTCAAGAAACTAGAATGACTGACAACGAAACTATGGACTATGGAAATTACCGCATTTTCAAGAGCAAAACATTACAGAGAGTCGCGAAAGGTGCACCAATCTTCGGAATGGCTTTTCTTGTCCACAAATCCATCATTAACTCTGTCAAAGAAGTCACACCCGTTAATGATCGAATTATGACCATGCGCATCCAGAGCGCCAACAAGAAATACACTCTTGTCAATGCTCATGCACCTACTAACATCGACAACAAGAAAAATCCTGAAAATGTTGAAAAAATTTGGAAGAAACTGGAAAAAATTATGAATAACATTCATCAAGATGACGTGAAAATCCTGATGGGAGATTTCAATGCCCAACTTGGCAAAGAAAAAATCTATCGATAAATCATTGGCAAAAAATCTGCACACCAAAATACAAACAACAATGGCACACGATTGGTAGACATTTGCCATCAATTCAATCTCAAAGTTATGTCTACGCATTTCAGGAAACCTGCACACAAACAGAAAACTTGGCGATCTCCCATTCAACATCTCGGTGAATACCAATTTGATCATGTTGCCATCTCCCATGCACACTATAGAACCATCCATGACGTTCAAGTCCGACGAGGGGCAAACATTGATTCAGATCATTATCTCACAAGAATCAAAATGAAATTTTCACCTAAGAGGATTCATAAAAAAAAAATATTACATACCAAAATTTGACACATCCAAAATTCAAGAAACAAAAATCGCAGAAGAATGGGATAAAGAACCAGTGAACAATTGGACGGACTTCTGCAGCAAAATTATCAGAAAAGCCAAAGAACTGATTCCACTAAAAAGAAAGCAAAACACCCCCGGTGGGATTCCAACTGTGATCAAGTCATTATTGATCGCCGAATCGCATTCCAAAAATACAATAGCCACAAATCTCCAGAAACGTTACAACACTTTCTCGGCGTCCGCAAACAGGCAACCAAAATTATCAGGACAACTAAACGTAATTTTATAACTAAGCAACTTCAGTCAATCGAGGATGACTTCAGGAATCACAACAGTCGAGATTTTTATAAAACCTTCGGGAACAGAATTAAAGGTTACACACCGCAAAATTTGACTTTCAAGAAACAAGACGGAAGTCTCGCACTCACTAACCAAGAAAACTGTGAAGAACTAGCACGTTATTTTTCTGACCTCCTCAATTGTCCTGAACCACCTGAGCGATTTATACACACAGTCCCAGAACACATACGACCCGAAGCCAAACCACCAACACAAGAAGAGATCCATCACCACATCAAAAAACTCAAGAACGGAAAGACATTAGGAGAAGACGGAATCAACGCAGAACTATTGAAAAATCTAGGACTACGATCACTACTGGAAATCACACAGATCATTCAGGACATTTGGCGAAGTGAAAAACTACCGGACGAATGGAAATGCGCACTCATCCACCCACTCCACAAGAAAGGAGATAAATCTGATGTGAATAACTACAGAGGAATTTCCCTCTTACCCATCGCTTATAAAATCCTCTCCGCCTGTCTTTTACAACGCACGCAAGAACAACTCGAGCCACTCATCGGTGAATATCAGGCTGGCTTCAGACCAAACAGATCAGCCGTCGAACAAATCTTCAATCTGAAATCCACCTTGAAACTTCGAGCCACACGAAATCTCCCAACCATCTGTACATTTGTCGACTTTCAGAAGGCTTATGACTCCATTGATCGAAAATCTGTTTTTAATGTACTCAAAGAAAACTATCTCGATCCGAAGACGAGACGACTCATCCAACAAACCTTAACCGACACAATTTCCAAGGTCAAATTCATTGGAGAGATCTCCCAACCTTTTCTCATTAAAACTGGTGTTCGTCAGGGTGATGGACTTTCTCCATTGCTGTTCAACATCGTTCTCGGTAAGGTCATCAAAGAACGGGAAAAAGAATTAAAAAGTCGCAACATATGGAAACCTGTCGTGTTAGGAAGACAGAAGGATAATATCAATGTTACATGCTTAGCTTTTGCTGATGATTTGGCAATCCTCTCCGGAGATGAACGAACAGCAATTCACCAGATTGAAGTCCTCAAAGAATGTGCTGGGAAAGTAGGGTTGAAAATCTCCTTCACAAAAACTGAATTCATGGCTACAAAACACATTGAAACCCAAACTTTGGTAACAAAATACGGTTCAATCAACAAGGTTAATCATGTCAAATACTTAGGTGAAATTATTGAACCTACAGGCACAGAAAGAATAGCACAAAGAACTCGTGAACTCAAAATGCGGAAAGCATATGGGAAAACCGCAAACATCTATAACAAAAAATGCATGAGCATTAACACTAAAATTCGACATTACGCGACAGTCATCAAACCCGAAACACTCTACGCCAGTGAGACCTGAAACCTCAATTATAAAGGGGATCTTGAAAACATCAAGAAAGCTGAAAGGAAAATCATCCGAAAAATCCTTGGCCCTAGACTTACAGATGAAGGATATCGTTTACAATCGCACAAGATCACAGAAAAATATTCAAATATTGAAACCGATTTCCGTAAACGACGCTTGAAATTTTATGGACACATTATGAGGCTAGATGACGACCGATTAACAAAGAAAATATTGATGTACTCACAAAAATTAAAGACCACAACGGTTTGGATTAAACAAGTCCAAACTGATCTCAATAACGCCAACATCACACCCACAGATATCGAAGACCGCAAAACTTTCAGACATAAGATCTACACTTGGGAAGATGCATCAGAAGATAAGCCCAGCAGACCTAGGGGAAAATGGACTGACGAACGTCGAGCTAAACATAGCGACATGATGAAAGAATTCTGGAAGAACAAGAGAAATAACAGCAACAGATCATAACTTGCTTTATGTGATCCTGTATGGGTTGAAACATACTAAATAAATAAATAAATAAATAATGTCCTAATATATGTTTTCTCCTCCACTGTCTATAACCCACCCGCCATCCTCTTTTTATAACACGATTTATTAGCCTAGTGAAATTTGAGTAGTGTCGGCCTTTGTAGGAGTGATTTATGGGATAAATAAAATGTTGCCAACCCCACGTATTCGGTACCGTGTGGTGTTTGTTTCATGCTCCGTTCTCTTCGTCGTGTATCCATGTTTGTTTTTTCGTGTGGCCTCCTGAGAGGCCGAGTACAGGTCTTTCTAGTCGACGCCCGTGGGTGACCTGCGCGTCGGGATTAGAGATGGAATGGATGGAGATGAATGAAACTGGGCAAGGATGTGGAAGGAAGCGGCCGTGGCCTGTCAGAAGGTACCGTCCTAGCATTTGCCTGGTGTTGAAACTGGGGAAACCACGGAAAACCATTTCAAGGACGGCCGACGGTGGGGCTCGAACCAACGCGTCTACCGAGTCAGCAGAGAGCTTGGCCCCATGACCTAACGCTGCGCGTTAGCGAGCGTAGCCACTGCAGTCGGTGTATCCATGTTAAGAAGGCTTTACATAAAAAACACACCTAACCAGGGGATAACTCCCCCCTCCCCATGCCCCTTGCTTGTAGTACAAGTAATTTCCGGACTGACAGAAGCCAATATTATCTCGCTCCACTTCGAAAGCCAATAGCTTCTCTTGCTACGCAAGACCTGTGTCCTGTATTTTGAATACTATACATTGGCAACAGTGTAACGACGTTGTTGTTTGAATCTTCAGTCTTTTGACTGATTTGATGCAGCCCTCCATGCCTCCCTGTCCTGAGCTAATGGTTTCATCTCTACATAGCTACCACACCCTACATCCGAGGCAATCTGTTTAACATATTCTAACCTTGGTCTACCCCTACAATTCTTGAGCTCGACCCTTCCTTCTATAACTAAGCTTGCTATTCCTGGGTGTCTTAGTAGCCTATGTGTCCTACCACCCTATCTCTTCTCTTCATTAGCAGTCGCCAGAAACATATCTCCTCTCCCACTCGTCTTAATACCTCTTCGTTTGTAACCCTATCTACCCATCTGATCTTCATCATTCTCCTGTAACACCACATTTCAAACGCTTCAATTCTCCTCTTTTCTGCTGCACCTATAGTCCAAGTTTCACTTCCATAGAGTGCCACGCTCCAGACAAAGGCTTTCAAAAATGTTTTCGTAATACCTAAATCATATTCGATGTCAACAGATTTCTTTTTTGTAGAAATGCTTTCCTTGCCTGAGCCAACCTACTTTTTATATCCTCTTTGGTCGTCCATCACTGGTTATTTTGCTTCCTAAGTAAAGAAGTCTCCTACTTCCTTTAGCTTTTCACCTGCCAATTTGATGTCCATAGAAGTTTCTGATTTATTTCGGCTGTATTCCAATAACGACGTCTCGGTAACAAATGAATATATCTAATGCGCCTCTTTCAGTAAGAGTTGAGCAAGGACAAGCCACGACATTTGCCGTCGTTGAATGAACAATAAATAACGAGTAAGCCACATATTTACGTAATTTAGCCTATATTTCCTGTACAGTAGTGATCTTGGACAGTAATTTCAATTGATAATGACTCCCGGAATATCAAATAAGGTTCTGTATGAACATCATGAAAATTACACACATATTAACTAAATGCAAGTGTAGGATCCTAGTTTATCACTCCCGAAGAATTACCAAAGATGGAAGTCAAATAAGCCAAGTAAGAGTATTTACCTTTATGAAACTTCCCTATTTCTGCTCATAATTACACACGGGAACACAAAACTGTAAATAAATATTTGAATAAAACGACGATGATTGATGAACACGAGGTTACCATGAAAACGTCAAAACAATCAACAAGCCTACGCGGAAACCTACGCTGAAACGTGTCCATGGATATCATACAGTATAAGCCATTGAACTATAGATACTACTGGAATGCCGACTGTATGGGAGCAAAGTGTGGTTTTTGGTGCGACTAGTTACGCCTGGTAGTGCACGTCAAGGAGGCGAGTGTACGTATACGTACGGCGAGATACAAGTAAAAGAGGTACTTCGTCAACTCCATGGCATTGAACTGTAGGTACTACTGGAACAACTCCTCCCATGGTAACCCTCGCTGAAAACTGCTTCCTAGTAATCGCCTCCTTGACGTGCACTACTAGGCGTAACTAGTCGCACCAAAAACCGCACTTTGCTCCCATACAGTCGGCATTCCAGTAGTATCCATAGTTCGATGGTCCATGGCCGTGCATGGCTTTCATTATAGAGTTTGCAAGCTCAACTCCTTTCATGAGAATCACGACATATCAGCTGACTTGTAACCTAGAGTTCAATGATATGACGGTTTTTGATGCGACTAGTTACGCCTGGTAGTGCACGTCAAGGAGGCGATGACCAGGAAGCAGTTTTCAGCGAGGGTTACCATGGGAGGAGTTGTTCCAGTAGTACCTACAGTTCAATGGTATAAGCTAGGCAGTTACCATAATTACCAACATCCCCCCAGGGGCTCACATCTAGTGGGACGTGGGTTGGCGACCACGGGACCCCAGCTGAGTCGGGCATTGCTTCCACTTACTTGTGCCGGGCTCCTCTCCGTCTTCTTTCCTGTCGACCTCTCTTGGTCAACTCTTGTTCTCTTCCGACCTCGACGGTATTAGGGTATCCGAGGCCTAGTTTCTTCCTTTTTCACCTTGGCCCTTGTCTCATCTTTCCTGATCGCTCATTCTTCGAGGGAATAGACCTCTTGTTTTTCCTTCAGGTATCACCAGTTCTTTTGCTCAAGGCCCTCAAGGAGGCAGGGTGTGTGTAGCTCCTCCCTGGATAGTGCTAAACCCTCAAGGGCTCACAGCTGGTGAGCTCTGGAGTTGGTGACCCCGAGGGATTCCTGAGCTGAGTCCGGTATTTCCCCTTTTTCCATTGCCTTTGGGGCGGACCCTCTCCTCTTTCCCTTTCCTGGCTCAACGTCTTCCTAAGTCCCTCAATCCTCATTCTCCGATGGTTGAGGGCATTTATTTCCCCTTTCTTTCATTTCCCTTACTCTTCTTTTGTTTTCCTTCTCTTCTTCTAGTGTGTAAACCGTAGTTAATTTTAGTTGTAAGTTTGTAGTTAGATTTAATTATAGGTTCATTTTCATTCTTCATGATTCATCTCATGCCAGACAGGTAGATAGAGCTCTGAACGAAACCTGCAGGTTGATAACAGGTTGCTTAAAACCTACCCCAACAGATAAGCTCTACTACCTGGCTGGGATAGCACCACCTTGTGTACGCAGAGAGGTGGCTGCCAACAGGGAGAGGCTGACCAGCGCCCACCCACTGCATGGATATAATCCTCCTCAGCAACGGCTGAGGTCCCGAAAGAGCTTCCTGAGGACATCTGAGATGCTTACCGTCTCACCGGAGAAGGCAAGGCTGGATATATGGAAGAAGTCGACCCCTCATCCCTGCGGTTGGATGCCAGTAGCTGAAGAACTACCACCCGGACACAACGAAAGCTGGTTGGTGTGGAAATCCCTAAACAGGTTACGATCAGGAGTTACAAGATCCAGTGACAATCTGAGGAGATGGGGCCTCAGTACATGTGACACGTCTTGCGAATGTGGACAAGAACAAACCACAAGACGCATGCTTCATTGCCCTCTGTGTCCTTCATCTTGTGCAGAGGAAGGTCTAATGTTAGCCACTCCGAGCGCCTTGGATGTTGCTCAGAATTGGGCACGTGTTATATAATTAGACAGTTTTACCCTTATGTAGCCTATAGAAACTGTAAATTTGTATGTTTCTGACACGAGAAATAAATAAAATATTCTTCATGATCGCCCAAACCATTAGGGGCCGATAACCTAGAAGTTATGCCCCTTGAAACAACAATTAATATCATAATCATAACTACCAACAAACAAAACTTCCTACAAGCACTCCAAATTTACAGCAGGGTGCCGTAATCTGATGATAGTCCGTACCAGGTGGGAGTGGTCATATGAGCGCCATGTTCAAATGGCAGGATAGTGGCATTTAAAGGAGAGGAATGTGCAAAAGTCATATGCCAGCTTATACACCCTCTGTCTGAAAAGTTCGGTGAATGGTCTATATTACGAACGGATTGTTGGCTTACCTGAAACAGCCGTTACTGTCCTTCGAAGTAATCCCCGTGGACGGTTATGCACTTCTTAGAACGACTGAACAAGTCCTGGAAACTCCTGGCATAGTCTTCTTTAGGAATAGCCTTCAGTTTGGGTCGTCAATACTCAAAATTGAAAGCAAGAAAGGAGCGTGAATCTATGCAACCTGCTTTGCAGACCTGATAGATGGGCGGCAGTGAAAAGGGTGAATTTATGTAACCTAACGTGCACACCTGTTCGACGGGTGGCAGTGAGGAGGGTGAATGTTCCGTGGAATGGAATGGTCCTGAAAACCATCGTCAAGGGTACCTGAGGTTCGACCTCGAAGGCAAGCGTCAAAGTATGGAGTATCGGGGTCCAGGGTCACCGATAAGCCCTGAAGGGCCAGAGGTTTTCGGACATTTCGGGCATCCAACGTAATGTGACGACCCAACTGAAGGCTATCCCTCAGGAAGACTATGCCAGGACTTGAACAGTCGTTCTAAGAAGTGCATAACCATCCACGGGGATTACTTCGAAGGACAGTAACGGCTGTTTCAGGTAAACCAACAATCCATTCGTAATATAGACCCATTCACCGAACTTTTCAGCCAGAATGTGTAGATCAGTGTTTCCCAAACTTTTGTGTGTGTGTACCACGTTAAGGGATGAGAATCTCTCGTGTACCACCAAATGGTTGGGAGATACAGTAACTATAACCCCCACCCACAACACCACCACCACCACTACGTAGTAGACCAAAAGACGGATTGTAAATTGTAAATTGCATTTGTAAATTGTGTTTGCTAGAGTTAGGCTGTTTGAGTGAAAGTTCAAATAATAAAAAGTGTGTCCAGTTGTTTTCTTATTTATTACAATAAGTATTCAATTCAAACATTCAGAAATGACACTGTACAAATAATATTAATAATAATAATAAAAAACTCTTAATAATTAAACTTGAAAACCAAAGTTCAACTAACAACTTCAATGTGAAGAGTGAGCTTGAAGATAAGAAGCCAACTTAGGAATGTCTGGTTTATGATTGCTGAGTCTCAAACGAAGATCGTTTTCCACTGTAAGGAGCCTATTCCGGTATTTATTCTTGAGATAAACAAGTAAAGAAAATGCAGTCTCACACAAGTACGAAGTAGCGAAAGGCAGTAACAATCTAAAAACCTATTTGCTTTGTCAGCTATGTCTGCATAGTTTGCACGCTTCTCAACCCAAAAGTTAACAACAATGATTTTTGAAAACGTTTGCCTTAGTTCTGAAACACAATTCAATTCATAAAACTGCTCCTTGTCTTTGGCCTTAAAGTCCTCTGGCAACATATCATTGTTTTTATATTGTTATATTTTTCGTAACGTATCTAATATTTTTATATTGTTCGTAACATCACCGCGTACCACTGCAGCAGTACGAACGTATCACCAGTGGTACGCGAACCGCAGTTTGGGAAACGCTGGTGTAGATAACATCTTCTCTCACATATGACTTAAAACATCCTTTCTTTTATCCTTCAACTCTTTCAGGTGTCCTTAACCAAGGAGCTTAGAGAGATTAGAGACTAAACTTTGAAGCTCTTGCCTTTTGGGCTGGGAAAGTGAACTGTTTAACGCCACACATGCCTGTAACACGGCTGCTGGTAAACGCAGTCTCAAGCCGTGCGCAGTGAATGCTAAATGATAAAAGCCTAGCGTGGCGTTACAAACCAGCTCCAATGTGTGCATTTATGGCCTAAAATCGAAATAATAATGACGTAATTAAGTTGTTGTTTGAGTCTTCAGTCTTTTGACTGGATTGATGAAGCTCTCCATGCCTCCCTGTCCTGAGCTAATCGTTTCATCTGTACATAGCTACCACACCTTACAACCAAGGCAATCTGTTAAACATATTCTAACCTTGGTCTACCCCTACAGTTCTTGTCCTCGACCCTTCCTTCCGTAACTAGCAGTAAAGAGGCGCAGATGCGCTTCATAAAAAGGGAGGTAGCACGCAGTTCACTACTCCTGTGAGGGTCTGGGCACGGATACCAAGAGCCCGCTGATGAGCCAGATTGGTGTTCCTGGGCAAAACCTCACACAAGACACGGCACAAACCTAGAAAATTTTCTGAGTTTTAATTCACTGGCCGTGAAAGGCAATATACAATCCTGATAGTGTTGCCAACTGCTGAATATCACTAAGTAGTTGTTATAAGCCTCTACTAGTGGGCCAGTGCAGGCTTTCGCAACGTGAATGTAGGATTATGGGGTAGTTGGGAAGAATGTGGGAGAACTGAAACAGTGGCGTGGCAGTTTCCTGTCGCGCACTCATTCTGTGCATTGGTTGAAGGTCACGGGCGGAGTAGCCCTACAGTCACATCTAAAACTAAAACTCGATGAGTTCCTGATTAGTTTTCAGGTCGAAATATTAATTTATCTCACAACGGGAGATATGATTTTTTTTGAAATTGCTGCAACCTTTTCCGAAGGCCCGGTACGTTGGCGACAGAAAGAAAATAATAATAATTTGTCACCGAGGGAACTTTAAAAATCATTAAATGGCTACTTAATGAATACTTAATTTATAATATTCTGTCACCAAAATACAAGTAAACACAGTTATATAGTGACCAGTCACTAAGTTGACATCGCTGAATCCTGGCCCTACTGATGACAACATAGTTTAGAACGCAACCCGCTCTTCATGAAAGCTGAAAGAGTCGTCTACCAAGTACCCCCTGCCACAAAGAACCAGCGATCACCTCGTGGCTTAGTAGATGACATTCTTGGCTGTCAGCTAAGAGGTCCGGGTTCGACTTAAATTCTGCTCTGGCAAGAAATTTGAATCTGTTCTGATGGCTGAAACGGGGTACACTCAGCCTCGTTGGGTAAAAGTGAGAAGAATCCCACCTCTACCGTCCTAAAAGTCGTTTACTGTGCTATCCCACTTCTACTCCAGGCAAATGCATGGATGGTTTTCAACCAAAAGCCACGGACGCTTCCTCTCAAGACCAAGCTTCAATTATAAATACACATACTGCTAAAGCCATCACAATGACATAAGTTATGAGAAAGATTCCACACGCTTCCAAGTACGCGGGAAAGGAAGTAAGTAAGTAAGTACGGAAGTAAGTAAGTAAATAAGTAAGGAAGTAAGTAAGTAAGTAAGTAAGGACGTAAGGAAGTTATTTATTTATTTAGCTTATGTTAGAGATACTTATATCCTAATTCTGGATAAGACCAATAGTCTCGGGGGTCACGAGAGCAATGTCACTAGCACTGCCACTGTACTTTATTTTGCTGCACTCGGTGATGATGTGCTGGATCGTCTGTTCTGTAGCACCACAGTCACACTCAGGTGTTGAAATTCTTTTCCACTTGTAGTGGAAGGCTGCACAGTTCCCATGGTAGGTTCGTATCCGGTTCAATATGGACCATAGTCTACGAGGGAGGTTGAAACCAGGTGGCGGAGTCTTCTTCACAGGAGGCATTGTTGGACAACATTTGTTGTCAGGGGCGTATATAGAAAACAATTCGGGGGGGGGGGGGGGCTGACTATCCTGGAAAATTGTGAGTATTCTCATGGGATTGCCACCGCAAAATACCCAGAAATATCAACCAATACCTTACAGCATATAACTTTGTGTAATTATTTTAGATAAGATTCAAAGTTTATATAGCCTACAATTATTACTGGCAATACAAAAAAGGTTGTAAAATACAACACAACACACAAATAAATTTTTTTACTTAGTGAACTTTCTATTTTGATCTATGGAGTATGAATGGCAAATATCTAAATATTTGTCAATTTACTAAGCAGAAAGGTAAACAGTTTTTTTTACATGTATTTCTCAAAAAAACATACTGTGGAATTCACAGCTTTACCTCACAAGGCTGAGTGCACCCCGTTCCAGCCCTCAGACTAGAATTAAAATTTCTTGGCAGAGCCGGGAATCGAATTCGGATCTCCGGGGCCGGAGCGAAGAATGCTACCCACAACACCACGAGTTAGTATAATTTCAATTTTAATATTGTTTATAACTTAGCCGATAAGTTAAGATTAGAGTACAACCAAATTTACAATTATTTTATGATCTTACCGAAGCAGTACTTTCTTAATTTTTATTGGCATTTTTTCGGGATGGGGGGGGGGGGTGGCTGGAGCCCCTTCAGCACCCCCCCCCCCCCCACCCTTATATACGCCCCTGTTTGTTGTTGAGTCTCTTCTGCCACTCAACGAAAGTTTGGTAGTTGCTGTTCCTCAAGTTCGTGGCATCTCGTATTGATGGTTTTCTGGAACGCAGGCGACCAGTAATTGCATCGCTGATGTCATCATGTATCGGCAGTCATGGATTGTTCATTATTTTATTGAATTCTCTTACGAGAACATCTTTACGTCTCAAATCTGGAGGTGGAATATGACTTAACACTGGTAGCCAATGTGTGGGAATAGATTTGATTGTGCTAGTGATGGGACTCATTGTGCTGTTCAGTTGGGTATCTATAATATTTGTGTGAGCACTATTGAGCCAGACAGGAGCACAGTATTCGGCAGTCGAATACACCAAACCTAGAGCTGAACATCCCCAAGTTGTTGCACATAGCTTATGAATTATGTTGTTGCGGGTTCCTATTTTTGTAGCAACATTCTGGAGATGTTGTTTGTAAGACAGCGTTCTATTCAATGTGACCCCCAGATATTTAGGGTATCTATTGTGTCACAATTGCTGGTTGTCCATGTACACCTTCAGCTCCATATTAGCTATTTTGTTGTTTAGATGAAAGTAACAAACTTCAGTTTTGCTGGTGTTTGGTTTGAGTCCCCACATTTTAAAGTAGTGTGTCAGCTTCTTGAGGTCTTCTGTTAGGATCTCTTCCGATTGTTCAACTGTTTGTTTTCTGCTAGCAATTGTCCAGTCATCTGCGTATCCGAATTTCCTTGAAAGTGTCTCTGGCATGTCTGCAATGTACAGACTAAACAAGAAGGGAGCAAGAACCGACCCTTGAGGCAGCCCATTGTTCAAAGATCTTCGGCTGCTTACATCGTTCACCTTGTACACACGGAATTATCTTTGACTCAACATGGTGTTCAGAAGTCCTGCAGTTTTTGTTGTATATGGGATAACTTTAAGGAACTTGTAGAGTACACCGTCTTTTCAGATTGTGTCATTGACCGCTGTTAAGTAAGTTTGTATATTTACGTGACCAATAATCTCGCGATCATGAGTCACGATACCTGCATTTATACGGTGAATCCAAACCACAGGACGCGATATTTCACTTCAGAATGTTCACATACATTGACCGGGAATTGAACCCGGTGCGCCTTGGTGAGAGGAAGGCAGCTTGAACAATGCATCATGACACTCTCCGAAAAATAAAATTTTCGGGGCTAATTTACCGCGACGTTATAAAGCCCTTGAATGACATAATAGTAGTGATAATAATAATAATAATAATAATAATAATAATAATAATAATGGTGGCATAATGGGAGTGATATGCGCAATACATTGGATTCACCAAGTGAATCCAACTAGCCTCTGTCACTCCAACTCCAACATGTAACTTACCCGAGGTGCCACTGTTAAGCCGAGCAACCTAGTGGAAGGTTGGGTAACCAATCCCTGCGGGAAACTAGGTCGGCGAGCCAATCAGTGTTGGGGGAAATGCAAAGATGGTCAACAGCTACAACGGCGGAAGAGGAAAATAATTCCCAACGGCGAAGAAGGTGGAAGAACTATCTTCGATGCAACTTAAATCCATTAGTGTCTGTACTGGTATCCAGCGGCTAATGGTCAGCGTCTGTTAGCTCAGTGAGCTCGGCTGGAAACACGATGTTCCAAAGGCCTCAACAACCACTGGTCCTATATGGTCCTGGCACTCATCAGGCCAAACAAATCAAGTACAAGCAAACATGAACTGTGCAAGCAATCACAACTCTACCCCAGGTGGTACCCAATCCACCCGCCCACAATCGGCAACTGGACTTTCGGATTCTGGGGAGTCCAGGCAAACGCAGGAGAGAGAGTCGGAGATCTCTGGTCACCTTCCCTACAAACGGAAAACATTCATTGGAACACTAAACATTAATACTCTAATTCAAATTGGAAAATTATACAATCTCACGCAAGAAATCGACAGACAAAAAATTCTCATTCTTGCTCTTCAAGAAACTAGAATGACTGACAACGAAACTATGGACTATGGAAATTACCGCATTTTCAAGAGCAAAACATTACAGAGAGTCGCGAAAGGTGCACCAATCTTCGGAATGGCTTTTCTTGTCCACAAATCCATCATTAACTCTGTCAAAGAAGTCACACCCGTTAATGATCGAATTATGACCATGCGCATCCAGAGCGCCAACAAGAAATACACTCTTGTCAATGCTCATGCACCTACTAACAGCGACAACAAGAAAAATACTGAAAATGTCGAAAAATTTTCGAAAAAACTGGAAAAAATTATGAATAACATTCATCAAGATGACGTGAAAATCCTGATGGGAGATTTCAATGCCCAACTTGGCAAAGAAAAAATCTATCGAAAAATCATTGGCAAAAATTCTGCACACCAAAATACAAACAACAATGGCACACGATTGGTAGACATTTGCCATCAATTCAATCTCAAAGTTATGTCTACGCATTTCAGGAAACCTGCACACAAACAGAAAACTTGGCGATCTCCCATTCAACATCTCGGTGAATACCAAATTGATCATGTTGCCATCTCCCATGCACACTATAGAACCATCCATGACGTTCAAGTCCGACGAGGGGCAAACATTGATTCAGATCATTGTCTCACAAGAATCAAAATGAAATTTTCACCTAAGAGGATTCATAAAAAAATATATTACATCCCAAAATTTGACACATCCAAAATTCAAGAAACAAAAATCGCAGAAGAATGGGATAAAGAACCAGTGAACAATTGGACGGACTTCTGCAGCAAACTTATCAGAAAAGCCAAAGAACTGATTCCACTAAAAAAGAAAGCAAAACACCCCTGGTGGGATTCCAACTGTGATCAAGTCATTATTGATCGCCGAATCGCATTCCAAAAATACAATAGCCACAAATCTCCAGAAACTTTACAACACTTTCTCGGCGTCCGCAAACAGGCAACCAAAATTATCAGGACAACTAAACGTAATTTTATAACTAAGCAACTTCAGTCAATCGAGGATGACTTCAGGAATCACAACAGTCGAGATTTTTATAAAACCTTCGGGAACAGAATTAAAGGTTACACACCGCAAAATTTGACTTTCAAGAAACAAGACGGAAGTCTCGCACTCACTAACCAAGAAAACTGTGAAGAACTAGCACGTTATTTTTCTGACCTCCTCAATTGTCCTGAACCACCTGAGCGATTTATACACACAGTCCCAGAACACATACGACCCGAAGCCAAACCACCAACACAAGAAGAGATCCATCACCACATCAAAAAAGTCAAGAACGGAAAGACATCAGGAGAAGACGGAATCAACGCAGAACTATTGAAAAATCTAGGACCACGATCGCTACAGGAAATCACACAGATCATTCAGGACATTTGGCGAAGTGAAAAACTACCGGACGAATGGAAATGCGCACTCATCCACCCACTCCACAAGAAAGGAGATAAATCTGATGTGAATAACTACAGAGGAATTTCCCTCTTACCCATCGCTTATAAAATCCTCTCCGCCTGTCTTTTACAACGCACGCAAGAACAACTCGAGCCACTCATCGGTGAATATCAGGCTGGCTTCAGACCAAACAGATCAGCCGTCGAACAAATCTTCAATCTGAAATCCACCTTGAAACTTCAAGCCACACGAAATCTCCCAACTATCTGTACATTTGTCGACTTTCAGAAGGCTTATGACTCCATTGATCGAAAATCTCTTTTTAATGTACTCGAAGAAAACCATCTCGATCCGAAGACGAGACGACTCATCCAACAAACCTTAACCGACACAATTTCCAAGGTCAAATTCATTGGAGAGATCTCCCAACCTTTTCCCATTAAAACAGGTGTTTGTCAGGGTGATGGACTTTCTCCATTGCTGTTCAACATCGTTCTCGATAAGGTCATCAAAGAATGGGAAAAAGAATTAAAAAGTCGCAACATATGGAAACCTGTCGTGTTAGGAAGACAGAAGGATAATATCAATGTTACATGCTTAGCTTTTGCTGATGATTTGGCAATCCTCTCCGGATGTAACGTGTTTTTCGAGGGGTTTTTATGCAACTGGCCAATTCCTTATCCTGATACAATTGTTTGTTGGGTTAATGATCAAATCATACCACGATCTGAGTGAATAGATTCTTGAAGGTGTTCTCCCAGAGCTAGACGTTGTTAAATACAAATTTAGATTTCAACATTGGGTTGAGGTCTTGGCGCCCATTAAAACAACATAGCTTAGGCAAAGGTAAACAGTTACATTTATCTCCCAACAGTTAGGGGCAGGCCAAAATGTTACACTGGTCGCTACCAACATGGGGCACTAAATATAGTTACACGGAGATGAACGAACAGCAATTCGCCAGATTGAAGTCCTCAAAGAATGTGCTGGGAAAGTAGGGTTGAAAATCTCCTTCACAAAAACTGAATTCATGGCTACAAAACACATTGAAACCCAAACTTTGGTAACAAAATACGGTTCAATCAACAAGGTTAATCATTTCAAATACTTAGGTGAAATTATTGAACCTACAGGCACAGAAAGAATAGCACAAAGAACTCGTGAACTCAAAATGCGGAAAGCATATGGGAAAACCGCAAACATCTATAACAAAAAATGCATCAGCATTAACACTAAAATTCGACATTACGCGACGGTCATCAAACCCGAAACACTCTACGCCAGTGAGACCTTAAACCTCAATTATAAAGGGGATCTTGAAAACATCAAGAAAGCTGAAAGGAAAATCATCCGAAAAATTCTTGGCCCAAGACTTACAGATGAAGGATATCGTTTACAATCGCACAAGATCACAGAAAAATATTCAAATATTGAAACCGATTTCCGTAAATGACGCTTGAAATTTTATGGACACATTATGAGGCTAGATGACAACCGATTAACAAAGAAAATATTGATGTTATTCATAATGTTGAATTTTGGGATTATGCCGTGTTTTATTATACTAATATTCGACGCGTTTCGAAAGAAACCATGTCTTTCATCGTCAGGAATAATCTGGAATACGACAATGTTGCTAAGAGAAAGCAACGAAGAACATATAGAAGGTGCCCAAAGATGGACGCCATTATAGCCCCATGTTAGGGACAACGGAAAGCAGCAGTGAATTACTTTCTCAGGGTTCTGATAATAGGTAGCCAGGATTCACTGAGATTGTAGCCGGTGTCGCGGTTGAAATTATCTGGGTGTTTACGTATTTCAACCGCCTCCCTGATGATTCTGGGACGATATTGCTTTATACGGGCAAGAACATCCACTCCTTGGAACATGACATCATGGCCAGGTGTTAAAGCATGATCGGCAACAGCTGATTTATCAGGTTGAATGAGCCTGATACATCTATTATGTTCCTTAATGCGAGTGCATATTGTTCTCGAAGTCTGCCCGATGTAAACCTTGCCACAAGTACAGGGAACTCTGTAGATACCCGGTTGTTGCAATTTAGGCAAACTGTCCTTAGTTGGTCGCAGGAGTTGCCTAATCTTAACAGAAGTTCCAAATACAGTCCGTATGTTGTACCGACGTAGGATTTTAGCAATACGATCCGTAGTGTTATGTATGTACGGAAGGTAAGCAGTTCCTCTTACATCTCTTTTCTCAACTGACGTCCTATTATTATTTGTTGGTTTCAGAACCGTAGAAATCAAAGCCTTGCTATAACCGTTGCTCTCAAAGGTGGTTCGCAGGGTGTTCATTTCTTCTTGTAAAGAAGACACTTCACAAATCCTCCTAGCCCTGGTAGTTAGAGTTGTAAGGATACCATGTTTCTGGGCAGGGTGATGGTGAGAACTTGCGTGGAGATATCTATTGGTGTGTGTTGGCTTACGAAAAACGCTGTGTCCTAAAGATCCATCCTCTTTCTTGGTGACGAGAACATCTAAAAAAGGTATTTTGCCGTCAGATTCCTTTTCCATGGTGAAACAAATAGAAGGGTGCTGGAGATTAAGGTGATCCAGGAAATGGCTAAGATTTTCCTCACCTTCCGTCCAAACAACGAACGTGTCATCCACATAACGCCACCAGATCTTCGGTTTGAAAGGAGCCGACGACAAAGCTTTCTCTTCAAAGTTCTCCATGAAGAAATTAGCCACAACAGGAGAGAGAGGACTACCCATGGCCACACCATCAGTCTGCTCATAAAAATTCCCATTCCATAGAAAGTAGGAGGAGGTCATGCAGTGATAAAAAAGTCTTGTGATGTCTTCAGGAAAAAAGCCATTAATGAGAGACATAACACCATCAATAGGTACTCTCGTAAACAGAGACACCACGTCGAGACTCACTAGAATATCACCCGGCTGAAGTGTTATAGCTTTTAACTTTTCCACGAAGTGTGTGGAATCCTTAATGTACGAAGGCGTGTTACCCAGAAGCGGCTGAAGTAGTCTACCTAAGTATTTGGAAAGGGCATATGTAGGAGAACCAATCGTACTAACAATAGGTCTAAGAGGAACATCTTCCTTATGTATTTTAGGAAGACCATAGAGTCTCGGAGGAATAGCATCCCCTGGAAGGAGAGTCTTCGCTGCATCCGCTGGAATAGATGATTGCTTGATCAATTTGACGGTGACATTTGAGTAGCGAGTAGTAGGATCACGACTATTAATCCTATATACAGGATCTGATAACAAAGACGAGGTCTTGGAATCATAATCAACCTTATCCAATACCACTGTCGCGTTACCCTTGTCAGCGGGGAGAACGATAATATCAGAATCGTCCCTTAGATCTTTAAGTGCCCGGCTTTCGCCTTGTTTTAAGTTGGTGTTAGGTGGCTTAGCGGTCTTGAGAACTCGGGAACATTCTTGCCTGGCTTCCTCGGCCTCTTCAGGTGTGAGGTGATGTACCGAGGATTCTACGGATGTAATAAGTTCTTCAATAGGAATTCTTCTAGGCGCTACAGCAAAATTGAGACCTTTAGCGAGAACTGCCTGTTGGGTATCACTTAGGGACTTGCTGGACAAATTTACGACAACCTTGTTAGCATCTTTTTTATTTTTAGTCTAATGGCTTGAGATTTCTGCAACTGATATAACCTATCATATTTGGAAATATGTCTGTCCCTCACCTGATCTAGAACGCTGTTAGCTTGCACTGAAGAAATACGATCAAAGATCTTCCATAATTCCTCACTTACTAAGTTTGAGAGGCGTAGATGTAGCTGTAGTAACTCCCTCGAAATAAAATCCAACTGCTTACGAGTATGCTGTAACCTCTCTATCAATAACGCCTTGCTTGCACGACGATAGATTCTCGTTGCCTTAGGTGTTCTGAAGGAATGCTTCAACATAACAAAACTCGGTAGAATATCATGATCCCGGCATCTTAGGAGAAAAGCGAGTGAAGAGATTAGACACACCTTCTTGCGTCGTAACCTACTAAATCTAGACATCAGTCGGAAAATATCCTCCCCATAGAGGTTTCTAATATTGTCATTTAGACTTTCACGGCCCGTGTTATTATTCATAATGTTGAATTTTGGGATTATGCCGTGTTTCATTATACTAATATTCGACGCGTTTCGAAAGAAACCATGTCTTTCATCGTCAGGAATAATCTGGAATACGACAATGTTGCTAAGAGAAAGCAACGAAGAACATATAGAAGGTGCCCAAAGATGGACGCCATTATAGCCCCATGTTAGGGACAACGGAAAGCAGCAGTGAATTACTTTCTCAGGGTTCTGATAATAGGTAGCCAGGATTCACTGAGATTGTAGCCGGTGTCGCGGTTGAAATTATCTGGGTGTTTACGTATTTCAACCGCCTCCCTGATGATTCTGGGACGATATTGCTTTATACGGGCAAGAACATCCACTCCTTGGAACATGACATCATGGCCAGGTGTTAAAAGCATGATCGGCAACAGCTGATTTATCAGGTTGAATGAGCCTGATACATCTATTATGTTCCTTAATGCGAGTGCATATTGTTCTCGAAGTCTGCCCGATGTAAACCTTGCCACAAGTACAGGGAACTCTGTAGATACCCGGTTGTTGCAATTTAGGCAAACTGTCCTTAGTTGGTCGCAGGAGTTGCCTAATCTTAACAGAAGTTCCAAATACAGTCCGTATGTTGTACCGACGTAGGATTTTAGCAATACGATCCGTAGTGTTATGTATGTACGGAAGGTAAGCAGTTCCTCTTACATCTCTTTTCTCAACTGACGTCCTATTATTATTTGTTGGTTTCAGAACCGTAGAAATCAAAGCCTTGCTATAACCGTTGCTCTCAAAGGTGGTTCGCAGGGTGTTCATTTCTTCTTGTAAAGAAGACACTTCACAAATCCACCTAGCCCTGGTAGTTAGAGTTGTAAGGATACCAAGTTTCTGGGCAGGGTGATGGTGAGAACTTGCGTGGAGATATCTATTGGTGTGTGTTGGCTTACGAAAAACGCTGTGTCCTAAAGATCCATCCTCTTTCTTGGTGACGAGAACATCTAAAAAAGGTATTTTGCCGTCAGATTCCTTTTCCATGGTGAAACAAATAGAAGGGTGCTGGAGATTAAGGTGATCCAGGAAATGGCTAAGATTTTCCTCACCTTCCGTCCAAACAACGAACGTGTCATCCACATAACGCCACCAGATCTTCGGTTTGAAAGGAGCCGACGACAAAGCTTTCTCTTCAAAGTTCTCCATGAAGAAATTAGCCACAACAGGAGAGAGAGGACTACCCATGGCCACACCATCAGTCTGCTCATAAAAATTCCCATTCCATAGAAAGTAGGAGGAGGTCATGCAGTGATAAAAAAGTCTTGTGATGTCTTCAGGAAAAAAGCCATTAATGAGAGACATAACACCATCAATAGGTACTCTCGTAAACAGAGACACCACGTCGAGACTCACTAGAATATCACACGGCTGAAGTGTTATAGCTTTTAACTTTTCCACGAAGTGTGTGGAATCCTTAATGTACGAAGGCGTGTTACCCAGAAGCGGCTGAAGTAGTCAACGTAAGTATTTGGAAAGGGCATATGTAGGAGAACCAATCGTACTAACAATAGGTCTAAGAGGAACATCTTCCTTATGTATTTTAGGAAGACCATAGAGTCTCGGAGGAATAGCATCCCCTGGAAGGAGAGTCTTCGCTGCATCCGCTGGAATAGATGATTGCTTGATCAATTTGACGGTGACATTTGAGTAGCGAGTAGTAGTGATACCCAACAGGCAGTTCTCGCTAAAGGTCTCAATTTTGCTGTAGCGCCTAGAAGAATTCCTATTGAAGAACTTATTACATCCGTAGAATCCTCGGTACATCACCTCACACCTGAAGAGGCCGAGGAAGCCAGGCAAGAATGTTCCCGAGTTCTCAAGACCGCTAAGCCACCTAACACCAACTTAAAACAAGGCGAAAGCCGGGCACTTAAAGATCTAAGGGACGATTCTGATATTATCGTTCTCCCCGCTGACAAGGGTAACGCGACAGTGGTATTGGATAAGGTTGATTATGATTCCAAGATCTCGTCTTTGTTATCAGATCCTGTATATAGGATTAATAGTCGTGATCCTACTACTCGCTACTCAAATGTCACCGTCAAATTGATCAAGCAATCATCTATTCCAGCGGATGCAGCGAAGACTCTCCTTCCAGGGGATGCTATTCCTCCGAGACTCTATGGTCTTCCTAAAATACATAAGGAAGATGTTCCTCTTAGACCTATTGTTAGTACGATTGGTTCTCCTACATATGCCCTTTCCAAATACTTAGGTAGACTACTTCAGCCGCTTCTGGGTAACACGCCTTCGTACATTAAGGATTCCACACACTTCGTGGAAAATTTAAAAGCTATAACACTTCAGCCGGGTGATATTCTAGTGAGTCTCGACGTGGTGTCTCTGTTTACGAGAGTACCTATTGATGGTGTTATGTCTCTCATTAATGGCTTTTTTCCTGAAGACATCACAAGACTTTTTTTTATCACTGCATGACCTCCTCCTACTTTCTATGGAATGGGAATTTTTATGAGCAGACTGATGGTGTGGCCATGGGTAGTCCTCTCTCTCCTGTTGTGGCTAATTTCTTCATGGAGAACTTTGAAGAGAAAGCTTTGTCGTCGGCTCCTTTCAAACCGAAGATCTGGTGGCGTTATGTGGATGACACGTTCGTTGTTTGGACGGAAGGTGAGGAAAATCTTAGCCATTTCCTGGATCACCTTAATCTCCAGCACCCTTCTATTTGTTTCACCATGGAAAAGGAATCTGACGGCAAAATACCTTTTTTAGATGTTCTCGTCACCAAGAAAGAGGATGGATCTTTAGGACACAGCGTTTTTCGTAAGCCAACACACACCAATAGATATCTCCACGCAAGTTCTCACCATCACCCTGCCCAGAAACATGGTATCCTTACAACACTAACTACCAGGGCTAGGAGGATTTGTGAAGTGTCTTCTTTACAAGAAGAAATGAACACCCTGCGAACCACCTTTGAGAGCAACGGTTATAGCAAGGCTTTGATTTCTACGGTTCTGAAACCAACAAATAATAATAGGACGTCAGTTTTGAAAAGAGATGTAAGAGGAACTGCTTACCTTCCGTACATACATAACACTACGGATCGTATTGCTAAAATCCTACGTCGGTACAACATACGGACTGTATTTGGAACTTCTGTTAAGATTAGGCAACTCCTGCGACCAACTAAGGACAGTTTGCCTAAATTGCAACAACCGGGTATCTACAGAGTTCCCTGTACTTGTGGCAAGGTTTACATCGGGCAGACTTCGAGAACAATATGCACTCGCATTAAGGAACATAATAGATGTATCAGGCTCATTCAACCTGATAAATCAGCTGTTGCCGATCATGCTTTAACACCTGGCCATGATGTCATGTTCCAAGGAGTGGATGTTCTTGCCCGTATAAAGCAATATCGTCCCAGAATCATCAGGGAGGCGGTTGAAATACGTAAACACCCAGATAATTTCAACCGCGACACCGGCTACAATCTCAGTGAATCCTGGCTACCTATTATCAGAACCCTGAGAAAGTAATTCACTGCTGCTTTCCGTTGTCCCTAACATGGGGCTATAATGGCGTCCATCTTTGGGCACCTTCTATATGTTCTTCGTTGCTTTCTCTTAGCAACATTGTCGTATTCCAGATTATTCCTGACGATGAAAGACATGGTTTCTTTCGAAACGCGTCGAATATTAGTATAATAAAACACTGCATAATCCCAAAATTCAACATTATGAATAATAACACGGGCCGTGAAAGTCTAAATGACAATATTAAAATATTGATGTACTCACAAAAATTAAAGACGACAACGGTTTGGATTAAACAAGTCCAAACTGATCTCAATAACGCCAACATCACACCCACAGATATCGAAGACCGCAAAACTTTCAGACATAAGATCTACACTTGGGAAGCTGCATCAGAAGATAAGCCCAGCAGACCTAGGGGAAAAGGGACTGACGAACGTCGAGCTAAACATAGCGACATGATGAAAGAATTGTGGAAGAACAAGAGAAATAACAGCAACAGATCATAACTTGCTTTATGTGATCCTGTATGTGTCGAAACATACTAAATAAATAAATAAATAAATAAATAAATAAATAAATAATAATAATAATAATAATAATAATAAGTTTCAAGTGATACGGTAGTCGACAGGTTTACATTCAGAAAACTTCAGAGCAGTTTTCCAACTTTTACTTTGTACAGTGGAAATGTTTTGCAAGGCGCTGATATTATTTAAAATGTTAAATTAATAGTCAATACCAGCGGCTTCGGTGGCGTAGTTGGTAGCATGCTGAGCTTTTATGCCCTTGGTCGCGGGTTCAAACCCTGCCGAAGTCATCTCTCAGTATGCCTTCCTTCGGAGGGGAAGTAAAGCCGATGGGCTTTATGGCATGTAAAAGAACCTTCCAATATCAACAATTGTGTGAAGCTAAAAGTTGTAGGTTAGATTTGATTAGTGCTCTATTAAGTTCCAACGTTCGTTGCCAGATGCCGGTTGCCGTGGCATCTAGTAGCCAAGTTTGCAGCTAGGTGTCGTTGATGGTAGCAAAAGTAGGAACTACTTGAAATTGATCGTCTACAGTCCTTACCTGAATTACAGATAACACAGCCATCACAAATAACACCGGTTATCAGACAGATTCTACACACACCCAAAGTACACGACCGAGCTGTCGCAGCCCCTAAACTGAGGAACCAACAAATACACACAGTAATACAGCCATCACAATAACATAGGTTATCAAGTACACCCAACTACACGGGTCTACATATCACGATGTCGCAAAGTCCCCAAATCATTAAAGAAGAACTAAATTGCCAAATACAAATTGTTCTTAGGTTGTAAAATATAAAAAATAGTAACTTTTCTAACAATACAAATAACTTTGTAACTACTTTTGGGTAAGATGTTAGATGTTAGACCTATCTATCTATCTATCTATCGTATGGCTTTTAGTGCCGGGAGTGTCCGAGGACATGTTTGGCTCGCCAGAGGCTGTAATTGCTTCAAGCGGACACGCCTAGGGTGAGCTACCAGATGCCAATGATAACGTAGTGGTGAACGTTGGAACTTCCAACGAAATCCAACCTAGAAATTTAGCTTCACACACGTTTAGTCTGTGGAAGGATCTTTTACAAGCCATAAATCTATGACATGGGACCGCCGGCTTTACTCCCCCTCCGAAGGAAGGCATACTGAAGAATTTTAACGCTCTTAAAAAATCCGACGACTTCGACCGGGTTTGATAAAAGAATGTAATGTTATTGGTTTTACGTCCCTTTTAACTACTCTGGCTTTTAGAGACGCTGGGGTGCCGGAATGTTTCCCCGAATGTTTCAGTGAATCTACTGACACGGCTCCCTCGCATTTACGCACCCTTGAATGCCAGCTGACTGCGCCTGCGCCTGCAACCTTGGGCCCAGCGAGCTAGAACGTTACCGCTGAGCCACGCAGCCATTCGGCCGGGTTTGAACCCGCTATCTTGGGCACAGCAGTTTAGATGCTACCAACTACGCCACCGAAGCCACTAGATGTTAGATGTTAGACCCCTTAAAACAACAATCACCATAATCACTTTCTTTTTTTGTCGTGTGGCCTCCTGAGAGGCCGAGTGCAGGTCTGTCTAGTCGACGCCCGTGGGCAACCTGCGTGTGTCGGGATGAGAGATGGAATGGATGAAGATGAATGAAACTGGGCAAGGATGTGGAAGGAAGCGGCCGTGGCCTGTCAGAAGGTACTGTCCCAGTATTTGCCTGGTGTTGAAAATGGGAAACCACGGAAAACCATTTCAAGGACAGCCAACGGTGGGACTCGAACCCACGCGTCTACCGAGGCAGCATAGAGCTTGGCCCCTTGACCTAACGCTGCGCTTTAGCCCGCGTAACCACTACTGTCGGTACTATTTTTGGTAAATAACAGTAACTCTACTGGAGTTACTTTTAAAGTTACCCTCCAACCCTTGGCCTTATCGGCAACCTTTGATCGGAATAATAAAGTTGATTCATTTCATTATACGACAAAACAAAACGAGGTCAAATTTAAGTACGCTATAGCTACAGTACTTAGAAGAGAGCTTCTATAATGGTTATTGTACGGTTTAAAGGGTCAAGCAGGCCGTGGCTTAGTACTGTAGTGGGAGAGAGGTCGAGTCGAGTGAGCAGGGAACAGTTGACTAGCGCTGAGTGGATCGGCGCGCCGGCCTGCAGCTGCAGTCATAGCCCATAGGCTCGCGGAGGAAGGTTGAGTCAGAGCCTGCTGTAACCCGCGTGGCATGCGCTAGTTCGTGCGTCAACTATCACCTTGAAACGCTGACTGCCTGCCCTTTCTTTTTTTATTAATTCATTATTTCATAACAAATAAACAAAACAGCAACGCCAATATGATATAATAACTCTGTGGAAACACGTGTGTTCTATGTTGGTATACCTGTATGTTTATAAACTCCGGTGGCATTTTAAGTCAAATGCAACAATGTACTCAAAGTGTGGATGGGTGTGCAAGCAGTGGGATTAAGTTTGGTGCATTTCTAAAGTGAATTGTTTTGTGATGTTTACTCTTTATCTGGTGCTATTCTGATGAATGTGTTGGATTGTCTGATTTATTGTGTTTTGCCCTTATTGAAGGGGATAATTATAATTTATTTTATTAGTGCTACGTGTGTACTCTGGATTAATACATCAACCAACATAAGCTCTATTGGACTACGGATGGCGACTCAACGAGCCATCCTCGATTGGGTATTGTGAAGACATGGAGTGGTGAGTAGTTTCTATTGATATACCTAAGTATTAGTTTTAATAACCATTTTTCGCACAGGGGTATCGCCAACCGGTGAGCTTGGGTGAAATTGAATCCCCTCTCCCGGAATAAAAGAAAGGTAGGCCTAGTTCCTATTTAAAAACCTGTGTATTATTTGCCACCTTCACAGATAAAATATTCTGGCGACGCTGCTGAATGCGCATTTCAACCAAATTTTGTATGTTCATTAAGTGCCTTAAGAGTTGGAACTAGGACTATACCGGTACTGTATTTAGAGACGCCAGGACTGCCAACTGTCAATAATTGAAAGAAAATCCACAGCCTGCTTCCAGTCTCCGACCGGGTGAGGAATGGAATGAATGAAGCCCCCATCTAGCGGCGGGGATATGAACTGTGCCGGCTGCCGAGGCCTGACGCACTCCTCTGGGGCTATAATTAAATGAATGACAGATGAAATGAAAGATAGTGGAGAGTGTTGCTGGAATTAAATTTTGACAGGGAAAACCGGAGTACGCGGAGAAAAACCTGTCTGCCTCCGTTCTGTCCAGCACAGATCTCACATTGAGTGACCGGGATTGGAACCATGGACCCAGCGGTGAGAGGCCGGTGTGCTGCCGCCTAAGCCACGGAGGTGCTCCAACTGTCAATAATTACGCTCTATAATTTTAACCCTGGTCTCAGTGGATTAGAAAGTATGAAGGCCAACAGGCCTACATTTTGCAAACGTATAGAACATAGTATTCCGAATTAATTTTGAGTAACCAGATATGACAATGCTGCCAACATGATTCTACGCGTGCTGATAGTTTTAATGTTCAACTGCACGCAACTTCCATACTAACGATCTCATTCTAATTTTGTGCGTGCAATGTATGATGTAGGAAATATAATTGTGCTTAATATAAGAGTCAGCAGGGCTACCAACTGTGTATAATAATCACATAGATTCAATATCTCGGAGTATGTGTACGGAACACACTTCAAATTGAGCAAACACTATGTCCAAGATGTTTTAGACCTATTTAGTCTAAATAGTGAAAGTTGGTCCTACCAGCATAATTCTATGCTAACGTTTAGGATCAAAGGTCAACAGCATGTAACATCCAGAACAACAAATGCATTTCAACTGGATTTTGTATGTGTAATGTATGTCTGAAGAGATATAACTCGGCATATCTTTGGAGTCATCAGGATTACCAACTGTTGATAAATGCTCTACATCATAGCGAAACCTAGTCTCCACCGGTAACAGTGCAGGAGACATGAACCCAGGGGGGAAATATAACTTGTTAAATTTGCATTAAGTTAAATACATTTTCTAAAGATTCAAAATTGATCTGGAATCCTCGGCTGTCTATAACCCACCCACCATCCCCAATTATAACACAATTAAATAGTCAAAATTCCAGCTGAGTCAGCCATTTTCGGCATTAGAATAGTATTGCCAACCCCACGCATACGGTACTGATATAGGCAGTTCTGTAAAACAAAAGAACGCCAGTCTCAACACGTTCAATCCAATGGTTTTGGGGTCAAAGTGCCCCGCTAGCCAAGCGCGGCCACCTATACCCGACCATTCTAACCTTAGTTTTGTCCAATCCAATGTTTTTTGACCATGGTTACAGCCTAACGCCTTCAGATTCTACTAGTGGTGGTGTATTTTATATCTTACATGTTGGGCACACTGCCCTGGCATCAATTTCTCGTCATGTCTCGTCCAGCTGGAGTGAGCCAACATGTCTGCCGTTCAAATTCAACAAGAAACACATATAATTACGTAATTTAGCACATATTTCCAGTATATTGGTCATAATGAACGGGAATTTCAATAGTTATTATCCCCTGGAACACCTGAACAGGTATGAAATTCATATATTATCATTTACCATCTAAGTGAAACTTTATAAGTCAGGTTCCTGTCTCATGCACTGGTAATGTCTCGATCTATGTAGGCAAACGGTATAAATTTGGCACATGTGTATAGATAATTTTGCAGATTCATTTCAAGTAACCTATACGTGACAGTGTTACCAATATAATTATACGCATGATGATAAGCTTAACTTTACGGCATCTAACTTCCAAAACATTTATTAGCTAATGAACTAATTGTACAGTGAGTCGCTCTTACGACTCGGCCGGCCGGCGCGCCCAGCTTATCTGTCTCCCGTTGACTCATCACTTCCCGCTCGGCATAACATAGCACTTCGCTAACGTTATCCGTGCATGGCATGCGATAACAATTATAATTAATAAAATAAGCTGCTACTGCCTTATGACAGGAGATGTTCTAAATGTTCTCCTCCTACATCCACACATTTCCGGCATCGTCTTAGGAAACTTCGATTCACACGCATATGTTCGTCTTTCGTAATTGAGGCTATTTCTCTCCGGATATGTTACAGGGATAATATACTCAAACCATTTTTTTGACGAGCTGACTGACACTAACTCTCGAAATGGATATATTCAGCAAGATTCTGCCACCGCGCATACAGCATGATGCTGTATACGCGCATACACATTAAACTTAATTGAGGAAATTTTTGAATACCGAGTAATTAGTACGGACTTATGGCTGTCACGGTCCCCATATTTAACTGTTTGTGACTTTTATTTATATGGGTGCTTAAAGAATAAAATGTATGCAAGAAACCCTCACACGTTGGGCGAACTGAAAGAACATATCCTGAGAGATATAAAGCCTCAATTACGGAAGACGAACTTATGCGTGTGAATCGGAGTTTCCTAAGACGATGCCGGAAATGTGTGGATGTATGAAGAGAACATTTCCAACATATCCTGTCATAAGGTACGAGCTTATTTAATTAATTGTTATTTTCTTAATTATAATTGTTATCTCATGCCATGCACGGATAAAGTGAGCGAAGTGCTATGTTATGTCGAGCGGAGAGTGATGAGTCAACGGGAGACAGATAAGCTGGGTGCGCCGGCCGAGTCGTGAGAGAGACTCACTGTATATATTGTGTGTATGCCGTAAGGCAGGCCTTTCAGGGGAAATGCTACGGTGGCAGTATCTGCCATGCTAGTGCCACGGTCTTTCCTTAGTGAATCGGGGCTTGTGTGTGGAAGGTGGGGGTCGAGGCATGGCTGCAAGCGAGGAAGATGTTGCGGTAGTGGAAGTAGCGAGCTGGCGGAAGGACGGGCAACGTTGTGAGTGGCGTTGAATGGGGCATTAGTTACCGGTACCAATAATAATCAGTAGCTATAACAAATCATTTGAATCATACTGCCTGCTTTATTACTTTATTAAACTACTAGCTGAAGTACCAGTGCTTCGCTGCGGGTCATAAATTAATTAAAATGTGAAGGTGACAGTTAAAACAGGGGATAGGCGATGTGCTGCGTAGATGGAGAGTAAGGATGGAACATTTTGTCCAACTACACCGCTAGGCATTGACCGTGTTTTTTTTTTGCACAAAATTAGGTTTTACGCGCTAACCGTTGGAGATTCACGAAAAGTGATAATAGAAAATTTAATTTTAAGGCTGTGCGATCTCCACCGCCGTCAATCGCATGGCAAGAGATGGCAGCACTACTGTATCACCGATAGCAGCCGCTGCATTTGTGTTAGTGACGTGTCTACCCTTCAATTATCACCTCCTTCCGCCCCTACTCCCCCCGCTTAGCCTCGTCACTCAACGTCTTCTCTCTCTCTCTCTCTCACTGATAGCGTTGCTTTGCATCTGAAAAACAAACCAGACCTGCTTTCCGAGCCGTATTGCCGATTCGTGGACTACTGTCGACCAAAGTATTATGTGTACTCGAGTTTGAAGGTTGTTTGTGACGTAACCAATAGACATACATAAAATCCAATAACATCATTATTTTCGTCGTTCTATTTTACGTGAGTCCATGTAGGTTTGGAATTTTTAGTTTATATTTTAATATTTTTTATCGCAGTTGGAACACAAAAAGTGCCCGTTTTTAAGCGTGTTTCAACCATGCGTCACATTTAAGAATTATTATCTCACAAACCCTTCATTGTATCGAATCCAAATTTTAACACAATATACATTGGAATGTTGTATAACTGGTTTATTAATTTCAAAATTTTTCGTGTCCAAGAAACAATGTTGTTATCTATTGTCTAAGGTAACGTTTTCTCGGCTTGGGGTGGTTGGAATATGTAGTTCTTGGTCGCGTTATATTCCTTATACATCAAAAAGTTATGTTGAACGACTTTAAAATACGTAAATTAATTCACTTATTTTATATCGGTTTATATTTGAACGGGGAAATACGACCTCGCCTCGCTCGGCAGTGATGGGCTCCATCTCAGCAACGCTGTACAGCCTACCCCGGAGCGGCTGGCAGGTGAATCATGCCTTATTTCCACGAACAAATACAAACCGATATAAAATAAGTGAATTAATTTACGTATTTCACAGTCATACAGCATAACTTCTTGATGTATAAGGATTACAACGCGACCAAGAGCGATATTTTCTAACCACCCCGAACCGAGAAAAAGTTACCTTACAAAAATGATAACAACTTTGTTTCTTGGACACACAAAATTTTGAAATTAATAAACCAGTTATACAACATTCCAATGTATATTGTGTTAAAATTTGCATTTGATCTGATGACGGGTTTTTGAGATAATAATTCTTAAATGTGACGCATGGTTGAAACACGCTTAAAAATGGGCACATTTTGTGTTCCAACTGCGATAAAAAATATTAAAATATAAATTAAAAATTCCAAACCTACATGAACTAACGTAAAATAGAACGGCGAAAATGATGATGGTATTGGATTTTATGTAGGTCTATTGGTTACTTCACAAACACCCTTCAAACTCGAGTGCACATAATACTTTGGTCGACAGTAGGTATTCTCCCTCCGTCCAGCCCAATAAAAAAGAATATATTATGATATTGGCCTATTATGATTATATTTTGATATAGTATGATATGATTCACGGAGTGAGGTTGTGGTTAGGGTTGTGCAGCTGTGAGCTTTCATTCCGGAAATAGTGGGTTCGAACCCCCCTGTCGGTAGCCCTGGAGATGGTTGTCCCTGGTTTCTCATTTTCACACCAGGCAAATGGGCGCTGTACCTTAATAAAGGCCACAGCCGCTTCCTTCCCACTGCTAGTCTTTCCTATCCCATCGTCGCCATAAGACCTACAGTATCTGTGTCGGTGCGACGTAAGGCAAATTGTAATATATATATTATTTTGATATATATTGAAGATTGCAACTCGCATAATAGGCCTGGCGACAGGTAGTTCAATAAGGAAATAATTAGTGGAAAGCTGGAAATTGCTTTAATCGCTTTATTTGGACCCAGATATTACTCTCCCAAGTTTCTCCCTCGAGCGAAGTCGGCGTTGGCCCTTCTGGCCCTAAGAAGGTACCATTTTTCAAATTTTTGCAAATATCTCCCAAATCTTCAACTTTATCAACAAAATACCTCTTATAAAACATAATCTAGAGTAAATTTCCTACAAAAATGTTCCGTACCGTTTGTCTCTAATGTGAACCGTTACGATGCTACGACCATTCAAAGATGAGCCCTTTTTGATTCATGCGGAAAAGCTATAGAAATGATATGCCATATCAACGTTTCTACATGTTTTAATATTTGTCAGCATTCCAGATGCACAAGCTGTTAACTTGTTACAAGTATAACAGATTTTCAATGTAAACAGGTGTGGAAAAATACCTACCATTAGTATCATTTTGCAATATTGAGTTTTCGACTACAGAACAGCATGTGGATGCACGGTGTGCGCGGATCTCGCGGGATGATGCGGACTTGAGAAAATTTGTGGGATGGTTATCAACTCAAGAGCCCTTTCCTCGTGGACAACACGTTGTTTCGTTAAGCACAGGAGTTGTCGGGGATGGACAAATCCCTTGTCATATGACCTATGAAATTGGAATAGCAGCACAAAAAGGCATAACCGGCAACAATTTTCACGATGTGAAGTTCCTTAGAAAAAATGGCGTGATGCCTCTCCGCGCGGTAAATTCGAAAATAACAAGTAGTTCCGTGAAGAACTATACAGCCTATTTTCATATATCCTGCTCATGTTAATGGCCTCTATCAACATACAAAATTTCAGTTTAATTGCTGTAACAGATTCATAGATATTGAGAACCGTCTAAATATTTCAGATGGTCGCCAGGTTGGATTTTTATTTTTGTACTATTACATTAAGATTATTGTGGTCGTGTGGAATTCAAACTTCAATCGCATGATTAGAACTCAAGAAGTAAAAACGAGATTTTAAAATTACGCACAGCAGCCATCTTGTGATTATGCAAACAATTGAAATAAATTAGATGCCAGTGGATCTACATTTGAATAAGCATTTAACGTGAAACGTTTCACGGCACTCGGATAGTTAATTCGCGAGAAACGTCCATTTAAATATTTATACTTCGCGTCGCCGCCATGTTGGATTTGTGCTCACCAGGTTACTCAAAGTCCTATAGGTGAACATATGTTCATAGTCTCTATGAACATAAAAAAAATCTGTTTGTTTGCTGTAAAAGATTCATAGATATTGAGAACCGTCTAAATATTTCGGAAGCTCGCCGTTTAGGATTGTTATATGTATAGGCCATAGAGTTATGTACCATTCAAGGACAATTATTGCCTAGGTTCATTATTCAAACTTTCACTTCAATCGCATGATAACGACACAAGAAATAAAAACATAATTTTAAAATTTCGCACAGCCGCCATCTTGAGGTTATGTAAACAATTGAATTAAATTAGATGGCAGTGCATTACAATCTGCAAAATCATTTACTGTACCACATTTCACTGCGCTCAGAGAGTTAAATCACGAGAAAAGTCTATTAAAATATTTCAAATTCGGTTGTTCGTCATGTTCGTTTTGTACTTTACAGGTTTATGAAATATACATAGGTAAACTTGTATCAGTACCCTTTATCACCGTACAAGATTGCAGGGTGATATCTGTAATAGTTTCGGAGATATAGAATGTCAGTGAAATATTTCGCACAGCCGCCATTTTGAGGTTATGTAAACAATTGAACTAAATTAGACTCCAGTGCTTTACAATGTGTATAAACAATTGCTGTACCCAGTTTCATTACGTTTGGGTAGTTAAATCGCGAGAAAAGTCTATTTAAAAGTCTCAACTTCGCTTGACCGCCATGTTGGTTTTGTAGTCACCAGGTTTTTAAAAGTCTCATAGGTGAACTTCTAGTAGTGCCCTTTATCACCGTACACAATTTCAGGGCGATATCGGTAATAGTTTCGGAGATATCGAATGCTAGTGAAATATTTCGCACAGCCGCCATGTTGGATTGGTGAGACGTAACAAAATTTGAAGGGCACGGTCGAGGTCGCCGGGAATAGCGCCATGAACTTACCGAGATTCATTGAAATCGCTCCAGTCGTTTAGACACACACACACGCACACACACACGGACAAAAGGTGATTTCATAAGCCTATTTTTTCAAAATTGAAAATAGGCTAAAAATCCGCAACACGGATATTCCTGGTGATCCTCTTGTGCTTTTCCAATGCATTTGCCTTGCAAAGAAATCCGATGCTGAATTGAAACAATATTTCCAGTTTGAACTTGCTCCGTATCCGGTTGCGATCTTTGATAAAGCGGGAATGCGTAGACGCAAATGTCTGTGTTCTATAAATTATTCGATCCTGTTACCGATGAGCCCATATTTGAGGACCTACATCATGTTCTCGACGGAGGATATCTTCTGCACCGTGTAATTTGGCACCAAACCGATACTTTTGTCGACATTAGTGCCAAATATGCGAGTTACGTTAAAAGATACTTTAAAAACAGTGTCATTATTTTCGTTGGGTATCCTGACGACCCAGCAGCTCGCAGTACCAAGTCCGTTGAACGTCTTCGACGATCGCACAAGCATGAAGCTGCTAATGTTTTTTTTTTTTTATGAGTCCATGACGGCACCTATGCCACAAGCAAACTTTTTGTCTAATGTCACAAACAAACGAAGATTGATCGACTTGTTGCGCGTCAAATTCGAAAGCGAAGGAATCGAAACCAGACAAGCTCCACATGCCGATGTGCTGATCGTTACCACCCCACTCGAGTTATCTCGGCCCGACAATTCAGTCATTGAAGATATAGATATCCTGGTCATCTTGGCGGCTTGTGTGCCACCCTCCACGAAAATGTATTTTATGAAACCCGGCCAAGGTTCAACCAAACAACAACTATTTTGCACAACAAGTTTCAATCTCCCAACATGTGTGCAAGAAAACTTCCTCTTTTTGCATGCGTTTAGTGGGTGCGATATAACGTCTTCGTTTCACAGGCATTGCAAAATGAAATTCGTAACACTGCTGAAGAGTAATGAGGAACTGCAGACAGCTGTTAGGGTTTTCCGAGACGTGAACGCAAACCCCGATGAAATTGACAAAGCGGGCCAGTTGGTTTTGGCTGGGCTTTATGACAACAAAACCACGGGAAATACCCTGAATGAGCTGCGGTTCCAACTGTTTGAAAAATCTCTAAGCAAACATCGATTTAATCTCGCAAGCTTACCTCCCACCGAATCAGCGGCACGTGATCACTCTTTAAGAACATATCATCAAATCCAAACATGGTATGGAAATGATACAAATCCACTGGATTGGGGCTGGAAAAATTCTCAATGTGGTTTGGCTCCCATACCTACGAGGGATCCGGTGCCACAAACGCTTCTAAACACAGTGTCCAGAAAATGTTCGGAAGGATGTAACGCAGCTTGTGGTTGCAGGAAAACGGGCCTCCGATGCTCCAGAATCTGCATGAATTGTATGGGACGGTCATGTACAAATGCTGCCGAGGAAGATGATATGGATGATTGTGACGGAGACATCGATGTTAATCTTGAGCGCCCTGTGACGTCGGACAAAAGTACCGATACAGACGATGAAAGCGATGACGGAGAAATTGAGGCCACAGCTGTTTACATTGAAAATCTGTTATACTTGTAACAAGTTAACAGCTTGTGCACCTGGAATGCTGACAAATATTTTATAATATGTAGAAACTTTGATATGGCATATCATTTCCATAGCTTTTCCGCAAACATCTAAAAGGGCTCCAATTTGAATGGTCGTAGCATCGTAACATTTCACATTAGAGACAAAAGGTAGAGAGCATTTTTGTAGAAAATGTACTCTAGATTATTTTCATAATAGGCATTTTGTTGATAAAGTTGATGGTTTGGGAGATATTAGCAAAAAAAAAAAAAAAAATGGTACCTTCTTAGGGCCAGAAGGGCCAACGCCGACTTCGCTTGAGGGGGAAAACTTGGGAGAGTAATATCTGGGTCAAAATAAAGCGATTAAAGCAATTTCCAGCTTTCCACTAATTATTTCCTTATTGAGGCTTTTGTTTTTCGACCTGTCGCCTGGCCTATAAAGTTCTATTGATCTTAAACATGATTTATTCTGCGAATATAACTTACAGAATTTTATAAAGTAACTCATAAATAATTTTTAACATTCTGTAAACGAAACACACACATATTTTATTATGAGCAAATATTCGCATGAAAATAAATTTTATTATTTCAGATTTTGAAAAATCATTTACATATCATATTGTTCTATATTGAAACATCTTTTTTTAGTAATAATCTGATACAGGTACGAAGTACACCATTTTATACTGACTGTATAACAATATAAAGTATTGACAGTAAGAAAACAAAGAATAAAATTTAACAAAAAAAAAGGGACTTAATAATAACAAATTCATTGGAAATTAAATAACAAATAAAATAAATAACAGAGGTTATAAAGATATGTATGTGAGTCATCCAATTCCAGAACTACCTAAGTCAATTTCATGAAATTTGTGAGAAAGGGCAAAAAACTGTCTTGAGTTATCCGTGCGCGTTTAAATAGAAACAGTTTGTATAATAGTTACAAAATACGATTAGTTTTCATTTTATGTATGTTTTAAAAATACAGTAAAGGCAGTTTTTACGTAATAATAGAAAATATATTGCACTTAAGCAGTTTTGATACAGGATCTAGGACTTAAGTAGTTTTGGATTAGTTTCATTAAGTTAGTAATTATGGTTTCTATGTGAAAGTGAAATTATTTCTATATTTTAAAGTTCTCTAAGAAACTACCCAGTATACAATAAAAGTAACCTTTCAACCTTAAATTTCCATTCACAATATGCTCACAGCTTTTCAAACTAGGCGAAATAGAGTCAATTGGACTGCACAGCAACGTCATTCCATGGGGTCTTCTTCTTCTTCTTCTTCTACTTCAGATACATTTTGTCGAGCTATGTCTTCGCCACATAGTAGCAAGTCTCGGTAGAAGCCTAGATCCTCTCTGTTGTGCCACTCAGGGCCGAAATGCTTTGACAAAAGCTGTTTCACATCAGTCACTTACATATATATAAATATATAAAAGTGTACCCGTTCCTACGCCACTTTAACATGTTTTCTTAGCGTTGATTACAGTAGCAGTGTTTAGCTATGGACAAGTTCATTGTTAAACGTAAACGCCTGGAGAGTGAAAGTGAGCAGTCGGCTCCTACTCCCGAACCGTCGAATTCAACATAAAGAAGACAAACGAAAGAAAAGAACATACCAGGACAGTTACGTAGTGTATGGATTTACGTGGAATAAGAACGAGGAAAATCCTATCCCTGTGTGTTTAGTTTGTGGCGAAACACGAGGCCATGGTACCTAGCAAACTGAAGTGGCATCTCACAATTAAGCATCCTAGAGGGTCTGGGAAGAGTGTGATGTATTTTTCACGTGTACTAGAAGGGGAGAAAAAAAACAGCTGTGCGAATGGTAAAGAGAATGACCATAAGTGATACTGCTCTTGAAGCCTCGTTTAAAGTAGCAGAACTGATAGGAAAAAAAATCACACACACACCTCATACTCTTGGAGAGGAAATCATAGGTCCTGCATGGAAAATTATAGTTTCAACAATACTTGGTGAAGGAGCAGTAATCAAATTTCGAAATTTCCTCTTTCCAACAACACAATCAGTCGCAGGATATCTGAAATGTTTGCAATATCAACGAACAAGTCGTGGGGAAAATAAAAACTGATAGAGCATTTGCTTTGCAAGTAGATGAGAGTATCGATAGTGGTGACAAACTGCAACTCCTTGGTTTTACCAGATATATTGATGATAAAGATATTAATGAGGCGTTTCTGTTCTGTAGACCGCTGGAGACTACAACCTCAGGACATATTTTTGTTTCTATTAATTCCTTTCTCAATGACCAAGATCTTTCATGGAAAGACTGGTTGGTTAGTTCTTAAGTTTAGGGGCTGCGACAACGCGGTCATGTAGCCCCGTGTACTTTGGTGTGTGTAGAATCTGTCTGATAACCGGTGTTAATTGTGATGACTGTATTAGTGCGTGTTATCTGTTTTTAATTCAAGTAAGGACTGCAGTCTTTTGAATTTTTCAAATAGTTCCGACTTTTGCTGCCAAACGCCACCGTCAATGACTACTAGTTCAGAACTTAGCTACCAGACGCCACCGCAGTCGGCTCTTGACGACGAACGTAGGAACCTAAGAACGCTAGTCAAATGTTTAACCTATATCTAATTTAGCTTCACACAGGTGTAATTAGTGGAAGGTTCTTTAACATGCCATAAATCTATGACATGGGACCGCCGGATCTACTTCCCCTCCGAAGGAAGGCATACTGAGGGATTTTTAACTCTCTTAAAAATCCGACGACTTCGGCCGGCATGGAAAGACTGTTGTGGTATATGTACAGATGGTGCACAATCTAGTCTGGGAAATTTAAAGGTTTTTACTGCAAGAGCTCAAGATTTTGCTGCAGTGTTTAACGAAGTTGTGAAAATGGTGAACTACATCAAGTCTCGACCTTTAATGTGCAGGAATTTTAAACAGTTATGTCTCGCAACGGATGCACCTCATACCTCTTTGTTACTTCATACAGAGTAAGGTAGTTGTCGCGGGGTCGTGTATTGAAGCAGTTTCTTGAACTTAGAGAACAGGTGAAAACTCTTTTTAAAGATGAAAATCAAGATACATTTTATGAGCTGTTACTAACTGATTCTTGGTGCTTGGAACTGTCGTATCTGGCAGATATTTTTCATAAACTGAATTAACTGAATGTTTCAATGCAGGGTAGACAGGAAACAATAATTTCCTCAACCAATAAAATGAAAGATTTTAAAAGAAAACTTAGTTCTTGGACGTCTGCAGTTCAGAAAGGAGATCTTTCAAACTTTCTTCATCTGGCAGTAGATAACGATCTGGGTAAGCTGAAAGACCGCATTTGTGATCACTTATCAAGATTGCAAGAAGCAATAGATACATACTTTCCATCTATTTCCACTATGAATGTCAACTGGGTTGTCTCACCATTTGATTTCATAGATAGTGCGAGGAAATAGATTTCACTGGTTGCGAACGAGATGAATTTATTCATCATTGTGCCGATTCCACACTCAAAAGTAAGTCCACCAAGAGTGAGGCGTCGGTGGCTACTTTTGGGCTTCAGCGGAGAGAGTAGTATCCTAACCTAATGAAGAAAGCAATTAACACACTTTCGCCCTTTCCAAAATCCTATCTATGCGAGCAAGCCTTCTCTGCTCTGGTGACAATAAAATCCAAAGCAAGAAATAGACTGAATAACCTTGAGGATGATTTGCGTGTTTCATTGTCAACTGCAAGGCCCGATATCACGTACCTGTGCTCTAAGCATCAATCACAAGTTTCATATTAACGATTTATCGAACAAAATTTTGATGTATTTTTACTCACTGACTGTAGTAAAGTAGACTGTATTATGTTATGGTGTACGTTACTTATTATAAAATATTTCAATAAATTTACATATGAAACATAATTTTTTTTTTTATTCAAGGAAGGGTGCCCCTAGTGTTTAATGTTATTCCCAAGGGTGCCGTGAACTTCAAAAGGTTGGTAAACTCTGCTCTAGTCTGTGGTCGTGTGGACTGGCATGATGAGTCAGGGCGGGAGGGAGGCGGAAGCTGCGATAGCAAAGGTGTTGAAGGAGAGGATAAGGCAGGTGCCCGAGCGCGCTCTTGCCCAAGACCTTGTCTTACCGCTGTGTGTGTGCGCGCGTGTGTGTATGTGTGTGTGACTGATTCAACCTGCGTTTTGTAGAGTCTGAAAGGTACAATCACCACGGGTATATCGCTGAACCAAATTTCTTTATCGAACTTTTCTACTGCTCAGAATAAGAGCCACATCAAGTTAATAAAACTTTGAAGTTAATATAACAATTTTTTCTCACTAAAAATGGTATTCAAATCTGAAGAGGTTAATACAAAATTTGAATTTCGTAATAAGAATTGTTCCTATTGCAGGTACTACTACAGGGGTTGTTGTACATAAATTTCGGTGTCTTCCGATTATTAGTTTCGTCGTGGAGATTGTACCTTTAACGCTCAAAATAGCCACTTTGAAGCCATGTCCTCAGCAAACGAGCCGTCGTTATTTTCTTCAAAACGCATATAATATCTCACAAAGACCTACATTAGAGATTAAGAGTAAAAATAAAAATAAAAATAAAATTTCAATTTTTGACCTCACAGCCTTAAACTTCGTCTGCCCATCAACAGTTTTCTATTTCTTAGCGTTCTCTTTTTATTTACGAAAGTTGTAAGCCAAAGGGTGTAGTGAGTCACTAAAATCGTCGCCATCTTTAAATAGTGCAAAGTATCGATATCAAAAGTAGCCTATATGTTAACCAGGTAAATTAGCTACTTCCATGTAAATCGGACCAGTGGTTCTTGCGTGATTGAGTAATACACACACACCATCTCATCATATATATTATTTCAGTAGTATAGATCCCTCCTGCGGCGCTGTCAAGTGACCGATCGTGACAAATGAGCATTCAAATGAAAGAGAATAGACATCACCAATGACTTATTGCACTATTATTTCATAAATATGTATAATTTCTTTAAAAAATTACTTTAAAAATGTACGAAGTGTGCGATTTGCAAACACCGTTGCTGCAGGAAAATACGCTCCATAATTGCTATGCACGGGCCGCTGTGAAGCCTGTTTCATGTCATATTAACATTCTGAGGTCTTTCCTTTATCCTGAAATATAAATAGTGTTCTATAATCATTTGGTTGAAATAAAAACATAACCTTTCTCCTTAAGTCTCTCATGATAAACCTATTGGGGAAAGTGTGGTTTATGAACATGCGAGATTTCTCACATGGGTCCGCTAGTATTTTTATATTAAGTTAGTAAGAATTACAACTAACAACTAGCCACATCTTTACGTAATTCATGTTTCAGATTTCAATGCAACTAGATTTGCAATATTCAGTTGCATTAAGTTCGCCGAGTGAATACTGAGAATAGCTTCATTCTATTTAAGAAGAGGAAATCAGAATGTCCTTCTTACCTTGCTTGACACTTGGCTTATGACCCATTCCACTACAGAGCAGGGCCTTCTTCTCTCTAGCAAGAGAAGGTAGTGAGAGGAGAAGCTGGTCGGGGAGCGAGGCTTACTCTGCCACGGAGCGAGCAAGCCGTGGCGCCACAACCACCAGTGGCATGGCTGGACAGGCCTGCCATAAGGGGTATTTTGTGCAGTAGACCTACCAACTACCTAATAATTATCTTTGAGCATTTGAGCCGTAGACACTAAGTATTTCAAGAGTCCATCGGAGGAAACTAGTTCAAACAAACTGTAGTGCTCTATTAGGTTATAATATTTCAGCTATATTCCGATCAAATAATATATCAGTATTACCAACTTAATTTCGTTATAAATCTAGATCTAGGTCTATGTAGATCAATCATTGATATGTACAGTATCTTAGGCTATTTAGTTCGTCACGGATCTACAGGGTCATTATCTATGTGCGCCCCCATAAACACGGCAAGCTAAGCCAGCCTTGGCTGGCGTAGATCGCGGGCGCATGTACACGGTTCTGCCGGTGGTTGGGGCGCACTTTTACGTTTTTACCAATCTGTTCAATAATGAGTGCTTACAGTGCTCATGGCCGATGCTGAATATGTCCTCCCTCTCTTGAAACACAACCTGGCATCTTCTGATGAAAGAATGGACAACATTCTCATCTAATTTTTGTTCTGTAAGAACACAACGTTGTCTGTTAAACATTTTTATTATTTACGGAGCCTGTTTCCTTGAATCGTTTAGCGAGCCTCCAAATTGTACTGGCATTAGGCGCAGTTCTTCCTGGAAATTTGATTCGAAATTTTCGTCTCGTTTCAGGACTAGATTTTCTACTTTTCATATACGAACTATGGATATACACACGTTCGCGCAATGTGAATTGGTGTCTAGGCATGACCAACAATCGCAGTAATCACAATATTCACTAAACGTGCAACACTAACGTCTAAGCTTTGCAGATACACGTCCATATGAATGACAAAACACGTGTGAACTATCGATATGAGTCAGCGGAGCGCCCCTACCACCAGCTGAACCGTGTACGCGTGCCCGCGATCTGCGCCATTCAAAGCCGGCATAGCTTGCCGTGTTTATCGGGGCGCACATAGATCATGAGCCTGTAATTACTTGTTTAATTATATTGTACACATTTCTGTACGCGTTTTAATATTTTGTGTACGAAATCATTGGTTCACTACAGGGAAGTGTTGTTTGAGTTAGGGACGTGAACATTGGCTTGTCAGCCCCGTAGGAGTTCCACTTTCATCGGCATATTACGCTCCGGCTATCAAATGGAGTTATTCATAATTGCTAAAGCAGTGGATATCTCATTACTGACTTCTTCTACCAGGCACATTATTGAAAATATATGATTCACATACCTTTCTGGGAGTCGTTAGGTATTGAAATTACTACTATGAATAGTCACTGCTGCACCAGAAATATTCGTTTTATCACGTAAATAACTGTTTTTATTTCTTGCTCATTCAACGAGAGCAGCCATGTTTGAGGCGCACACATTGACGTCGTATCACATCCTAATACTGATGCCAACATGTCCGATACCAAATACACTACACGACACACGTAACATTGTAATTATGTGAAGTGAAAAAACAATTATTGGCGAAATCATTGGCCTGGATAACGATTATTGATGCGTGATTACCCCCGCTATGTGTGACAAAAATCACAGGTGTTATAATGATCGTCTGGCCTCTGGAGAGGGCGAGTGCAGAGCTTTCTAGTTGTAATGAGGATGAAGTGATGATGGAGACACCCAGTCCCCGGGCCACGGGAATTAACCACAGGGGATCAAAATCCCTGATGGCTCGGCCGGGAATCGAACCCGAGGCACTTTGGGCCAAAGCCTAGCGCGTTAATCATTTAGCCACGGAGCCGGACACCAGAGGTGTTTATATTGGCTAACGCGGTCCACAGGGCAGCGCTATCTATTAGTTATTGGTCTAGGAAAAAATTCCATTGGTTTGGATTAAAATTATTAATGCATTATGATATTCTTGATTGAAATTGTAGATTTTTGACTCGCACAATCCATGCTTGACTTAAGACCGAAACTTGGCGCACTTTCACATTAACTTGACGGCGCTCTTTTGTTCTACGATATTAGATGCGAAATAGTAGACTACCGAATGCGTGGGGTTGGCAATACTGTACATGTGGCTAAAATTGGCTGAGTCAGCTGAAATTTCATCTATATAAGTCTTGATCAAATTTGGGATGGTTGGTGGGTTGTAGACAGCGGAGGAGTAAACATCATCACCAGATTTTTTTAAAATTCAGGTATTTTGTATAATTTCAGTAGTTTAAGAATTTTCTTTTCCAAGTTCTACGTTAGATTTACCGGTTTCTGGCGTTTAACAAGTCATGTTGCATACAAATTTATTGTTTGTTTGAAATTCCCTAATTAAGTTAATGTACCGGAGACAATAAGACACACCAGTGACGCACTCACGATTCCTAATCTGAGTCCTTATCTCATCCACTGCCATCTGGATCGCATCTCCTGGCAACTTAATAAGACTGCCTGCTCAGGACACCAGGGAATTTTGTTGTTGCTTGTTTTAGGGGATGTGACATCGTGGTTATATCTAGAGCCCTGCGCGGATAAACGGAAATTTATCCACATTCGCACGACTGTAATCCCCCCCCGCATCTGCACGACTGTTATCCGCATCCGCACGACTGTTATCCGCATCTGTCCCGTAACCGCACGACTGTTATCCGCATCCGCACGACTGTTATCCGCATCTGTCCCGTAACCACACGACTGTTATCCGCATCCGCACGACTGTTATCCGCATCTGTCCCGTAACCGCACGACTGTTATCCGCATCCGCACGACTGTTATCCGCATCTGTCCCGTAACCGCACGACTGTTATCCGCATCCGCACGACTGTTATCCGCATCTGTCCCGTAACCGCACGACTGTTATCCGCATCCGCACGACTGTTATCCGCATCTGTCCCGTAACCGCACGACTGTTATCCGCATCCGCACGACTGTTATCCGCATCTGTCCCGTAACCGCACGACTGTTATCCGCATCCGCACGACTGTTATCCGCATCTGTCCCGTAACCACACGACTGTTATCCGCATCCGCACGACTGTTATCCGCATCTGTCCCGTAACCGCACGACTTTAATCCGTATCCGCACGTTTGTTATCCAAATCCGCTGACATTACAATACTATTTTAAAGTTATTAAGTTAGATCAAGTATTAAAGCAAAACATTTAAAGAAATTCGTCCTCTGTCTAGGCTATGTGTCAATCTCAAGGCAATGTTAACTGAGTTTTTTCCCTCTGAGTAACGGCAAGTTAAACACCGGGTGGCTAATTGTAGCATTCACTTAGTCGTCGGATGTCCCCACGTAGGCAAGCGCAGGTATAAAGGAAATTTTTGGGCAAAAGTCAACACTAATTGAGGGTATTTCCATGACTGCCTTTCCTCATTTCTCTGTTATTCCCATACAATCCAAGCGAGATCAAATAGGGAAATAACGAGAAACGTGAAAGACGCAGATCTTAGCAAAAACTAAAATTATTTAAGGAAATCCAGTTCAACATTTTATTCTAAAGACTAGCCGCTTATTTACTCTAAACATTATCCGCAGCTTATCCGCTATCCGCACAGCCATGCAAACTATATCCGCAAGGCGAAAAAAAATGCGAATATCCGTATTCGCTCAGGGCTTTAGTTATATCACCATCATCATCGAGTGTTCAGTACCCAGACTGGTCAGCGGCTTCGGTGGGGTAGTTGGTAGCATGCTGAGCTTCTATGCCCAAGATCGCGGGTTCAAAACCGGCCGAAGTCATCGGATTTTTTTAAGAGCGTTAAAAATCCCTCAGTATGCCTTCCTTCGGAGGGGAAGTAAAGCCAGCGGTCCCTTGTCATAGATTTATGGCATGTTAAAGAACCTTCCACTAATTACATCTGTGTGAAGCTGAATTGTATGGGTTAAGAATGTAAACAACGCTCTTAGGTTCCTACGTTCGTTGCCAGGAGCCAACTGCGGTGGCGTCTGGTAGCTAAGTTCTGAATCAGTAGTCGTTGACGGTGGCGTTTGGCGGCAAAAGTACGAACTATTTGAAAAATTCAAAAGTCTGCAGTCCTTACTTGAATAAAATAACAGATAACACACACTAATACAGCCATCACAATTAACACTGGTTATCAGACAGATTCTACACACACCCAAAGTACACGGGGCTACATGACCACGTTGTCGCAGCCCCTAAACTTAAGAACCAACCAACACAGACTGGTCTGTTGTCACAAAATGATACCAAGCAATGCTGTTGGTTGCTGCTCTTTTCAGTGTTACATAGTTTCTCAGTCCGGTGTCTTCTTGGATTTGCTTGAGATGTGGCGTATTCAGAGCACAAGCGGATCAAGTCCATCCTGAGGCGATTAGAGATATTCACCCATAACGTTGGCGTGCTTCTATGATTTCCACGATGCATGTTTTAATGGATATAATGACGTAATAAACTTTATTGTGAACGATTGATTATGACAGCAAGGAGGGTGCGTTGAGACCTAATAAAATTTGAAGGGCACGGTCGGGGTTGGACGTAATAATACTACTGTATTTCTTTATCGAGTTTCATTGAAATCGCTCCAGCCGTTTAGATTTTTATAGGGACACACACACACACACACACACACACACAGACGAAAGGTGTTCTCATACGCCTAATCTTTTATAAATGAAAATAAGCTAAAAATGCCTTCCAGCACGTTAATGCTAGGTTCCTAAATTTGAGGGCTGACTCGTTGATTAAACGAGAACATAAGGTCAGACGCTGCCTTGAGGTATTTTTCTTTTTTCTCAAATTTGGCTCGCACAAATAAAATTTCTGACTGCGGATTCTCCATCACGGATGACCAGCACTCAGTAAATCTATTTTTTTTTCTATTGTGGATTTCGCCCACAGAATTTGCTTACGTGATTACGAACCTGACTGTAGAATGCTAGACTAGACAAAAGATAATAAAAGGTTACTAGCTGAGCAAAGCTGTTTCGAAAGTCGACTAAAAGTGCCTATTATTCTCCTGGGAGTTAAGTCAAGTGAATAATGATGACCTCTGACACACGAGACGTTACTCATGACGTCAAAGCTTCTGTACTGAACGTTTATCGCAGACAACACTGTAGCCTTCTATCTGTTTCTCGCCACCCCAAGCAGTGGGAAGGAGAACATTATTTGATGCACAGTTGGTACAGGGATTATTACTTACTTTTATCGTTGGGACCACGAGATCTCAACTGTTTTTCTTCTTGTTAGCCCACCACGCCTTCATCCTTTCGAAATGGGATTTCTTCCATTCATTCGAGTGAACATATCTCTTCCAGGGTTTTGCTTCCTCTTGATGAACCTGACGGAGTTTTTGTTTCAAAGGGATTCTGAGCAAGATATCTGATTCAGAAGTTTCGAACTTTAACAAGTCCTTATCATCTTCCAACAGCCAAAGAGGCATCACCTTTAAACCTCGGAAGTATGATAATATGTTGGAGAATCGACTGACTGGCATTCTGATGAGGTGGGCATAGAATGTTATTCTCCGTTTCTGGATTACACTTGAGATCTTTTCAGTGTGGGAGTATATTTCTGAATTATTCCAGGTAATTTTTAATAGTTATGCCCAACTACGGAGCGCGCTTGAACTTATTTTGCACAATGTTCCTTCTTTTCTTCCCAATATCTCTTCATTCGTTCACTGTGTTCCTTTCTACGTGCTTCTGTCCAGCCTGTATTTTTCCTTTTGGGTTTCTATGCAAATGTATGTTTGTTTACAAGGCTTCTAATTGTTACTCTACATGGAACGGTTTTCTCAGAAATACCCATTTCTTGTAGATCTTCATGTATTTCTGCTAACCAATTGTTGCGGATTTTCAGGTTTAGCGCTAGATTTAGAACTCTTTGTCAGCCTGTCGTTATCCATTCTCTGAAGGTGTCTGTGATATTTTCTGCGGATTGAAACATTTTATGTGGTTTCTTTTTCATCCAAATTCCATTTTCAAACTTTGGTCCTAGGATTTTTCTGAGTATTTTCCTCTCTTGTTTCTCGATGCTTTTCATTTGTGACCTGCCCCCAATTATCAGTGTTTCGGATGCATACAGTGCCTCTGGTTTGATGACTGTTTTATAGTGTCGTAATTTTGCATTCTTTGAGATACATCTTCTGTTGTATCTGTTCCATGTGATTTAGTAAGCCCTTTGCAATTTAGCAGTTCTTTCTTTGTTAGCTTCCTGATTTAACCCTGCAGGCTGAATAATTTCGCCTAGATACTTTAATTTGTCTACTTGGGAAATTACTCCGTATTTGGTGACTAGTGGATGATTGTTAGATCTTGATTTATTGCCTTCCATAAACTGCGTCTTTTCAAATGATATTTGAAGTCCGGTTTTTGAGGCTATTATTATTATTTTCGTTTCGGTCGTCTAGAAACCACGAGCCAAATTCAATACTTTGCCCTTTGCTGTTCCTTCTTCCTACAGTATTTCTTCATCATCTCACTATGTTTCTTCTTCCTTTCCACGGACCATTTCGAGCCAGTTTTCTTACCCTTCCTCTCTTACAATCCTTCCATTTATAACATTTTTTGCCTAAAAATATCTCTCTGTGGTGTACCTTCCTCTCTGATAGTGTTGCTTTCCAAATCCTTATTGACTTCTTGTTGTTGAGTTCTTGTTCCACAGGAATGTGAAGATCAGCTTGGTTAACCTACTGTCATCAAAAGTGTACAAATGTCCAAAAAAATAGCAATCTCCTCTTCCGTATTGTTTCTGATTTCTATTTTTCGACATATTTCATCATTACTTCTTAATTTCCAGAATTCTACAGTTTTTAAAGGACCGAGTATTTTGCGAATAATTCTTCTTTCTACTACTTCTGATTTATCCAATTTGTACTTCAGTACGAGACATTCACTCGCACTACGGTGTAGTACTGCTGTATTTTAAGATCTTTAGACAAACACTTTTTGTTGTAGGTATTCCTAGTTATGCCATACGCTTTTTCCATTATTATTATTATTATTATTATTACTATTACTATTTTACTTCGCTACATCACAACTATCACTTATTCATGAATTTTCTAAGTGATCTGGTTGCAGCGGCGGCCGTTAATAAGATTGCAGTGTTGCACAATGATAGGATTTTTTAAATAAATAAATAAATAATAATAATACCTTAATAATAATCTTTAAGCAATAAAAACCAGTGCCTCTTAGAAGCACGTTTGGCATATGCACCAACTGTTTCGTTTTGTTCTATATTTTAATTTTTACAACCTATATATATTGTGCACCATATTAGGGTAAATTACCTTTCATATTTTCAGTGCTACGCTTTGTTATATTTTCAATATGATTTACAATTGGCTGACGAAGGGGATACAATAGTTGATTAATCCCCGAAACATGTACCTAGAACAACTTTAATAATTAATTTCTTTATAGTATTGATTCAGGGAGTTATATTTTTCTTATTAATAATTATTCCAGTGTACTAGTCATAAAAAGTAGGTTGGCTCAGGTAACGAAAGCATTTCTACAGGATAGGAATCTGTTGACATAGATTATCGATTTAGGTATTAGGAAGTCATGTTCGAAGGCCTTTGTCTGGAACGTGGCGCTCTATGGGAGTGAAACTTGGACTATTGGTGCAGCAAAAATGAGGAGAATTGAAGCGTTTGAAATGTGGCGTTACAGGAGAATGTTGAAGATCAGATGGGAAGATAGGGTTACCAATGAAGAGGTATTAAGACGAGTGGGAGAGGAGAGATGTTTCTGGCGACTGTTAATGAAGAGAAGTGATAGGTTGGTAGGACACATACTAAGACATCCAGGAATAGCAAGCTTAGTTATGGAAGGAAGGGTCAAGGACAAGAACTGTAGGGGTAGACCAAGGTTAGAATATGTTATAGAGATTGCCTCGAATGTAGGATGTGGTAGCTATGTAGAGATGAAACGATTAGCTCAGGACAAGGAGGCATGGATAGCTGAATCAAACCAGTCAAAAGACTGAAGACTCAAATAGCAACAACAGTCATAACTATATTAAAAATCCTCTTGGTCAGTCTGTCTTCGGTCATTCTATGTGTATGTGTCCATAAAATTTTGCCCTTCTTTTTCTGATGTTATTTGTAATCGTATCTGTCGGTTTGTATAGTTCTATTGTCGGTCTCTTTATCCATATTCTCTGTTTCTGAACTGTATTGTATTATAATTACAGTGCTCAAAAACGTTTTGCATATTGCGATTTAGTGACTTGTTTATTTTGCTATGTGTATATAATGACATTATACACAAGAGGAAAACAACACGTAATCTGCTCTGCAGAAGAGATACCATGTATGGCCACCACAAGTTCTGAGGCATGCTTGCAGACGACGAGGCATGCTGAGCACCAACGAAGCCAACGTAGTTTGGGGCAGATTATGCCAGTCTTGGACAGCAGCTTCAATCAGTTGCTGTTTGTTTGTTGGGGGATTGGGACGGTGTAAATTGCTCTCTTGAGCTCTTTCCGTGCCTGTTCAATACTGTTCATATCCGCAGAATAAGCAGGCCACTCCATTCTCTGTATGACGTGCATCTGAAGGAACTGATTGACCACCCTAGCTCGATGTGCACGAGCATTATCGTCCACTAGTGAGAAGCCCTCACCAATTGTGGCAGGAAATCCTGTAACGACAGGTTTGAGGATGTTGTCGCTGTACACCAGACCAGTCATGTTACCGTGGATAGGAATTAGAGGTGTACGTTGACCAAGCATGATTCCACCCCAAAACATGACTGAACCTAGATAATATCGCTTCGAGGCTATTAGATCGAGTGACACTTTAAAAACCGTCGTTTTAAGACGACTTTAGAGGAAGAAACAGCAGGAATTAAAGTTAATGGAAAAATAATAAACAACTTAAGATTTGCAGATGACACGTTGTTATTCGCGAAAGGTCTACAAGATTTACAGCGACTGACTAACAAAGTCGTGGAGGCAAGTGAACAATGGGAATTAACACTTAATGTTAGTAAGACACGTTTTATGGTAGTATCACGAACACAACATCAAGAGAGCTTGATAATCAATGGGGAGACAGTACACCAAGTGACAAAGTACAAGTATTTAGGAACAAATGTGAACTGTTACATTGACTGTACTGAGGAGATAAAGTCCAGGATCGGTCAAGCCAGAAATGCATTCAATAAAATGAGGAGAGTGTTCTGTAGCGGAGACCTTAATTTACAGCTAAAAATTAGACTTCTGAGATGTTATATCTTCTCCACCTTGTTCTATGGAGTTGAGACCTGGACCATAAAGAAACGAGAAATGGACAGATTGGAGGCATTTGAGCTATGGACGTACAGAAGGATACTGAGGCTGAGTTGGAAAGAAAAGGTCACCAACGATGAGGTGATGAGGCGGATGGGAAAGAGAAAGGAAATATTAAATACTGTCAAAATTAGAAGACTGCAGTATCTGGGTCATGTGATGAGAGGAGAGAAATATCATCTGCTGCAGCTGGTCATTCAAGGGAAGCTACAAGGCAAAAGAAGACCAGGAAGAAGGCGCATTTCTTGGATCGATAATCTGAAAACTTGGTTCAATTGTTCCACTATTGAGCTGTTTCGTGCTGCATCATCTAAAGCAAGAGTCTCTATGATGGTTGCCAACCTCCTGAGAGGAGATGGCACATAAAGAAGAAGACTTGTCCCTTTATCAAAGTTTGTCAAGAAAGAAAGAAAGAAACAAACAAACAAACAAACAAAATTTATGCATCAAATGAACTTCAAATTGGCAACAACAAAATCTTTCGTATAAACTAATTTAAATATGTAGGTGAATGGATTACAGCAAGCTGCAACGAAATGAAATCAATTGAATCGAGGCTTCAGTAAATGTAAACCGCTTTTCAATCTACAAAAATTATTTATAACAAAAAGAGTCTCTCCTGAAACTGCAAAATTCGCCACTATACAACTGTAAACAAACCTGAAACCCTCTATGCTTCAGAGACACTCAATCTCCAACACAAAACACTAATAAAACACCAAATAGAAGTGAAAGAAAGTAAAATAATGAGAAAAATCCTTGGACCAAGAACAAAAGATGGTGTACATTATCCAAAGCCTAATACAGAAATGTACCACCAAAAAAATATCCAAAATCACAGACACAATGCGAATGCGAAGAATCCAATTTATGGGACACACAGAAAGAATGGACCCGAGTAGACTGACACACAAAATACATACTTTCTTAAAGAACAAGGCTACTTGACCGAATTGTTATAAATTTACAGAAAAAGACTTAGGATCACCAAACTTACATGACCGGAAGGAAATCAGGAAAATCACTCAGACGCGGGGTTTCGAGGAAGAAGAGAAGAAGACTACACAACATTAATGGTCAGAGCAAGGGAAACAGACCCACTCGTTGCGAATGAAGGAATACTGGGCCAACAGGAAGGCTAGAAAGTGTTGATTTCGCGTGGTCCTAAGCGACCCATTCGCGAAGAAGAAGAAGAAGAAGAAGAAGAAATGAATGATTAAACAATGGCATGTAGCCTCCATAGATAAATGGTACAAGATAGGAAGCCATGTCGAAACGAATACTTACTCTTTGACCTCCTGAGACCAAGAAGGTGTTGGTAATGAAACTATAGAGGGCAGCCATAATTTACTCAAGGGATAACCATCACCCAAGATCGCGTGTTCAACCCGGGCGAAGGTTCGGATTTTTAAGAGCGTTAAAATCCTTCAGTATGCCTTCCATCAGAGGGGAAGTAAAGCCAGCGGGTCCATGTCATAGATTTATGGCATGTAAAAGAACCTACCACTACAATTCGTAGTGTGTAGCTAAATGTGTAGGTTATTTGGTTAGAAGAGCTCTATCAAGTTCCAACGTTCGCCGCAGGTGTTAGTGACAGTAGTAGTTGGAACTACTTCAATTAAAATACCCTGCTATGGCCATTCGGCTGCAATTCATATACAGGGTCATCGAAAAATAATGCCAACATTTAAAAATATGATAGTACCGAAACCCTTTATGTTAAACGTGTAATTCTTTCACTGAACGCCAGCTGGATAAAGTAAGTTTTGTTTTGGAGGGGACGTGAACTTGCTATGCGCACACTAGATGCGCAGTAGCCAAGGTCGGCCAGGGGCGCGCGCGCCAATGAAGTCCTGACCTCACCCCTTTGGAGTTCTTTTTCTGGGGGTACATTAAAAACATTGTGTATGCAGAAAAAATTCGGGATTTGGAGCACCTGCAGGAGCGAATTTCTGCCGCCATCCTGACAGTTACTCCTGAAATGATTGCACGTACCAATCCAGCCATTGGGAAAGCGTGCGTTCAATGCTGATGTTGGTGGTCGGCCTGGCCTAGATTTTTTCTCTACTGTCCCTGTTTCTATAAACTGATTAAACCATCGAATTACAGCTTTGTAATCAGGTGCAGTTTGTCGGGCTGTGCAGTCATTGGAGCGCGCGCCCCCGGCATTATTTTTCGATGAGCCTGTATAAATATGTTAACAAACGCATAGAAAATACTCTCTTAGTTAGGAGATGGCAACGATTACACACACTATTAGAGTTACTAAAGAAACTAAGCATATCAGATAAATTAAACATACATCCATGTACGCGGGGCTGATGACCTAGATGTCTCCAGGCCCAAAACAAACAAGGAAGCCAATATGCAACCAGCCTTGTTAAAGGCATTTAAAGAGCTGTCATTCAGTGTGTATTACTGCAATGGCAAAATATAACTTGAGGAGTGAGTGCTATAAGCATAATCATCCATCATTCCAAGTGCTTCACTTCAGACACAATAAAATAAACATAACTTAATAGAATTGTTTATTTATTTATTTTTGTCTTTTTCAATCATCCTTGGCTTAGACTGTTACGTGTCTGTCTTCACAGCCCCTGAGGGTACACAACACTCACGCTAAGCACAGGAGCTAATGTCCCCAAGTAGTGTTGTTGTTGATTCTTTTAGGAGCTTTGTGACATCGTGGTCATTTAGCCACGTGTACTTCGGTGTGTGCAGAATTTGTCTGATAACTAAAGCCTTGCATGGATACGGATATCCGCGGATAAACCGGCGGGTATACATAAAATATTTCGTCATTCGGACATAGAACCCTGAGTGGATAAACAAAACGTTATCCGCATCCGCACCTTTGTTACCCTAGTCTACTGGCGTTACAATGAAAATCCACATCCTGCTTCCAGTCTCCGACCGGGTCAGGAATGGAATGAATGAAGCCCCCCCCATCTAGCGGCGAGGATAGGCATTGTGCCGGCTTCCGAAGCCTGTCGCACTCCTCTGGGACAATGATTAATGAATGACAGATGAAATGAAATTATATTGGAGAGTATTGCTGGAATGAAAGATGACAGGGAAAACCGGAATACCCGGAGAAAAACCTGTCCCGCCTCCGTTTTGCCCAGCACAAATCTCACATGGAGTGATAAGGATTTGAAGCACGGAACCCAGCGGTGAGAGGCCGCCGCGCTGCTGCCTAAGCCACGGAGGCTACACTAATAATAATAATACAACTCTCTCTAATCCACCATAAATAACTACCCCTCTAAAAATATAATCTATATTATTAAAAATATTGATGAAAACTTATCCGAGTCCGTGCGGCCATACTATCCGGCCGATTTTCTTCATCCTTTATTAAATGAAAGGTATTCATGCAAAAATTTGTCATCAAGTATTACAAATCACTTAAATTACGCCTTTCTCAAATTATTTGATTTTTTCAACTTTTTCCAACTTTTTCCAACTTTGATGCAATCATATCTTCGGTTCTGAGTTACGAAGGTTGTTTTAGTCTACGAACACTCAGTGAATCAATGGCTATCATTTGAGCTCTTAACCGTTCAAATCGGCTGATTCTGAGGAACTTTATGAGAGGACATACGATATAACATCTCATTTTTTCAAAATATTTTATCATTGTAGCAATCATATGGTTAGTTCTAATTGAGTTACACAGTTAGTTTTTATCTAAGAGCTATCAGTGGATCAAGGTCTATCTTTTGAGGTATTACATATTTAAATTGGTTGATTCTGAGGAATGTTATGAGTGCCGAAGCGAATATTAGAAATTATCATGAAAATTTAACCGAGTCCGTCCGGCCATTCTATCCGGTCGATTTCCTTCATACCACTATTAAATGAAAGGTATTCATGTACGGATTTATTATCAAGTATTAAAAATCACTTAACTTCCGCCTTCCTCAAATTATTTGATTTCTTGTACTTTTTCCAATTTTTGTCTCATTGATGCAATCACCTATATTATTAAAAATATTGATGAAAACTTATCCGAGTCCGTCCGACCATACAATCCGGTCGACTTCCTTCCCTCTTTTTTAAATGAAAGGTATTATTGCACAGATTTGTCATCAAGTATTACAAATCACATAAATTCCCCCCTTGCTCAAATTATTTGATTTTTTCAACTTTTTCCAACTTTTTCCAACTTTGGTGCAATCATATATCTGGTTCTAATTGAGGTACGAAGGTCGTTTTTATCTAAGAACACTCGGTGAATCAAGCGCTGTCATTAGAGCTCTTAACCATTCACATCGGATGGTTCTGAGGAAAGTTATGAGTGAACATTCGATATTACATCTCATTTTGTCAACATATTTTCTCTTTGTAGCAATTTAACTTTGGTTCTAATGACGGAAATTTTCAATTACACTAGCGCTTTGTATTACAATCAACAAAGCGCAGGTTCAAACGCTTCATCGAGTTGGAATCTACTTGCCTGATCCTGTTTTAGGCCATGGAATGTTCTATGTTGCCTTATCCCGAGAAAAATCATTTAAAGATGTGGAAGTAGAAATTAAACCTAAGGGTCGACGCACAGTGAACATTGTCTGGAAGCAAGTATTGTGAAATAAAGATTATAAACTATTACATAATGTCGTAATTTTTTAATTCCAATACTGAAAAGAATACTGCGGAGCAGTACGGGCGCCCTAGTAATCTTCTAAATGGTAAGATTTCCTCAAACTAGATTATTAAACATTTGAAATAACAAAACTATTCTTAAAATATGGTTAGGTTGTCGAAAACTTCCCAATGTACCAGCTAATACTAATATTGCTAGATCAAAAATTAAATATTAGTCTGTTTTGAAAACTGTACCTGTTTTATGTATCCCAGGCCAACACTAATCTCTTGTCCGCAATCTGGACAGGGTATATTTAGTTGTTCGCAATCTGGACGGTTTTTGACTTGTTCGCAATCAAGACACAACCGATTTGAAATGAGTCACTTCAAATTCACAACACTCGACACAACAATTCGGTAGAGGGGAGGAGGGAGGGACCCTACCTGACCGCTCTCAATGGGCGCAGTTCCACTGCCACTTTAAAGGTAGATTCTAATGACCAGGGTCATTAGTGACGCTTGGGCGCAGTTCCATACAACCCGTTTAGACATTTGAGGAGAAAGTCGTTCCCTTAGGTTTTGTGTGTCATGTGCTACGTTTAAGATGAATGTTACACAGCCAGAATTGCAACCCTTTTCAGTTTGGAGTGTTAATTATGCTTAATGATATAATTTGAATGAGATTAGCTTAAATCATCATCTTACATAGCTTGCCACGATGGGTGGTGGTTATCGTGTCCGTCTACTAACCCCAAGCTTGCAGGTTCGCTCCTGGCCGTGGTAAGTGTTTTTTGAAAGGCGGCAAAAATTACTACGCGTATGTCATACGAAGAACCCATTTGAATTCAGTAGGCCGTGTTCATAATGGCAAAATTAATCTCGGGATTTTCCGCCAAAACAAAGTTCCTTATTTCTTTACTAGAAAGCGCTATAGTGTTCAAGGAGCTTAGATATCTAACCTCCTTGGCTTTCATGGCGCTTCAAGAAACAACGAAATTCAACATGGAAGCTGCCCTCTGGTTGCAAATAACAAAGCGTGCGCCCGGCATCCGAGGCCATATATTATTATTATTATTATTATTATTATTATTAATATTATTATTATTATTATTATCTTTAATTTCGCATAATTATGGTACAACTCAGTTTACAAGGTACGGATTTGATAATCAAGAACCCTGTAAACCTATTACTGAGATACAAATAACCTAACAATATGGCACGTATCCAGCAGCACTGCCTTCTGTATTCTGGCAATTAGGTGTTTCATTTTCAGTTCCTCCAAAGCCATTGCCAACGTCTTTGGAACAACTCCCGTGGAAGAGATCACCACTGGCAAAATCCTTACGCATTTTAGTCCCCCTAGTTTTCGCATTTCTTCCGTCAACGGTGCGTACTTGTTTGTCTTTTTAGCTTGGATAGTTTATTATTATTATTATTATTATTATTATTATTATTATTATTATTATTATTATTATTATCTTACATTCGTTATGAAAAGAACATAACGGATGTCACAAACATCCGGGTCCTAATAATGACATTAAAAAAGTTCAGGTTGTATTCTAAAAACAATCCGTAAATTTTCTCCAACCATTATCCACAGCGTATCCGCTGTTCGCACAGCCATGCAAACTATATCCATATGGCGAAAAAGTGTACGTGTACTTCGGCGTGTGTAGCATTTGTCTGATAACTAAAGCCTTGCGTGGACGCGGGCTTATCCGCGGATATCCGCATCCGCGTAGGGATTTACCCATAGATGAGAGGGGCAAACTACGGCTACGGAGATGTGTACGGGCGAATAGACGGCCAACTGTTGAGCAACTGATGAACCACGGGGTTACCAACCGTGTCTCCTCAACAAGCGTTCAGCGAACAGTGCTGCGTATGGACCTCCGCAGCTGGCTGACTGCTGTTCATCGGCGACGAAGGCTGGAATTTGCACGCCAATAGCGCAACTGGACGTCAACTGAGGGTGACAGGTGGCCTTTTCCGATGAATCACGTTTTATGCTCCATCGGACAGATGACCGTTGGTGTATACGGCGTGAAGCGTCTGAACGCAAACAGCCTGCAAGAATCGCCGGACGGGTCAAGGCCGGTGGAGGGAGCGTTTTATCATTTTAAATGATCTTGTCGACTTCGTCGTTACGCTGGGGTCTGGCGTTACGTTACGGTGACGGGACGAAATGTACCCAGATGCACTGGGTGTGTGACGTCATAGTACCGCTTGGTGCATATGTTCCCCGACAATCTCTACTTCGTTAGTATAAGACAAAAATCCCCGATTCTTGGATGTCACGGGTAATCTCGAGAACCACTGGATGGATTTTGATGCAGTTTTCACCATTCTGTAAAGGATATCTCGAGGAAAGATTCTGTAGAAAATAATTTATGTATGATCAAAGGAAGCCAAGCAGTAACGATTTCAGTGAAAAAGTCAAAAACAAACTTGGCGTCCGTGCACTTCTTAAGCTTACGCTGGGCAAACCGTTAAAAATATCAATATACTATGAGCGTAAGCATTAGTCAGCATGAAAAGTTCTACAAAAAAGTCCGCGAAAGCATATCTCTATCTTCAATACATCGCCAACTATAAGTGTTTTTTTACTGGATGGAAGGGACACGTCCCCGCGCGCTCTGGTGAGCGTGACGGCATTCCGCGCGCTCGACGTTGCTTTGCCCTTGGTTTGCACTTGCCGTTCGCGAGTAATTTGAAACAAGATAAGCAAGATAAGTATTATGCAGATAATTTTCTAACATGTCAAGAGTCTTTGGCTTCGAGCGAAGCAAGAAGCCTCCAGCCTTTCTAGCTATTTTCAGCATTTGTAGCATTTAAAATGATACAAAGTCTAGTCTTTCAGACCACAATATGCAATTGAATTAAACATTACTTATCTTTCTCTCGAACATCACAGAAAGAAAACAGAAATTTGACTTAACTTCTACAGCACGAGGGTTGCGTGTGCGCCCTGTGCGAGAAGCAATGTGACAATCATCACGCACTGAGTTGTGCAGGAAGGGAGCGTTATGTTTTACACGTGTCAGAAGCCTACCCTTCGCCCGGGAACAATTATGAATGCATTACGTGATTAGCGCTTTTTTTTTCGATGTCAATGAACTACGACCTATATCCGTTTTACGTCTCGGCATGATGGGTTAAAATCACTGACTGGACTATTAATTATATTATTATGGAGATTACGAATTCTTGTCTGACGTAATATAAGAATGGCGAGGTGCATGAAATACAAATCCCCCTTCCGTTCAATCTTAACTTAACTGTGTATTTTGCGGAACGAAATGTTCACAGGCGAAATGAAGAAAAGCTGAGTTGCACTTCCAGAGAGATTCCAAACACAACCACTCTTCTCTGAAGTCTCAACTCAACACGACTCGACAGTTTGCTCCTGGCTGTATATTGGGTAATAGGCTCGCCCGCTAGCTAGGCTGTAACTGGGGTCATATGCTCACCCCTAGCTAGCTCGTAAACTGTCGCCTCAGTAATTGAATGGAGATTGTTGGGAGAAATGAAAACGTAAATGCACTTATCGTGGGCGATGTATTGAAGATAGAGATATGCTCACGTGGAATTTTTTGTAGAACTTATCATGCTGAAGAATTCTTACACTCATAGTGTATTGATATTTTTAACTGTTTGCCCAGCGTAAGCTTAGAAAGCTCATGGATGCTAGGTTTATTTTCAACTTTTTCACTGAAATCGTTACTGCTTGGCTTCCTTTGATCATAAATAAATTATTTTCTACAAAAACCTTCCTCGAGAAATCCTTTACAGAATGGTTAAAACCGCATCAAAATCCATCCAATGGTTCTCGATATTACCCGTGACATCCAAGAATCGGGGACTTTGTTTTATACTAAGTAGAGATACATATTTACAAAAACAGAAAACACATTAAGAAATATCATTGACCAAAATTGCAAATCAGATAGCATTTGTCCAAAATTGAGCCACACCTATGGCACTACCGTTAGCAAGCATAAGGGCAAAGAGAGCACTGACACAGGTGTTCCACCGTTTGTTCTTCTCCACACTCACAATTGCTATCCTCTGTGAAACCCCATAGTTAAGATAGGACTTCAGCCTACCGACACCAGTTCTTAAGCGGTTAAGGGACCTCCGAAGACCACAATCCTCGTTCTGACCTGCCGGAAGATACTCTTGCCGTTCCATCCAACCTTGTTGCTCCGATTTCCATCGAAGAAGTCTTGCCTTGTCTGGAGCGTGTGGGGAATGCTTTCGTGGTATTCACTGGTTGATCCCTCTCTTCGTGCACGTCTCGGAGTGGCCGCGCTGCCAAAGGTGGTTATGCATAAAACCCACTGATATCCGCAAAATTTTTCGCACTGCGGATATAGTTTGCTTGGCTGTGCGGATAGCGGATAAACTGCGGATAATGTTTGGAGTAAATTTGCGGATAGATTTTTGGATTACATTCTGAACTTATTGAATTACTTGGACCTGGATGTTATGACACATGTTTTCATGACTAATGTAAGATGATGATTTAAGCTAATATCATTCAAATTATATCATTAAGCATATTTAACACTCCGAACTGAAAAGGGTTGCAATTCTGGCTGCATAACATTCATTTAAAACATAGCACTTGACATAGGCCCTACATAGCCTACCTAACCTAAGCCCTAAGGGAACGACTCTCTCCTCAAATGTCTAAATGTGCTGCTTTAACACTTGATCTAATTAAAAATGTTAATGTAATGCCAAAATATTCGGATAACAAACGTACGGATGCGGATAACTGTCGTGCGGTTGCGGGGTGGATGTGGATAAAAGTTGTCAGATGCGGATAACAGTCGTGCGGGGTGGATGCGGATAACTGTCGTGCGGATGTGGGGCGGAAGCGGATAAAAGTTGTGCGGATGCAGATGACGGTTTGTTTATCCGCGCGAGGCTCTAGCAGGCTATTGACGGGTGGTGACAATAATGTGACTGGATAGATTGGCACAACATTATGCCATCTGTAACGAACCTAGTGACATGTTATGATAGATCGACTGTTTTCGTATCATAGAAACTTTGTTCTACATAAAACACTGCTGTCCAATTGAGAGCTGAACCCTCCTGATTAGCCTATTTTCATTTATGACAAAAATAGGCTTATGAGATCACCTTTAGTCCGTGTGGGTGTATGTGTGTGTTCGCGAGTGAGTGTGCGTCTGTGTGTGTCCCCTCCTAATTAAATCTATACGGCTGGAGCAATTTTAATGACACTCAGTAAAGAGATAGTACTATTTTCTCCAACCCCAACTGTACCCTTCGAATTTTAATACATCTCACCAATTTAACATGGCGGCCGTACGAAATATTTCACCGGTATTCTATAATTCCGAAAGTACTACAGTACTGATATCACCCTGAAATTTTGTACGGTGATAAAGGGACCTACTAGACGTTCACCTATGTAAATTTCAAAAACCTGTTAATTAGTCTACAAATCGAACATGGCGGCAAAGCGAAGTTGAAACATTTAAATAGAACTTTCTGGCAATTTAATCACCCGAACGCTGTGAAACATGGTACAGCCAATATTTTTACACATTTTAATGCACTGACATTTTATTTAGTTCAATTTTTTACATAATCTCAAAATGGTGGCTGTGAGAAATTTTAATATCTCGTTTTTATTATTTACTAGCAGAAGTACCCGCTCTTCGAACGGTCTTCGGTATTAATAACCAGACGTTATCAAATGAGCTACTGATGCAATGGTTAGGGTTCCTTCATAAGTTTATCACAACGAAGTTTGTTTTCTGGGTATATCGCAGACACTGTTAATTTAAGGGCTATAAAATGTGGTTTTCGGAGACGCTTTATAGACTCCCTAATTTTGTGTCACACACTGAGAGGCGCAACATATGCTTTGGTCGTCCTTCTAGGATCATTTTTATTTTTCGCCTATTTTAGCATGTATTTTGAAAAGTTGTTCCTTATACCCACCCTTCTATGAGAAGTACGTTGAAGAGTTTTCTAAATGATTGGTGTATTGAATCATGGTTACCATACCTAATTTTACGATGCTCCAAGCACCCAAGCATGAATTGTAGGCGTACATAAACATAAAGATATATCAACCACACATTATCAAACAAAATCATCTTTACGATGAACCCATTTGTCGACAAAAATATGATTAGTTAAAATGTGCTCTCAAACTAAATTCACCTAACGTGTACTTCCTGGCGTGAATATAATATTGAAAACCTCGTAGACAAACGGCAATATATGTCAAATTAAAACTGACCCTCACTGTTGTGGAAAGTCCCCATCCCCAGGAAGTCCCCTTTAATAAATTATAAAGGCTTGTGGTGCATGAAAATTCGGGATTTTTAGCCTCCAATGGCCCAAATTCCAAAAAGCTACAAAAACACTGTTCCAATCCAGGAATTTTTGAAAATAATATTGCTGTTTGGAGATATAATAGACCTTCTGTACAACATATCGCATATCGCACGTGTAAGTCTCGTGTAAAAATTCTAAGGTACCCCTTGACCCCCTTAATCGCATTGTTGAATTTGACAGTCTATGTTTGATTCCACGATAACCTTATAGCCATTTGCAAACTTTTACAGAAATTTAATAAATTGAGTGGCATTGCTTCTTACAGAAATAGATGGAAAGTTGGATGTCACCTCTTGTGATAGGTCTACTGTTGTCATGGTTACCGGCTTGCATTACAGTACTTCATTAGTTTCTACATTTCTTCTTTTGGATGGGCCAGCTAAAGATCACGACGTTCAACTTTTCAGCTTGGCGAGGGACTTGATGTTTCCTCAATATTCGCGCATTCTCTGGCTATGTTTCTCCTTTCTCTCTTTTGTCCAGATAATGCCGGTTTTCTTACAGGGTGGTCTGTCCTCAAAAGTCTTCTGTTTAAGTATCTTTCTGAGATGTGATCGGCTTCTAATATCACTTTTTATTATCTTCAGTTCTTGGATATCCTTGTTAACTACTGTTAGCGACGGTGTCACGCTCTTTCTCTTCCCCCAGTAGTTGAGAAGCCGGTTTGTTAGTCTTGTTGGGTTCATCCATAAGACATGTCCGCAGAAAGCCAGACGTCTCTTCTTGGCCTCATCTGTGATTTTCTCAGTATATCTATATAGCTCCTGATTTGGTCTTCTTCTGTACTCGTCATCAATTTATTAGTTTATTAAATGAAATTAGTTTTCTGAGAATATGTCAGAAACGTGGTTTTAGAGCCTTAAGACGTAGTAGCCTCCGAGCCACCGAGGGGCTGAAAATGAGCGTTGTATTGTCCTTGTACGCCATAATATAATAATAATAATCATAATAATAATTTAATAATATAGGGATAGGGATATAATAGACCTTCAGTACTACACCCGCATGTGTAAATGGCGTGAAGAAATTCACGAGTACCCCTCGACCCTCTTAAGCGCATTATATACGTATTGATGAATTTTACAGCTTAAGTTGGTTCCGTGATAACCTTATAGCCGTTTGCGAACGTTCCCTGTATTGTAGTAAATGGAATGGCATTGCGTCTTACAGAAATAGATGGACTTCTGAGATTGCGTTGCCATGGTTACCGGCTTGCATTCTTTCAATAGCTTAATAAATTAAATTAGTTTTCTGGGAATATCTCAAAAACTGTTGATTTTAGGACCTTAAAATGTGGTTTTTGGGGCCCGTAGGACCTCCGAGGTTTGTTTCTCACATTGAGACGCTGAAAATGAGCTTTGTCTCGTCTTTCTGCGCCCATTTCAGCATGCATTTTAAGGGGGTATGCCCTCTTTTATGTGAGGTAAGGAGAAGAGTTACATCAATGATTACTTTCGTGCCTCTGATGGACATCTGTACCAAATCTTACGTTGATCCACTCAGCCGTTCTCGAGTGATACGCGTGTAAAATTGTACACAGACAACCAAACAGACAGACAGACAGACAGTCAGACAGACAAAAATTTTGTTTTAGCGCGCAACCGTCATAAACCAGTCTTAAACGCGTTAATAACTCAAATTTCCGTGGAAATTCAGAAAAAACAGACAAACTTTCATTTTTATATACGGTATATATAGATTGTGTCCCAATTATGCGATTGAAGTTAGAATAATAAACCCACGCAATGATCTTCATCTATTAGTACATAACTCTATGGCATACATATATAAAAATCCAACATGGCGACCATCCGTGGGTCAAATTTATTACAGCAATCAAACTGAAATTTTGTATGTTGATAGAGGCAATTATCATAAGTAGGATATATGAAAATAGTCTGTATAGTTCTTCACGGAACTGCTCGCATTTTGTTTTGTTTTTGGTTTTCTGTTACTGACATTCTCTTCTGAGAATGCTGTGACCTGTACCACATCTATGAATTGAAGCAGTTTCTCAGAAGCGGTACGGTACTCTGCGTGCATGGTTGACACAAGGTCGTCTGCTCTGATCACCGTCATTATGCCCTGCTCCTATTCTTATCTTAATTACAGCACCTGCTTGCGCTAGTTATTCTCTCCGTTTATCCGACCCTTCTCGTTAGCTACATGAAACAAGATGCCTGTCTTGTGAGCCAATACCTGTACAACTCACAAAGACTAGCCACTAGCGGTAACTCTTAGCTTACACTTACTACGTTTACATGGCGAACTCAAATCTATTTCAATGCGATCCTGTTTTCAGTACGATGCCCGTTTACATGAGCAGTTTCAGTTCGTATGGTGGCCGGCCTGCAGTTATGTTGGCTAATCCGTATTAAATAAAAAAAACATAAAAATACGCGTAATTGGTTAAATTGCGAGAAATGTCTATTTAAATGTTTCAACTTCGCTTGGCCGACACATTCGTTTTGTAGTTAACAGGTTTTTGAAAGTTACATTGGTGAACGTCATGCGCAAACCTACTTCACAGATTCCGTGGATGAGGTTTATAATAACATTAATCGCAGTACAAAATTTCAGGGTGATATGAGTAATAGTTTCGGAGACATAGAATGCCGGTGAAATATTTCGCACAGCCTCCATGTTGGATTGGTGAGACGGTCGGGGTTGGCCGAAATAGTACTATGACTTGACCCAGTTACATTGAAATCGCTCCAGCCGTTTAAGGGACGCACACATCCGAAGTCGTCGTATTTTTAAGAGCGTTAAAAATAACTCAGTATGCCTTCCTTCGGAGGGGAAGTAAAGCCGGCGGTCCCATGTCATAGATTTATGGCATGTTAAAGAATCTTCCACTAATTACACCTGTGTGAAGCTAAATTATAGTTTAACTTTTAACAACGCTCTTAGGTTCCAACATTCGTCGCCAAGAGCCGACTGCGGTGGCGTCTAGTAATCAAGTTCTGAACTAGTAGTCGTTGACGGTGGCGTTTGACGGCAAAAGTAGGAACTACTTGAAAAATATCAATGTATGCAGATAACACACACTAATACAGCCATCACAATTAACACCGGTTATCAGACAGATTCTACACACACCCAAAGTACACGGGGTTACATGACCACGTTGTCGCAGCCCTTAAACTGAGGAACCAACCAACACACACATACACACACAACACACACACGGACAAAAGGTTATCTCATATGCCTATTTTATCATAAAAGAAAATAGGCTAATAATCACAAGATTTATAGAGCTATGCAGGACTCACGTTTTTGAAAGAAACGGGAATTACATATATACTCCGTCCAAGCAATCTGCGCAGTGCCAGTGTGAAACCACGTAGTCTGCGCACATGAGTGACTCGGCTGACTGACAAATCAGGTGCGATGCCACTGAATAAATACCTCAGGAGGGTGACGCAACCTTGGCTTCAACCAACTCTCTCAATGACTGAGCTGCCAAGCTCCATCCATAGCATTCTCTTTTTACTTCCTCCGTGTGACGCCATGCGCAAACCTACTTCACAGATTCCGTGGTTGAGGTATAATACTTACAAAATTAATCGGAATTTCTGTAATATTTGCACAGCAACATTTAACCCTGCATGAGTAGGCCTAGTGACAATAACAGCATGACGTAGCAACAGTTCACTATTTATGTACAGGGTCATTATCTATGTGTGCGGGAGTAAACACGGCAAGCTAGGTCGGCTGTGATTGGCGCGGATCGCGGCCACGCGTATCCGATTTAGCCGGTGGTGGCGCGCACTTTCACACACTTTTACCAAACATGTTCAATAATGTGTACTTACAATGCTGATAGACAATGCTGAAAATGTCCTCTCTCTATTGTAACACACTCACGACATCTTTCTGATGGAAGAATGTCTGTCAACTCATTTATTTTTTACGGAGCCTGTTTCCTTGAATCGTTCAGCGAGCCTCCTAATTGTACTGGCATTAGCCACAGGTCTTCCTGGAAACTTGATTCGAAATTTTCGTCTCGTTTCAGAACAAGATTTTCTGCTTTTCATATAGGAATTATGGATATACACACGTTCACGCAATGTGAATTGGTGTCTAGGCATGACCAACAATCACAGTAATCACAATACTCACTAAACATGCAACACTAACGTCTAAGCTTTGCAGATACATGTCCATATGAATAACAAAACACGTGTGAACTAACGATATGAGTCAGCGGAGCGCGCTCACCACCGGCTGAACCGCGTATGCGAGCCCGCGATCTGCGCCAGTCACAGCCGGCTTAGTTTGCCGTGTTAATCGGGGTGCACATATATAATGGCTAGGGCTCAGATTTTTAGGTAAATACATATTTTCTTATGTAAATACATTATTTAACTTTTTTTCTTTAAATACATAAATTCCTGCTTTTCACTTATTAGCACATAAGAAGACATAATATATGGATTTCTTAAAATCAATATGCTAGATCTTTCAGTTTATTGCATTTTTTCTGTGTTACTTCAACGGGGAAGAACCTGTGAGGTATCTAATCTTCACGCAGAGCGATGTCAGCTTGCAACTGTGTTATTCTTAACTTGTCGCCCCGTGCCACTCACTGTGGAAAACGGGGATTTCCTTGTCCATAGCCATATTGCACCACGTGCTAGACCTTCGAACGCCCCCCCCCCCCCTAGCTACCTGGAACCAGTGTCACTCACATGCAGTTTATTTCTGGCACTGTGAAGTGTAAGGCAATTCTACGATGCCCCCATCAGGGCGTTCTGTTCTGCCAACCATGTGGGAAAGCAATCATGGCTGAACAGCGATCTCAAGTTACACAACACCTCAAGGGCAAGAAACATATTGCCGCAGTTTCGCGCCTTTTGAATAAGCGTTTCGCCATAACCGTCGGATTTTTGTGATGGACTACCTGAAATGTAACTCGTTGCGTATTGTAATGCTTCAGCAGTCGGAGAGATATAGAATAAATTGCATTCGTGAGTACTGCATATTGTTTATATTCACATTAATAAACTAAATTATAATTAAATATTTTTACTTTTTGTCACATATTTCAGGTATTTTTAATACATAAAAAATAAATATCTCTCCGATTTTTAGCAACTAAACCGGGTTTGAACAGTAGTCTTACCAGAGGCCTTATACGCTTCAGAAAAGACAGCATTCAAGGGACGAACAAAAATCAAGGAATTAGAAAAACAAGAGAGAAACAAGTAGTTCCGTGAAGAACTATACAGCCTATTTTCATATATCCTGCTCATGTTAATTGTCTCAATCAACATACACAATTTCAGTATAATTGCTGTAACAGATTCGTAGATATTGAGAACCGTCTAAATATTTCATATGGTCGCCAAGATGGATTTTTATTTTTGTACTATTACATTAAGATTATTGTGTACGTGTGGTATTCAAACTTCAATCGCATGATTAGAACACAAGAAGTAAAAACTAGATTTTTAAAGTACGCACACCAGCCATCTTGTGATTATGCAAACAATTGAAATAAATTACATGCCAGTGGACCAACATTTGTATAAGCATTTAACGTGCAACGTTTCACGGCACTCGGATAGTTAATTCGCGAGAAACGTCCATTTAAATATTTATACTTCGCGTCGCCGCCATGTTGGATTTGTGCTCACCAGGTTACTGAAAGTCCTATAGGTGAACATATGTTCATAGTCTCTATGAACATTTAAAAAAATCAGTTTGGTTGCTGTAAAAGATTCATAGATATTGAGAACCGTCTAAATATTTCGGAAGTTCGCCATTTAGGATTGTTATATGTATAGGCCATAGAGTTAAGTACCATTCAAGGACAATTATTGCCTAGCTTCATTATTCAAACTTTCACTTCGATCGCATGATTACGACACAAGAATAAAAACTTAATTTTAAAATTTCGCACAGCCACCATCTTGAGGCTATGTAAACAATTGAATTAAATTAGATGGCAGTGCATTACAATCTGCAAAATCATTTACTGTACCACATTTCATTGCGCTCAGAGAGTTAAACCACGAGAAAAGTCTATTAAAATATTTCAAATTCGCTTGGTCGCCATGTTCGTTTTGTACTTTACAGGTTTATGAAATATATATAGGTAAACTTGTATCAGTACCCTTTATCACCGTACAAAATTGCATGATGATATCTGTAATAGTTTCGGAGATATAGAATGTCAGTGAAATATTTCGCACAGCCGCCATTTTGAGGTTATGTAAACAATTGAACTAAATTAGACTCCAGTGCATTACAATGTGTATAAACATTTGCTGTACCAAGTTTCATTACGTTTGGATATTTAAATCGCGAGAAATGTCTATTTAAAAGTCTCAATTTCGCTTGACCGCCATGTTGGTTTTGTAGTCACCAGGTTTTTAAAAGTCTCATAGGTGAACTTCTAGTAGTGCCCTTTATCACCGTACACAATTTCAGGGAGATATCGGTAATACACACATCAAAAAAAGTTTTGCATCACCTCGGTTCCAAGAGTTCCGGAACCGTTAAATACAAAGGGAATAGAGATCAACACAAACAACATTTCAGCTCGTTTTATTGCTCATGAGACCCACACATTGCATGTTGTACCATCATACAGCTAGACTTTCAGCATTTGTGGTCCAGATTGCAGTACACACCACTACCTCTAATACCCAGTAGCACGTCCTCTTGCATTGATGCATGCCTGTATTCGCCGTGGCATACTATCCACAAGTTCATCAAGACACTGTTGGTCCAAATTGTCCCACTCCTCAACGACAATTCGGCGTAAATCTCTCAGAGTGGTTGGTGGGTCAAGACGTCCATAAACAGCCCTTTTCAACATATCCCAGGCATGTTCGATAGGGTTCATGTCTGGCGAACATGCTGGCCACTGTAGTCGAGCGATGTCGTTATCTTGAAGGAACGCATTCACAAGATGTGCACGATGAGGTCGAGAATTGTCGTCCATGAAGACAAATGCCTCTCCAATATTCTGCCGATATGGTTGCACTATGGGTCGGAGGATGTCATTCAGGTATCGTAAAGCCGTTTCGGAGCCTTCCATGACCACCAGTGGCGTACGTCGGCCCCACATAATGCCACCCCAAAACATCAGGGAACCACCACCTTGCTGCACTCGCTGGACAGTGTGTCTAAGACGTTCAGCCTGACCAGGGTGCCTCCAAACACGTCTCCGACGATTGTCTGGTTGAAGGCATATGCGACACTCATCGGTGAAGAGAACGTGATGCCAATTCCGTGGGGTCCATTCAGCATGTTGTTGGGCCCATCTGTACCGCGCTGCATGGTGTCGGGGTTGCAAAGCTGGACCTCGCCATGGACGTCGGGAGTGAAGTTGCGCATCATGCAGCCTATTGCGCACAGTTTGAGTTGAAACACGACGTCCTGTGGCTGAACGAAACGCATTATTCAACATGGTGGCATTGCTGTCAGGGTTCCTCCGAGCGGCAATCCGTAAGTAGCGGTCATCCACTACAGTAGTAGCCCTTGGGCGGCCTGAGCGAGGCCTGTCATCGACAGTTCCTGTATCTCTGTACCTCCTCCATGTCCGAACAACATCGCTTTGGTTCACTCTGAGACGCCTGGAAACTTCCCTTGTTGAGAGCCCTTCTTGACACAAAGTAACAATGCGGTCGCGATCGAACTGCGGTATTGACCTTCTAGGCATGGTAGAACTACAGACAACATGAGCAGCGTACCTTCGTCCTGGTGGAATGACTGGAACTGATCGGCTGTCGTACCCCCTCCGTCTAATAGGCCCTGCTCATGCATGGTTGTTTACATCTTTGAGCAGTTTTAGTGACATCTATGAACAGTCAAAGGGACTGTATCTTGGATACAATATACACAGTCAACGTCTATATGCCGGAGATCTGGGAACCGAGGTGATGCAAAACTTTTTTTGATGTGTGTAGTTTCGGAGATATTGAATGCTAGTGAAATAATTCGCACAGCCGCCATGTTGGATTGGTGAGACGTAACAAAATTTGAAGGGCACTGTCGAGGTCGCCGGGAATAGTGCTATGATCTTACCGAGTTTCATTGAAATCGCTCCAGTCGTTTAGATTTTATTAGGGGGACACACACACACCTCACACACACACGCACACACACACACACACACGGACAAAAGGTGATCTCATAAGCCTATTTTTTTTTTTTCAAAATTGAAAATAGGCTAAAAATCTGGGAAAGATCTACGGGCCAGTTCAGAAAGAGGGAATATGGATAAAGAGACCGACAATAGAACTGTACACACAGACGACAATAGAACTGTACACACAGACAGAGACCATTACAAACAACATAAGGAAAAGGAGGGAAAACTTTTATGGTCATATACATAGGATGACCGAAGACAGACTGACCAAGAAAATTTTTAATATAGTTACGAATAGTACACTAAAAACCAATTGGGTAAAGGAAACCGTGGAAGACCTCAAGAAACTAAACATCTCTACAGAAGACATGACAAACAGGAGCATATACAGAGAAAAACTTGGACATCAGAAGTTTGAGCAAGCTCCCAAAGAGAGACAACCGGGAAAGAAGTGGACGGAGGAGAGAAGGAGGAAGCATAGTTTGTATATGAGAGGTTTATGGGAAAAAAAGAAGAAAGGGCCAGAATAAAACATGAAAATTGAATGTGTAGTAACGCTTTCCTTAAGGGGTATTAACGAATAAATAATATAAGTAAATAAAACAAAGTGGCGTTTCAGCCATAACATTTTGGAAGAAGAAACCCCATTAGCAAGAGAACCTGCTTAGAGACTTATCTCAATATTTATGACTTCTTATTTCTGTAAATCACTGTATTCATTTATCAAGTTCATTAAAACTGAATATCGATCTGAACTAACTCATGATCATTGAAGTGAACTCGAACAGGCTGATTTCTAACAACTAACAGAAAAATATAACACTCGAAAAAGCACGTCTAAAACATGAAATCCTATTCATTGTTATGTAATTAAACAATAATGGGTAGATAGAATAATAAATGAAGAAGTATTAAGACGAGTGGGAGAGGAGAGATGTTTCTGGCGACTGCTAATGAAGAGAAGAGATAGGTTGGTAGGAGACATACTAAGACACCCAGGAATAGCAAACTTAGTTATGGAAGGAAGGGGTGAGGAAAAGAACTGTACGGGTAGACCAAGGGTAGATAATGTTAAACAGATTGCCTCGGATGTAAGGTGTGGTAGCTATGTAGAGATGAAACGATTACCTCAAGACAGGGAGACGTGAAGGGCTGCATCAAACCAGTCAAAAGACTGAAGTCTTAGACACAGAAAATATGTGTCATCATTTTGTAAACCATTAATTTCTTAACAATGTGGCTCGTTTCGAAGCTGCTTCATAAAATTTCGGCTCCCAAAGTTAAGGTTAGTGGCCACCCCTGCTATATACTGTTCTTATAATTTGCGGATGTAGCTGGAAGCACGTGCAAAACGGTCTCTTAATGAAAATTTTAAACAGGTAAAAAAGTGTTAAAAATGAATTATTTTGAACATGTATGGCGTTAGGCCCTTTGTGAACTTTTTTATTTTGGAAAAATAACTACAACATTTAAAAACAGGGCGTTACCCCGAGTCCTTGGACACCTCATTTGTTAAAATCCAACCATGGGTTTGCCAAAAAACAAAAAGTCTAAAATCATGGTTTTACCCCAAAATAGGTTTTCCCTCCTACTCAACACAGGCATCCTCGGCAAGAGGGCAATGCGACGAAAAAAAATTACATGTCAAACTTTGTCTAGCCTTAGAGGTTCGCTATATATCAGCAAAAATCACAAAAAACCTGTGTTTACCTCAAAATAGGTTTCCAATAATCCACCGATTAAAATAAATAACCTCACTATCAAAAAGAGCGGGAAGAATACCATTCAAACGACCCCTCACTCGACCCTTTACGACTATTCCTTCACCCCTTTCCAGCGTAGCCATTCGTATCCAAGCACGCACGCGACTATGAGTAGCTCTCCCCTTACCGGGCGGCTTCGGTGGCGTAGTCGGTAGCATGCTGAGCTTCTATGCTCAAGATAGCGGGTTCAAACCCGGCTGAAGCCGTCGGATTTTTTAAGAGCGTTAAAATCCCTCAGTATGGCTTCCTTCGGAGGGGAAGTAAAGCCGGCGGTCCCATGTCATAGATTTATGGCATGTTAAAGAACCTTCCACTAATTGCACCTGTGTGAAGCTAAATTGGATAGGTTAAGAATGTAAACAACGCTCTTAGATTTCTACGTTCATTGCCAAGAGCCGACTGCGGTGGCGTCTAGTAGCTAAGTTATGAACTTGGCCTAGTAGTCGTTGACGGTGGCGCTTGGCGGCAAAAGTAGGAACTATTTGAAAAATTCTAAGTTGCAGTACTTAAATTAAAAAACAGATAACACACACTAATACAGTCATCACAATTAACACCGGTTATCAGATAGATTCTACACACACCCAAAGTACACGGGGCTACATGACCGCGTTGTCGCAGCCCCTAAACTTAAGAACCAACCAACCATCTCTCCTTACCACACTACTAATGTGACATTAATATATTGCCCGGCGGATAACGCTATTCTTAGTTATAATAAACTATAATAGACTAGTTATTATGAAAATGATGGGAAATTGCTTTAAAATTTTATTCTGTGAACTTTTTGTGTGGTACTTCACAGTTTCTCATCCTATACCACGCTGAAGATGGTCACAATGTGACCGAAACCGGTACAGTTTCAATGTACTAAATATTGACTTTAGGTAAAAATAAATAGTGTATTATAATTAACACGTCAATAAGGTATCGGGCTATTATGGGCATTTTCATATCATTCTATTCTTAGTGTAAATTATCTTTATATATAAAAATGAATTGCTGTTCGTTAGTCTCGCTAAAAATCGAGAACGGCTGGACCGATTTGGCAAATTATGGTCTTGAATTATTTGTGGAATTCCAGAGAAGGTTTAAAAGGTGAATAAATATGAAAGTTGTAGCGCACGAGTAGATTCAACAAATGAGTGACGGCACGCGAATCGCTTAAACAAAGTCCCGTATGCGTTCATAAACCATTCATCCGGATGCTATGAAACTTTCGTTGTATTGTTGTGCACACTCCAGGAAAGGTTTCCGACTTAGTAAATCCTTTTTACAATAGGTAGCGCACGAGTAGAGTCAACAAATGAGCGACGACGGCCGAAGCGTTTCAACAATGTCCTATATGCGTTCACATACCATTCGTCCGATAGCGATGAAACTTGGGTGAGAGGTTGTGTACACTACAGGCAAGGTTTCTGGCTTAGTAAATCCATGTTATAATAGGTAGCACATGAGTAAATTCAACAAATGAGCGACGACGAGCGAAGCGTTTCAACCAAGTCCCGTATGCCTTCATATACTATTCGTCTGATAGAGATGAAACTTGGGTGAGATATTGTGTACACGTCAGGGAAGGTTTCTGGTTTAGTAAATCGACTTAACAATAGGTAGCGCACGATTAGATTCAACAAATCAGCGACGACGGGCGAGGCGTTTCAACCAAGTCCTGCATGCGTCCACATACCATTCGTCCGATAGCGATGAAACTTGGGTGAGAGGTTGTGTACACTACGGGCAAGGTTTCTCTCTTAGTAAATCCATATTATAATAGGTAGCGCACGAGTAGATTCAACAAATGAGCGACGACGAGCGAAGCGTTTTAACAAAGTCCCGTATGCGTTCATATACTATTCGTCTGATAGTGATGGAAGTTGGTTGAGATGTTGTGTACACTTCAGGGAAGGTGTCTGGCTTAGTAAATTCACTTAACAATAGGTAGCGCACGAGTAGATTCAACAAATGAGCAACGACGGACGCAGCGTTTTTCCACAAAGTCCTGTATGTGTTCACATACCATTCGTCCGATAGCGACTAAACTTGGGTGAGAGGTTGTGTACACTACAGGCAAGGTTTCTGTCTTAGTAAATCCATGTCATGATAGGTAGCGCACGAGTGGATTCAACAAATGAGCGACGATGCGCGAAGCGTTTCAACATAGTCCCGTATACGTTCATATACCATTCGTCTGATAGCGACTAAACTTGGGTGAGTTGTTGTGTACACTCCAGGGAAAGTTTCAGGCTTAGTTAATCCATTTTACAATAGGTAGCGCTCAAGTAGATTCAACATATGAGCGAAGGCACACGAAGCGTTTCAACAAAGTCCTGTATGCGTTCATATACCATTTGTCCGAAAGCGATGAAACTTGGGTGAGATGTTGTGTACACTTCAGGGAAGGTTTCTGGCTTAGTACATCTAATTTACAATAGGTATCGCACAAGTAGATTCAACAAATGAGTAACGGCGTGCGTATCGTTTAAAAAGAATCCGTATGCGTTCATATACCATTCATGCGATTGCAATGAAATTTGGAGAAATGTTGTTTCCACTCCCGCAAAGATTTCTGATTTAGTAAATCCATTTTACAATTATTGGTAGCGCACGAATAAATTCAATTAATGGGCGACAGCTCGTGAATCGTTTCAACCAAGTCCCGTATGTGTTCATATAACATTCATCCGATTATCATAAAACTTTGGGGAGTTGAGCACAGTCCTGCGAAGGTGTATGAATTAGTAAATCCGTTTTTCAATGGGTGGCGCACAAGTAGATTTAACAAATGAGTGTCGTTGCGCGAATCGTTTTAGCAAAAACCGGTATGCGTTCATATGCCATTCATCCGAATGCGATGAAACTTTCATGAGCTGTTGTATACACGCCAGGGAAGGTTTTCACTTAGTAAATCCATTTTACAATAGGTAGCGTACGAGTATATTCAACAAATGGGTGACGGCGCTCGAATCGTTTCAACAAAGTCCCGTATGCGTTCATATACCATTCATTTCATTGCGATGAAAATTTGGTGAGTTGTTGAGCACACTCCCATGATATTTTGAGATAGTAAATCAATTTTACAATAGTTTGGAGGTGGTTAACGGAAAAAGAAAAACAATATTGGGAATCCAAAAGCACTTCACATACAAAGTTACAATGCCAACACTTTCTTTGATTGGCATTGTAACGCATGCCGGGTACAGCTAGTCGGCAATAAAAAACTCATCTTCCAACATTTGAAGCCATGACTGTCACTAAATTTACGCTCTGCAAATGGCGATGCCAACACCGATTGCCGGTCATTTTATTGACGGAGTGCTTGTTCCTAAGGTACTTAATAGAGATTGAATGTGAAGGCCTTGGAGTTAAATACGCGTGAAAGAGGTTCTGGTTTTATTGGTTCCTATTCACTGCGCTTATAATACGTCAGTAAGACGACGCCTTGCTTTATCGTATACCGTAATTAAGATGTCAGCAAAATACAGGTAAACCAAAGATAAAGAAAAGTACCGTACACAACTGCTACAACATTTATTGACCTGATAAACTGATTTATTTCTTGTGCCATAGATTCCTTCAGGTAATACAAGAATGTGGGGAGTACATTCTACTGTCTTGTTTTGTTGTGGAAATATCATAGAATCACGGTGTGTATACCAAACGTCTGGCCAAGCCCTGAGGAAAATCTCCTCTCTCTGTCTCTTCTTGTGTTTCCAACATGGAAACTCTAGTCTAGATTGTCATCCCTCAACCTACTGTATACATGAATATCTATGACTTAAGTCATAATTGTGGGGTTTGAAGCCATTTTTTCAGTGTTGCCTTAGTAAACAAAAGTTTAGTGCTTTTCAGTTCGTCAACACGGCTGTACCCAAAAGAGCTGGGTTATGTCCTAATCCTGAAATAAATTTCATGAGATTAATAAATACTCTAGGATGACCAGTTTCGATCGTCAAGCGATCATCATCAGATCCATTACACTTAGGCTATAAAATCTATGTTTGATAATACAGGTGAAAATATTTACAATATGTACAATTATTTAGTTGCAGTATTGGTACTGCAACTGTCGGTGTATGCTAAATGCAGTAGGATATGATGTTAGGTGAAATGCTAAATGGTGATAGATATCCGGAGTTTGTAATTTGGAGTGATTATATGGTTGTAAAAATCAACTATGTTTAAACTGGAATATTACAGGCTACTACTTATCTGGTTGTCTTCCTTGCTGGAGCTACGCGCAGTTTTCGTGTTCACTGTTACTCCAGGTGTGGTCGACTGAGATGGGCTGATATCTCAACGACACTGGTTTTTCCCTGTTCCCCCCCCCCCCCTGTTCATATGTGCTGTGCGGAGTCAGTGCGATAAGTTTATGTGGGGTGTTGCCAACCTAGAAAAGATGTATGTTATTGAATGAGGTGGGTCTACAACTATCAAGGACCGTGGAACATTCCTCGCCACGCGTGGACCATAAGCCATTCAAACTAAGCGCTGCCCGGTCTTATGAGGACGTCCCGGCACCTTTAATACTGCCGCGAATACGGGCCTTGGTTTATTGCATAACCTTAATTATGATAATTTTATTAGTGCTATTGACTGAAGAAGGCTCAGAATGAGCCGAAACATGTATCAAAGTTTATAAGGACATCGTGTGATAAAAAAAAAGTGTATTGTAAAGTGGATGATATCTTTGTAATATATCTACTGTATACATTTAAAATAATTTGTCTGCATCTTTTCTCAACTTCTCTTCACTTTTATTACCTTTGAAGTATTTTATTGGTGATTCAAGCAGTTTGAACACGCTGTCTACTTGACTTTGTGCAATCGTAACAGTGTTGCCAACCTTTGAGCCTGATTCACCATAAAATCGATTTACTCGGTTGCTCTTTTGCCACTCAAACAAGGATTATATACAACAAAATGTAATATAATATCAAATGCGTGCTGAATTACGCAGCCTATCGTAAAAAAATACCACTAAAACGACATTGACAACCACAACTCATCACATGAAAAGCCAAGTTGGTAAAGCTCATAATTAACGAGACAATGAAAAATTCATTCATAGATGTTTACACGGGAAATACTGAAAAGTAATCTATTGCCTGCTTATGGAAACATAGCAGCATGCACTGGAAAATGTTGTACACCAAAAACAAGCAGACAAAGTGGGAACTATTTCCTGACGCGTTAGCCCCTTCACAGACCAAAACAGTAAAGGCACCGCTTAGGTCTTGAGGTGACTAGAGGTGTAGCTAAACCTCGGAAGTTCCCAACATTTTGAGTGTCACGGCTTCCTGGAAATACAGTGAGACTTGGATAGTTCCGTGAAGAACTAAACAGCCTACAGTGCTTGCAAAAATTTTAGGGACAGGTCTAAATTCCGTTTAATTCACATTTGTCCCTGAAGTAAGTTAGCTGCATTTCAGTCATTGTTTTACATGATGTTATTAGACATCTATATGAGAGGTTTTCATTTAAAATTTTGCTGCTCTAGCTCTAATACGTTTGGAGATGTAATGTTTTACCTTCTTAAACAGGGCTAAAAAACTGTCTTTCCTACTAAAATATTTTTTTCTCAAACTGCTAGTCCAACAGCTATGAAATTGTTACTGCAGTTTTACTACAACATAAGTTTATCAATCATAAAAATAAAATCTGGGGGGAAAATGACTACTCAATTGGTCGCCTCTCAATCAAACTTTCTTCCCCGGTAATTTTGGCGGCAAAATTGGTCAATTTCGTTCCGCGATAACTTCCGATTGGCAACACTTCGAGCTATTCTGACTGCGCAGTTGTTTTCTCCATATCTTTTTTGTGACGGATCCGCTGTCGGCGCTCGGATGGTTAAATCGCAACAAAAGCCTATTTAAATATTTCAACTTCGCTTGGCCGTCATGTTCGTTTTGTGTTTGAATCCTTTTACAAATGAGGTGGACAAGCTCTTTCCACAGATACTAAATGAAATGCTATTTGGCTCAAAGGAGAGGCTAATGTATACAATCGCTTATTAATAATCACAGCCCCAGCATCGCACATAAAGTGATTATATTAGAAAAAGGAGAATAGAAGAACAAAATACACATTGTCATCAACCACAGCCTTCTCAATGCCTCTATACGGTGCTGTCCTCTTGGGGGTTACGTGGGTAATTGTTCCAAGCATTCCGCTTTGTGAATCCATGGCCTCCTAAAGTATTGCAATTTTGTAATAGTTCAACTTCTAGTCACTACCCCGCTCCGATTACCATAAGCACTGCCAGTTGGATCGCCTCCCTCCTGGTTGCTTTACACTGCCTGCTCATTCAACTCTCAAGAGGCGCACAAGATATATGAAAATGAAAATCCACAGCCTGCTTCCAGTCTCCGACCGGGTCAGGAATGGAATGAATGAAGCCCCTAGCTAGCGGCGAGGATATGAACTGTGCCGGCTGCCGAGGCCTGACGCACTCCTCTGGGGCAATGATTAAATGAATGACATATGAAATGAAATTATAGTGGAGAGTGTTGCTGGAATGAAATTTTGACAGGGAAAACCGGAGTACCCGGAGAAAAACCTGTCTGCCTCCGTTTTGTCCAGCACAGATCTCACATGGAGTGACCGGGATTTGAACCACGGACCCAGCAGTGAGAGGCCGGCGTGCTGCCGCCTAAGCCACGGAGGCTCTACCGGTATTAATTCACTGCTAGGTCGCAGCACCAACCTACTGTGATCGCGGCGGATTCTTAAACGGGAAGATACCTGAAAGGAAGGTTCTTAAGTTTGCAGGCTTAATATCGAGATTAACGGACGTGAATGCATTACAAAAAGTTAGCAGTTTTGCTATTCTATGATCATAAAGTATATAATATTGATTTAGAGTTTAGACACATACTTACTGACTAATTATCAATATAAAAGAAAACAAAAAATACATGGTGGTGGAGGTGATTGTTTTAGGGGTGAGGACGAAGTATACCCATACATTTCGGAGACTGTAATGAATAACGAAATATACCCGTACGCTTTTATATGGTGATAGATCTTACCAGAACGCAATCGACGATTTAATATGTAAGGTTATATACACATAAACGTATGAATCCTGCAGTTCTAGCTATAAGATATTACATTACCTCAAGATTTTTGTATTTCTTTTCCAAAAGATGCAACGCACGCACTCCTATATAGTGTTTGGTGATCCATACCTATTATATTCTGCCTTCTTTTTGTCTTTATGATCCTTTTTTGATAGTTCTTTTCAGTAGGTATATTTGAATGACTGGTGAGAGAATTCTCATCTTACACGTGGTGCACCCTGCTGTAAACTGACGAGGTCTGGCGTCCGAATAACTCCCGGGATAAGGAGTTCTTTACCATGCCAATGACCTTCTTTGAGGGCAGATGAGCAAATTGAGAAAAAGGGCATCCTTGGGATGAGAAATCTTCCCGAAAGGCGGATGATCCAGCAGATGGACAACGGCATAGGACCAGGACCAATTGCTATGGGTAAGGGTAGGTGAGACTCTATGAGTCGTGGTGAAGGCAACTCGCCTAGAAGGTCACTTTGATAACAAAAACCGGGTGGCTCAACACCTTAGATGGCAGCCCCATCACTGAGCTCGAGCTCGGAAGTCTGATAACCTACCAGTCTTAAATTACGAGTTGAAAGAAAAAGGTCAAGGAAAGTATCGGACTGATCAAATGGTTGACGGCAATGGAATGATGCAATGTTGTATATTTGATGAGTGTCTTTGCTTTCTGTCATGGGCCTAAATGGCCTGCTAGGTACAATAAATGATGATTACGATACATTTCGGAGAAAGTAGGCTATATGTTCTTTGCTGAACATCTTGTTCAAAATGTATTTTAGTTTAATTTTTCCAGATGGAAATGTTCGTAAAAGCGGTGACAGCATTTTGGAATTTTCAACAGATTCATGAAATTTCAAAAATGTATTTATTTTCAAAAAGTGATGAGGGAGTCTTGGAGAACATCTTTGAAAAATATGCCATTATTTCCTATTAATAGTTTCTGATAAAACGATGAATAAATAGTTCGAAATTAGCTTGGGTAATATAGGACATTCCGGAGTTCATTAACCGAATCGAAAAAATAAATCCTGTTGTTATTTCAATTGACGGTGTATACTTCTCGAACAGAAACATAAAATTCGTTGGTATATTGGCTTTCACGGCCAGTGAATTAAAACTCAGCAATTTTTCTAGGTTTGTGCCGTGTCTTGTGTGGGGTTTCGCCTAGGACACCAAGCTGGCTCATCAGCGGGGTCATGGTGTCCCCGTTCGGACCCCCACAGGACTAGTGAACTGCGCGCTACCTCCCTTTTTATGAAGCGTACCTGCATCTCTTTACTGCGAGAACTAAAAGCACAAGCAACCATAACCTCCCTATGAAGGCTTCCTGAAAGATGGTATAGCCTATTAGCTTTCACGGCCAGTGAATTAATACTCAGCAATTTTCCTGGGGTTGTGCCGTGTCTTGTGTGGGGTTTCGCCTAGGACACCAAGCTGGCTCATCAGCAGGCTCTTGGAGTCCCCACCCGGACTCCCCCAGGAGTAGTGAACTGCGCGCTTCCTCCCTTTTTATGGAGCGTACCTGCGCCTCTTTACTGCGAAAACTAAAAGCTCAAGCAGCCATAACCTCCCTATGAAGGCTTCCAAAAAGATGGTATATTGGCTGTCACGGCCAGTGAATTAAAACTCAGCAATCTTTCTGGGTTTGTGCCGTGTCTTGTGTGGGGTTTCGCCTAGGACACCAAGCTGGCTCATCAGCGGGTTCTTGGTGTCCCCACCCGGACTCCCTCAGGACTAGTGAACTGCGCGCTTCCTCCCTTTCAATGAAGCGTACCTGCGCCTCTTTACTGCGAGAACTAAAAGCACAATCAACCACAACCTCCCTATGAAGGCTTCCAAAAAGATGGTATATTGGCGTTTACGGCCAGTGAATTAAAACTCAGCAATCTTTCTGGGTTTGTGCCGTGTCTTGTGTGGGGTTTCGCCTAGGACACTAAGCTGGCTCATCAGCGGGCTCTTGGTGTCCCCGCCCGGACACGATTATTTTACAGTTTCAAAACCTCCAATTTAAGATGGATTTATAGATTTATAGACCTTCCCAGTCTGTTTTTTCTCCTGAGAGGCAGAGTGAAGATCTTGCTAGTAGATGCCCGTGGGCGACCTGCCCGTCGGGATGAGAGATGGAATGAATGTAGATGATGATGATAATTGTTGTTTTAAGGAGCCTAACATCGAGGTTATCGGCCCCAAATGGTCTGGGTGATATCGAAAATGACAATGAAATGGAAACCAGATCGAAAATTAAGTGGGACTGAAAATACTTTCAAAATGTAACTCAGATTGAAACGAGTCACAAAGGAGAGTGGTAATACTTACACAGGGAATTCAGAAGGAAAATACTCACAGAAGGAATAGATTGAAAAAACACCCACAAAATGTAGTTTAGGTTCAAAATACTTACAAAATGCAAATGAGATTGAAAATACGTACAAAATGCTTACAAAATGCCATTGAAATTGAAAATGCTTTCAAAATGTATGGTAGATTCAAATATTCAAAAACTGCAATTTAAATTCAAATTGCTTACAAAATGGATGGTAGATTCAAACTACTCATTTGGATGGACAATACTTACAAAATGTAATTTAGATTCAAAATACCCACAAAATGCAATTGAAAATCAAAATACCTACAAAATGACCTCCATACAAAATGCAATTTGGATTGAAAATACTTGCAAAAAGCGGTTCAGGTTGAAAATACTTGCAAAATGCAATTGAAATTCAAAATACTCACAAAAGTCCCAGCCCCTATATTGAAAGACTTACTAAAAAGCAATTTAGATTGTCAATCCTTACAAAATGCAATTGAGGTTAAAAATACTCGCAAAATGCAATTTAGATTGAAAAGACTTGCAAAATGCAATGTAGATTGAAAATACTTACAAAATGGAGTGAAGATGCAAAAGAAATCGCTAAAGGGAATTTAGATACACGGGGAGCCAATGAACAAAAACAGTGCAGGAATCTTAAAGAGAAAAGGAAATATAATGAAAAGAAAACAAGAAGTCTGACCCCTCGAAGGAGGAATCAGGAAAGATGAGACAAGGACCAATTAAGGCGGGAAAGTGAAAGACTTCGTAGGCCTCGGACACGCTAATACCGTCGGGGTCGGAAAAGAACAAGAGTTGACCAAGGGAGGTCGACAGGAAAGAAGACGGAGAGGAGCCCCGGCACAAGTAAGTGTAAGCAATGCCGGGCTCGGCTGGGGTCCCGTGGTCGCCAACCATATGCATCTTCATCCCCCCCGATGAAGATGAATGAATCTGGACAAAGATGTGGAAGGAAGCGGCCGTGGCCTGCCAGAAGGTACCGTCCCAGCATTTGTCTGGTGTTGAGAATGGGGGAAACCACGGAAAACCATTTCAAGGACGGCCGACGGTGGGGCTCAAACCCACGCGTCTTCCACATCAGCAGAGAGCTAGCCCCATGACCTAATGCTGCGCTTTAGCCAGCGTAGCCACTGCTGTCGGTTTTCCAGTGTGTTATAAAGAGGCTGTAGAAGCGCTCGACGTGGCCATATGTCGCTATTACTTACGATGATGCATGTTTGTTTGCTTTAACTTTTTTGTCCTCATCTCGCTTCTTACAAGGGCAACAACGTGTTTATAAATTTATACAGAACGATAATGGAGGCTAATGTAAATGTGCTTAAAGAGGAGAAGAAAGTGCACTATCATCATCATCATCATCATCATCATCACCGTGGAGATTATTTGTTGAGTTCTCCTTGATTGGTTTAACTCCTTTCCCTTTTCTTTTTTCCTCCGGTCTATGTGCGTCACTGGTTACCATGGCAACCCAGCAAGTCACGTGACATGCCACAGTGTTACGATGTCCTTTCAGTGGCACTGCTAGGCGTTGTTGTTAAAATCATTTAGAGGCTTTGCGACATCGTGATCATGTTGCCCCAAGTACTAGGGTGTGTAAGTGAAGAATCGAATAACCTGTACTAGTGAATGTGTATTTGTAGATACATTAGGCCTACACACAAACATTTTCATATGAGACTGTTTTACCTTTCAGCGTTCAGTCTGCAAGCCTCTGTTTGCGAACAACTCACCTCCATGATGCCCGGCTCCGTGGCTAAATTGTTAGTGCGCTAGGCTTAGGTACGAAGTGCTCCGGGTTCGATTCCTGGCCGAGCCATCAGGGATTTTATTCTCCTGGGTTTAATTCCCGTGGCTCGGGGACCGTGTGTATGTGACGTCTCTATCATCACTTCATCCTCATTACGACGCGCAAATCGCCCACGGGCGTTAACTAGAAAGACCTGCACTCGGTCTCTCCGGAGGCCACACGATCATTACATTACCTCCATGATACGCTATTAACAGTTACCACTGCGGTCTACTCTGCTTCTAGGTCTACACAATTCACATTGAAATAGTTCAACACTGAATCTAACATAATAATACAAATTATAATAATATTAATATTGGTAGAGCCTCCGTGGCTTAGGCGGCAGCACGCCGGCCTCTCACCGCTGGGTCCGTGGTTCAAATCCCGGTCACTCCATGTGAGATCTGTGCTGGACAAAACGGAGGCAGACAGGTTTTTCTCCGGGTACTCTGGTTTTCCCTGTCAAACTTTCATTCCAGCAACACTCTCCACTATCATTTCATTTCATCTGTCATGCATTTAATCATTGCCCCAGAGGAGTGCGTCAGGCCTCGGCAGCCAGCACAGTTCATACCCTCGCTGCTAGATGGGGGCTTCATTCATTCCATTCCTGACCCGGTCGGAGACTGGAAGCAGGCTGTGGATATTCATTTTCATAATAATAATATTGGTGACTAGCGGACCCGTGCGATGTTCATTAGCCACACTTTCCCCAATAGGTTTATAATGAGAGACTTAAGGAGAAAGGTTGTTACGTTTTTATTTGAACCAAATGATTATAGAACACTATTTACGTTTCAGGCGTCCCTACGGCCAAAATGCGAACTGAACAGCAATGATGTCGCGTATTTTCCTACAGCAACAGTATTTGCAAATCGCACACTTCTTAAAATAATTGATATTTATGGAATTAGAATGCAATTCGTCACTGCTAATGTCATTTGTGTGCTGAGACCATTGGAGACAGCTTAGCCATAACACCGGTTATTCGATATTTATGAAATTATACGATTTGAGTACGGTACTCATTGCTTTAAATTACTGTTTCTGAAACTTTGTTTGTAGGTAGAGGGGGGGGGGGGGGGGTAATGACCATTCATTTACGTCAAACAAACGTTTTCGTAAAATTCATAGTTTCCAAAATATAGGCTATTTTGAAAATTTGATTTTTTTGGAGAGAAAAAAAGAAAGAAATGTAAAGTTTTGTTCTAATAATGAAGGACATTCAGACCATTCTTTTAAGCCTATTTAACACTTTTTAGAATGTTTTGTTTTCGAAAAATCGCCTACTTTCAAAATTGACCTTTTTTTTGTTTTTGTGCTTCAGATTTGAAACTTGGTTTGGGAGTAGACGGGGTAAGGATCATTCATTTACGTGAAACAAACTTTTTTTGTCAACTTCCTAGTTTCCAAAATATAGGAATTTCAAAAATGGACTTTTTTTTGGGGCGGGGGGAATTAAAAAATAAAAGGTTTTGTTCTAACGATAAAGGTCACAATGAGAGGGTTTGGCGGTAAAGTTTTTCAGCGAATTCGCACGATTGGATTCGGCATGGTTCGGCCGAACTTAGGCAATGGTGTACTTGGTTAGTTCGGGGTGGTTCGGGTTGCACAATCGTCTACATTCGCGGTCGCAATCCCACCCGAACATTCAGGCGATAGTGTACTGCCCACGTATAAGAGGTTAACGGGATCGACTGTAGAGGGTAAGAGAAGCAGAAGTAGACCTAGGAGGCGATGGTTTTAAAGTGAGTGGGATAGAAGCAGAGAAAGTCGCAGTGCTAACTGCTAGTAGGGGATCATGGAGGTGACTTGTTCGCAAATACTGTAGAGGCTTTATGGTATGTAAAACAACCTTCCACTAATTACACTCGTGTGAAGCTAAATATAGGTTAGATTTTACTAACGCTCTTAGGTTCCAACGTTCGTCGCTAGGAGCACACTGAGATGGCATCTAGTAACTAAGTTCAGAACTAGTAGTCGTTGACAGTGACGTTTGGTAACAAAAGTAGGAACTACTTGAAAATTGAATGCCTGCAGTCCTTACTTGAAATAAAAACTGTAACACACACTAATACAGTCATCATAATTAACACCGGTTTTCAGACAGATTCTACACACACCCTGAGTACACGGGGCTACATGACCGCATTGTCGCAGCCCCTAAACTGAGGAACCAACCAACCAACTGTAGAGGCTTGCAGCTAGATTAAACACTGAAAGGCAAAACACAGTCTCAATTGTAAATGTATGTTGGTTGGTTCCTTAGTTTAGGGGCTGAGACAACGCGGTCATGTAGCCCCGTGTACTTTGTGTGTGTGTAGAATCTGTCTGTAAACCGGTGTTAATTGTGATTGCTGTATTAGTGTGTGTTATCTGTGATTCAGGTAAGGACTGCAGATGATCAATTTCAAGTAGTTCCTACTATTGCTACCAAATGCTACCGTCAACGACACCTAGCTGTGAACTTGGCTAATAGATGTCATCGCACCTGACACTTGGCGGCGAACGTCGGGAGTAATAGAGCGTTAATCAAATCAAACATACAAATTAAGCGGCTTCGCTGTCGTAGTTGGTAGCATGCTGAACTGATGTGCCCAAGATCGCGGGTTCGAACCCGGCCGAAGTGGTCGGAATTTTTAAGAGCGTTAAAATCCTTCAGTATGCCTTCCTTCGGAGGGGAAGTAAAGCCGGCGGTCCCATGTCATAGATTTATGGCATGTAACAGATCCTTCCACTAACTAAACTTGTGTGAAGCTAAATGTCTAGGTTCGATTTCATTGAAACGCTCTATCAATGTTCCAACGTTCACCACTAGGTGTTAGTGACATCTGGTAGTGAAAGTTGGAACTACATGATATTCAACGGTACTTGTAGCAAACCCCATGGGTGTTCGTCTGAATCAGCTACAGTCTCTGGCGAGTCGAACATGTCCTCGGCAACTCCCGGCACTAACAGCCATACGGTAAGTAAATAATTACCTTCCACATCCCTGCCCAGTTTCATTCATCTTCATCCGTTCCATCTCTCATCCCGACGCGCAGGTCGCCCACGGGCGTCGACTTGAAAGACCTGCACTCGGCCTCTCAGGAGACTACACGAAAAAAAACCTACAAATTTAGCTTCACATAATTGTAGTTAGTGGAAGGTTCTTTTACCTGACATAAATCAATGACTCGGGCCCGCCGGCTTTACACCCCTCCGAAGGAAGGCACACTGAGGGATTTATATCACTCTATAAAAAATCTGACGACTTCGGCTGGGTTTGAACCCGCGATCTTGGGCATAGAAGCTCAGCATGCTACCAACTACGCCACCGAAGACGCTCAACTTCGCCGGGAAATTAAAATTACTTTGAGATATAGAAGTTAGACTGTATCTTAAAATAAGTAATCCTTACAAAATATTAATCTTTAAATAAGTGATGATGAAGGATGAATAATAATAATAATAATGTTATTGGTTTTACGTCCCTTTTAACTACTGTGGCTTTTAGAGACACCGGAGTGCCGGAATTTTGCCCCAAGGGGGATCTTTAACGTGCCAGTAAATCTACTGACACGGCTCCTTCACATTTACGCACCCTCAAATGCCAGCTGACTGCGCCAGGATACGAACCTGCAACCTTGGGCCTAGCAAGTGAGAACGTTACCGCTGAGCCACGCAGCCAGCCGATGAAGAATAAGGAGAGGTCCCCATGGTTACCTTAGTCTGCAACGTCTCCCAATTCGTGAGCCCCTTGTTGGTGGAGGGGTGTATGGTCGCTACCAAAGAGGATTGTGTGAAACCTCACTGTAGGTTAGCGACACGAGTGGACTGATGTGGGTGTGTACATTGCCTTATCAGTCGAGCCGATACGCTCCGCCCGCATGCTCAGCTCGGCTCTGACCTATTTCACTTCACAGCGACTGCATGTGTTCACACACCTGACATGATCCTCAACTTTACAGTTTACTGTCGCCACTAATGCTAGAGTAATAATAATATTTGTTTTAGTCGCACACTACCCACTAAAACTCCCCCTCCCCGGCACTTCTGAATACTAGCCTGGATCCGTTTATCATTACTTCAGGCTAGAGCTATTTCATCTTTGCCCGTAGGGCATCTCTAGAATGGACTTACTTACTTACCCCGTTCCATTGCTTTGCTGACTTGCCACGGTGGGTGATTGGTTATCGTGCCGGTCTACTAACCCCAAACTTGCAGGTTCGCTCCTGGCCGTGGTAAGTAGTTCTTGAAAGGCGGCAAAAATTACGAAACGCATGTCAAACGATGTTGGCATGTCAAAGAACCCATTTGAATTCAGTAGGCCGTGTTCATAATGGCAAAATTAATCCCGAGAATTTCCGCCAACACAAAGTTCCTCATTTCTCTACTAGGAAGCGCTACAGTGTTCAAGGAGCTTAGATATGAACCTCCTTGACTTTCATAGTGCTCCAAGGAACAACAAAATTCGACATGAAAGCTGCCCTTTGGGTGTCAAATAACAAAGCTTGCATCCGGCACCCGAGGCCATACGATATTATTATTTTTATTACTGCTTTGCTATTAACCATTTATAGGGCGGAATAGTACAGTAGTAAATATATTTTATTTGTATTTATTTGTTGTTGTTGTTGTTTGAGTTATCAGTCTTTTGACTGGTTTGATGCAGCGCTCCATGCCTCCCTGTCCTGAGCTAATCGTTTCATCTCTACATAGCTACCACACCCTACATTCGAGGCAATCTGTTTAACATATTCTAACCTTGGTCTGCCTTTACAGTTCTTGTCCTAGACCCTTCCTTCCATAATAAAGCTTGCTATTCCTAGGTGTCTTAGTATGTGTCCTACCAACCTATCTCTTCTCTTCATTAGCAGTTGCCAGAAACATATTTCGTCTCCCACTAGTCTTAATACCTCTTCGTTTGTAATCCTATCTTCCCATCTGATGTACATCATTCTCCTGTAACACCACATTTCAAACGTTTCAATTCTCCTCTTTTCTGCTGCACCAATAGTCCCAGTTTCACTTCCATAGAGCGCCACGCTCCAGACAAAGGCTTTCAAAAATGACTTCCTAATACCTAAATCTATATTCGATGTCAACGGATTCCTCTCCTGTAGAAATGCTTCCCTTGCCTGAGCCAACCTACTTTTTATATCTTCTTTGCTTCGTCCATCACTGGTTATTTTGCTTCCTAGGTAACATAAGTCACCTACATCCTGTAGCTTTTTACCAGCCAATTTGATGTCCATAGGGGTGTCTGATATCTTTCGACTGCATTGCAATTTTTTTGTTTTACATTTATTAATTTTCATCATGAATTCTTTCCTCAAGACGGAGTCCATACCATTCAAAAACTCATTCAAATCCTCAGGCGTGTCGGCCAAGATGATGATGTCATCAGCAAATCTCAGAGTTGAAATTATTTATTTACATTAAATTATCTTAGCCTAATTGTAATTATTATTATTTTTATTTTTATTTTCTTTAACATTTTAATGTTCATAATTACTTTTATAATTTTACATTTTTTTATTTAGTCAATTTACCCTCTAGGTTGGTGGTTCCCACGGACTCAGCGAGGGAACTCACCACTACCGCCTCTATGGGCAGTGTCCTGGAGCTTGGAACATCTGGTCGGGAGGGATACAACTGGGGAGGTGTGATCAGCACTTCGCCCAGGCGGCCTCACCTGCAAAGCGAACAGGGGCCTCATGAGGGAGGGGAAGGGATGGAAGGGCTAGGAAGAGGGAAGGAGGCGGCCGTGGCCTTACAGTAGGTACCATCCCGGCATTTGCCCGAAGACGAAGTGGGAAACCACGAAAAACCACTTCGAGGATGGCTGAGGTGGGAATCGAACCCCCTCTACTCATTTGGGCCACCCGAGGCTTAGTAGACTCCGTTCCAGTCCTCATACCACTTTCCAAATTTCATGGCAGAGCCGGGAATCGAACCCAGGACCTCCGGGGCGGCAGCTAATCATGCTGACCGCTACGCTACGGAGGCGACATTTTACAATTAAGATGGTAAAATTATTTGAAATTTAATTTTTATAAGCTTATTTTTTTAAAATTTAGAGGCATATTAAGCATTATGAAACAATGAGTAATAGTAAACAATTAATATTAAAAAGTAAAGAACGCTAGGATAGTAAAAAATAAAATTAACAAGTAGCCTAGTTCCGTGAAGAACTATACAGCCTATTTTCATATATCCTACTTATGTTATTTGCCACTATCAACATACAAAATTCCAGTTTGAAGGCTGTGATAGATTCGTAGATATTGAGAACCATCTAAATATTTCAGATGGTCGCCAGGTTGGATTTTTATTTTTGTACTATTACATTAAGATTATTGTGTACGTGTGGTATTCAAATTTCAGTCGCTTGATTAGAACACAAGAAGTAAAAACGAGATTTTAATATTTCGCACAGCTGCCATCTTGTTATTATGCAAACAATTGAAATAAATTACATGCCAGTGGATTAACATTTGTATAAGCATTTAACGTGCAACGTTTCACTGCACTCGGATAGTTTATTCGCGAGAAACGTCCATTTAAATATTTATATATCGCGTCGCCGCCATGTTGGATTTGTGCTCGCCAGGTTACTGAAAGTCCTATAGCCTCTATGAACATTTAAAAAAATCAGTTTGATTGCTGTAAACGATTCAAAGATATTGAGAACCGTCTACATATTTCGGATGCTCGCCATTTGTGATTGTTGTATGTATAAGCCATACAGTTATGTACCATTCAAGGACAATTATAGCCTAGGTTCATTATACAAACTTTCACTTCGTTCGCATGATTAATTTTAAAATTTCGCACAGCCGCCATCTTGAGGTTATGTAAACAATTGAACTAAATTAGACGCCAGTGCATTACAATATGTAAAATCATATACTGTACCACATTTTACTGCGCTCAGAGAGTTAAAATCACGAGAAAAGTCTATTAAAATGTTTCAACTTCGCTTGGCCGCCATGTTCGTTTCGTACTTTACAGGTTTATGAAAGTTACATAAATAAACTTGTATCAGTACTCTTTATCACCGTACAAAATTTCAGGGGGATATCTGTAATGGTTTCGGAGATATAGAATGCCAGTGAAATATTTCGCACAGCCGCCATTTTGAGGTTATGTAAACAATTGAACTAAATTATACTCCAGTGCATTACAATGTGTATAAACATTTGCTGTACCATGTTTCATTACGTTTGTGTAGTTAAATCGCGAGAAAAGTCTATTTAAAAGTCTCAACTTCGCTGGAACTAATAGAGTGGTATCAATTCTAACCTACACATTTTGGCTTCACACAAGTGTAATTAGTGGAAGGTTATTTTTCATGCCATAAATCTATGACATGGGACCGCCGGGTTTACTTCCCCTCCGAAGAAAGGCAAACTGAGGGATTTTTAACGCTCTTAAAAAAATCCGACGACTGCGGCCGGGATTGAACCCACGATCTTGGGCATAGAAGCTCAGCATGCTACCAACTACGCCACCGAAGCCGCCTGAACCGCAGGTTATCAGACACGTTCAAGATGTCCGAAGCACCTCAAATGAATTAACAACGACAACAACAGATCTTTTCATCTGAGCACTAGAGTGCTCTATCAAGAGACTTCATTTTGAATGAGTGGAGAGCTTTGGCCTGTTTGGTCAGGTAATGATAGCTGCCGAAGGTCGTTATGAGAGGCGAGTAATTCATGTATGTGGAACAGCGCTTTTCTGCAAGGTTAATATGCATGGAGGCTCTGTTTTATGGTGAACTCCACTGGGTCTCACAACCAGTGGGGTTGCTTATATTCCGGGTCACCGTAAATAAGTTACTAACAATGTAACATTACCACTTGTCGTCGTCCCCCCCCCCCCCCCCCAGGGGCTCACATCTAGTGGGACGTGGGTTGGCGACCACGGGACCCCAGCCGAGTTCGGCATTGCTTCCACTTACTTGTGCCGGACTCCTCTCCGTCTTCTTTCTTGTCGACCTCCCTTGGTCAACTCTTGTTCTTTTCCGACCCCGACGGTATTAGGGTATCCGAGGCCTAGGGAGTCTTTCAATTCACCACCTTAATTGGCCCTTTCCTGATCCCTCCTTCTTCGAGGGGTCAAACCTCTTGTTTTCTTTCCATCCACTGGTCAACAGTGATTTTGGTGCCGGGGCTTTTTAAGCTGATTTTATATGAATTTGATGCCCTGAATTCAAAGATACCATTAGTTTTTGCCTAGCAGCTCTAGTTTCTGAGATATTACATTTTTGTGAAATATACATTACAGTATCGCATGGTAATACAAAACTAAACACGGAATTTTCATTATTACATTATACTATTATATACAATTTTTTTATTTAGTCAATTTACCCTCTAGGTTGGTGATTACCACGGACTCAGCGAGGGAACTCACCACTACCGCCTCTATGGGCAGTGTCCTGGAGCTTGGAACATCTGGTCGGGAGGGATACAACTGGGGAGGTGTGATCAGCACTTCGCCCAGGCGGCCTCACCTGCAAAGCGAACAGGGGCCTCATGAGGGATGGGAAGGGATGGAAGATTGGGACGGATAGGCTAGGAAGAGGGAAGGAGGCGGCCGTGGCCTTACAGTAGGTACCATCCCGGCATTTGCCCGAAGATGGAGTGGGAAACCACGGAAAACCACTTCGAGGATGGCAGAGGTGGGAATCGAACCCCCTCTACTCATTTGGACCTCCCGAGGCTGAGTAGACCCCGTTCCAGTCCTCATACCACTTTTCAAATTTCGTGGCAGAGCCGGGAATCGAACCCACGACCTCCGGGGCGGCAGCTAACTATGCTGACCGCTACGCTACGGAGGCGACCAATTATATACAAACATAGAGGAAAAAGTCTTGAACGAAACCAACAAGTCACTGGACACTTCGGAAGCTTCATTTCCGTGACATTCTTGAATGTATTTTGGAACAGTCCCTTTTTAAGCTCCAGCAATAATTTGCCATCATGTGCATGTCCCGTCTTCCTTGGTAGCGGTCCTCCACAGTTTTAATATCCTGGTGAAATCGTTCACCTCGTTCGTCATTTTTGTATGCTAAATTTTCAGGAAAACTGTCTAAGTGACTGTGTAAATAGTGCACCTTAATACTCAGGTTTTACAACTGACACAAATGAAGTCCAGGCTTTTAGCTCAGATTCATTCATCGAATTTACGAAGTCAGGATCCTTAATAAGTTGTCTTATTTGTGGGCCATCAAATATCCCTGCTTTAAGTTTTTCCATACTCAAGTGAGGCATTTAATTTCCTATAAATGCAAAGCATGATCCGTTCTTATCAAGAGCCTTCACAAACTGCTTCACAAGGCCCAGCTTGATATGCAGTGGAGGAAAGATGATTTTCTCTCGTTCAACATTTTTCCCCCCAATATCCATGTTTTCTCTCTTAGGCCACTCTTTTCAAACCCAGTGGTGTGTTTTGCCTCTGCTATCCCATAGATACAAGAAGCAAGGATATCAGACTGACGATACGACACAATATACTTGACCCAATCCTTGTATATTATGATAGAGAATTGCACAAAATGGCGTAGGAACTGCACATTTAGTGTAAAACTGCACATATAAACAAGTAAAGGTGATAGAGGAAAACTGACGTCTAAAAAAATAGAGCTGTTAGAGAAAAAATGATTTCATATTTAGATTCAGCGAACCAAGTATAAGTTACCTAAAATCAGTTACAAAATACCCGTCACATTTTTTTTTTTTAGGCCTGTGTTATATTTCCTTTTCTCTTTAAGATTCCCGCACTGTTTCTGTTAATTGGCTCCCCGTGTATCCAAATTCCATTTAGCGATTTTTTGCATCTACACTCCATTTTGTAGGTATTTTCAATCTACGTTGCATTTTGTAAGTCTTTTCGATCTAAATTGCATTTTGCGAGCATTTTCAACCTCAAATGCATTTTTTAAGGATTGACAATCTAAATTGCGTTCTAATAAGTCTTTCAATATAGAGGCTGGAACTTTTGTGAGTATTTTGAATCTCAATTGAATTTTTGAAGTATTTTCAATCTAAACCGCTTTTTGCAAGTATTTTCAATCTTAATTGCATTTTGTATGGTGGGAATTTTGTGAGTATTTTGAATCTAAATTACATTTTGTAAGTATTTTCAATCTAAATTATATTTTGTAAGTATTTTGAATTTCAATTGCATTTTGTAAGTATTTTGTATTTCATTTGTGTTTTGTGAGTATTTTGAATTTGGTAAGACACTAACTTTCAATCTAAATTGCATTGTGTATTTTCAATTTCAATTGCATTTTGTGAGTATTTCGAATCTACTTTGCATTTTGTAAGTATTTTGAACCTAAACTACATTTTGTGCGTATTTTTTCAATCTAAATTCCTTTTGTGAGTATTTTCCTTCTAAATTACCTTTTGTAATTATTTCCACTCTACATTTTCTGAGTCATTTCAATCAGAGTTCCTTTTTGTCAGCATTTTCAGTCTTACTTAATTTTCGTTGTGGTTTCCATTTCATTGTCACTTTCGCTATCATCCAAACCATTAGGGGCCGATAACCTAGATGTTAGGCCCCTCAAAACAACAATTATCATCATCATAAACTACAAAGGCACATCCCACCCGTCATCACCAGGCTCCAACGTTCACCACTAGGTATCATCATGACGAATAGAAATAAACAGTGTCATCACTCCGCTACTTAAGCATTGTAGTTCATGGTCCAGCCAGTGTGTGGCGCGGAAGTCGCGACGAACCATAAGCACGTATGACAGTAACCCACGAGGTTAGTACTGTAATATCCTGTGCGCGAGAAGTCATATTATTCGAGGGAATTTGTTTCTTTGTAATAATTTACGAATGTCTGTGCAGTGCTTTGTGTGTGCAAACAACTAAGTTTTCTGTTGTTTCGGGAAAATGTCGTAAAGTTTTGTTCCTGGAAGTAAATCGGGTTACGAAGAAAATCTGATGGTAGACATTTTTCACACCGCCAAAAGAAACAAATCTGTTTCCGAAATGGGCGAGAGTTTTTCCGTGGAAGGATAAGCAATTGTCGATCAAAAATAGAATCTGTGACGAACGTTTTTCGGAAGATTTAATTATTATAAAGGCGGACTCTTTCGTAGTGAACTATGAGAACGTGAAACTTCCTCGCGTGTGGAAATTAAAACCAGGATCAGTACCTCAAATTTTTCAAAATTTACCGAAATATCAATCCATTGATGTAAAATCACGAAAGCCGCCCAGTAGGATACGGAATGAAGGCAGCCTTCCATGGTTACTTGTTCTATTTCGTGCCATCCTTACCTAAAACGAAAAAAAATCCGTCTTAATAATAATAGGCCTAAAATAATAATAGTTGTTGATTCTTTAGGGACTTAACGACATCGTGGTCACGTATCCCCGTGTGTTTGGGTTTGTTTAGAATTCGTCTGATAACCTGTGTCGTTATGATGTCTGTAGTAGTGTGTGTATTTGGAATTGAGGTCGGATTTGGGTAGGAAGCGGCCGTGTGTCCTTCAGTTAGGTACCATCCTGGCATTTGCCTGGAGGAGAAGTGGGAAACCACGGAAATCCACTTCCAGGATAGCTGAGGTAGGAATCGAACGCGCCTCTTAACATTTTTGCCTCACGAAGCTGAGTGAACACCGTTCCAGCCCTCAGACCAGTATTAAATTTATTGGCAGAGCTGGGAATCGAACCCGGACTTCCGTGGTGATAGCCAAGTGGCCAAGAATGAGTCGGGCATATAATAATGGCCAACCTGCCAATAAAATAAACGGTCATCCAATTCTTCGCTTCCGTTACCGTCCTCCTGATCTTCGGATCTTGTTTCAACTTTGTCTTCAGTATCAGAGTCACAAATTTCTTTGAAATTACTGAATCATGAACTAGCTATTCGTTATCTTTCAGCAGAAGGTGACACGCTTCATCTGCATCCTTAGTTTTTTGTAAGGCGCAGTCTCGTTACTGATATTAACTAAGGCAACATACTAAGCCAAATAATCGTTATGACAGCACACCTGCCACTCACTAACAGAATGTAACATCATTGGGAGCGCTGGTACTATCAATATCACGCTGACAAAGTGTTACACGTGATAAAGTTATTTTTAGGCACGCTATTTCACAACTCCAGAAAAATGCTTACTATGGTTTGGTGTAAGATGTCACGAGACGATAAGATCATAACTTGAAATGTTGGCCTGATATTAAAACTAATATAACGAACCATGGAGCTGTCAGACCAATGCGCGACTAACGGAGGGTTTTAAACGATAGTTCTACATGGGGACAGAGAATATTAATGCTAACTTTTTGACAGTATTATTCATAAGTCTAAACACACAATTTGTTGTAATCAGCGTAACCGCAGCCTTCGTAAAGAGGTTTACGTAGCCCAGCGCGTATCCCACTATTGAACAGCTGTCTGTGTAGCGTTGGGGATCAGCGCCGCTAGCGCTAGCAGAGCGGGGCGCGGTTGAACTCGGTGAGTGATAACACTATTTACTTCTATTCGTCATGGTATCATTGATATCTGGTGGCGAAAGTTGGAACTACTTGAAATTGAACGGAACTTGTAGCTCACCCTAAGGGTGTCCGCTGGAAGCAGCTATAGACTCAGGCGAGCCGAACATGTCCTCGGACACTCCCGGCACTAAAAGCCATACGATAAATAAATAAATAAATAAATAAATAAATAAATAAATAAATAAATAAATAAATCTCCAGGTGAGCTCGGTATACGGGATCCATCACTATAAATCAAGAAGTCATGAGTATATGTGCTTTCATCCCAAAAAAATTCTGGTAGAGGCTAAGATTTATTCTCCACAACATCATTTTACGTCCTCTTTAACTACTAACTTACTGCTGCTTTTAGAGACTCCGAAATTTTGCCCCGGCGGGAATCTTTAACGTGTCAGTACATCTACTGACACGCCTCCCTCGCATTTGCACACCCTCAAATGCCAATTGACAGCACCAGGATTCGATCCTGCAACCTTGGCGAGAACATTGTCACTGCACTAAGCAGGCAGTCAATGCAACAAGAGCATAACATTCCGTCATAACCACGAAATATTGCGAAATATTTATCGCCGATGACGTGAGAACTATTTCCCAAGTATCCAGTGGAAAGAAAGGTGTCGTGCCATTTCGTCTAGGTGCTATTTCGTCCAAATTCCACGAACAGAGGCAGGTGGGTTGACTCTCTGCCGGCCCACTAGTGCTATTTCGTCCAAACACCTATGATTGACAGTTTGACATGTCTACAATAACTGTTTCATTTCATTGCGTTTCTTGTTAGCAATAAGTAATTTGTTGATGTTTGTAATAATGGAGGTTACTCGCTCCGCTCGTTTGCCACCAGTCAACTATAGTTTACAATGAAATGCTTATAATGTAAACAACATAGTGAGAATAGAAAAAAATGTGGATTAAAATCGCTCTCTGAGCTTCGGTGTATCTTAATTATCTAAATATTGTCGCTGTCGTTCGCTGCAAGGCATGAGGTACAGTTATATACAACAAACACACATTTTGGAAATTTCCTGAGATTTTCGTAAAAGCACGCCTGTATACGAGTTATGTTACATCATGTGTCCGGCCTTGCAGAACTTGATATATGCAGTAGATCTGGCATCAGCGCGCTCCATTTAATGCGTACTGTCTTTTAGGGTAGAGACGCACTATAGAGTCTGGGGCGTAAATAATGTCACTAATAAAAATATAAACCTACATGTGAAATGGATTTATCAGCTTCTTCGCGGGCTGTCTTCTTTCCCTGTGCCATAGCCTTATGGATATATTGTGCAGCCACATCAGGAACACACGTATTGTGGATCTCTTCTTTAATAATTTCACGGTTTATAGTAAACACTTCTCCACTACAAGAACGGTTAACACAACGCTACACAACTTCACCGCACTTCCTCTCATTCTTAACCGTATACCGATATCCGTTAAGTAATAAACTAGGTTGGCCCCTTGTAAAGGTTGAAAACTCCATAATTAACAAGGATGTTAATTCATAGAGATCATTCGAACGAATTAAGCCTCTGTTCATAAACAGAGGTGGGGAGGGGAGGAATGGAATTCCACAGCAGGGATGGGTGGGAAATCCCACACTGCACTGCCTCAACCCTTGTCAACATTTCGTCTGGACGAGATGGCATTCACTAAATTGTGTAATAATTTGTAATGCCGAGCTGGACGAAATGGCACGTTTTTTTTCTTTCAAGGAAATGTGTTGCTGGACGAAATAGCACTGAACCGAAAGAAATACATATATGCATCATGATTTGTAGGAATAGTCTAGAGCAGCCGCAACAAATTTCATAGTAGTCGAATTTGGTAACAGTTGTTGTTTCATTTGAGGGGCTCGTGGTGATTTAGACCCGGGTACTTGGGTGTGTGTAGAATTTGTCTGATAACATGTGTTACTGTGATGGCTGTATTAGTTATTTATTTAATCGTATGGTGATTATAACAAGGTTTTTCAGGATTTTCAACCACAACACAGCACTTTCTGAAAGATTAAACAGGTCGCTGGGGCTTCCGGAGTAGGCATGAAGAGGGTAGTGCAGGATGGCATGGTCCATGGTCTGCTCCTCTTCACTGCATTCACACATTGGAGAATCCATCCAGCCCCACTTATGGCGCAAGAAATTACAGCTTCCATGCCCAGTTCTCAGTCTGTTGAGGCGACACCATAGTTTTCTTGGGCGGTCTAATCCATTCATTTTCCGAGTTTGATTTATCTCATGAGCATTAGTACCAGAAGTTGAATTTGACCACTCTTCCTGCCAGCTCCGGCTTAGGTTAAAATTGTCCCTCAAGAGTCGGCCGGTTAATACACTTGCTGGTCTCCTAGATCGAAGTCGTTGTGGCGATGGGTAACAAAATTCCTGGTGAACTGGTAATGAGGGAGATGGCCGGATCTTCTTTGCTTCTCTCAGCAGAGCTTCCTTTCTCCTCACGTGGGGAGGTGGGATATGACTATTTTATAAGAACGGGTAACCAGAGGCGAGGTGTAGACTTTACAGTACCAGTTATGCAGCGCATGGTATCATTCTACTTGGCAACAAGCAGAATTATTACATTCATGGACAATAAAAAACATTGTTGATTAATGCGATTTTATATTAATAGTTGTCTACTTGTTAGGTAGTCAGCCCAGAGGCTGCTTGGATCCTCAAAAAAATACCGCACCAGTATGCCTTCCTTCGGAGGGGAAGTAAAGCCGGCGGTCCCATGTCATGGATTTATGGCATGTTAAAGAACCTTCCAGGCCAATGGCCTAGCCGTGTTGAAACACCGGATTCCATGAGGACTCCGCAGTTAAGCAACATTGGGCGCAGTCGGAACTTCGGCTGGGGGTAGCCTCTTCGGAGGCTCGGACCTGCCTTCGGGCAGAATACCAATTAATTAATTAAAGAACCTTCCACTAATTACACCTGTGTGAAGCTAAATTATATAGGTTAAACATTTCACTAACGTTCTTAGGTTACTACGTTCGTTATCAAGAGCCGACTGCGGTGGCATCTGGTAACTAAGTTCTGAACTAGTTGGTCGTTGACGGTGGCGTTTGGCGGCAAAAGTAGGTACTACTTGAAAAATGCAATGTCTGCAGTCCTTACTTGAATTAAAACAGACACACACACTTTAATACAGCCCTCACAATTAACACCGGTTATCAGACAGATTCTACACACACCCAAAGTACACGGGGCTACATGACCGCGTTGTCGCAGCCCCTAAACTGAGAAACCAACCAACCTACGTCGGTAGATACCCAAAACAAACTCAAAGCGGTACTATAAAGAGGCATACTAGGCAAGGTGAGGAGTGAGGTACGAAGGCGGATCGAAAAGTCTTTGCCCCTATTTTCTTTTAGCCAAAGCAAATACATACAGGTAATTACAAATACACGTTCTGTTCTAAGTACCTTACGCCATTTTTCCACCTAGTCTCCACATTTGTTCAGACATTAGTCCCATCGCAGCACTAAATTTGAGATGTCCCTGTGGTAAAATTCAGCCGGCTGACTGTGGAACCATCGTCCGACAGCTATCTTGGCGTCATCGTGGTACGTGAATCGCTGTCCTGCCAGGAACTTCTTCAGCGGAGCTTGTTGGCGGTTCTGGTTGCCACATGCGATCTCGCATTGTCATTATTGCCATTATAGGCGAGTTGCATATGACTGTTTATGTTCAACGATAATTATAATTTTATTATAATATGTTCTAACATAAAAATTCATAAATATCTGTCGAGATTCTGTCAGCTGACTTACCGAGCGCATGCGCTAGATTCCCAATAAGGTTCAAAGTTCTTCCAAAGCTTTGTTCTTCTTTTTTTGGGAATTGTGTGGGCCCAGCATTTGCTCTCTACCCAATAATAAATTCGAAAGCTTTGAAACATTGTTTATCCTGAACTAGCTCCAAATAACACACACTAGGCTGTTACAAACGCTTTAAAATTAAAATATATCGTATTATCAACTTGTTATTCTTCAAATTCGATGCGTATAGAATATCAACGGAAGGCAAATCAATGGAGTCCAAATAGAACAATCATGACATCTGGCGGAAAAGTTTTGCATAAGAAATCCCTTTACCGAATAGAGCTGGGATATTGATTGATTTCCGTGGATCTAATGTCATACGATTGCTTCCTCCATGACGTTCTGGTGTGTTTATATCAACAACAGCATTCACTAAAATTGTCGGTGAAATTGTAGTGCCCTGTGTAGAAATTGGAGTTGCAGATATTAAGGTACAGTGCTATTTCTTTGTCATTTTCTCCAGTTTGTTTATGCATTGATTGAATATCCTATGCATTGTCAACTTTCAAATCATGTAATTTATGTGCGACATGTTGGATTTTATTTGCATGTGCGAAGCTATCAGTACCTAATTGGTCACACATCTGTTTCATAATGAAAATCTTGAGGTCTGATTGGTTGGAGAATCTTTATCATAATGAAAACTAGTACTTTAATGACCCCCATTAGGGGGGGGGGGGGGGATGTCAATGAGAATGGTTGAAAATTTTGATTTTTTGATAATGGTGTTTTTTGAATATTTGGGATGTTGTTTTCATCTTGTGAAAGTTTCATGGTAATATCTTTTCTAGAAGTGGGTGAACAAAAATAATGTTTGTGTGGGTGCGTGAATGTGTCGCACCAAGTTTCAACCTACTCTGTTGCTTATGGATTCTTAAATCCTTTTATGGCATAAATTGCTCCTTTTCCTCTATCTCTATGTTTGTAGTTCTTTGTTTTGCCACCAGAATGCAGCGGAGAGCAGTAGCCTGCATGGAGATAGAGTCTTTCGTTTTGGTTGGTTTGTTGATTGAACTGCGGGAGTGTTATCTTCAGTGACGTTAGTGAAAAATTGGTAATATAATATGGGGAGATTAAGTAATGTTTATAAGAAGAGAAAGTTTTGTGGCAATCGTTGTACCAAGGCAGCAAATGTAGTACCAGCAACAACATCAGAACATAACCTATCTTCTTCATCATCATCATCATCATCATCATTATCACCAAAAATTGTCTCAGTACTTCAAGATTTAAATAAGACAGTGAGTGATGCACAGCTATTATCTTCTGGATTTAGAATAATAGATTTAGAACTTCTGTGAAGTGCTATAAATGTCTCCTGTGCTTGTTCAAACTGTAAAGAAAACCTGTGTGTGTGAAATTAGTGAAGAAAATAGAGTTGGGATTGCAAGCAACATGAAAATTATGTGTTGGCTAGTGTTTGTAATTATGAATTTGCATTTAGCACTGCAAACAAAATGCAGAATGGTTTGTTTGAAAGCAACATCAGGTTAGTCTATGGTATGATATGCTTGGGTAAAGGTAGAGAATAAGCAAATATCTAGGTGATGGTGATTCTTCATCTTTCAAATGTGTGCATGAATCCAAACCATATGAATGTAACATTGAGAAACTTGAATGTGTGGGCCACAGGGGCGTATATAGAGTTTTATTTTGGGGGGTGCCCACCCGGGGGTTAGGGGGCATGGTATAGGCCCCAATGAATAGGGGATCCGGAGTTCTCCCCGTGATACTGTTGTATAATTTGGCGCAAAGTGAAGAGTTTTAAGGCTATCTGGCATCAAAATAGGAATCGCTGTTACGCGGGCTTATAGGTCGTGTTCCAAGGACATTTTGTCGTCCTGACGTTTCGCTGAAGACTGCGTTCAGCATGTTCACAGGTTACATTAAGCGAGGTAAAACAAGTAAACAGAAGATATATAAATAGTCAACAACCCACACATAGAGGCTACCACATAAAAGTAATGCATCAAGGACAGGGCTGCTCGTCTGTTGCATCTTCTCGTCTACGACGGTCAATAAGAGCAGGCTTGAGGGGATTAAGGACTGGAAGCCAAGCTCTGTTCACACGTTCTGCTTCCTCCTTAAGATTGAAGCTGTTAGTATGCTTCAGGATTTCAATGGCCTCCCTTTGTAGCCTGGCATGATAAGACACCGTGGTGGACAGAACTTCGGTGTCTCCATATCTTATATCGTGACCTGCAAGTAGCGAGTGTGCTGCTACAGTGGATTTATCTGTTTGTCCCAGCCGGCTGTGTCGTTCGTGCTCCTTGAGGCGAGTGGCAATACTTCTTTTCGTTGTTCCAATATATACTTGGCCACAATCAAACGGGATTTTATAAACCCCTGCCGCGGTATGAGGATGTCGCTTATCTTTAGCGGACCTAAACATGTCCTTAATTTTTCGTGTAGGCCTGTATATGGTCTTTATAACATGGGACTCGAGTAGCCTCCCTATTCTGTCCGTGACCTTTTTTATATATGGAAGAAAAGCTCTAGCCAGGGGCTGCTTGTCTCCAATTACCCTTGTAGTTGGACGTCTCGGATGGAGTGCTCGCTGGATATCTTTCTGGCTGTACCCATTCGCGCGTAAGGCCTCGTTGAGGTGTTCAATTTCTTGTTTTAGGCACTGCTTTTCACAAATTCTTTTAGCGCGGTCAGCCAGTGTTTTTATAACTCCGTATTTCTGTCGTGGGTGGTGGTTGGACGTCTTATGTAGATATCGGTCAGTATGGGTCGGCTTACGGTAAACTGTATGTCCCAAAGTTAGATCAGCGGTCTTCGTTACCATAACGTCGAGAAACGCGATTTTCAGTTCATTTTCGAACTCCATGGTAAACTGAATGTTCGAGTTCTGGCTGTTAAGATGTTGTAAAAACAGATTTAATTGATCTTTACCATGGCCCCATATTACAAAGGTATCGTCCACGTATCGTAGCCACACTTTAGGTTTCAAAGGTGCGGTCTCTAGTGCTATTTGTTCAAATTGTTCCATGAAGAAATTAGCGATCACCGGACTAAGGGGACTGCCCATGGCGACCCCATCAATTTGTTCATAGAAATCACCCTTCCACAGGAAATAGCTAGCGGTGAGGCAGTGGCGGAATAAGGCGGTGATATCATCAGGAAAAATCCGTGCGATGTACTCCAGGGCTACCTTTATAGGTACTTTCGTGAAAAGAGAGACCACGTCAAAACTTACTAGTAAGTCACCAGCTTCTAGTTGAATAGTTTTCAATTTTTCAATGAAATGGCCGGAATCTTTGACGAACGACTGTGTACCGCCGATATGTGGTTGAAGTAAGGTAGCTAAATGTTTGGCAATGCTATAAGTTGGTGATACAATAGCACTCACGATAGGACGAAGAGGAACATTATCTTTGTGTATTTTAGGTAAAACGTAAAGAAGGGAACCACCAGAAGTGAAGCTTTACCACCAAGACTTTATGGTTTACCTAAAATACACAAAGATAATGTTCCTCTTCGTCCTATCGTGAGTGCTATTGTATCACCAACTTATAGCATTGCCAAACATTTAGCTACCTTACTTCAACCACATATCGGCGGTACACAGTCGTTCGTCAAAGATTCCGGCCATTTCATTGAAAAATTGAAAACTATTCAACTAGAAGCTGGTGACTTACTAGTAAGTTTTGACGTGGTCTCTCTTTTCACGAAAGTACCTATAAAGGTAGCCCTGGAGTACATCGCACGGATTTTTCCTGATGATATCACCGCCTTATTCCGCCACTGCCTCACCGCTAGCTATTTCCTGTGGAAGGGTGATTTCTATGAACAAATTGATGGGGTCGCCATGGGCAGTCCCCTTAGTCCGGTGATCGCTAATTTCTTCATGGAACAATTTGAACAAATAGCACTAGAGACCGCACCTTTGAAACCTAAAGTGTGGCTACGATACGTGGACGATACCTTTGTAATATGGGGCCATGGTAAAGATCAATTAAATCTGTTTTTACAACATCTTAACAGCCAGAACTCGAACATTCAGTTTACCATGGAGTTAGAAAATGAACTGAAAATCGCGTTTCTCGACGTTATGGTAACGAAGACCGCTGATCTAACTTTGGGACATACAGTTTACCGTAAGCCGACCCATACTGACCGATATCTACATAAGACGTCCAACCACCACCCACGACAGAAATACGGAGTTATAAAAACACTGGCTGACCGCGCTAAAAGAATTTGTGAAAAGCAGTGCCTAAAACAAGAAATTGAACACCTCAACGAGGCCTTACGCGCGAATGGGTACAGCCAGAAAGATATCCAGCGAGCACTCCATCCGAGACGTCCAACTACAAGGGTAATTGGAGACAAGCAGCCCCTGGCTAGAGCTTTTCTTCCATATATAAAAAAGGTCACGGACAGAATAGGGAGGCTACTCGAGTCCCATGTTATAAAGACCATATACAGGCCTACACGAAAAATTAAGGACATGTTTAGGTCCGCTAAAGATAAGCGACATCCTCATACCGCGGCAGGGGTTTATAAAATCCCGTTTGATTGTGGCCAAGTATATATTGGAACAACGAAAAGAAGTATTGCCACTCGCCTCAAGGAGCACGAACGACACAGCCGGCTGGGACAAACAGATAAATCCACTGTAGCAGCACACTCGCTACTTGCAGGTCACGATATAAGATATGGAGACACCGAAGTTCTGTCCACCACGGTGTCTTATCATGCCAGGCTACAAAGGGAGGCCATTGAAATCCTGAAGCATACTAACAGCTTCAATCTTAAGGAGGAAGCAGAACGTGTGAACAGAGCTTGGCTTCCAGTCCTTAATCCCCTCAAGCCTGCTCTTATTGACCGTCGTAGACGAGAAGATGCAACAGACGAGCAGCCCTGTCCTTGATGCATTACTTTTATGTGGTAGCCTCTATGTGTGGGTTGTTGACTATTTATATATCTTCTGTTTACTTGTTTTACCTCGCTTAATGTAACCTGTGAACATGCTGAACGCAGTCTTCAGCGAAACGTCAGGACGACAAAATGTCCTTGGAACACGACCTATAAGCCCGCGAAACAGAGATTCCTATTTCAACGCCGGTCGTGAAAGTCTACATTTCTATCTGGCATCACTTTTTCAAGCAATTTGTTGTGATGTTTTATGTTTGTTAATGTCAAACACAACTAAGACCATTGTATGTTACTTCTTATTAATACAATCATCTTGCTCACTTGATAGTGTTTACATGGAAAGAATTAATGTTACTGTTTTGATTTACAACTCGCACTATAATATAAAGTCAAGGTTTGTTTAAGCATTTCCAAATTGGTTTATAACTTCATCGTCTGTAATAATGCTAGACCGTTGAGTCTGTTTCCAGAAGTAGAATTTCTTAATTATATTTTCAACCAACTCAAACTCCGTTCGGCAGTACCGGTAGCTACAGAGAGAGGCAAATTTGCCAAAAGTTTAATAAGGATATACAAGTTAAGGAAAACACTTTTGTGACACGCTTTAAGGGCACTTGTTGCTGTTCTTGGTAGGTTCATAAGAGCGAAGACACTGGAGATTAATAAGAGGTTATGTTGTTTCACATAAGATCAGAGCAAACTGATTGTCACACTGTTAACATCGCTCTACCGTCGCCTTGCTTTGCAACGTTGCCATACGTCGCTTAGTAACATAAGTACATGATAAGTATACTGGTTTTAATGTTTTAATTCATAAACAAAGATTATATGTGACACAAATTTCGGAGGGGGCCCGGGCCCCCAGGGCACCCCCCTTATATACGCCCCTGCTGGGCCATATTCAGAAGAGGGTTGGAGAACGGCTCTGGCGATTACTGAAAGAAAAGAAAGGTGTTTGCCTAGAAGATGGAAAAACCGTGGGAGGTAAAGGAAGACTTACTCAAAAGGAAATTGATTCCTTTCAAGTATTCTATGGAAAAGCAATAAGGGAAAATAACAGTAGTATAGATGCAATGCGAAAAGCAATATGGGCCATCTATTTCCATAAACTGTCCTCATATGAGATGCCTATGCATTTTCTATGCCCCAAGGATGACTGGTGTAAGTACAATATTGATAGAACCACTTACAAACATAAACATTCACTCCCTGAGGTAGTTATGAATGAAATAAAGCCAACATTCAGAGTTTGGCCGATCCAGAATTACTAAAAGAGTGTATTCATGGGAAGACACAAAATAGTAATGAACGTTTTAACAACCTAGTGTGAGGTCGGCGTCCAAAAACTACATTATGTTGACTGAAAGTGTTATCTATTGCTGGTTATGAGCTGTGTTGTGGTTTAATGAGGGGGATAAAGGCAGAACTGAAGTTCTAAGGCAGGTAGCAATGGAACCAGGAGTACATACTATCCGGATATTGTATGAAATAGATCGGAAGAGGATTGTGAAAGCTGAAGCCAGTCTACTAAAATTACAGCAGACTGCAAGACAGCATAGAAGATCAGAGAAGAGAAGGCAAGAGGATGATGAAGAACACTATTCTTATGGAGGGCATTAATTCTCTGGCTTCAAAAAAAGAGTGTTTTCATACTGATTGCAAATACAAATTTTTAAACCTTCATTTCTCACAATCACATTTTACAAACTATTTTGTACCTTTTCTCAGCAGCTATTAGAGTCAGAGTAATGTAATTTTCAGTACTTGCTTATAGCAACACAACATCACTTAGGACCTAGAATAAAGAGACTACAGTTATTAGAAACCAAATTATGGGGTTATAATGAACGGAAAAATGGGGTTAAAAATGGAAATTAAAAATTTAATTTCAACACAATCATTTCACTCAAATACAAAATTCTAGTTTCCAAAACTAACATATGTTTGTACATTATGCACAACAAATTTCATAGTGATATGTCCATTGGTCTTGGGAAAAAGTGCACTTTGTTACTATAGATTTTCTAAAAATGATATCAACTTTTTGACCATACTGTATGATATTACTAACTGTAATAAAGCATTTAGACTCACTAATACAATTTTATTACATGTGCAAAATATTAAAATCCTATCTTGAAAAACAAGCCCACAGTGAATTTTTTAAACAAACACTGAATTATCGTAGACATCCCCCCAGTACCTAATTGGTCACACAACTGTTTCATAATGAAAATCTTGAGGTCTGATTGGTTGAAGAATCTTTATCATAATGGAAACTAGTACTTTAATGACCCCCATTAAAGTACAGGTTTCTGACATATAATATTTACCTTGCGACATCGTCGAACATAAAAGGACGAAACTTATTGCGGGACATACGAGTGTGAGGCAAATAGACTACTACATCTAATTCAATACTCTCTTTTAAGTTAAAACGTTCTATTGTGGAACGATGTTTGTTACGAGACTAGTATAGTGATGTATGTAGGTCAATGATTTGCGGTATTTCTTCAAGGTGACGCCTCAGCAGCCGTCGACCATAGCACCAGCCAGCTTGTCTAACAAAACTCACGAGTGCGACCACCATATATGGAGAATGCAGCGTGATCCACATCAAACGGCAGACAGATCAGAAACATCTTCTTCCTCGCGGAGTCTGTTTAACACTTCCACATCTTATCCGTGATTGCTTCACCTCTCTGGGGCCTATATCTGCCGGTATCTGTTTAGTATATAACTAACAACCCGCCCCGGCTTCGCCCGGGAACAGTTATGAATGCATTACGTCAGGGGTTCTCAACCTTTTTCAACCATCGTACCCCTTTAAAAAAATGAAACACCCTGCGTACTTCCTACTAACCTTTCTTAGGTAGTAATAATGGTTATTAAAAATGTAAAAGATATTTATTTAGTATGGTTTAACCTTTGTAATTTTATAAGGAAATATATTTTAATAAAACAAAATATAGTTGTTGTTTTTCAGTTCCTTTTCCCAAAGGGTGATTTTTCCAATCATTGCATTAGTTTTCATTTCAACATAGAACATATCAGAAACACTACCTTGCATACACTTATTCCAAATGTTCAGTTTTTCAAAAATATCACTTAAATAGGCCAATTTTAAAAGCCAACCAAAGTCATTGAGTACTGATGATAAATTAGAATTGTGCTCGGTAAAGAAAATATGCAATTTTTTGTGGAGTTCAAATACACGCGCCGTAAATAACTCACACAGTAGTCACGGCACGAAGCTCACTGCGCATGTGGATCGAGTAGAAGGATGGCCTGCCGCTTACCCCCTGAAATGTTTCGCGTACCCCTACCCCCCTTACGTCCAATAAAAAAAAACTTACAGTGGGCGATGTATTGAAGATAGAGATATGCTCTCGCGGACTTTTTTTTTGCAGAACTTTTCATGCTGAACAATCCTTACACTCAATAGTATATTGATATCTTGAACGGTTTGCCCAACGTAAGCTTGAAAAGCGCACGGACGCCAGGTATTTTTTTCGACTTTTCCACTGAAATCGTTACTGCTTGGCTTCCTTTCATCATAAATAAATTATTGTCTACAGAAAAATTCCTCGTGATATCCTTTACAGAATGGTGAAAACCGCATCAGAATCCATCCAGTGGTTCTCTAGATTACCCGTGACATCCAAGAATCGGGGACTTTGTTTTATACTAAGTAGCGATTGTTGTGGTAAGGAGCATAATATATTCACTGCCAGCCAAAAAATCGTAGCAAGGAAAATATAAGTTGTCAAGGAGTGTCTGTATTGCGATCATTATAATGGTTTCCCTTTAAGTCCCGGGGCAAAGTTTCATGATTTGGGAACAAGAATATGAGAATGTGCGGTTTATAAAGGGATTCTGTCGCCTGGGGTTGGATTTGGTATCTGCAGTGAGGCAGATGACCTCGCTGTTCCGCCCCTTAATCCTTTATAGGGCAAAACTAATTTTTTTTACGTTTATGTGTTTTTTACATTTTAATTTATTTTATTTATTATAATTATTAATAAGACTGACAGTAGTAGCCACGCTGGCTAAAGCGCAGCATTAGGTCATGGGGCCAAGCTCTCTGCTGACTCGGTAGACGCGTGGGTTCGAGCCCCACCGTCGGCCGTCCTTGAAATGGTTTTCCGTGGTTTCCCCATTTTCAACACCAGGCAAATGCTGGGACGGTACCTTCTGACAGACCACGGCCGCTTCCTTCCACATCCTTGCCCAGTTTCATTCACCATCATCCATTTCATCTCTCATTAACTCCTCTCGTGAGGTTGGCGTCAGGAAGGGCATCCGGCCGTAAAAACCATCGCCACAAAGACTTCCATCGCATCTCATCCCTGACCCCGTTGGAAAACGGGAATAATAAGGGGTAGACATACATACAATAATTATTAATAATGTTAATTTTTGTTTCTCTAATTTTAATGTTTATGTAATTATTTTAATTGTCAATTTATGTTCTTATAGATTTATTTTGATATTTTTATTGAATTATTTAATTAACTAATTTCAAATTGATTTTTTTTTTTGTCGTGTGACCTCCTGAGAGGCCGAGTGCAGGTCTTTCTAGTCGATGCCCGTGGGCGACCTGCGCGTCGGGATGAGAGATGGAATGGATGAAGATGAATGAATGAAACAGGGCAAGGATGTGGAAGGAAGCGGCCGTGGCCTGTCAGAAGGTACCGTCCCAGCATTTGCCTGGTGTTAAAAATGGGAAACCACGGAAAAACATTTCAAGGACGGCCGACGGTGGGGCTCGAACCCATGCATCTACCGAGTCAGCAGAGGGCTTGGCCCCATGGCCTAACGCTGCGCTTTAGCCAGCGTAGCCACTACTGTCGGTATTATTTTCATAATTTTTATGTTTATAATTTAATTTTTATATTTCTTTTATTTTTGTAATGTTTTTCTATAATTTTTATATCTAGATTTATATTTCATTTTTACACTTTAAAATGTTTTTAGTTTTGAATTGTTTAAAATTTTATCCAACATATTACGTCAAGTAGATAGGTATATACTATTTGTTTATTAGAAAATGCTAGCACTTCGGCATGATAATTCTCCGAAATTTGGTTGAAGGATTCAACTATCAGCATCTTTGAAAGGATGAACCCGTGGATATCCGCAAAATATTTCGTCATACGGATATAGTTGGTATGACTGTGCGGATAGCGGATAAGCTGCGGATAATGTTTGGAGTAAATTTGCGGATAGTTTTCAGAATACAACCCGAACTTTTTTCTTTCTTCGGCTTATTCCAATTATTTGGAGTCGCCGGAACCAACCAGGCTCACTTTGGTTTTGGCCGGGGGTTTTAAGACCGGATGCCCTTCCCGACACCACGTGATTATTCAATTGAAAATTCCACCCCACTGCCGTCGCGATTCGAACTCCGGATGGAAGACGAGCAGCTAAGCCACGCTCCCCAATACAATCCGAACTTGTTGAATATTATTTCCAAGATCCGGATGTGTATGACACATCATTTTTTTTTTCATGGTAAATGTAAGATGAGGATTTAGGCTAATCTCATACAAATTATGTAATTAAGCACAATTAACACTCCAAACTATAAGGTGCGTTCAAAAAGTAACGAGATGCTGGAATGCGCAAGCCGGTGACGACATCGGCTACTCGTGGCGTGTGTAACGAGGTGTGGTTCCGACCAGAGCGTGGAAGGTCACAGGCCGTTGCTAGAAGGCACGCGTGCACGTCACGTGACGATACAAAGCGAGCAGCAGCATGCATTAATCGTCCAACGCTGCCAGTCGCATTGCAAACGGTGACATGGAGGCGTCAAACGAAGAGCAAAGAGGTGTTGTTCGGTTTCTGACAGCGAAAGGAGTAGGGGGAACGGACATTCATCGCAGAATGTCACAAGTGTACGGCGAACACTGCATGTCCCTTGCAAGGGTCAAGGCGTGGCACAAGCGCTTCAGTGAAGGACGGGTGTCGTTAGCCGATGATGCCCGGTCTGGGGCACCCCCTGCATTACAGATGCCAACGTCCAGCTGGTTGATGCACTCATTACCCAGGACCGCCGAGTGACAGTGAACGCCATAGCCGTCGTGGTCGGATTGAGCGTCAGATGTGTGCACACCATCATGAAGGAACGACTGCACTTGCGGAAAGTGTGTGCCCAATGGGTGCTCCAGTCTTCAACCACACTAGGAAGCATGTCGAATGGCCTAATGTCTTGGTCTTGTTTGGACGATTGATGCATGCTGCTGCTCGCTTTGTATCGTCACGTGACGTGCATGCGTGCCCTTTAGCGACGGACTGTGACCTTCCACGTTCTGGTCGGAACCACACCTCGTTACACACGCCACGATTAGCCGGTGTCGTCACGGTTTGCACATTACAGCCTCCGCCTCGTTACTTTTTAAACGCACCTTATAGATATACAACAATTGGCAAATTTAGCGATTCCTATATATTTTTCATTGCCCGGTGAAATCTACCTCCACTTTCCGGCGCGCCGAGAAAGATTTCTTGTAACACTAGTAAGGTCATCACAAAAGCACACAGGTTACCAGACAAATTGAACACACACCCAAGTGCACGGGTTGGTTGGTTCTTCAGTTTAGGGGCTGTGACAACGCGGTCATGTAGCCCCGTGTACTTTGGGTGTGTGTAGAATATGTCTGATAACCGGTGTTAATTGTGATGGCTGTATTAGTGTGTGTTATCTGTTTTTAATTCAAGTAAGGACTGCAGACATTCGATTTTCTATTAGTTCCTTCTTTTGCTACCAAATGCCACCGTCAACGGCCAACTAGTTTTGAACTTTGTTACTAGATGTCACCGCAGTCGGCCCCTCGCGACGAACGTTGGAACCCAAGAGCGTTAGTCAATGATAACCTATAATTATTTAGCTTCACACAGGTTTAATTAGTGGAAGGTTCTTTGCCGCCGGCTTCAAGGAGGAAGTAAAGCCGGCAGTCCCATGTCCTAGATTTATGGCATGATAAAGAACCTTTCACCAATTACACCTGTCTGAAGCTAAATTATAGGTTATTTTTGACTTACGCTCTTAGATTCCAACGTTCGTCGCCAGGAGCCGTCTGCGCTGGCATCTAGTAACATAGTTGAGAACTAGGTGGTTGAAGATAAAGATGTTCCACCCGAGTTCACTGTAAGGTCCGCACCTTTTGCTATGTAATCCAGGAGTTGAAATTGCAATTTAACATCTTGAGGTCAAATCAACTTTCTATCAGAAGGTAACTGTAGATACTATGGCTTTATAATGTGATTTATTTCTATCGTATTTGTTGTTATTTCATTTAAGGGCTTTGCCACATTGTGGTATTGTTGCCCCGTATATTTGCGTGTGTAGAATCTGTCTGATAAACTGTGTTATTGTGATGGCTCTAGTGGTGTGTGTATTTGTAACCGATTCTCGGACTGGTTGGGAGGTGGCCGTGGCCTTAAGATACGAACCATCTCTGGATTCACCTGGAGTAGATGTGGGGAAACCACGGAAAATCACTTCTAAGATGGGAATCGAACCCACATCTTCTCAGTTCTGCCTCACGAGGCTCAGTAACCCATTCAAGCTCTCTGGCCAGAATTATATGTCTGAACATTTAGTGATGTGCTTGAGCCCAGCTCGAGCTGCTCGAACAGTTGACGTCAGAGTTCGAACATGTTCGAGCTTTGGTTGAGCTCTTGTGCGCGCCGTGACCTAGCGGCGTGCTCTTATCACCCAGAAACCTAAAGAAGGCTGTGTTCGAGCATCGTGATAGACGGTACCGGCTCGTCCTGTGTTTGCTGTGCACTGCTGTATAGTTTGTACATATAACCCCTTCAAACTGTATCTGTAATGTGGGGACAGCCACAATCTGTGTTTGTGCGAAGATTCGATGCACCCGTCTCCTCAGAATATACAAACTGCCTACTGAATATAATTGGAGTGCACAGAACAAAGGCGACAGGTCACAACACGTCCTTCGTAAAATGGTGCGGCAACAGTATGTGTATATATGCGATTAATTTGTTCCATTTCAGGAACATATGTTTGCTAATATCCTCGACAGTACAGTATTACATCCTTCCCAGAAGCCAAAGAAGTATCAGAGATGGGGGGCGGGGAATAATCTATATTAATATTGTTATTAATATTATGTACAAATTGGTTTACGTCGCACCGACACAGATAGATCGTACGGTGACAATGGGACAGAAGAGGGCTAAGTGCGGAAGGATACAGCCGTGGCCTTTATTAAGGCACATCCCCAGCATGTACTTGGTGTGCCAATGGGAAACCAAGGAAAACCATCTGCAGGGCTGCCGACATTGGGATTCGAACCACTAACAGTCTAATACGTTCACACATACCGTACACGAGGGAAAGGTTGCAGAAAATATCGTCTGGGCCGTCAGTGCTCCGCATACTTTAGTGTGCGGTCGGCCCAACAGTTCGAACAGGTTCAATACTGTATCGAGCCTACGTTGCGTATCGAGACAGCGCGAGCCCACTCGAACTTCAGTTAACATGGCCAGGTGTAGAACCCGGACCTCAGAGATGGTAGTTAAGAATGCTAGCCACTGCACCAAGACGTGGACTCTTGTTTATTGGAAATTAAGGTTATAGTGTATTTTTGGGTTCAATGGAATTTATTTTCCAATGGCATTTACTACTTCTTCTGGACTTGACCCCTGCAGAAAACAAAACTTATTATGTTTCGGATAAATGTGCACACAAACCCGTCTTTTACTTTTACTTTTATCGCTGTCACCACTAGGGCCCGCGATATCTCAACTGTTTTTCTTATTGTTAGCAAACTCGTGTTTTATTTATTGGGTGATTCTTATTAACGTTTAAAACTCTCTATAGCGACGTAGATGGCATTGAGGCAAGTACTTAGATATGGGACACTTAGGATCGCAAGTGTTCAGAAATACCTTAAAAGTGAATCACAACTGTTAAACATATGACGTCATCAGGTGACGGCTCAACTCGAGCGGTCAGGTCCGTGCACTCTTACGCACACTAAAGCATCCAAAGCAAACGTTGAATGTCTTCTTATCACTCTGGCTCCGTATCTGCGTGTGCGACTCGAGCGCGTGGGGTTCGAGGTTCAATTCCGTGCCCTATCCATCATCATATTTTTCTCTCTTCGCCATTCAAGTGGAAGCAACGCTTTTATTTTCGCGCATGTATCACCGAACTTTCTTGCTGTTAAACATTACAACCCACAAACGGCCGAGGGTCACGTGAGAATGAAGAACGCGTTGGGGAAATCGTTGGTACAGCCACCTTGCAGCAAGTGCGTTCGAATTTGCAGCACCATAACAAAGGTGCATGTCTGCAAGCTCATGGAATGTAAAGCGGTTCATTCGACTTACTGTATTGAACTGTGTGGTTGAGAACTCTCAAACCGTTGTTATCTAGTACAGCAGTTCTTGTCGAATGACTAATTTTCACCCATCCTATCGAATCCAGTATAAAATTCCCGAACGCTTCCGATCACATTTGTAATACAAAGTGTTCTTAATGTCAACTAACAATCTGCTTCCACCTGAAAGGAGAAGAAAGAGAACAAAACAAGTAGTTTCGTGAAGAACTATCCAGCCTATTTTCATATATCCTGCTCATGTTAATTGCCTCTATCAACATACAAAATTTCAGTTTAATTGCTGTAACAGATTCATAGATATTGAGAACCGTCTAAATATTTCGTAACCTCGCCAATTAGGATTGTTATATGTATAGGCCATAGAGATATGTACCATTCAAGGACAATTATTGCCTAGGTTCATTATTCAAACTTTCACGTCGATCGCATGATTACGACTTAAGAAATAAAAACTTAATTTTAAAATTTCGCACAGCCGCCATCTTGAGGTTATGTAAACAATTGAATTAAATTAGATGGCAGTGCATTACAATCTGCAAAATAATTTACTGTACCACATTTCACTGCGCTCAGAGAGTTAACTCACGAGAAAAGTCTATTAAAATATTTCAAATTCGCTTGGTCGCCATGTTCGTTTTGTACTTGAGAGGTTTATGAAATATACATAGGTAAACTTGTATCAGTACCATTTATTACCGTACAAAATTGCAGGGTGATATCTGTAATAGTTTCGGAGATATAGAATGTCGGTGAAATATTTCGCACAGCCGCCATTTTGAGGTTATGTAAACAATTGAACTAAATTAGACTCCAGAGCATTGCAATGTGTATAAATATTTGCTGTACCAAGTTTCATTACGTTTGGATATTTAAATCGCGAGAAGAGTCTATTTAAAAGTCTCAACTTCGCTTTGCCGATATGTTGGTTTTGTAGTCACCAGGTTTTTGAAAGTCTCATAGGTGAACTTCTAGTAGTGCCCTTTATCACCGTACACAATTTCAGGGCGATATCGGTAATAGTTTCGCAGATATTGATTGCTGGTGAAATATTTCGCACAGCCGCCATGTTGGATTGGTGAGACGTAACAAGATTTGAAGGGCACGGTCGAGGTCGCCGGGAATAGTGCTATGAACTTACCGAGTTTCACTGAAATTGCTCCAGCCGTTTAGATTTTATTAGGGACACACACACACACACCTCACACACACATGCACACACACACACAAGCGCGCGCGCGCGCGCGCACACATACGGACAAAAGGTGATCTCATAAGCCTATTTTTTTTTTCAAAATTGAAAATAGGCTAAAAATATGATGGATAGGCCCCGGATTCAAACCTCGAATCCCACGCGCCCAAGTCACACACGCAGACACGGAGCCAGAGTGATATGCTATTCAACGTCTGCTTTGGATGGTTTAGTGTGCGTAAGAGAGCACGGACCTGACCGCTCAAGCGTAGCCGTCACCTGATGACGTAATGTGTTTAACAGTTGTGATCCACTTTTAAGGTATTTCCGGACACTTGCGACCCTTAGTGTCCTATATCAAATTACTTGTCTCAATGCCATCTACGTCGCTACAGAGAGTTTTAAACGTTAATAAAAATCACCCTGTATAGATTTATTTTGGCTACGTATAGCCTACATTATTTATTGATTTATCTATTTACTTCGTAATTTTCCACTCGCTAAAGGAAGGAAGATAGACAGGATAGAAGGAACGAAGGAGGGGACAGAGGAAGGAAGGTAGACAGGATAGAAGGAACGGAAGGGAGAGAGGAAGGAAGGTAGACAGGATAGAAGGAACGAAGGAGGGGACAGAGGAAGGAAGGTAGACAGGATAGAAGGAACGAAGGAGGGGAGAGAGGAAGGAAGATAGGATAGATGGAACGAAGGAAGGAAGGGAGAGAGAGGGGAGAGAGAGGAAGGATGATAGGATGGAAGGAAGATAGACAGAATAGAAGTTAGTTAGTTATTGTTGTTTTAAGGGGCGGAACTACGAGGTCATCTGCCCCTGACAGGATAGAAGGAAGGAAGGGGGAGAGGAAGGAAGGTAGACAGGATAGAAGGAAGATAAGACAGGAGAGATGAAGAAAAGACGGATGGAAGGAAGTTTTTAATTTTATATACCGTTAATGTCGCGATCATAAACCATGAAACCTCCATTTTGCGTAGAATCTTAACCTCAGGACGTGGCATTGCACTTCGAAAATCTCACATGTATTGACCGGGAATCGAACTCTAGTCTCCATTGGTGAGAGGCAAACAGCTTGACCGCTGCGCCACCATGCCCCCCAAAAGGGCTAGGCTACCTGCATACTATACTCTGTATTTCGAATGGACACCGGTCACGGTGGCCGGGAATGCTAACGCGTTATCTTGTGCCTCACTGGCATCGGGAGAGCGTGGGTTCGAATCCTACCTCGGCCGTCCTGTAAATGGTTTTCCCATTTTCACCACCACGCAAATGCCGGGTTGGCTCCTCCTAACTTAATAACTCGGCCGCCTCCTTCCCAATCATATCACTAATTTACTAATGCACCCACTAGTACAGTCATCACTATAAGGCAGGTTATCACACAAACATCCAACTAAACGGGGCTACACGACCACGATAGGGATCTGGGTTCAGGGGATCGTATCCCGGCGCTGACAATGGATATCGTAGAGGGTAAATGCCGGGAGAGCCTACCCCATCCCTGTCCCACATCACAGAAATAAAGGTTACCAGTCAAGTTCAACACACAACCAAGTACATGGGGCTAATCACCAAGATGTCCCAAGCTTCAAAAAGGAATTAACATAATTTTCAGAAGTACAAACTTCAAACGATAGACATAGCGAGTATTTGTATGGGTAGCTCTCAGAGGTGAATCCATAGAAACCATTGTCTTTTTACGAGTTGAATACAATATTCGCATTTGAGGACCTGTGAGTCGAGTATAAAGAAGATAGTGTTAAGGGGAGATTGATTGTTATTTTAAGGGCGCGGAACAGCGAGATCATATGCCCCTTTAAGGGGAGATGTCTAAGATTTTATTATATTAGGGTCTCCGACATCGTGGTCATATAGCCCCGGGTGTGTGTAGAATTCGTTTGATAACCTGTGTTATTGTTATTATTGTGATGGCTGTATTAGTCTATTACATAGATTTAATTAGAAAGCTATCTATTGTAATAGATACCATGTTTCGATATACGGAAAATATCGACATAACTTCGAGTTTCGCATCCCCCAGACCCCAAAATCACCGCCAGTTCAAAGGTTTATGTAGAATTTATTATATAGACTAGTGTCCGGCGGCTTCGGTGGCGTAGTCGGTAGCATGCTGAGCTTCTATGCCCAAGATAGCGGGTTCAAACCCGGCCGAAGCCGTCGGATTTTTTAAGACCGTTAAAAATCCCTCAGTATGCCTTCTTTCGGAGGGGAAGTAAAGCCGGCGGTCCCATGTCATAGATTTATGGCATGTTAAAGAACCTTCTACTAATTACACATGTGTGAAGCTAAATTGTATAGGTTAGGAATGTTAACAACGCTCTTAGGTTTCTACGTTCGTTGCCAAGAGCCGACTGCGGTGGCGTCTAGTAGCTAAGTTCTGAACTAGGCCTAGTAGTCGTTGACGGTGGCGTTTGACGTCAAAAGTAGGAACTATTTGAAAAATTCAAATTTGCAGTCCATACTTGAATTAAAAAACAGATACAATAATACAGCCATCACAATTAACACCGGTTATCAGACAGATTCTACACACACCCAAAGTACACGGGGCTACATGACCGCGTTGTCGCAGCCCTTAAACTGAGGAACCAACCAACCAACACTAGTGTCCAAAAGTTAAGCATAATCACTAAACGAGGCCTTACCGCCTGAGAGGAATGTCAGACGGATTACTAAACAAACGGAAGCTGAATCGTACACCATAATGTCACACAACTTGTCAAAAAAAAATCAGTGTCAGAAAAGCTCTGATAGCTACGGAACACCTTTGAAAACAACGAACAAAACTTGGCAATGTCTTCCACAACACAATATGCTGTTAATATGGTGTATGGTTACCCTTAACGGCCACACATGCTTCGCAGCGACGTGCCATGCTCTCTATCAGATGGTTCAAGAGCTCTTGTGGCAGTCGATCCCATTCCTCCAAAAGGGCAATGCAAATGTGTTGGTGGGTCCCTAGTGGGGCATGACGGGATGCAATCCGCAGACCTCGCTGGCCAGTCCATGCGATGTCGTCCCCAGCCAGAAATTCATCCACCAGAGCAGCGCGGTGCGGTCGGGCATTATCGTCCATTAACTGGACTGACCGCACCTCTGAAGAGTCGAACATGTGGTCTCAGTACTGCTCGAGTCCAAGCTCTAAGGACTTGCGGGGTGAGGAGAAAGAGCAAGGAAGGGTCGGGCGTGAAGAGAAGGATCTGTAAACAGCCCGCCGTGATAATGGTATTCCTTTCTATTCCAATATTGCTAACATTCGGCCGTCGCTCAAAAAACCACTGTGGTGTTAGGAATGACTGAATGAGTCACCGACCAATGTATTTGGTTCTGTACTATGCACGGACCGAGAAACCTCATCAATCGTCAACACCACTACTGATAGTCCGCGATGCACATTCCTCTCAGGTTCACGCAGCTTAGACTCGAGCAGTACCTCATCCCTGTATCTCCGAGCGTTCACAGTGTTCCTCGAACCACTCATGACGATGAGCAGGTCCGTACGGCCATTCAACATGATGCCGCCCCACACCACCACCATACTGGTCCCGTTCCACGATGTTCCTGTGGTTGTATCGGCTACCCGGTTCTCTCCAGATTAATATGCGACGGGAATCGTTCTGCAAACTGAAGCGGGATTCATCTGTGAAGAGCACATGCCTCCATTCATGGCCCAGTTTCGACGTTGACGGCGCCGTAGTAAATGGGCCCGTCTCTGTGCTGGAGTGAGCGGGACGCACACCGCTGGACGTCTGGCAAACAGCCCTGATGTTCTGAGCCTCCGGTACATAGTTTGCCGGGAAACGTTCCTTAAATGGCGAGTATTATAAGAGCATAAAATGTTAATGCCGCAGATATAGGCCTAATCCACAAGTGTTCTCGCACATAAACATCATTCAATGAAAATGTTGGTGCTGAATTTCAAATAGTTAACGTAAGCAACAGCAACAGAGTATGGATAAGAATGGTGACTATAATAATAATAATAATAATAATAATAATAATAATAATAATAATAATAATAATAATAATAATAATCTTCGGTACAGCCTTTGCTGTCAACACCAGAATCCTTAGGTCAGTCTCGAATTTTGAAGCTGTTAACGATAGGTTATGCCTTCTATCTCTGCGCTGTGCAAACAAAACATACACGCTAGTCAATGTACATGCTCCAACTAATGAACAAAACAAAAAAGAGTTGGAAGACACTGATAGATTTTGGAACCTCTTGGATGCTAGATTGGCAAAAATCCCGAAACACCACGTCAAGATCCTAATGGGTGATTTCAACGCACAGGTAGGACGTGAACGGAAATACAGGAATGTCGTTGGGCTCTATCCAGCACACAATAGAACTAACAAGAATGGAGAACGCCTCATTGAACTATGTAATAACCATAACCTCCAGCTGATGTCAACACACTTTCGTCACCTACCTAGAAAACAGACTACATGGAGATGCCCGAACAAAACATTAGGAGAGTTCCAAATAGACCATGTTGCGATATCTCGAAGATCTAGTCCGGAAATCATGAACGTTACCGTAAAAAAGGGAATGAACATAGACTCAGATCACTATTTATCGGTAATAAAGTTCCGGCCCATTCCACTAAACAAAAAGAAAAACAAACCTACCATAATCCGCTTCGACACAAACATGCTCAGAGATAGGGAGAATGAATTCAAAGAACTTGCCCAACCAGTGGAAAAAGACTTCAACAGCACGAGAAAGCAGATGATAAACGCTGCAAAAGAAGTAGCAGAAACCAAGAAGAGGAAGAAACACACATGGTGGAACAAAAACTGCGAGAAGACCTTAAAGGATCGTCTAAATGCTTGGAAAAAGTACTACACCGCCAAAGAGGAAGAAGATTGGAACATCTATAGAGACCAACGAGCACAAACAGCAAAAATAATACGCAGGGAGAAACGCAAGTATGAAAAAGAACAAATGGACAAAATTGAACAAAACTTTCACAGAAATGAGACCCGTGAATACTACAGGGATTTTAAAAAGAAGATACAAGGATACAAGGCACCTTCCCTTTGTTTTCTAAGAAAAGATGGAACTCTAGCAACATCCAACGAGGAAAACTGCGAAATTTTAGCCGGGTATTTTAACGACCTCCTAAATTGTGAAAAGCCATCCAACCCCATCAGAACAAACAAACAAATGAACCACAATTTGCCATCTTCTCCACCAAATCGCGATGAAATCAAACGCCACATAAAGATGTTGAGAAATAACAAGGCTCCTGGTGAAGACTCCATGATTGCAGAACTGTGGAAACATGCCCCAGAAGAAGCAATTGACATCCTACACCAAACCATTGTAGATATATGGGAGACAGAACAACTCCCAGAGGACTGGAAGATAGCTTTGATCCATCCTTTACACAAGAAAGGAAATATAAGAGATGTGAACAACTACCGTGGTATTTCTCTTCTGTCAGTAGCTTACAAGATCCTGTCACTTTCCATCCTTGAAAGACTGGAACAGCAAGTTGAACACAAACTCGGAGAATACCAAGGGGGTTTTAGGAGAGGCCGATCGACTGCAGAACAAATCTTTAACCTAAAAACCATAATTAGGTACTATGTGTTGAGAGGTCGAACGTATGTATCGACATTTGTAGACTTTAAGAAAGCGTACGACTGCATCGACCGTGATGTGTTGATTAACATACTTGCAGAAATGGGAGTCGATATGAAACTGCTGGCGATAATAAGGGAAACCCTAATTAATACCACATCCAAAGTCAAATTCCAAGGATGTATCTCTGAACCCTTTGAAATCAAGACAGGTGTTCGACAGGGAGATAGCCTGTCACCTCTGTTGTTCAACTGCGTGCTTGAAAAGGTAATACAGAATTGGCGACAGAAGTTAAAAGAAGGAGGCCTTTACAAACCTTTAAGGATCGGGACGAAGAAAAACGGAGTGGAAATAGATTGCTTAGCATTCGCTGATGATATAGCCCTGATGACAGAAGATTTCGAAAGTGCAACAGAACAGGTCAATATATTGAAGGAAGTAGCAGAACAAACAGGATTACAAATTTCCTTTCAAAAGACAGAAGTAATGTCGAACATCAAGGATGATACAGCACAACTAAACACCAAATATGGAACGATAAACCGTGTTAATAAATTTAAATATCTTGGGGAATGGATCCAGCAAAATGGCCTTGACAAGGAAGCCATAGAAGCAAGAATCAAGAAAATGGAAGTCGCTTTTCAAACCACCCGCAACATATATAACAAAAAGTGCTTTTCTATGAACACAAAAATTCGTCACTACAACACTGTCATCAAACCAGTACCGCTATATGCATCTGAATGCCTTATCCTATCCGAGAAATGTTTGCTCGCGAAGTTAGAGAGAAAAGAAAGATCCTACACATCATACTTGGCCCAGACTACAAAAATGGCATCTACATCAGAAAATCCAGGCAAGAAGTTTACTCGAGGATAGAGAAGATCACAGACACAATGCGAAAACGCAGAGTTTGCTTCTACGGTCATATGCGACGGATGATCGATTCCCGATGGACGAAACGTATCTTCAGTATATTCGACTCAAAACCAAAAACGACAATGCCATGGTATGTTAACGTCCAGAAAGATCTGAAAGAAATGGGGATACGAGCAGAAGATGCACAAGACCGAAATCTTTATAGAGCAGCCATCAAGACGTTTGGGACTTTCCGGGACGACAAACGGACAACTGGTGCGAAATGGACAGAGGAACGTCGTGCTAAACACAGTGAGCTGATGAAGGCAATGTGGATCAAGAAAAAAATGAGCAAATGCCAGAATGTAAAATGAGGCTTATCGTGGTCCCTAGTTGGCCGATTAGCGAAATTGAATGAATGAATGAATAATAATAATAATAATAATAATATCGTATGGCCTCGGATGCCGGGTGCAAGCTTTGTTATTTGACGCCTGGAGGGCAGCTTGCATGCCGATTATTTTTCGTTCCGTGGAGCGCTATGAAAGTCAAGGAGGTTAGATATCGAAGCTCCTTGACAGTAGAGCGCTTTCTAGTCGAGAAAGGAGGAACTTTGAGTTGGCGGAAAATCCCTAGATTAATTTTGCCATTATGAACACGGCCTACTGAATTCAAATGGGTTCTTTAACATGCCAACAACGTATGACATGCGTATCGTTTTATTTTTGTCGCCTTTCAAAAATTCGCCAGGAGCGAACTTGCTTGGAGTTGGTAGTCCAACACGATAACTACTCACCCACCGTGACAATTGTGATGAGCACCAGTGCCCTACTAGAAGCCTCCGTGACTTAGGCGGCAGCACCCCGGCCTCTCACCGCTGGGTCCGTGGTTCAAATCCCGGTCACTCCATGTGGGATTTGTGCTGGACAAAACGGAGGCAGACAGGTTTTTCTCCGGGTACTCCGGTTTTCCCTGTCAGAATTTCCTTCCAGCAACACTCTCCACTATCATTTCATTTCATCTGTCATTCATTTAATTATTGCCCCAGGGGAGTGCGACAGGCTGCGGCAGCTGGCACAGTTCATATCCTCGCCGCTAGATGGGGGCTTCATTCATTCCATTCCCTGACCCAGTCGGTCGATTGGAAGCAGGCTGTGGATTAATATTTACATTTACCAGTGCCTTACTACTGTGCATCCTTACGAAATTTCTCTAAAGGATTGTTACCTTATGTTTTGATGCTTCTTCGTAACGAATGTAGCCTAATTAACACCAAATGTGATAAAAATGTACAGCATAACTCAACACATTGCTAGCGTTTCGCCCCAGCGTGCCAATTGGGCTCTTCAGTTGGTAAAGGCACACCTACCAAGACGCGTAGCAGGTACACACTGAGAAGGCCAATGCAAGACGCCTCGCTACATATGTGGCCACGTCACGAGCATGCCAGTGCACCACTGGAGTCAAAAACTCCACTTCCAAAAACAATAAACCTTGCTTTGGCATTGAATACTATCAAAAGTTCTCGAAAGAGAAACAAAATGAGTATTGTCCGTTGAGCCATTATAATTAACACTAAATGCCCAATTGGCACGCCGGGGCGAAACGCTAGCAATGTGTTGAGTTATGCTGGACATTTTTATCACATTTAGTGTTAATTATAATGGCTCAACGGACAATACTCATTTTGTTTCTCTTTCGAGAACTTTTGATTGTAATGTAGCCTAATACTAAACATTGGCTAATGTCGGTGTGTTCAGGTAAGGATGGAGGGCTACACTGAGCTCTGTGATGCTGAATTGCAGAAATCTAGAATCGGCAGAGGACAGTAAGATCACAACTTCAGCAACCACTATGGACAACGGGGACTGCTCGACAATAAACTCGTCTGTGAAGAAACAACCCCCTGGTATTGTGCTGCTTCCCAAGTAAACTGTTATATTAGAAAACTTACTGAAATGGCACCTTTACGACAGTCAGAGTGGCGCCGTTAGCTGCAGATTAGCGGGGACGGGAGAGACAATATCTAACTGAATGTTTAGCGCAGATGTTGTTTAGTATTTTGGGCCTCAGCTTGATGCTACTATCAACTCTCTTGGTTATGTTTTGGCCGGGTGTCCGGACATAACGTACTACTTGATTTTCGAGGACATAACGTACCACCTAGGTCGTTATCAACCTAAGAACGGTTTTCCCGTAGGACATAACGTACCAGTTGATGTCAGACGGGCATTCCAGTTACATGTTCATTACCACATAAACATCAGTGACGATCACACTGTGCGGATTTAAACATTTTGGTATTGTAACATGTAGTTGTGTACAACGAATAAGGGCGGTTTATGTGCGCACTTCGACGGATGAAGTATGAATTGTGCATTGAAATTTCAAAGAGAAAGAATAAATATGTCAAGTACAGTATGATGAACGGCTTGACAGAATAATGAAGCGGTATGAAGAGAATGGAAACTTGAAATCTTGCTTGATAGCTCTCTCATATTAGCAGAACTTGGAATGAAACTTCACAAGGCGAACTTGCTATTCACTTAGAATGAAACATCCCATAACGAACTTGTTAATCGCTAGGATATAAAACCCACAAAAACAAATTTAAAATGAAATAAAAATATTAACAGCAAAAGAATAGGTAAAATGACCAGAGCTTAACCACAGCTGATTTCAAACACGCCAAAATGTTTATAAACATTTTGACAGTCCAAAGCCTGCATAAAGTGTGATGGGAGTCCAAAAACTTATCATATTTTATATTAGTTTACGTTATGTTATTGCCCACGTATTTATTACCAGGATTAATTGAGCAATACCGAGCAAGTGGCCGTGCGGTTAGGGTTTCATGCACCCTAAATACTTCCCACTCTTTCAAGTGGTACGTTATGTCCGGTGGTACGTTATGTCCGTGGTACGTTATGTCCGTGGTACGTTATGTCCGTGGTACGTTATGTCCGTGGTACGTTATGTCCGTGGTACGTTATGTCCGTGGTACGTTATGTCCGGTGGTACGTTATGTCCGGTGGTACGTTATGTCCGGTGGTACGTTATGTCCGGTGGTACGTTATGTCCGGTGGTACGTTATGTCCGGTGGTACGTTATGTCCGGTGGTACGTTATGTACGTGGTACGTTATGCCCGGTGGTACGTTATGCCCGGTGGTACGTTATGTCCGTGGTACGTTATGTCCGGTGGTACGTTATGTCCGGTGGTACGTTATGTCCGTGGTATGTTATGTCCGGTGGTACGTTATGTCCGGTGGTACGTTATGTCCGTGGTACGTTATGTCCGTGGTACGTTATGTCCGGTGGTACGTTATGTCCGTGGTACGTTATGTACGTGGTATGTTATGTCCGGTGGTACGTTATGTCCGGTGGTACGTTATGTCCGTGGTACGTTATGTCCGTGGTACGTTATGTCCGTGGTACGTTATGTCCGTGGTACGTTATGTCCGTGGTACGTTATGTCCGTGGTACGTTATGTCCGGTGGTACGTTATGTCCGGTGGTACGTTATGTCCGGTGGTACGTTATGTCCGGTGGTACGTTATGTCCGGTGGTACGTTATGTCCGGTGGTACGTTATGTCCGGTGGTACGTTATGTACGTGGTACGTTATGCCCGGTGGTACGTTATGCCCGGTGGTACGTTATGTCGGTGGTACGTTATGTCGGTGGTACGTTATGTACGTGGTACGTTATGTCCGGTGGTACGTTATGTCCGGTGGTACGTTATGTCCGGTGGTACGTTATGTCCGGTGGTACGTTATGTCCGTGGTACGTTATGTCCGTGGTACGTTATGTCCGTGGTACGTTATGTCCGGTGGTACGTTATGTCCGTGGTACGTTATGTCCGGTGGTACGTTATGTCCTATAACCGTTTTGGCCTAACCCAAACGGTGGGTTTTTACGAGATCTTGTACAGTTATCTTGGGGTTATTCTAGTAAGACTCGAGAACTTCGGATGGAAGGACGGAAGAAAGTCGAACATGAAGAAAGGAAGGGGAGGATGAAAGAAGTAAGGAAGGAGAGAAGAAGGAAGGAAAGGAAAAATTAAGGAAGAAAGGAAAGAAGGGAGGGGAAAACGAAGGATGTAAGGAAGGTAGGTAAGAAGGAAGGAATGGGAAAATTAAGGAAGAAAGGAAAGATGGGAGGGGAAGACGAAGGAAGTAAGGAAGGTAGGTAAGAAGGAAGGAATGGGAAAATTAAGGAAGAAAGGAAAGAAGGGAGGAGAAGACGAAGGAAGTCAGGAAGGTAGGTAAGAAGGAAGGATTGGGAAAATTAAGGAAGAAAGGAAAGAAGGTAGGGGAAAACGAAGGAAGGAAGGGGAAGATGAAGATGTAGGGAGAAAGGAAGGGGGAGTTGAAGGAAAGAAGGAAGGAAGATTATGGAATTAAGGGGAAGATGATGGAAGGAAGGGGAAAAGAAGGAAGGGAAGGAGGGGTAAAGGAAGAGGGAGTTGAAGGAAAGAAGGAAGGAAGATTATGGAATTAAGGGGAGGGTGATGGAAGGAAGGGGTAAAGAAGGAAGGAATGAGTTAGTTATTTATTGAGGTTTTAAGGGGCGGAACTACGCGGTCATCTGCCTCTTAGGGAGGAAGGGAGGGAGGGAAGGAAGGGAGAGATTAAGGAAGAAAGTAAGGGGGAGATGAAGGATTCAGGAAGGAAGGGGAAGATTAAGGAAGAAAGTAAGGGGGAGATGAAGGATTCAGGAAGGAAGGGGGAAGATTAAGGAAGGAAGGAAAGCTTCTAAGTTTTTGCCGTGTCTGTTCGGGGTTTTGTCTAAGTGCACCATGTCAGGCTCCTCAGCGAGCTTTTGGTGACCGTGCCCCGACCACCATTGGGGTAGTGCATCTTGCACTACGTCTAGTGCATAGTTGTGCTACTTTGCTCAGGGAACCTAGGCTTTTCTCCTCCCTATAGAGGTTCCAAAATGTGACTTAACGGCATTCACGACCAAGAGCTGAAACTCCAGCAAATCGTTTAGATACGCTACTCCATTATTTATTAATTTATTCACTGCTTTATTTTAATTTTAATATTTAATCTTCATTTTATTAATATTCTAATTGTTTGAATTTTTGATTGTTTAATTCTTATCATTGTTAATTTGAATTTTTTTAATTTTTAATTTTATTATGTTTTCCTTATGTTCTTTTAATTTTTATTTTTATTTTATATTTTAAAAAAAAATTACAAAAATTATTAGTTTTAATTTTAATTATAGCATATTAAATTTGTATTTAAAATTTAAATTTACATGAGAGAGATGTTGACAGCGCTCCTGGTAACTGTACAGTATTGCACGTTAGTTTGTCTCCCAGCAGCTCAACAGCATCTTTTGTCCCTCTTCGCGCAGGTTTGAGCTATCAGGTTTAGCAAACACGGACGTGGGGACATAAAATTGAACAACATGATACCAAGAGTACGTCCTCGTCGAATTATGGCTCAGTGCTAAGAACATCAATTCTAGCGGTGAGATGTTACTAAAATAGAAATCAGATCATATTCGAATGTTGGGTCAGTCACCAAGTACGCACAAGACAGCTTACAGTGACCTTGGCGACAGTCTTATCGCATTAGCTGATTGGTACCGATGTGACCTCTTATTTGAACTAAGGTTCAGAAATAGTGTTACGATGTAAACCAAACTTCAACTCAGTTGACAGCCACAACACTAGGTTAACTCGTACAGCCCACTTGCCTATTGTACAAATTTTTTGAAATATATCGGTCTAGTACCTCAGAAGAAGGCCCGGTTTGATTAACTCATAATATTAGCATTTCCAAATTTTTTATTAGTTAAACAAATTCTGCTTAATAAACATTCCCCACCCAGGGGTTCACATCTAGCGGGACGTGAGTTGGCACCCAAGGGACCCCAGCTGAGTCCGGTATTACTTGCACTTACTTGTGCCGAGCTCCTCTCCGTGTTCTTTCATGTCTACCTCTCGTGGTCAATTCTTGTTCTCTTCCGACCCCGACGGTATTATGGTATCCGAGGCCTAGGGAGTCTCTTCCTTTCCCGCCCTAATTGGCCCTTCTCTCATATTTCCTGATCCCTCATTCTTCTAAGGATCAGCCTACTTTTTCTTTTCATTATATTCCCTTCCCTCTTTAAGACTACCGCACTGTTTTGTGAATTGGCTCCCCGTGTATCTAAATTGCATTTTGTGAGTATTTTGAATCTCACCTACATTTTGTAACTATGTACACTCTACATTGCGTTTTGTACGTATTTTCGATCTAAACTCCATTTTGTAAGTATTATCAATCTAAATTACATTTTGTAACTATTTTGAATCGCGGGCTTCCACGTATTTTGAGTAATTTCAATTTCAATTGCATTCTGTAAGTATTTTGAATTTCAATTGCATTTTGTAAGAATTTCGAATCTACATTGCATTTTGTAAGTATTTTGAACCTAAACTACATTTTGTAATTATTTTCCATCTAACTTAATTTTCGTTCTGGTTTCCATTTCATTGTCATTACCGCTACCACCCAGACCATTAGGGGCCGATAACCTGGATGTTAGGCCCCTTAAAACAACAATTATCATAAAGATTCATGAGGACTGATATCAGTTCATTAGTCAGCTGAAGAAATTGGTGATTAAGAGCGGGGTAGCGTATAAATCTGTACAGAAACCTGAAGGCTTTTATTCGAACGATGGACATTACAGTGAAGCTGGTATTCAGAAAGATACTTTGGTTGGTTCTTAAGTTTAGGGGCTGCGACAACGCGGTCATGTAGCCCCGTGTACTTTGGGTGTGTGAAGAATATGTCTGATAACCGGTGTTAATTGTGATGACTGTATTAGTGTGTGTTGTCTGTTTTTAATTCAAGTAAGGACTGCAGACTTTTGAATTTTTCAAATAGTTCCTACTTTTGCCGCCAAACGCCACCGTCAACGACTACTAGTTCAGAACTCACCTACCAGACGCCACCGCAGTCGGCTCTTGGCAACGAACGTAGGAACCTAAGAGCGTTGTTTACATTCTTAACCTATACAATTTAGCTTCACACATGTGTAATTAGTGGAAGGTTCTTTAACGTGCCATAAATCTATGACATGAGACCGCCGGCTTTACTTCCCCTCCGAAGGAAGGCATACTGAGGGATTTTTAACGCTCTTAAAAAATCCGACGATTTCGGCCGGATTTGAACCCGCGATCTTGGGCATAGAAACTCAGCATAATTCATACTTTACAATCCATAGATTGAACAAGCAATGATGGAAATTAGAGAAAAATTTTAAGTAGGAGTAGAGATTCAAGGAGAAATAATTTCAACACTATTTGCTGGTGACATTGTCATTTTAGTCGGTTCACCAGAGGATTTCACTTAGTTTTTAAATGGTATGGACTCCATCTTGAAGAAAGAATTCATGATGAAAATCAATAAATGTAGCCTACCGTAAAACAAAAATTAATGGAATGCAGTGGAAATAAATCAGAAACCCCTATTGACGTTAAATTGGCAGGTGAAATGCTAAAGGAATAGGATACTTCTGCTGCTACTTAGGAAGCAAAATAACCAGTGATGGACGAAGCAAAAAGGATATAAAAAGTAGGTTGGCTCGGTCAAGGAAAGCATTTCAGTAGAAAAGAAATCGATTGACATGAAATATAGATTAAGGTGACATTAAAATGACCATATTAGCCCTGTTCCTAATTGAGGAAGTATAATAAGTTCTGAAGATGAAAGACCTTAAGTCAATATCAATTTGTACTTTATATTGTAACACGTTGTGTCCTTCCTCAGCGCAAATAATAATATGAATAGAAAAACAAGACTTGCAGTACATGAAAAATTTTACCATAAAAGAAGGTATATTATAACAATATCCACTTTGCAATACAAATTTTTATCACACGATATCCTTATAAACTATGATACATGTTTCGGCTCATTCTGAGCCTTCTTCAGTCAATAGCACTAATAAAATTCTCACAAAACAGTCTAGGGTTGATCAGTGTGACCTCTAAGTAAAATTTGTTAAAATCTTTTTATAAGATTTTCACATCGTCATGGCAATTAAAACATTGGACATAAAATGCTTAAAGAATTTAAAAACTATATAAAATTCAAGTCGTGGGCTCATCGTCGTTGAAATCATTTCCAAATAAGGGACCTCATTGTACAGATGTCTTGTATAAGAATCGTGTGTTAGTTATCCTGGTAGAGACGAAAATACGGAAGTTGCTTGTTTAATAATTTTTACAAAAATGGCGGCTTCGGTGGCGTAGTTGGTAGCATGCTGAGCTTCTATGCCCAGGATCGCGGGTTCAAATCCAGCCGAAGTCGTCGGATTTTTAAGAGCGTTAAAAATCCCTCAGTATGCCTTCCTTCGGAGGGGAAGTAAAGCCGGTGGTCCCATGTCATAGATTTATGGCATGTTAAAGAACCTTCCACTAATTACACCTCTGTGAAGCTAAATTGTATAGGTTAAGAATGTAAACAACGCTCTTAGGTTCTTACGTTCGTTGCCAAGAGCCGACTCCGGTGGCGTCTGGTAGCTAAGTTCTGAACTAGTAGTCGTTGACGGTGGCGTTTGGCGGCAAAAGTAGGAACTATTTGAAAAATTCAAAAGTCTGCAGTCCTTACTTGAATTTAAAAAACAGATAACACACATTAATACAGTCAACACAATTAACACCGGTTATCTGACAGATTCTACACACACCCAAAGTACATGGTGCTACATGACCGCGTTGTCGCAGCCCCTAAACTTAAGAACCAACCAACCAACTAATTTTTACAAATTGTGTTCATCACCCGCAGTTTGGAGACCAGAACTGTCACATCACACATTGAAAGAAATACAACGAATGTGTTTATGTCCGTCGTTGCTTGTCTATTATGATAACTGGCTACCATTTAAAATTTGTATTGTAAAGTGAATATTTTTTATAATATATCATAATCAATACGGGAGAATTTAGAATTATGACTAAGTCATATTCATAAAAGAAGGTTGTTCTCAAAATAATTTCAAAAAAATTAATCGTCAAAAGCTAAAAAATACATAAGTTTACACTAAATTTAAAAAAAAAACAGACCTGTTACAAAAATATGTTAAATGCGAGAAATTCAATCTTAATCTCAAATTGTTGTCTACATAACATCCACGTAAGTTTTCTAAGGTTCATATTCCCCCCCACTCCTTTTGTGACTTTCTAGAATTTGTTTCTCATTTATATCTTAATCTTCTTTCTAGATCACTGTCCCTTCTTCAAGCTGGTTTTATATCAAGATATATTTCTTTCGCATTTAACATATTTTTGTAATAGATCTGGTGTTTTTTTTAAATTTTAGTGTATGTAAAACTCAGCAATTGCCTTCATAGGGAGGTTGAGGCTGCTTGAGTTTTTGGTTCTCGCAGTCAAGTAGTGCAGTTGCACTCTATATAAAGGGAGGTAGGCAGGAAGCGCGCAGTTCGTTACTCCTGTGGGGGTCCGGACGGGGACACCAAGAGCCCGCCGATGAGCCAGCTTGGTGTCCTAGGCGAAATCCCACACAAGACACGGCACAAACCTAGAAGAATTTCTGAGTTTTAATTCACCGGCCGTGAAAGCCAATATAGGCTACCATCATTTTAGTGTATGTGCTTTTTAGCTTTTAGACGAATAATTTTTAAGAAATAGTTATGAGAACAACCTTCTTTTATGGCAACATTTTTCATGTACTGCAAGTCTTGCTTTTCTATTCATATTATTATTTGCGCTGAGGAAGGCCACAATAAAAAGTACAAACTAATATTGACTTTCGGTTTTTAACCTTCGGGACTTACTATAGATTTAGGTATTAGAAAGTCATTTTTGAAAGCCTTTGTCTGGAGCGTGGCACTCTATGGAAATGAAACTTGGACTGTTGGCACAGCAGAAAAGAGGAGAATAGAATAGTATTTTAAAAATTAACTAAAACTTTTGTCAGAAAGAATTTTTGATATGACCCATCTTTAAGCCAAGGGATGGGCAAAATGTTTTCAGAATTATAAGATGGGTCTCTTTTTAGATATACAACAATTAGCAAATTTGGTGAATTCGAAATAATTTTTGCCTTCCGGCGTGCCGAGAGGGGTTATCTTTAGCCCTGAAACATATCTGGTATAGAAGGTGATGCTATAATTTGTTCCATCACAAGTAGGCCAGTCACCGTAGACACAAAAATTGCGTAAGGTCGCAAAAAATGCAAGGTTCTGGTTTTTTGGGATGTTGTTAGGATAGATACCAATATTGTAAAACCAAGTTTGCAACTTCGAAAGTCCTGTGCTAACTTCGTGGTGCTCGAAAAACCTTGAAATTGTCAGACGTTTATCAGCTTTTGGCTTACTACTTCTAAACAAATGCATTCTACGGCAAAGTAATCCATGACACTTTTAAAGAAGACAAAATTAGCGACAATTTAAGCGTAACCACAGCTTTGTATGCCTGATAGATCTCGAGATACAACACTTCGGAAAAGGGCCATTTTTTTCAAAAAGTTAGAAATTTGTAGTAAGCTAGTCTTTCGAACAAAATACCGTCTAAAATACTCATTCTACGAGGAAAGTCATGAGAAATAAAGTTGTAGAGCCGTTATTTAGCTTTAATTTAAGCATAAGACAATTTATTGTTCAAACGAATTGGACATTTGATCATTTGCTAAAAAGCTCATCAGATCGCAGCTAATAAGTTGATTATGATTCCAGTGGCTCGGATGGAGTACGAAAGTATGCTGGAAATGTCTGTGGACTCGTTGGGAATTTCAGACGTGCTCAGACTGGCCTCCTTCTCCCTTGTCATGTGTGTGCTCATCTTACTGCATCAGTTCACCACTTGTTGAAGGTAAATCATCAGGCACGGTCAAGTGGATGTGTTGTAGATTACGGCTTTAATGGCCCGGAATTAGGGGCGTATATACAATTTTTTTCTGGGGGTGGGGCTGACTCTCCTGGAAAATTGTGAGTATTCTCAGGGGATTGTCACCGCAAATCACATATAAATATCAACCAATATCTTAGAGCATATAACGTTGTGTAATTATTTTAGATAAGATTATATAGCCTACAATTATTACTGGCAATACAAAGAAAGTTGTAAAATACAACAGAACACACAAATAAAATTTTATACTTAATGAATTTTCTGTTATGATCTATGGAGTATAAATGGCAAATATCTAAATATTTGTCAATTTACTTTTATTTTTTTACAAGTTGATAATTTATTTCTTAACATTACCGTACTGTAGAATTCACAGTTTTGCCTCACAAGGCTGAGTGTACCCCGTTCCAGCCCTCAGACTAGAATTAAAATTTCTTGGCAGAGCCGGGAATCGAATTCGGACCTCCGGGGCGGCAGCCAAGAATGCTAGCCACTACACCACGAGTTAGTATAATTTCAATCTTAATATTGTTTGTAACTTAGCCAATAAGTTAAGATTAGGGTACAACCAAATTTATAATTATTTTATGCTTTTACCAAAGCAACACTTTCTTAATTTTGATACTGTTAAAATTATTCATACTTTGTTGTTGTTGTTGTTGTTGTCGTTGCTTTAAGGAGCGGAACTTATTCATACTTTCGGGATATTGCCGTATGAAAATACAATTTAAAACTCTTTACGTTTCGAGGGGAACCTTGCCTCCTTTTTCAATAGAATTAAAACAATGTGGCCAAAGAATGTGTGTCAATGATGGCTGGTTGGTTCCTCGGTTTAGGGGCTGCGACAACGCAGTCATGTCATGTCATGTCACAATTAACACCATTTATCAGACAGATTCTACACACACCCGAAGTACACGGGGCTACATGACTGCGTTGTCGCAGCCCCTAAGCTGAGGAACCAACCAACCAACCAAGGAAATATTCAACCCTATTTTCTCCACTAAAAGTAGGCCTAACACAAATCGAAAAATTCTCAAACACATGCCCCTTCGAATTAATCAAAGAGCGTACATTTCATGTTTCACGTTAGTGTTGTAAACTGTTTTATCGCTTGCCTATAAACTTAAAAGCAACCCCCGTGAAAAAAACTAATACTACGCCCATAGTTACCGAGATGTGGTGACGAGTGCTTAACATTTGCCTTTTATCTGCACTTTGTATACACCCCTGTTCTATGTCAGTACACAGATTTTAGTACTGTATTGACTTATATCAAAACAGCAAAAAATTGCTTGTAATCTTACTTGGCTCTTAACCCTCGGATACTCGCGCGGGCTACAGGTGTAGCTCATTGATTTATTTTGTTGTAGTGCAGAGTATATTCTTTGCTAGGAATATTGAGAATCTCAGTAGCTGCCCGTTGATGCTGTATTTAACAGACGGGTGTGATTCCAACTGAACCAATTGCACCAAACTGACACCAGATGCATTAGAAGTCGTCTGGGCTACAATAGTAGCTCGCGCGAGCATCGCTGTTTCAGAATTGAACGTGCAAAGGAAACGTTGCCTCACAAGAGGTGGTCATGCAGATGACTTTCAAATCAGTCAGTGTTTAAATGAAAGTAATGATAGGTTGAGTGTAGTGGAAATAGTTAGGCTGTTGCTTCTTGTGTGAACGAGGAAGGAATAAATCAACAAGGAACAGATGTGCTAAGTGCAATGAAGATCTTCTCGGACCATTGTGACCATTTGCACAGAATGCTTCAGTGGCAAATTTGATCGAGCATGCTTATGGATTTCCTGGGCTATAGATTGTAGCCAAAAGGCAAAAATTAACTTCAAAACTTCGAGAAAAAATAAAATGAAAATACTGAAATTGTTCATAATTAGTGTTGATTTTCTAAGGAAATTATCTAACCTAGTTTTATTTTTGTTTAATTCCAATCCAAATATGCACTAATATAAGTATTCAGGTTTACATAAAAATAATTTAACAGTTCTAGTTCCATTAGTTGTATTTTTGTTGCAGTTCTACGATAAAATTGAATTGTCTTCTTAACTTAGTATTTTCTCTCCATATGAAGATAAATGCCTACATAAAATCTTCAGATTTAGCTTAGAATACTTATATATTATACTACTTATGATATTATTGAAACTGAACACCGAAAATAACGTGTGCGAGTCCATCAGATTGAATAACTGTTTGGGCTACATATGTAGCCCACGCGAGTAAAGCTGTGTCTATTACTAGCGCGAGTGTCCGAGAGTTAAACCTAACAATTATAAGGAAGTAGACCTCATTTTCACCTGGATTCCCAACCTCTGGACGTGACTTCCTAATGCTCGATGCTTCCTACTTTTATAACCTGAAATGGACATTAGTACTTCAGCTGCTCTCTGGCGTTCTCTGTAGACGCGAGTGGCGCGCTATCTGCAGACGATTGTCTGAATCAGATCAAGCCCATTCTTCCACCAATCATAAGCCGTTATTTTAGGGATTGGTGAACATGCATGATGCCTGGTCCTGCCAGGATCTTTGGCGCAGTTTCTCCAGGTATTGCTGGCGAAGAAAACCACCAACCCTCTTATACGATTAGTATTATAAACCACAATATCTCGCCAAAACATTCCTCTTTTACCACAGATCTATATTAATGACCATAATATTAAAAAATAAATCAACAATTCGCCGCTCGATGTTGGAATTAGTGGATTGGCTCGATTCACTTCGCCTGGTATTGCGGGCGAAATCGGCCTCACTTTCGTAACACATAGCGTGATATCCAATAATGGTAGAGATCAATGATTACAATTTATCTATTTATCGTGAAATATTCATATTTCAGGTTCCTGCCGAGTGTACCGTGCAGCATTAATGTATCGTCGTCGCCTAACAAGATTAGTGGAACTGAAGAAACTTGATGTAGGAAACTACAATGCGTTTTGTAATGATCTGAGTGTGCAGATAAGACCTTTGTCATGTGCTAAATAAAATAACAGTAACATCGTTTATACGTTGTATTATTATAAGAATTACTAGAATCTAGGACACACTGGTTCTCCTGGAAATGAAAAGCAGCCTTCTCATCTAAAATAAACTTTTCCTACATCAAATTGCCACGAGCTACGTTAGAAACTTAGTCAAAACTTAGTCTATATAATAAGTCCTTGGAATAACCTCTGAAGCTCAAGCCCGAAGGGATCTGTCACAAGAAATCTATTCTTTCCAAGTATCTTTTGCCAGCTTGATTGCAAATCGTTAGTTCCGGAATTCATCCTCACTTAGTTTCTCTCCGGCTATTCAGTGCTTCCTTGAACGCTTTAAAATTACTGTTTGTGCTGAGCTTCTATGCCCAGGATCGTGGGTTCAAACCCGGCCGAAGTCGTCGGGTTTTTTAAGAACGTTAAAATCCCCCAGTATGCCTTCCTTCGGAGGTGAAGTAAAGCCGGCGGTCCCATGTCATAGATTCGTGGCATGAAAAAGAACCTTCCACTAACTACACTTGTGGAAGCTATCTTTTGTAGGTTAGTTTGAAAACGCTATATTAGTTCCAACGTTCGCCGCCAGGTGCTGCCTACGATGGCATTTAGTAGTAGCCATGTCCGCAGCTAGGTGTCGTGGACGGTAGCATTTGGTAGCAAAAGTAGGAACTACTTGAAAAACTTAATGGTCTGCAGTCCTTCTACCTGAATCACAGATAACACACACTAATGAAGTCAATTAACACCGGTAATCAGACAGATTTTAAACACACCCAAAGTTCACGGGGTGACATGACCGCGTTGTCGCAGCCCCTAAATTAAGCAAGCATCCAACCATCATTTGTTCATAAAATATAGCTATGACAAACCGTTCTTAAAATTCATTCGTCATATCTTTAGTAATTGTTTCCTAACTTCGTATTTAGAACAGTTAATGCATTATTAAATGATTGAAAACCATAACCTTAATAATAATAATAATAATATCATATCGTATGGCCTCGCGTGCCGGGTGCAAGCTTTGTTATTAGACACCCAGAGGACTGCTTGAATGCCGAATTTTGTTGTTCCTTGGAACGCTATGAAAGTCAAGGGGATTAGATATCTAAGCTCCTTGACACTATAGCGCTTTCTAGTAGAGAAAGAATGAACTTTTTTGTGTTGGCGGAAAATTCCAAGATTAATTTTGCCATTATGAACACGGCCTACTGAATTCAAATGGGTTCCTTAACATGCCAACAACGTATGACATGCATGCCGCACGGCCAGGAGCGAACCTGCAAGCTTGCGGGTTGGTAGTCTGACATGATAACCACTAACCACCGTGAGTTAAAACTACAGCATTTGGATATTCAATAAATAATATAGGTTTATTTTTGAGGAAAGTGTAGGCCTATTTAATTCCATGAGGTATTCATCAATACTAGTAATAATAATAATATCGTATGGCCTCGGGTGCCGGGTGCAAGCTTTGTTATTTGACACACAGAGGGTCGCTTGCATGTCGAATTTCGTTGTTCCTTGACTATGAACGTCAAGGAGGATAGATGTCAGATATCTAAGCTCCTTGAACACTATAGCGCTTTCTAGTAGAGAAATTAGGAACTTTGTGTTGGCGGAAACTCCCGAGATTAATTTTGCCATTATGAACTCGGCCTACTGAATTCAAGTGGGTTCTTTGACATGCCAACATCGTATGACATGCGTATCGTATTTTTGCCGCCTTTCAAAAATCACTTACCACGGCCAGGAGTGAACCTGCAATCTTGGGGTTTAGTAGACCAACACGATATCCACTCACCCACCGTGGCAAGCTATCAATACTAGTGATGACATTTGATACATAAGGTATTTATTATCTTAAAGTTGAAGTCACAGCTTCTGAGGATTTCTGGCCAAGAAGAAATCGGGAGGGGGAGGAAGAAGGACCGGTTTTAAAGATAAATTACAAAAATCAGTACATTTTTGGCCAACTATCATTTATAAAATCCTTATGAGGTCACCTTTTGTCCGTGTGCGTGTATGTACACACATCAAAAAAAGTTTTGCATCACCTCGGTTCCCAGATCTCCGGCATATAGACGTTGACTGTGTATATTGTATCCAAGATACAGTCCCTTTGACTGTTCATAGATGTCACTAAAACTGCTCAAAGATGTAAACAACCATGCATGAGCAGGGCCTATTAGACGGAGGGGGTACGACAGCCGATCAGTTCCAGTCATTCCACCAGGACGAAGGTACGCTGCTCATGTTGTCTGTAGTTCTACCATGCCTAGAAGGTCAATACCGCAGTTCGATCGCGTCCGCATTGTTACTTTGTGTCAAGAAGGGCTCTCAACAAGGGAAGTTTCCAGGCGTCTCAGAGTGAACCAAAGCGATGTTGTTCGGACATGGAGGAGGTACAGAGATACAGGAACTGTCGATGACAGGCCTCGCTCAGGCCGCCCAAGGGCTACTACTGTAGTGGATGACCGCTACTTACGGATTGCCGCTCGGAGGAACCCTGACAGCAATGCCACCATGTTGAATAATGCGTTTCGTTCAGCCACAGGACGTCGTGTTTCAACTCAAACTGTGCGCAATAGGCTGCATGATGCGCAACTTCACTCCCGACGTCCATGGCGAGGTCCAGCTTTGCAACCCCGACACCATGCAGCGTGGTACAGATGGGCCCAACAACATGCTGAATGGACCCCACGGAATTGGCATCACGTTCTCTTCACCGATGAGTGTCGCATATGCCTTCAACCAGACAATCGTCGGAGACGTGTTTGGAGGCACCCTGGTCAGGCTGAACGTCTTACACACACTGTCCAGCGAGTGCAGCAAGGTGGTGGTTCCCTGATGTTTTGGGGTGGCATTATGTGGGGCCGACGTACGCCACTGGTGGTCATGGAAGGCTCCGAAAAGGCTTTACGATACCTGAATGACATCCTCCGACCCATAGTGCAACCATATCGGCAGAATATTGGAGAGGCATTTGTCTTCATGGACGACAATTCTCGACCTCATCGTGCACATCTTGTGAATGCGTTCCTTCAAGATAACGACATCGCTCGACTACAGTGGCCAGCATGTTCGCCAGACATGAACCCTATCGAACATGCCTGGGATATGTTGAAAAGGGCTGTTTATGGACGTCTTGACCCACCAACCACTCTGAGAGATTTACGCCGAATTGTCGTTGAGGAGTGGGACAATTTGGACCAACAGTGTCTTGATGAACTTGTGGATAGTATGCCACGGTGAATACAGGCATGCATCAATGCAAGAGGACGTGCTACTGGGTATTAGAGGTAGTGGTGTGTACTGCAATCTGGACCACAAACGCTGAAAGTCTAGCTGTATGATGGTACAACATGCAATGTGTGGGTCTCATGAGCAATAAAACGAGCTGAAATGTTGTTTGTGTTGATCTCTATTCCCTTTGTATTTAACGGTTCCGGAACTCTTGGAACCGAGGTGATGCAAAACTTTTTTTGATGTGTGTATATGTGTGTATGTGTGAGCGTGTACGTGTGTGTGCCTCTGTAATAAAATCTAAACGGCTGGAGAGATTTCAATGAAACCTGTAAGGACGTACTACTACCTCGTCTGACCTTGACCATGCCTTGAAAATATTAATATGCTTCACCAATCCAACATGACGGTCGCGCGAGATATTGTACCGGTATTCAATACCTCCTAAACTCTTAACGCTATCAACTTAAAATGTTGTATGGTGATCGAAGCTAGTATGAAAAATTCATCTACGTGACTTTCGAAGACCTGATAAGCACAAAACCAACATGGTGACCTTGCGAATTTCAAATAGGAATTTTCTCACGATTTAATCATTCGTGGAAAATCATGATGCAGGGCTTAATACACTGGTATCTAATTTAAATCAAATGTTTTCAGAAATTTAAAATAGAACCTGTGCGAAATTTTAAAATTCTGTTTCTATTCCTTGTGCCCTAATCAAGCGATCGATGTGAAAGTAACCTTCGTAATAATCTTCATCTAATGGTACATAACTCTATGGCCTATATCTAAAGAATCCAACATGGTGACAATATATCATTAGTTCTCATTATTTACGAATTTATTACAGCAATCGAACTTTTATCTTTATGGTGATAAAGAATATTAAAGTAAGTTACCCTATTTTAACCAATAACCTAATGAGCACAAATCGATAGTGGTGGCCACGCAAAATTTCAATTTACAGTTTTAAAATATCTACTATGATCAAATCGCATTTATCACATTTACTACCAACTTAGTTATTATGGTTTTAAGGGGCGGAACTACGAGGTCATTTGCCCCTCTTTACACAGTATACACATTTGGAATGGAATTTAATATTTAGAGGTGGACACCTAAATTTTAAAACACCGAAAATTTATAAAACAAATTTTAAATAAAACTAGTAATTATAAAAATAAACAAAAATTACGGAAAACAAAAAAAATCTGAATTCAAAAGAGCAACAAGTCTTTGAGTCAATGTACACTGGAAAATTTAGATTGCTGGCCCTAACCCATTCTCACTTATAAAACGGATGACGAGATCAGCAGCCACCGCGTCATCGGCTAATATAAGTTTGAGTGTCATCCGCAAACCAAGGTTTCTTCGTAAGTCAGCAAGATCCACACACTCGGTTGAAATGTGGGCCATGGTGAAAACGGCTCCACAGGTACAAAGTGGTGGGGAGTTATTCCCTTCTCATTAGGTACGATTGGGTGGATCTTGTATGACCTATCCCTAGCCTATACAAAAAGACGGACTTCCTCCGTTACCAGAAAGAGCTCCGCCACACGCGAGTAGTTCCCTTAATCGCTCTCAGTTTACTGGGCATTGGGTCAGCATTTTGGGAGCGTCAGTGGCTAACTGACTCTCCCAAAATGCCAGTACTTGTCGGCGTAACTGAGAGCGAATATCTCTAGCGGGTACCTCCATAGGTCGAGATGGTAGTGATACCGCCTCTTTTGCAGCTTGATCCGCCAACTCATTTCCCGCAATTCTTACATCACCAAAATCCAAAGACAAAACAATACCAAATCCGTTCCTTTCTTTGTTCATTCCGTCATCACCAATGAATAGAGAGAAAACATGAAAGTATGAGTCTATATGTCCTGCCACAGACGCCATTTTTACTCCACATATATATTGCCAGACAAGGTAAGTTATAATTCCTTCGCGTTGCGATCGTCTATTTTCCTCGAGTCAGCTGTGAGAACAAGACCTTGGAGATAATCTCTTCACTCCGCTTGCCCATTAGAATATTGTTACGGCTGTGAGTTTGTGTCATCACTCACCGCATGAGTCGCAACTGCCCTAGGGCTGGGCTGTGGCCTGCCTCCTGTATTGCGCGCGCCTTATGCAACAGGGCTACTACAGACAAAGCAATAGTCCAGAATATTCGTGACTGGACCAGCGATGGAAACCTCGAGAAGCCGTGAACCCTGGATGGATCTAGAAGCGTTTATTGAGTCACCGGCCTGCTATATAAGAGTGACCTGTCAAGCAGGGGTTGTTGTTGTGTTTTACGAGCTAGTGCGAGCGATTATCTTGTGCGACAGAAGTGTGGTGACGAAGTGCTGTGCGAGTTACGAAATCCAGTGACATTGTTTCTCCAGCTTGTGGACAGCGAAATAGCCTGCAGCAAGTGATCATAAGTAATTGTGGTCGGTGAACATAAAGGAGAGGAGCAGGTAGTTTCTGTCAAGGCCACCGTACTCATTAGGACGGATTAACTTCTGTGGTTTGTTGACAAGTGAAAGGGGCAAGAGCTCTCCACAAGCAAGAGACTTTGTAAACTGGAGTAAGGTTCCTAATTGCTTGTATTTGCTGATTAGTGTAATTTTCTGGCCGCAATAAAGTTAATTACTTCTTTAAGCAGTAATTGGTGTTGTGCTTCCTACCCACCGTAATCCAGTTAACAAAAGTGCCACTAGGGGGGTGGCACGTAACAACTGGTGTCAGAAGCCGGAATACGAACTCAAGCACAACACCTGACGGTCCTGGTTTCAAAACCCGAGCAGGTCATTTTCTCTAATTTTCCTGTGAGTGCATGCCCTTTACAAGGCAAACAACTAAAATGGAGGCGCAATTGGCAGCATTGCTAGAAAAGTTAAATGGCATAGAAGACGGCCAGAAGAATTTAACCAAGGAGCTAACTGCCAAATTAGAAGACGGCCAGAAGAAGATGGAAGACGGTCAAAATAAGTTAGCGGAGGACCTGAAGAAGATGGAGGACGGCCAGAAGAAGTTAGCCGAGGACCTAACTGCCAAACTAGAAGACGGCCAGAAGAAGCTAGCGGAGGACCTGAAGAGGATAGAGGACGGCCAGAAGAAGATGGAAGACGGTCAGAATAAGTTGACACAGGACCTGAAGAAATTAGAACTGGGTCTGCGTGAGGAAGTCACGGCAGTGGAAAAGAAGTTCGACGCCTTACAAGTGGAAGTTGCCGAGCTGCGTCAACGCCCGCTGATGGGGGTGGAGGAGAAGTTCAACGCCTTGCAAGTGGAAGTTGCCGAGCTGTGCCAACGACCGCTGATGGGGGTGGAGGAGAAATTCAACGCCTTACAAGTGGAAGTTGCCGAGCTGCGCCAACGCCCACTGACGGGGGTGGAAGAGAAATTCAACGCTCTACGAGAGGAAGTTGCCGAGCTGCGCCAACGCCCGCCCACCGTTACACCGGGAATATCAGGAACGGGACATAGCAGAGTGACGCCCCCAACCTTCGACGGAAAGGTCCCGTGCAGCACCTACTTACGTCAGTTCGAGGCAGCCTGTTCCATAAATAACTGGAACAACACTGAAAAGGCTACAGCTCTCATTGTAGCACTGAGAGGTGACGCCCTTAACGTCCTTCAGGCCATCCCGACTGGATCCCAGGACTACGCTTCACTGATCGCCCATATGGAGTCCCGATATGGAGATAGCTATCTTCAGCAGGCCTACCAGATGCAGCTCCGGACCCGGGTACAGAAGAACGCGGAAACCCTGCAGGAGTTCGAGATGGACATCGCACGCCTCGTAAGGCTCGCCTACCCAACAGTGCCGGCCGACTTTCTGGAGCAGATAGCGACGCAGACTTTCACCGACGGGCTACGGGACTCGGACACTCAACAGGCGCTGCGTCTCGCGCGCAATAAGACCCTGGCAGATGCGCTGAGCCACGCACTTGAGTTCGAGGCGGCAAAAGAAGCATCCAGAATGCACGCGCGGGTGCGTCAAGTGGACGTCGACGAACCAGTAAAAACCAACGAGACCAAGCCCCTGGCCGACGAATTAATGGAGGCGCTAAGCCGTTTCTTCGAAAGTCGCGGTACCACCAGCAAAAACGTAGCCGAAGGACATACGGAGAGGCGGCCCGGAAGAGGACTACCAACCTGCTGGACCTGCCTTAAGAGAGGCCACCTGAGCAAGGACTGCGGTGATCGCCGCCGCCAAGGGTTTCCGTCGGGACAGTCAGTCGTAGGGAAACCGCGCGGCCCAGGAAAGCAAGTATCAGCCAGCCTAGGGGCGCAAAGGTTGGCTTGTGACAGTCGTCAAGCCCCGGCAGTCCAAGTTCGTGTGACGCAGTTACGGAGGGATAATAGCAGCCTGATGGTCGACGAAGTCGTCAACGGAGAGAGCTGGCCCATGCTAATCGACACGGGAGCATCGAGGACCATCGTCAGTCCCACCGTGATCCCGAAGTGGAGAGTGCAACCCACACAAAGGAACCTCCAGCTAATAACCGCGACCGGAGAGACCGCACCGGTACACGGCGAAGCATCACTGGAGTTCGTCATTGGTCGACGGGCGATAAAGCATCCAGTGCTTGTGGCTGACGTATCAAATGAAGTGATCATCGGACTGGACTTCCTGGACCAGAACAACATCATCTTGGATCTGAGTACCAACACTCTGCACTTCGGAGATGAGGAACTTGCTTTGCAACCTGCGCACTAGTCCATCACCGCACGGCGAGTAAGGCTGAGAGAAGACGTCATCGTTCCCGCCAGGACGGAGGTCAGCGCTGCCGTAATTGTCGACGGAGCTGCTGAGGGAGTGGCGGCTGTCATCGAGCCAAAATATGAGGACATCCAGACAAAAGGATTGCTAGTTGCCAAGACTCTCATCAACACGACGTCTCGGCCGTACGTCCGCCTGTCCAACCTGAACGACTACGACATTACGGTTCATCGGGACACCAACCTAGGAGTCTGCGAGCCCGTTACCTGGATTGCCCGCATCACAGATACGACAGACGGACACCTGCAGACGGACAACCGAAGAAGACGCACACTGCCAGAAGAACTACTGAAGCTGTACCAAGGATCCCAGGACCACTTAGACGAGGAACAATCACGCCAACTTCGGGACCTGCTACACGAATTCCAGGATGTCTTCTCCGTGGGAAGCAAAGACTTCGGCAGGACAAGCTTGGTCCAGCACAGAATCGACGTTGGGGACAGCGCACCGATTAGGGCCCCATTCCGACGTGTCCCGCTCGCCAAGCAAGCCGAAGTCGACCGGATGGTTGAAGAGATGAAGGATCAAGGGGTGATCGAGCCATCACATAGTCCTTGGAGTTCCCCGGTCGTGCTTGTGAAGAAGAAGGACGGTTCCACCAGGTTCTGCGTGGACTACAGGCGGGTGAACGATGTCACGAAGAAGGACAGCTACCCTCTACCCCGGATTGACGACACGCTGGACACCATATCAGGGTCAAGATGGTTCTCCACCTTGGATTTGAAGAGTGGCTACTGGCAGGTGGTGGTCCACCCTAAGGACCGCGAGAAAACGGCGTTCTCTGTGGGCAGCGGGCTCTGGCAGTTCACCGTCATGCCATTCGGTCTGTGCAACGCCCCTGCGACCTTCGAAAGGCTAATGGAGTCCATTCTGAGGGGACTACACTGGAAGACCTGCCTGGTCTACCTAGACGACGTCATCGTTCTGGGGAGAAGCTTCGAGGAGCACTACAGCAACCTGAAGGAGATCTTGTTGAAACTACGGGCTGCCCAGCTGAAGTTGAGCCCCAAGAAGTGTCAGCTCTTCCAGAAACGGGTCCAGTACCTTGGGCACATCGTCTCCGAGGAAGGGGTGCGCACCGACCCAGAGAAGACCGCAGCTGTGAGGGAATGGCCAGTTCCGAAGGACAAGTCCCAACTACGAAGCTTCCTGGGACTCTGCACTTATTACCGTCGCTTCGTGAGAGGATTCGCCGACATCGCCAAACCTTTACATCGACTGACTGAGAAGGACCAACTCTTCACGTGGACAGCAGAATGCCACAATGCCTTCGAGCAACTCAAGCAGGCTCTGTGCACCGCGCCTGTTCTGGCCTACCCCAGACCTGGAACAAGGTTCATCGTCGATACCGATGCCAGCGACTTTGGCATAGGGGGGATCCTGTCGCAAGTAGTGGACGGCGAGGAGAGAGTAGTGGCCTACTTCAGCAAGGCCTTGTCAAAGCCAGAAAGGAACTACTGCGTCACCAGGAAGGAGCTGCTCGCCATCGTGAAGACCATTGAACACTTCCACAAGTACCTGTACGGGCAAGAATTTCTCATCAGGACCGACCATGCATCCCTGCGGTGGCTCCTGAACTTCAAGCAGCCCGAGGGTCAACTCGCGCGGTGGTTAGAGAGGCTTCAACAGTACAACTTTGAGATTCAGCACAGGAAAGGCCAACTGCATTCTAACGCCGACGCCCTGTCACGAAGACCGTGTCCCGAAGACTGCACCTTCTGTACTAGGAGGGAGGAGAACACCGGGATACAGTGCCGGAGGACTACTGTGGATCTTCAAGGGAACTGGAGCCGCGAATCTTTCACGCGGGCACAAGCAGAAGATGATGACCTGGGACTGATAGCCGAATGGAAGCGGGCCTGTGTCCCCAGACCCGGGTGGAACATTGTGAGTGACTGCAGCCCAAAGTTTAAGTCCTACTGGGCGCAGTGGGACTCGCTGATTGTAAGGGATGGCCTCATCTGCCGCGCCTGGGAGAGCACCGACGGGAAGACATCTCGGGAACAAGTCGTCGTTCCAAAGGCTATGACGGAGGAAGTCCTGAAGGAAGTCCATGGAGGATCATCTGGTGGACACCTAGGGATAAAGAAGACCCTGGAGAAGCTGAGAGAGCGGTTCTACTGGATCGGATGCCGAACAGACGTGGAGAACCAATGCGCGAGGTGCCACGATTGCGCAGCCAGCAAGGGCCCAGGACGAAGACGACGGGGTCCACTGAAGACCTACAACGTGGGCGGCCCCATGGAGAGAGTGGCCATCGATGTTGCTGGGCCATTCCCGTTAAGCGAGGCAGGGAACCGCTACATATTAGTCGTCAGCGACTACTTTACCAAATGGCCGGAGGCGTATGCGCTCCCTAACCAAGAAGCCGCGACGATCGCAGAGACCCTGGTGAAGGAATTCGTCAACCGGTACGGAGTACCCCTGGAGCTGCACTCCGACCAAGGGAGGAACTTCGAGTCGCAGGTGTTCCAGAACCTATGCCAGCTGCTGGGAATCCGGAAGACAAGGACAACGCCGCTACACCCTCAGTCCGACGGGATGGTAGAGCGATTCAATCGCACCATCGAGAACCATCTCCGAATAGTAGTCAGCGAGCACCAGAGGGATTGGGACAAGCATCTTCCACTATTTCTCCTGGCCTACCGCGCCGCCGTGCATGAAGCCACCGGGTGCACACCAGCCCGGGCCATGTTTGGGAGGGAGCTCCGTCTACCCGTCGATCTTGCCTTCGGCCGACCTGGGAATGATCCGATCCCGGTAAGCCAGTATTGTCAAGAACTGGTCGACCAACTGGAGGACGTGCACGCGTTCGCGAGGAGGAAACTGCGGATCGAGACCGACCGAATGAAGACCCGATACGACCAGCAGACGGATGCCGGAGGATTCCACGAGGACGACCTGGTCTGGCTCTTCAACCCATTACGGAAGAAAGGCCTGTCACCCAAACTGCAGAAGTCCTGGGAGGGCCCGTACCGAGTCGTGAAACGGATCAACGATGTCGTCTACAGGATCCAGCGGAGCCCGTGGGCGAAGATGAAGATCGTGCATCGAGATCGCCTGGCAGCCTACGGAGGGACACAGACGGACCAATGATTGATCGGGACGATCAGCCTTTTTAGGAAGTGGGTGGTGTTACGGCTGTGAGTTTGTGTCATCACTCACCGCATGAGTCACAACTGCCCCAGGGCTGGGCTGTGGCCTGCCTCCTGTATTGCGCGCGCCTTATGCAACAGGGCTACTACAGACAAAGGGATAGTCCAGAATATTCGTGACTGGACCAGCGATGGAAACCTCGAGAAGCCGTGAACCCTGGATGGATCTAGAAGCGTTTATTGAGTCACCGGCCTGCTATATAAGAGTGACCTGTCAAGCAGGGGTTGTTGTTGTGTTTTACGAGCTAGTGCGAGCGATTATCTTGTGCGACAGAAGTGTGGTGACGAAGTGCTGTGCGAGTTACGAAATCCAGTGACATTGTTTCTCCAGCTTGTGGACAGCGAAATAGCCTGCAGCAAGTGATCGTAAGTAATTGTGGTCGGTGAACATAAAGGAGAGGAGCAGGTAGTTTCTGTCAAGGCCACCGTACTCATTAGGACGGATTAACTTCTGTGGTTTGTTGACAAGTGAAAGGGGCAAGAGCTCTCCACAAGCAAGAGACTTTGTAAACTGGAGTAAGGTTCCTAATTGCTTGTATTTGCTGATTAGTGTAATTTTCTGGCCGCAATAAAGTTAATTACTTCTTTAAGCAGTAATTGGTGTTGTGCTTCCTACCCACCGTAATCCAGTTAACAAAAGTGCCACTAGGGGGGTGGCACGTAACAATATCTAAATGGACATTTCTCGTGACTTATGCGAGCGCAGTGAAATAGGCGTCTAAATAAGTTAAATTATTTATAAGAAATTCAAGATGGCAGCTGTGAGAATATTACTGGAAACACCTTCCGCCAGGTCCGCTGTTCTCCACCGTCCGGGTAATTTAAAGGAATAATTTTAACTAGCCGACCCGTGCGAGAAATCTCTCATGTTCATACACCACACTTTCCTCAATAAGTTTATAATGAGAGACTTAAGGAGAAAGGTCGCTGTAAAACTCACCGGTTATTCGATATTTATGAAATAAGATTTCAGTACTCATTCCTTTGATTTACTGTTTCTGAAATCCATGCAAAATGATAAAGAAAGTCCCCAGAATATTAAAATGACATGAAACAGGTGTCACAGCGGCCAGAATGTGAAGCGGACAGCAATTATGGAGCGTATTTTCCTACAGCAACAGTATCTGTAAATCGCACACTTAGTTCTTTTTTAAAGAAATTATAGTTATTTATGAAATTAGAGTGCGATTCGTCACTGCTAATGCCTATTCTTTTTCATTTGATGCTCATTTGTCATGATCGGTCTCTAGTGAGCGCCGCAGGAGGGATCTATACTACTGAAATTATATATACTAGCGGACCCTGCAAGAAATCTCGCATGTTCATAAACCACACCTTCCCCAATAGGTTTAGGCTATAATGAGGTTTTTATTTCAACCAAATGATTATAGAACACGCTTTACATTTCAGGATAAAGGAAAGATCTCCGAATGTTAAAATTACATGAAACAGGCGTCACAGCGGCCCGTGGACAGCAATTATGGAGCGTATTTTCCCACAGCAACAGTATTTACATTTCATACATGTTTTCAATAGAGATTTTTTAAAGAAATTATAGATATTTATGAAATTATAGTGCAATTCGTCACTGATAATGTCTATTCTCTTTCATTTGAATGCTCATTTGTCACAATCAGTCGCTTGTGGGCGCCACAAGAGGGATCTATACTACTGAAATAATATATATGATGATGATGATGATTAACACGTAAAAACGTTTATATTGTACCCTTCCATGGTTTCTAGGATGCCTACTCTAGCTCGGGGTAATGGTCTGTCCGGTGTGGCTCTAACTTAATCTAAACACCCTAGGAATATCGTCAAGGATCACAGGAGGCTTAACTTAAAATCAGTATGTCAGAGGACTCCTAATATAAAATAATATATTCACAAAATATCATCTCCCACTTGCTCCCATCCATAGACAATAAAACAACAAAATATACTCCCTTAAATTATTCTGAATCAATACATCAAATTGTAAAAGGTAAATTATGATCACACTGGCTGAAATGAGGAAAAGAAAATAATCTAATTCACTGCCGTCCACTGCTTCAAGTTCAAAAATAAAACGTCAGCAGACTTAATTCATCAAAACTCTGGCCTGAATAACCCAGCCGTTCTGTCAAAAATAATGCGCACTCATGTTTATAACTGCAACATTGGTTTTTGGGGTTCGGACATGCTTTCTCGTACAATCATCATTCTTCCTCACAAGAGTCAGATGATGAAGGCAATAGACTTATTCTAGGCCACAGGCATGTGTGCATGTTCTAGCTTAAACACAATTAATTCACTCAGAGCTATGACTCTGCTAATTACGGTAGAACAGAACAAGTCAAATACATGAAGCATCAAATAAACACACTTTGGTGGCCGATGCCCCGTTACTTTAATGAGCAAACAATCAACTATAATGAATGCACTCAAAATGATATCACATTGCATGACGTCGCTTCCTGAAGCGGTACAAAAAAAACCTGGGAAGCTCAACTACCTTCCATCAAAGAAAACAATACCATCAAACGTGGTCCCCGACCTTGTGACAGACACTCTCACACCATAATAAAACAGCTGGGCGGGCAACAACCTTCGCTGCTCCTTTCAGAATTCAGACGGCTGGCCACAATCTTATACCTGCTTCCTATGACTACCTTGGGTTCGAGCTGTACAGTTACCTTTCCGACGGAGCTACAGCGCACTCTCATCAGACAATGAATTCAATCATTTCACTTACCAATTATATCATCGTAGACTTGCGGGAATTTCGCCTCCACTATTAATTCACTTCCCATTTTATATCATCGTAGAACACGGGAATACCACCTCCGCTATTAATTTCAGCTCAACCCAGGATCAACTCTCAACCTTTTCTGAATATTATATTATCATCCAGCCATTCCATCTTACCTTTCTTTACCTTGGAGTGGTTATCAATACCATACTTACTGTTCACCTAATTTCAGTGTCACTACTGGTCTTTGTCACAATGTCAAGCTATCTCCCCCATACTAGCTTTTACGTTAATGTCGTGCGTAAGCACTATCAACCCAATTATTCCCTTAAATGTGCATTCAGCAAAGTTACTGACACCCTCAAACAAAACACATTTAAACAAGATTTGATGCTCATGTATAAATCTTACATTATAAAACACAAAAAAAAATCATAAATGACAAATATACACAAATATACACAAAACATGCCTGCTGTGCCCAAAATATCTATTTTATCATAATTGCTTATGATCGAAATAAACTTATCCGATTCCCATGATGGGATACGCTATGGCAAACATGCCCCATGCAATATCTACTTATCTCGTATACATCATGATGGTGATGGTCTGGTCCTTGATATCAGTCTTCTGGATCAATTGGTTCATCTTGCAAGGAGGATAATTTTTACACACGGTTTCCAAAAAAAAATTCACCAAAGCAAAGGTCCACTGTGAATTATTATTATTATTGTTATTATCACAAAGCACGGTTCTCGCGTATGTAGCTCCTACCTCCTACAGCTATCATCAACCTACTCAATTCAGCTGATAGTTCATAGCTTCGTATATCACTGACTTTGCTACTAATAGCACATGTGACTATCTCTATCATATAACTGTTTCGTACTGTTACGGTATGCACACTCACGATACTGTTCCGATTCGCACTCGCGAATACTTAGCGATATTCAAATGTCCAAAGATAGAACTGTTTCTCCTTATAACATTTTCTTAACTTCAGAACGCGGCGATCATAGGCTCGCGTCTATGCAATGCTCAAAGTAGAACTTGTAAAATTTTTACTATTTCAGACCTCCACGAGCGTAGGCTTGCGCCTCTGCAGCGCCCGAGTAAGAACTTATAAAATTTATCAATAGTGTTACTATTTTTGACCTCCACGAGCGTGGGCTTGCGCCTCTGCAGCGCCCGGAGTACGAACTGTATAACTTGTAAAAATTGTTACTTTTTTAGACCTCCACGAGCGTGGGCTCGCGCCTCTGCAGCGCCCGGAGTACGAACTGAATTCGCTGTGTCTCCAGCTATTATTTATATGATTTGTCGTAGGAGTACAGTAGCCTCTCACAAATCCGGACCTCAAAAATCCGGACTCCGGCAAATCCGGACCGCTCAAAAAATATTTTTTGTAATACAAAATCAGTAAAATGTAGGTAAATGTGTAAGTTTGTTTTTACACACTGTTTCTGATGATTTATTTTCATTTATTTTGCATACTGTAGTACTGTAATGTAAATTCTTAAGTCTTATTAAAGTTGTTCAATACTATTAACCATCTATTTTTTCTACCCCTGTGTTCAGTTAATTGCAGTTCAGAACTGTTTTATGCGAGTAACAATAAAGTACACATATCGGCACGGAGTGGCGGCGATCGCGGCACGCAAACCACTGCCGCGACCGACGTCACTCTGTCTCCGGGAAATCCGGATTTTTCGGAATCCGGATCGGCCGTCCGCCACATTGGTCCGGATTTTCGAGAGTCTACTGTACTTGGAGTGGGGAGCTTTTAGAATTTATTTCTATAATAACACTCGCATGAATATGCAAATTAGCTCCTTTGAACGTCCTCATTTTCAATGTCTCAATGGCTTCTTTTAATCCAAAATCCGATCGTTGGATCCTTAGATAATGAGCTCCGTAATTCCCTTCATTGTTCCTTAATTTCGGCGGGATTTGGTCGCGTCTCGCGTCCGTCGCTGCTATTGGTAGTTTCAAATCCAGCCCCTGATTTCATTTTAATTCTGGCAAAAATCACAGAATGACCCAATTTAAATTTTGAAGATACTTCTGAGAGGCTGGGATTGTCCCCTATACGATGGTGTAATTCCTGTTTCTGCATTTTAATTACTGCTCCAATTTCTCTCAAATGGGCGGGGTTTATCTAGTAAGTGATCGTTGAAATTTTCGTATTTACCCGCTTGGTTGAATGACCGTTTCCGGTTGTCTAAGCGCATGTGGTTACCAGATGTTGGCCTTCTCTTCCTCTCTCCATTGTCTGCGCTATGTGAAAGTTATAGCAAAAGCACGTACGGGTCTTCCTTTGTTGTCCTCTGGTCGACAGGCAACGTCTTTCTTACATCAGCTTTGAAACATGAATAAAATCTTGTTGAAATAAATATGTAGAATTTATGCAATCACAGATGCATAAAGGTTACAATATATTGTTGTTTGTATGTTTTATGCACATATCTAAAATGTCCTTTTTTAAAGCTTTTAAGTGAATAGATCGGATGAGTTCTCCTGACAAGTGAAACATGTCAGCCAATTAAACCCCGTATTTAGAAACCCGTATCAAGATATAAAAGTGTACACTGAGTGGGCAAAAGTCACGGGTAGTCCCGTGCGAAAATGTGCCGTGTAGGACTCCTGAGCGTTGTGGCGGAGCAGAGCAGTCTGTCACAGATACGAGTGAAGTGAAGATGGCAACACGTCCCGAGTTTACCGACTTTGAACGTGGGATGATCATCAGCGAACGGCGCATGGAGATTACACGCGAATTCGGGGTTCTGAGGTTAACTGTGTCGAGGGTGGATCTTCAATATCGCAGAGATAATGTCACCATCCACGTAAACTGCCACACCGGACGACCACATGTGTTTAATGAATGGATATCACGTCGCGTCACCAGAACCATATGGGGCGATCGAAGGGCTACTGTGAGTCAGTTCACCGCCCATTAGAAATTTGGGAGTCTTGAACCCCAGTTAGTTATTGTTGTTTTAAGGGGCGGAAAGTCAGGAACCCATTTCTACCAGGACTTTAAGGAGGCACCTGCACCGCAAAGACTTCACTACCCGACATTTTCCTTCCCGTGTCTTATGCTTACTCAATGTATAATTAATCTACCTTCTCCTTCTTTCAATTCGGCCATCAAAGGACCACGTCATTTCAACTGCTTCATGCTGCATCGAGCTTTAACATCCTCCCAGTACTTTCGCTTTATTTCTCGATGCTGTTGTTTCCTTTGGTCAGTCCACTTCTTGCCTGTTGGAAAGCTTAGGCTTTCTTGGAAACATCGGTGTGCTGTTAGTTTTTGCTTAAGGGGATCACGTTCCCAGATATCGTTGCTTGTAATTTCCACTTCTTGCAAATCTTTGTCCACCTCAGTGACCAAGCTCCCTCGGTTTTCTTTTTGAGGAAGTAGGTCAATCGCGCTGGGTCCATTCTTGTTATATGACGTAAAAGGTCCTCATGGTGTCAGTCCCACGTGGGTGTAAAGTTCGTGGTTCCTATATTCCCCATTGTCTTTTACTGGGCCCAGAATTTTTCTTAGAATTTTCCACGTGATTGTATGACAAATAATTGCTAATACACGCCCACTTAAATTGCGCACACTAATGTGACATAATATGGATCGTTTAAAAGCGTAAGCAAATACGATGTTCAACATTAAATTGCGTTTTTTAAATAGACACCCCGTATTATTTATTAAGCAATTGGTAGCATGGAAACTCACGTTAAGAATGACGTTTGTTGCATCGTATTAGATCAATGGCATTCGGAGAAATTGTAACATGAAGTTGACACTCCAGATAAACGAAAAGCGGATCAGTTTCACATCTGGTGGTGTTAATCGCGATGTGACTGACGTACTACGGCTTATGTGTACTGGTCGGTAACACAATATTCCTTTACCGTAACTTTTATGTAGGCCGACATTCATTACTTATTATTTTTCTATGCAGCAGAATTTACCCTCTTGATGAACAAGAAATACAACATGGATGATTTGAGAAAGTCGAGAGACGTATCCTACGAAAAATTCATGGTCAAAGATTGCTCCCAGATGGCTATTATCGACTTAAAGCAAACATCGAACTATACCGTCAGTTGGAACCAGCCAACACTATCATGCGACGGTAACCACTGAAATTCTACCTCTTCCGGATGGAGAACGATAGAATCACCAACAAGATCTTCAACATGATTAATGACTACAAGACTGGCAGCTTGTGGCTTAATGAAGTGAAACAAGACTTCAATAACGCTGGCATTTTAGACTGTGATATTCTTGACCGTTCCAAATGTTGTGATAGTGTTTACTGTTGTTCCCCACCACCCAAAGTGATTAAGACCCGACAACCCCTCACACAGGAGAGAAAGGACACGTTATTGACTAGGCTGAGGAGATATTTGAGAACAAAGAAAGCATCGCAGAAGCACCAGTCATAAGCGCTCCTTGATGGGCTTAAATCACTTATGATAATAAAAGTTTGTCAAATCAATTATGATACTACTACTGACTATGTAATTTGAGTATGTAGTACTGTACAGTACTGTACGTAGATAAATATACAGACGGAAGACAAATCTATTAATTACAGTACTGTACATTTCCTTCGCTGTGACTGGAATACTATTATTATTATTAGTAGTAGTAGTAGTAGTAGTAGACCTAGTAGTAGTAGTAGTAGTAGTACCGGTAGTAGTCTTAAAGAAGTGCGTTTCGTTTATCTCGAGCACCATCTTCACATTACAATTTCTCGGGATGAAATTGACCTCTTGCGATGCAACAGACGTCATTCTTCCCGTAAGTTTCCATGTTATCAATTGCGCGTTAAATAATATGGGGTGACCTTAAAAAACATAAACTTATGTTAAGTATCCAACAGACCTATACAGGTACAGTATCCACCGGACCTAACCTCGGCAGACCAATACTTATAGTGTCCACCGGACCTAACCTCGGCAGACCAATACTTACAGTATCCACCGGACCTAACCTCGGCAGACCAATACTTATAGTGTCCACCGGACCTAACCTCGGCAGACCAATACTTACAGTATCCACCGGACCTAACCTCGGCAGACCAATACTTATAGTATCCACCGGACCTAACCTCGGCAGATCAATACTTATAGTATCCACCGGACCTAACCTCGGCAGACCAATACTTATAGTATCCACCGGACCTAACCTCGGCAGACCAATACTTATAGTATCCACCGGACCTAACCTCGGCAGACCAATACTTACAGTATCCACCGGACCTAACCTCGGCAGATCAATACTTATAGTATCCACCGGACCTAACCTCAACTTGACCAATGGTTTTAGTATCCACAGGACCTAACCTCGACGGACCAATGGTTTTAGTATCCACCGGACCTAACCTCGACGGACCAATGGTTTTAGTATCCACCCGACCTAACCTCGGCAGACCAATACTTACAGTATCCACGGGACCTAACCTCGACGGACCAATAGTTTTAGTATCCAACGGACCTAACCTCAACGGACCAATGGTTTTAGTATCCACCGGACCTAACCTCGACGGACCAATGGTTTTAGTATCCACCGGACCTACCTCGGCAGACCAATACTTACAGTATCCACCGGACCTAACCTCGACGGACCAATGGTTTTAGTATCCACCAGACCTAACCTTGACGGACCAATGGTTTTAGTATCCACCGGACCCAACCTCGGCAGACCAATACTTATAGTATCCACCGGACCTAACCTCGACGGACCAATGGTTTTAGTATCCACCGGACCTAACCTCGACGGCCAATGGTTTTAGTATCCACCGGACCTAACCTCAACGGACCAATGGTTTTAGTATCCACTGGACCTAACCTTGTCGGACCAATTGTTTCAGTATCCACTGGACCTAACCTCGGCAGACCAATACGCCCCGCTGTTCCCAAGCTTAGGCTCCTTCCCTGCTTCCTGTTGAAACATGTGATTATACAAAAATACTCATAACTCTCCAACGACTGGTCCGATTTGCCTCAAATCTCTTCTGGCATTCCTAGAATTCCATAGCCAATAATATCTACTAGATTCTAGACCTCAAATCGGCGATTTTATTTTATTATCAATGAGTTGTGGTAGCTCTCCCGTCGGCGCCACAGGTCTTCTTCCTAGCGCATTCTCTTGCTCGGCGTGGTGAACTAGCTGTCTCAGCGCTCTGTTCAAAGTTCATAATGGCGTTCCGCTGTTCATAATGCAAAAATGTAATTACGGTGGCTCCCGTAATTCGGGCACACTACAAACAAACATCCGGACCTTGTATATACTCAATACATTTTGGGGTTGCCAACAAGAAGTCTTCCGTATGCTCTGATGTTGCAGTCCTGCCTGATGTGCTCAACAGTGTTTCGCGGCGCACCACAATCACATACTGGTGAGGGCAACATTCGCCATTTCAAAGGCGAATCCCCGCATCTCCCATGTCCGTCCTATGGCGGTTGAGCATTGACCATACCTTGAGAGGTTGACCAAACCCAGGAACTGTCTCAGTGATGCATGGCATTGCCTGGCATGTAGCTGGAGCATTTTGGGTCCATCCTCTCCTCCAGGAATCGGTGGTGTTGAATCCGATGAGGTTGCTGACAAGTGCAAGAGGTTGATGACTTGAACGGAGTCTGTTGACCCTGAGGTCTGAGATGTCAGTGTGTACCGGTAGTCCAGGGATCGCTAAGATCTTGTTGTATATTTAATAATGACCATTACTTATATGAATTTCAGAGTAGTTGCTGGGAATACTGTCCTCAAATTTTTTAACACACGCTGTACCGACGTAGGAAGTTTTGGTACACTCGTTGTGATTCATCCTCACTGATATTGCGTATCAGTGAAGTTATTTCCTTCTCAAGAGCCTCCAGAGTACGCGGATTGTTTCTGTATGCCGTTTGTTTGAGATTCCCCCACAAGTAAAAGTCGCACGGCGCTGAAACTTACGAACACATTTACTGGAAGACTTCTTCTTGAGAAGATAAGTTTCCATTAGGAAAATTCGATGTTTTGGTGTATACCTAACCATGTTCCCGGGATACGAGATAGCCTACAGTACTTAACCACAAGACGTAATTATCTCAAATAAGGTATCTTGCCAGCTCTGTATGTAATAAATGCAGTGACAGCATTCAGGACTTCCCAACCCGCTCTTGTGTAATCGGCAAATGGTAGTCAACTGGCGGTGACTAATCACTTTCGACACATCACACGTCCCCGGCAAAGCTCCGTTCTATAGGGCAGGCTCTCGCTGTAGTTTGTACTCAACATTAGGACAACGGGAACCCATCGACCAAATTATGCTCCTCATGACTTGCTCATCTGTTGAACATAGGTCATGTTCGGTCAATCGATTCATAATCGTATAATTTGAAATTAATCTTAAACGATTAATCGATTAACGTTCAATCGATTCATCGATTAACCGAATAATATGTTAATTGGCTATACGAAGAATCTGTTAATAGGGTAACCGAAGAATCGATTACTTGATTAGGAGATACGAGATAACAAAATAAGTTTAAATAATAATAATATTAATAATAATAATAATATCATATGGCCTCGGCTGCCGGGTGCAAGCTTTATTAACTAACACCCAGAGGGCAGCTTGCATGTCGAATTTTGTTGTTCCTTGGAGCGCTATGAAAGTCAAGGAGGTGAGATATCTAAGCTCATTGACACTATAGCGCTTTCTAGTAGAGAAAGGAGGCACTTTTGTGTTGACGGTAAATCCCGAGATTTATTTTGCCATTATGAACACAGCCTACTGAATTCAAATGGGTTCTTTAACATGCCAACAACGTATGACATGCGTGTAGTGATTTTTGTCGCCTTTCAAAAATCACTTACCACGGCCAGGAGCGAACCTGCTAGCTTGGGGTTGGTAGACCGACACAGTGGCAAGCAGAAGTTTAAATGAGAGGTCATCGCTTAAGTTGAGTTACGCTTATTTTTGGAATGTTGTATAGAAATGTATAAAAGTTACTTTTTACCTAAATATACAAAGTGTGCTTCCTTGTTTATGTTAACAATAACCAAATAAGAGTCAGTGACAGTGGAAGGACAAACATCAATACAATTGGGAAGGGTTTCGAAAAGAGAAAAAAAAAAAAACAGTTTTCAGCCAAGATTTTGAATTCCTGTTCAGTTTTTACAATTTAGGACAGGCGTATTTTTGTTTTACTCTGTTTTAGCCTAGTTTTCACAATATACTGTATTTGAATTGCAGCCAATGGCCATAGCAGGGTATTTAAATTGAACGCCCGTAGGATCCCCAACAAGTTGAATTTCACGTAGTTCCAACTCTGGCTACCAGACGCCACTGTCCTTGACACCCAGCGGCGAACGTTGAAACTTGATTGAGCGTTCCAAACCAAGTAACTTAACCTACAAATTTAGCTACCAATTGTAATGGTAGGTTCGTTTACATGCCGTGAATCCTAAACGTGGGTCCGCTGGCATTACTTCCCCTCCGGAGGAATGCATACTGAAGGATTCTAACGCTCTTAAAATCCGACGACTTTGGCCGAGTTTGAACCCACGATCTTGGGCATAGCAGTTCAGCATACTACCAACTACGCCACCGAAGCCGTTTGATACAATATATTTAAATTAATTAAATGTCGTTTTGCTTGTGTGAGAGGGTAGTGAAAGGAGCAACGTACATCGATTGATCGACAGAACAAAAATCGATTGGTCGATTTGTAGCAATTAATCGATTTTTTACTTTCGCTTTTTTTTAAAGTCAATTTCACCCTCCAGGTTGGTGGTTCCTCGGACTCAGCGAGGGAACTCACCACTACCGCCTTTTCCTAGAGCTGGGAACACTTGGACGGATTGGATACAACTGGGGAGGTGTGATCAGCACTTCGTCCAGGCGGCCTCACCTGCAAAGTGAACAGGGGCCTCATGAGGGATGGGATAGGCAAGGAAGAGGGAAGGAGGCGGCCGTAGCCTAACAGTAGAAACCATCCCGGCATTTGCCCGAAGACGAAGTGGGAAACCATGGAAGAGCACTTCGAGGATGGTTAAGGTGGGAATCGAACCCCCTCTACTCATTTGGACCACCCGAGGCTGAATAGACCCCGTTCCAGTCCTCATACCACTTTTCAAATTTCGTGGCAGAGCCGGGAATCGAACCCAGGACCTCCGGGCGGCAGCTAACCTGGCTGACCGCTACTCTATGGAGGCGACAGTTTCGATTATTAATTAAATAATTATTTAAATGTCTGTTTTGCTTGTGTGAGAGCGTAGTGAAAGAAGCAACGTACATCGATTAACCGACAAAACGATAATCGATTGGTAGTTTTGTAGCTATTAATCGATTTTTCCAATTCGAATATTTGATGACTGAAAATAATCGATTTAAAGTATCAACCCTAATAAACTCTGATCACTCCTGAAATGCAGGAGGCCATAGCCCTTATGGGATTTGTAAGGCTGTTGTATTTTTTTAAATTAATTTATTTTGATGCACAAATCGGATTCGAACTGAAGGTACGCTGTAGAGAGTGGTGGGGGTTTCACCAAGCGGTCCGCAAGCCCGCACCTAAGCTGTCTCTGGGACAGGTCCATTGTTATTCTAGCAGCGTGTAGTGGTAACCATAGCTATGGAAATTGTCAATTACACCATGGGGGACAGCGTGGAGCCCGTATGGAACACCCTCAAACTGATGGTGACCTTCACTCCGAGTGGCGGCCTACGCGTCACGGAGTGCACCCCAGGAGAGGAGACTAAAGTCTTAGGTAACGCTGCACACTTCATTTGAGGGGCTTTGGAGGTAACCGTGTAGTTGGGTGTGTGTTGAATTTGTATGATAACCTGCATTCCCGTGATGTCTGTAGTAGTTGTTGTTGTTGTTTGAGTCTTCAGTCGTTTGACTGGTTTGATGCAGAGCTCCATGCCTCCCTGTCCTGAGCTAATCGTTTCATCTCTACATAGCTACCACACCCTAAATTCGAGGCAATCTGTTTAACATATCCTAACCTTGGTCTACCCCTACAGTTCTTGTCCTCGACCCTTCCTTCCATAACTAAGCTTGCTATTCCTGGGTGTCTTAGTATCTGTCCTACCAACCTATTTTTCCTCTTCATAAGCAGTCGCCAGAAACATCTCTCCAATTTGTATTAATACATCTTCGTTCGTATCCCTATCTACCCATCTGATCTTGATCATTCTCCTGTATCACCACATTTCAAGCGCTTCAATTCTCCTCTTTTCTGCTGCACCAATAGTCCAAGTTTCACATCCATAGAGCTCCAGACAAATGCTTTCAAAAATGACTTCCTAATACCTAAATTTATATTCGATATCAACAGATTCCTCTTTTGTAGAAATGCTTTCCTTGTCTTGTCTGTAGTAGTGTCAGTAAATATATTAGTGGCAGGGATGGGTTAGGCGCCCAGGGACGTGAAGTAATTAATAATATTTTTTTTTATGAGAGATGGAATGGATGAAGATGAATGAAACTGGGCAAGGATGTGGAAGGAAGCAGCCGTGGCCTATCAGAAGGTACTGTCCCAGCATTTGCCTGGTGTTGAAAATGGGAAACCACGGAAAACCATTTCAAGGACAGCCGACGGTGGGGCTCGAACCCACGCGTCTCCCGAGTCAGCAGAGAGCTTGGCCCCTTGACCTAACGCAGCGCTTTAGCCCGCGTAGCCACTACTGTCGGTTATTAATAATAATAATATTGGTTTACGTCCCTCTTAACTTCTGCTGCTTTTGGAGACCCCGGGGTGACGGAATTTTGTACCGAAGGGGATCTTTAACGCGCCAGTAAATCTACTGACACGACTCCCTCACATTTAAGCCCTCTCAAATGCCAACTGACTGCGCCTGGATTCGATCCCACTATATTGGGGTCAGCAGGCGAGTACGTTACCACTGCGCTACGCAGCCAGTCAGGACTTGAAGTAATGGGTAACACTTCGGGAGTGATGAACCTAGTACAAAACTGCGTACATTAGCCTTAAATTACCTTGTGTAGTGATTAATAATAATTGTGGAAATGCTGTAGTTCATCCTAACTGACATTTCGTATCAGTGCTGTTATTTCGTTCTCGAGAGCCTCCAGAGTACGCGAATTGTTTCTGTATACCTTTTGTTTGAGCTTCCCACAAAGAACGCATGGTGCGTTGGTTCCTCAGTTTAGGGGCTGCGACAACGCGGTCATGTAGCCCCGTGCACTACGGGTGAGTGTAGAATCTGTCTGATAACCCGTGTTAATTGTGATGGCTGTATTGGTGTGTGTTATCTGTTCTTTTTAATTCAAGTAAGGACTGCTGACATTCGATTTTCAAGTAGTTCCAACTTTTGCTACCAAACGCCACCGTCAACGACCAACTAGTTCTGAACTTGGTTACTACAGTAGCCTATATGCCACCGCAGTCGGCTCCTGGCGATAAACGTTAGAATCTAAGAGCGTCAGTCAAATCTAACCTATAATTTTGCTTCACACAAGTGTAATTAGTGGAAAGTTCTTTTACATGGCATAAATCTATGACATGGAACCGCCGGCTTTAGTTCTCCTCCGAAGGAAGGTATACTGAGGGATTTTTAACGCTCTTAAAAACCCGACGGCTTCGGTCGGATTTGAACCCGCGATCTTGGGCATAGAAGCTCGGCATGAGCTGAAACTTACGAACACATTTATTTTAAGACTTCTTCTTGAGAAGATAAGTTTCCACTAGGAAAATTCGATGTTTTGTTCTATACGTAACCATGTTCACGGGATAAAGTACTTGACAAGTCTTAGCTCTCTCAACTAAGGTATCTTGCCAGCTGAGATTGTAATCGAGCTATTACCGCATGCGGAGTTTCCCTACACGCTGGTGTGTAACGGTAGATGCTAGTCAACTGGCGTTGACTCAACGCGCTTCGAACGTCACGGCGAAGGCAAAGCTCCGTTGTAGAGGGAAGGTTCTCACTGTATATAATACCCAGGGCTAAGCAACAATCTTAATTTCATTGAAATACACTAGAATCGAATGGACGACATTGGATTGCTATTTTTGTTGGTTGGTTGGTTCCTCAGTTTAGGGGCTACGACAACGCGGCCGTGTAGCCCCGTGTACTTTGGGTGTGTGTAGAATCTGTCTGATAACCGGTGTTAATTGTCATGGCTGTATTAGAGTGTATTATCAGTGATTCAGGTAAGGACTGCAGACGATCAATTTTTTCAAATAGTACCTACTTTTGCTACCAAATGCTACCATCCACGACATTTAGCTGCGAACGTGGCTACTAAATGGCATCGCCATCAGCCCTGGCGGCGAACGTTGGAACTAATATAGCGTTATCAAACTAACCTAAAAATTTTAGCTTCCACAAGTGTGGGATCGCCGGCTTTACTTCCCCTCTGAAGAAAGGCATACTGAGGGATTTTAACGCTCTTAAAAGTTCCGATGACTTCGACCGGGTTTGAACCCGCAATCTTGGCCATAGAAGCTCAGCATGCTACCAACTACGCCACCGAAGCCGCCAGTAATAACCGACATATTGATAATAACTCCATATTTTTAAATGGAACGGTGCAAATTCATACAGCTGGCCTAAAAGTACAACTGCGTACAAGTTCAAATCATCATCATCATCATCATCATCAGGCTGGGTCTGTTTGGAACATAAGCCTCGCCACTTGGTCCTTTCTTCCCACCCCCTCACCGCTGTCACTCTGGTCCAGTCCTCGCCTCTCTTCTTGACACATGCCTCCACTCCTTTCAGCCATCTATCTCTTGGTCTTCCCCTTGGTCGTTTCTTCTGCATCTGCATCTCATGTATCCTCTTGGGAATCCTCTTCTCATCCATTCTCTTTAAGTGTCCATACCACCTCAGTCTTGATGTCTCAATCCTACCTTCCAAGGGCTCCTCTTTCACCATTTCCCTGACCTTTTCAAATATGTAAGTATTTTCAAAATCGGACAGTTAGTTTTTGAGATATCAATATGCCGCTTCAGACAGTGTGCAGTCGGGCAAGCACATACTGCATTGGTTCCAGGGTGTGATTCCAGCCACAATATGGATACCAGACATGTAAACATTTCGTACACATTTGTTGGGTTTGCAAAGTGTGTATGACAGGCGAACGCACGACAGGACAGGGAGGGTGGATGTTTTTAAAAGGAATAAAATAATTACTTCGACTACAAAGGAAAGCTATAATTGTCGCTGGTTTAAGTGTACAGTACATACTACTGTATCAATTGAGAAATAAACATAACCCAGGACACCTGAAAAGCAAATGAATAATGTCCGAGGTAGACCACACAAACCAGGAAGGGACAATTCAAAACTCCAAGCAACAGAAATGAAGTTCCTGCGTACTATGATCCAGAAGACTAGGAAAGACAAGATCAGGATTGATAAGATCAAAGAAGAGGTGATAACAGAAGACTCTGTACTACAAAATATCCAGAAGGCTAGAATGAAGTGGTTCGGCCTCGTGAAGAGAATGAGGGCCAATAAAACTGCAAGATGGGAGTATGAAAGAGACCTAGGAGGGAGGAGACCAGTTGGCAGACTTAGAAAACAATGGACAGATCTGGTGAAGAAGGATGTTCAGGAGAGAGGCCAGGATTAGGAGAGGATTGCGAACGAAGAATGGTTCATGGATCGACAGAGATGGAGGGGGCTCGCATACCACACTCGGGAAACTGGACTTGGTCAACGACGATGATGATGATGATGATGTAGACTTCATTGGAAATGATCCTAATGGCGTGGGCACGGAAACATAACAACGTCTCGTCAGTGTAATTGGTATGACGCTGACAATAATTATGTCCTTGTCCGACTGAACGCTGTCTGATGCGGCATTCACAACAGCGCATGCTGTTCTTATAGATATCTCAAAAAGTAACTGTCCGATTTTGAAAATACTTACATATTTGAACTCGTAGGCAGTTGAACCTTTAGGCCAGCTGTATGAATTAGTACCGTTACATTTAAAAATTTGGAGTTGGTATCAATATCTCAGTTATTACTCACCCCATGAGCGTAAGTAGCAAGCACATTGTTTATTAATTGAGGAGTTTACCAGAACCGGAGGTAAACCGGAACGTGGTAGATTATTGAACATATATGATTCACACACCTTTCTGGGACTTATTAAGAATTGAAAATACTGTCAAATATCACTGCTGCACATTGAAAATATTGCTTAAATGTAGATTTTTATACGGCAGAACGACGGCAGATGATTGTGAGCGACACATTGACGTCATATTGCGTTGCCAACATGTCTGATACAAAATACACCACACAAAACAAGTAACTTTGTAATTATGTGGGAAAAAAAGAAATAATTGGCAAGACCATTGGCCTGGATAAGATCATTGATGCGTGACTAGTCCCCCTGTGCGTGACAAAAACCAGGAGTGTTTATATTAGCTAACGACCTAACAATTATTGGTCTAGGCAAAAACCATAAAACCCATAAAACTTCGTGGGGACAAAATATTTTCTTGGCCAGCCCTAATCATATTTGCTGCTCTACCGGCCGACAAATTTCATCATTTTAAAAGGGAATTTAGAATCAAACGCAGAACGCATTACTTTTACGAGACGAATTTTTCGAGGTAATGAAAAGAATGTTTTCCGCGATATACAGTAGGCCTACCTATTATAAAAATTGATATCTCGCGCCTCAAATGGGAGAGGAGGGGCAGAAATTAAAAAGTATACCCTGTATGTATAAAATTTCCCGTTTCAACAATTTTGTTGAAAGTGAAGGTCGTTGATTCCGATCCTGAAACGTTTCTATTCTTAAGACTGAAAATGTTATAACCATTGCTTTACGAGGTGCCGTCAGATTGGGAGGGGACTTGATTTTTTTAAGCGAAGTTTTATGGGGTGTGCTCAGCTGAACACTGAACTGTATTTTTGGTTAGATAGTGAAATATCAGTTTCCCCTTGTTATGCACAAAACGTACGGAAGGTATGAGTCAGTCAGGAAGAACCAAGAACCAAGGACCGGTCTCCCAACAAAAGTGATCGCAATCTGGACGCTGGAATGTTTATAGTTCTTCCCTAAAATGAAAGTGACCGCAATCTGGACTACTAATGAGGTGAACGCAATCTGGAATGACCGCAATCAGGAAGACACCAACATTATCGCCTGTATACTCGTACTGTTGCACTCCTCGAATAATCTTATCAGAACGCTCGCTTATTGCAATACACACTGACGATTTCGACAGCCTACAGCCACACGTGTAGCCTTCACTGTACCGCTACCCTGTCAATAACACCGTGCTGCCAACTAAACTGCTGACGCTACCTCTCGCAGCAGCATATTACCGCTGCGGAGAACATCTTCTGGATTCCTGAAGTAGGGAGAAAGAGGAGACGACGGTGATAATGGAAGAGAGGACACAGCGGGAGTTGAAAAGAAAGGGAGATGGATTGACACAGTGGCTGTTTGAGACAAAGAATGGATCCCCCAGGGGCTCACATCTAGTGGGACGTGGGTGGGTTGGCGACCACGGGACCCCAGCTGAGTCCGGCATTGCGTCCACTTACTTGTGCCGGGCTCCTCTCCGTCTTCCTTCCTTTCGCCCTCCCTTGGTCAACTCTTGTTCTTATCCGACCCCGCCGGTATTAGGGTAGCCGAGGCCAAAGGAGTCTTACACTTTCTCACCTTAATTGGCCCTTGTCTCCTCTTTCATGATCCCTCATTCTTCGAGGGGTCAGACATCTTGTTTTTCCTTCACTACAGTACCTTATATTTCCTTTTCTCTTTAAGATTCCCGCACTGTTTTTGTTCATTGACTCCCCGTGTATCTAAATTCCCTTTAGCGATTTTTTTTTTGCATCTACACTCCATTTTGTAGATATTTTCAATCTACGTTGCATTTTGTAAGTCTTTTCGATCTAAATTGCATTTTGCGAGTATTTTCAACCTCAATTGCATTTTGTAAGGATTGACAATCTAAATTGCTTTTAAGTCTTTCAATATAGGGGCTGGGACTTCAGTGAGTATTTTGAATTTCAATTGCATTTTGTAAGTATTTTCAACCTAAACCGCTGTATTTTGTAAATATTTTGATTCTCAATTGCATTTGGGGGTATTTTGAATCTAAATTAAATTTTGTAAGTATTTTCAATCTAAATTGCATTTTGTAAGTATTGACCATCCGAATGAGTAGTTTGAATCTACCATACATTTTGTAAGCATTTTCAATTTCAATTGCAATTTGTAAGCATTTTGAGTTTCAATTGCACTTTCTGAGTATTTGGGATTGGAAATGGGCGTTTTTCAATCTAAATTGCATTTCGTATTTTCTATTTCAATTGCATTTTGTAAGTATTTTGAACCTCAGTTGCATTTTGTACGTATTTTCAATAACGTTTGCATTTTGTAAGTATTTTGAATTTCAATTGCATTTTGTAAGTAGGCTATTTCGACTCTACATTGCATTTTGTACGTATTTTGAACCTAAACAACATTTTGTGCGTCATTTTCAATCTATTCCTTTTGTGAGTATTTTCCATCTAAATTCCCTTTTGTAAATATTGTAACGTGCCACCCCCTAGCGGCACTTCCGTTAACTGGATTACGGTGGCTAGAAGGACAACACAAATTGTTCCTTTAAAGGAACATATTAGCTTTATTGCGGGCCAGAAAGATACACCACACAATAGCAAATACAAGCAATTAGTATCTCACTCTAGTTTCCTCTTGCTCTGGCTGGAAATAACTGCACTCAGCCTCTCACCGTACTACACACTGTTTCGCAATTCACCACAATGACCTCTGTCGCACTGGAAAACACACACTCTTCAAATACAGTCCCTCCGTAGGCTTCACACTCCTTCGCTGTCAAGAGAATCAGCTTCACTAGGGTTTCGCAAGTCACGTCACCAACTGTTGTCGCACTCGCTCAAAAGCACTCACTAGCTCAAAAACACAGTCCCTCCCTCGCTGATGAGGCCGCTTATATAGCAGGCTGGTGACTCCATGAATGCTTCTAGAATCGTCCAGGATTCACGGCTTCTCGAGATTTCCATCACTGGCTGGGTCACGAATATCCTGGACCATCCCTTTGTCCTAGTAGCCCTGTTGCGTAAGGCGCAGGTAATACACTGAGGCAGAGCACAGCCCGAGGCAGCTGTGACTCACGCGGCGAGGCGACAAAACAAACTCACAGCCGTACCAATATTAAGTCACCACTCTCCATTTTGTGAGTCGCTTCAATCTGAGTTACATTTTGTAAGTATTTTCAGTCTCACTTAGTTTTCGTTCTGGTTTCCATTCATTGTCATTTTCGCTATCGCCCAGACCATTAGGGACCGATAACCTCGATGTTAGGCCCCTGAAAACAACAATTATCATCATCAACAAAGAGTGGATTCATCGCCAGTTAGAAAGAAAGGGAGATGGATTGACACAGTGCCAGTGGGAGAGAATGCCTGACCGTTTGTGAGGAAGGCGGGATGAGGATTGAGACTGCTGGTTCCTTATTTTTCCGTCAGTCTTTTAAAGAGAAGCATATTTGCTATTTTTGTGCTCCGGTAGCATTTTTTTTCACTGTTATATAAGCGGCTTCGGTGGCGCAGTTGGTAGCATGCTGAACTGCTGTGCCCAAGATAGCGGGTTCAAACCCGGCCGAAGTCGTCGATTTTTTATGAGCGCTAAAAATCCTTCAGTATGCCTTCCTCTGGAGGGGAAGTAAATCCGGCGGTCCCATGTCATAGATTTATGGCATGTAAATGATCCTTCCACAGACTAAACTTGTGTGAAGCTAAATTGTTAGGTTAGATTTCGTCGGTACGCTGTATCAAAGTTCCAACGTTCACCACCAGGTATCATTGATATCTGGTAGCGAAAGTTGGAACTACTTGAAATTGAACGGAGCTTGTAGCTCACCCTAAGGGTGTCCACTGGAAGCAGCTACAGGCTCAGGTGAGCTGAACATGTCCTCGGACACTCTCGGCACTAAAAGCCATACAATACATAATAAATAACTGGTATATACAAGGTGTCTCTTATTAACGTTTAAAACTCTCTGTAGCGACGAAGATGGCATTCAGACAAGTAATTTGATATAGGACACTTTGGGTCGCTATTGTCCGGAAAAATCTCAAAAGTGAACCACAACTGTTCAACATATGACGTCATCAGATGACGGCTCAATTCGAGCAGTCAGGCCCGTGCTCTCTTACGCACACCAAAGCATCCAAAGCAAACGTTGAATGTTTTATCACTCTGGCTCCGAGTCTGCGTGTGCGACTTGGGCGCGTGGGGTTCTAGGTTCAAATCTGGGGCCTGTCCATCAGCTTTCTTTGTTCTCTCTCTTCTCCTTTCAAGTTGAAGTAGATTGTTTGATGACATTAAGACACGGAACCAAAGTGATATGATATTCTACGTTTGCTTTGGTGTGCGTAAGGTAGCACGGGCCTGTCCGTTCGAGCTGAGCCGTCACCTGATGACCCTGGCCGTGGTAAGTGATTGTTGAAAGGCGGCAAAAATACGACACGCATGTCATACGATGTTGGCATGTCAAAGAACCCATTTGAATTCAGTAGGCCGAGTTCATAATGGCAAAATTAATCTCGGGAGTTTCCGCCAACACAAAGTTCCTCATTTCTCTACTAGAAAGCGCTATACTGTTCAAGGAGCTTAGATATCTAACCTCCTTGACTTTCATAGTGACTCAAAGAACAACGAAATTCGACATGCAAGCTACCCTCTGGGTGTCAAATTACAAAGCTTGCATCCGGCATCCGAGGCCATACGATATTAATATTATTAACAGTTGTGGTTCACTTTTAAGGTATTTCCGGACACTTGCGACCCTAAGTGTCCTATATCAAATTATTTGTCTCAATGCCATCTATATCGCTATGGAGTGTTTTAAACTTTAATAAGAGACACCCTGTATAGATATATTTCACCTTCAACTTGTTTGTACTTTGTGCACATGTTACTAATGTACTATCCTCATCATGTTCTGTTGTCAGAATCACGACGCGTAGAGCGCAGGCGCCATCTCATGATGGAGTTGGAGATGTTCTTCTTGCTGTTCCTCTTCACGCTGACCCTACTGCTAATCTCTTCATTATTCTAGAACACCATGTATCACGATACAATAAATCCCGCCGCTGCTTCACTTTTCTAACTGCTCTTATTATTGAAACACGACTATCGCTAACAATTCATTAAAATAGCGGAACATTTTCTCTGATTGTTTTAGGTCTACTGAAAATCGTAAACTTCTTTGCGGTTTTGAGAATATCATGGTTTTTATCGACGCATAAAGGTTTTCTATTTTTCTATTAAAATGTGCGTCGTCTAACCTAGTAGCGACCTATGGTTTCGCCTAAACAGTCATCTAACCTAGTAAGCGACCAATAGATTCTCCCCGACAGTCGTCTAACCAAGTAGCGACCAATAGATTCTCCCCGACAGTCGTCTAACCAAGTAGCGACCAATGGATTCACCCAGACAGCCGTCTAACTTAGTAGCGACCATTGGTTTCGCCCAGACTGTCGTCTAACCTAGTAACGACCAATGGATTCGCCCAGGCAGCCGTCTAACTTAGTAGCGACCAATGGATTTGGCCAGACAGTCATCTGTAGCGGAGTTTTTTCCCCTTCTATTTTGATGTAGATTTTCCAAACACTGGGTTTTCTCGTGCGATATCTGGAGGCCAGGCTTCGATGTTATATCGTTTATTCTTTGTACGACGTATCTGGTTTCATCTCTGATCTTAATAATGATTGCTAGATTATCAGCAAATTCTACGTTTTAATTTATTACTAGCTGTACCCGGTATGCGTTGAATGCCAATCAAAGAAGTGTTGGCGTTGTAAATTTGTTTGTTGAAGTGCCTTTGGATACACAATATTATTTACTTTTTTAACATTGATTTACTCTCAGAAACATTCATCGGAGCGTGCTCAACAACTCGCCAAAGTCTCATCGCAATCGGATGAACGGTATATGAACGTATACGGGACTTCATTTAAACGGTTCGCGTGCCATCATCTATTTGTTGAATCTATTCGTGCGCTACCTATTGTAACATGGATTTAATAAGTCAGAAATATTTGCAGGAGTGTAAACAACAACTCACCAAGGTTTAATCGGAATCGTATGAATGGTACATAAACGCATATGGGACTCTTTTGAAAAAAATGCGTGCTGTCACACATTTGTTGATCTACTCGTGCGCTACCTATTGTAATATGGATTTACTCAGTCAGAAACCTTCGCAGGAGAGTACACTGCAATCGGATGAATGGTATATTAACGCATAATGGACGAACGAACATTCAATTTTAGCCTAATAAATTCTAAACGGCTGGAACGATTTCAATGAAACTCGGTAATTTCATAGCACTATTCTGGACGACCCCGACCGTGCCCTTCAAATTTTGTTACGTTTCACCAATCCAACATGGCGGCTGTGCGAAATATTTCACCAGCATTCATTATCTCCAAAACTATTACCGATATCTCCCTGGAATTTTGTACGGTGATAAAGAGAACTACTAGAAGTTCACCTATGTGACTTTTGAAACCTGGTAACTACAAAACCAACATGGCGGCCAAGCTAAGTTACGACTTTTAAATAGAAGTTTCTCGCGATTCAACCAACCAAACGCAATGAAACTTGGTACAGTATATGGTTATACACATTGTAATGCACTGACATCGAACTTCGTTCAGTTGTTTACCTAACCTCAAGATGGCGGCTGTGCGAAATATTTCACCGGCATTCCATATCTCTGAAACTATTACCGGTATCACCCTGAAATTTCATACGGAGATAAAGGGCACTACTGGAAGTTCATCAATGAGACTTTCAAAAACCGGTCAACTACAAAACGAACAAGGCGGCCAAGCAAATTTGAAAGTTTTAAATAGACTTTTCTCACGATTTAATGATCCAAACGTAATGAAACTTGGTACAGGAAATGTTTATACACATTGTAATGCACTGGTATCTAATTTAGTTCAATTGTTTGCATAACCTCAAGATGGTGGCTGTGGGAATTTTAAAATTAAGTTTTTATTTCTTGTGTCGTAATCATTCGATCGAAGTGAGTTTGAAAAAGGAACCAACGCAATAATTTTCCTTTAATGGTACATGACTCTATGGGTTATACATATAACAATCCAACATGGCGACCATTCGAAATACTTAGACGGTTCTCAATATCTACGAATCTATTACAGCAATCAGATTCAAATTACGTATGTTGGTAGTGGCAATTAACATTCGTAGGATAGGCCTATATGAAAATAGGCTTCAGTTCTTCACGGAACTACTTGTTATAGTAGATTTTTTTTAAATGTAGGTTCCGAGCATGTAAATTACTATCAAAAAAAGACACTTTAAAAACTAAAACAACGGAATGACAACAGATCTCAGGTTAAGGGGGCACATATCCTTAAGACAATAATGAATACCACAATCACAACGTGTGTTATCGTTAACTTTCTATCGATATGCGCATTCCATAAACACATCTAATTCTAAAAATTTCCGCATTCTTGTAATTAGTACCGGTAGCTATTATTTGTTGATTTTGTATGACCACAGTCTAAGTTGATACACAGGTCCCTGACATTTCAGGGGCTATTAAGTAGCTTCTTAAGCACCAGAAGAAGTGTGCTCGTCCAGGAATGCTTCGTGCGTCAGAAGACACCTTGACATTTAATCTCAACTGAACTTGAAGATCGAAGAAACCTGTCGCTGCTACAGAGTTGGAATATTGTCGAAACTCAGCTTTGTACGTCGTCGTTGTTTTATTTATTTATTTATGTATTTATCTATTTATGTATTTATTTATTTATTTCTTTATTTCTTTATATATTTACTTATTTAGTTATTTACCCCCCAGGGGCTCACATCTAGTGGGACGTGGGTTGGCGACCACGAGGCCCCAGCTGAGTCCGGCATTGCTTCCACTTACTTGTGCCGGACTCCTCTCAGTCTTCTTTCCTGTCGACCTCACTTGGTCAACTCTTGTTCTCTTCCGACCCCGACGGTATTAGGGTATCCGAGGCCTAGGGAGTATCTTCCTTTCCCGCCTTAATTGGCCCTTTTCTCATCTTTTCTGATACCCTCCTGCGAGGGGTCAGCCTTCTTTTTCTTTTCCTGTTATCTCCGGCCTTCTGCTCAAGGCCCTCAAGGAGGTAGGGTGTATGTAGCCCCACCACTTCTGGTGCACCCTGGATAATGCTACACCCTCAGAGGCTCACGGCTGGTGAGTCCGGGAGTTGGCCATCCCGGGGGATTCCTCAGCTGGGTCCGGTTTTCCCCCTTTTATCCATTACCTGTGGGGCGGACACTCTCCTCTTTCACTTTCCTATTTGCCTTTAATGGCTCTCCTTCCTTCCAAGTCCCTCAATCCGCATTCTTCGGGGGTTGAGGGCATCTCTTTTCCTCCTGTCCTTTATTTGCCTTATTCTCCTTTTGTTTTCCATTTCTTCTTCTAGTATATAAGTTAGGAGTTAGTTTTAGTTATAGTTTACATTTCATTATCTTCACGATACCGGGTGAGTTAGCCGTGGTGGTTTCGGGATGACTGACGGCAGTCGCTCACATCCGGGAGGCGAGGGGGTTCGATTCCCCCCGCCGGCAAACTTGAAGATGGTCTTCTGTGGTTTCCCATCTTCCTTCCAGGCAAATGCCGGGGTTGGTCCCTAACTATAGGCCACAGCCGCTACCTTCCAACTCCTCGTCCTTACATTCCAACTTCCCTCCTTCCCTCCCCAACGGTACTTGTAGCTCACCCACTGGGTGTCCGTCTCGAAGCAGCTACAAAACTGGCGAGCCGAACATGTCCTCGGACACTCCCGGCACTTACAGCCATACGCTAAAAAAAAAAAAAATCTTCACGATCACCCACCCTATTAGGGGCCGATAACCTAGATGTTAGGCCCCTTAAAACAAGAATTATCATCATCATCATTTAGTTATTTATTTATACAGTATATTTACACTGGTCAAAAAAGTTTTGTATATTGCAAGAAGTTGTGTTTACATGGCAGTATGACGACATTTCGTTTTTGCACATTGGCTCATGTGTTAGCTCTCAGATAACATGTTTGTTTGTTAGTACCGCACTCTGTTATCGGACATGGAGTTTGTGAATACAACCTGCACAAATGGGGGAAAGAGGCCAAACCCCTGCTGTGGTTGTGGTACATCGAACCAGACCACCAGGCACGTTGTCGAAGATTGAAAACTAAGAGCGTACCTAGGAGACCCTAACGACTTTTTCAGTGTTACACAATCGAGCCTGGACTGGAGAAATAGACTGGACCTAAGGTTGTAATAAGACTGATATCTGCGCTTGTATGTAGGCCTACTTCTTATTCTTCTTTCTTTCTTTCTTTCTTTCTTCGTCATGCCCGACTAAGGAGCGCGATTGAACTCATATAACTGATGGCATTGCCTTTCTCTTGAGAGCGATCAAGGGAACTAAGCACGTGTGGCGGAGCTCTTTCCGGTCACGAAGAGAGTCCGTCATTGTGTATAGGCTAAGGATAGGTCTTACAAGATCCACCCACTCGTACCTAATGAGAAGGGAAGACCCCCCACTTTGTACCTGTGGAGTCGTTTTCACCTGGCCCACATTTTAACCGAGTGTGGGGATCTTGCTGACTTACGAAGAAACCTTGGTTTGCAGATGACACTCAAACTTATATTAGCCGATGACGAGGTGGCTGCTGATCGCGTTATCCGCTTTATAAGTGAGAGTGTATTAGGGCCAGCAATATAAATTTTCCAGTGTACATTAACTCAACGACTTGGTTCGTTTTTGAATGATAATATTTTGTTTTTCCGAAATTTTTGTTTATTTTATAATTATTTTAATTTATTTTTTTGTTTTACTAATTTTAGGTCTTTTCAAACTTAGGTGTCCACCTGAAAATTTTAAGTTCAATTCCAAATTTGTAGACTATTCTTTAATCTGTGTTAAGAGGGGCAGATGACCTCGTTGTTCCGCCCCTTAAAACAACAACAACAACAACAACAACAATAACTAACTCCCAAAATCTCTTGCGATCTTCTGACCAGGTTTTGTTTGTTATAGTGCTTGAATGGTCTGCAAGGTGGTGAATATCGACTAATTCTCTGATCTTAGGCTCTGTCTAATACAATGTCATCTGTAATGCCTATTTCCTGAAGATCTTTTCCAACTTCAAGCAGCCAGGTGTTTTTAACTTTCATTGACAGGGCAAGGTTAAGAATCCTTTTGGTCAATCTCTGATTGCCCATCCTGAGGATATGCCCGTAAAATTTAAATCGTCTTTTCCTAAATGTGTCTGAGATTTTCTCCAAGTGCTGGTATAAGTCATGGGATTTTCTTTTCATCCAGATTTCCTCTGTACAGACTGGTCCAAGAATTTGTTCTTAGGATTTTCCTTTTCCACATGTTTAATTAATGATCTGCCCCCAATAATCAGCGTTTCAGAAGCATATAGTGCTTCAGGCTTGATTACAGTGTTGTAATGTCGTAATTTTGCATTTCTGGAGTGAATTATTATCATTATCATTTATTTATTTCACACGTTACAGGCCTATTAGACAATGCGAAGCAATCATGACTATTTGTTCTTCCTGTATTTCCAGTACTCTTTCATTCGTGCACTAAAGGCCCTCTTCCTTTCTTCGGTCCAATTTGGTCTTAGGACTGTAGGTGCTGCTTTCTCTGACATCAATTCCCACTTGTATACCTTGTGTCGAAAGACGCTGTTGTCTATTACGTCTTCTGGGTCGTCCTGTGCTTTTTCCAGATCAATTTTGACTTGCATCATCCAGGGTGTAGTAATCTTGAGCCGCTGTATGTATCTAAGAATTTTGTTGGTGAGTCTCGTTTGTGAGAGTCTGCTGACGTGGCCGTAAAATTTTAGTTGCCTCTTTCTGATGTCTGCTGCGTGATTGGACAATTTATATGTGAGTGAAGCCTGTATTCTTCGACTGTGTGCTTTGGTCCAATAATTTTCTTTATTATTTTTCTTTCCTCTGTGAGGATTTTTTCCAAGTCGCCCATTAGTGTGTATCGTCAATGTCTCACTGGCATAAAGCACCTCAGGTTTAATAACCGTGTTTATAATGACGAAGTTTGGTGAATGTTGACAGACATTTGTTGTTATGTCTGTGTCTTGTATAAGACTGTCTTCATTTTAATTAGCCTAGTGTTTTGCACGATTTACTCTTTCCTGTCGGTTCAAGCACTCCACCTAGGTATTTAAAGTGGGCGACTCCTTTGATCTTGCCATATTTCGTGATTATTTTATTATTATTATTATTATTATTATTATTATTATTATTATTATTATTATTATTATTATTATTATTATGTTTCAATGTGTAATGCCATACCCTACATAAATAAATAAAACTGTTATCGGATAAAGCACGTTTATTATATTGGGTCCACAAATACATAAGCTTGCAATATATGCAAAAAAGAACGAGTAGTTTATTTATTTACGGTACTTATTTAGTTATATATTTATTTATTCATTATTTATTTATTTATTTTATTTTATTTTATTTTATTTTATTTTATTTTATTTTATTTTATTTTATTTTATTTTATTTTATTTTATTTTATTTTATTTTATTTTATTTTATTTTATTTTATTTTGCGTTTCATCAAATTGTTTTTATGAATCATTGGTATTCATTCATTCGCTGAAAAGTATGAGGTACTTTTGCTATAGAAATGGACAATCTAGCATAAGACACTTGAGAAGGTTCCACACTCCTCAAGCGTGTGGGATTCTTACCCACTAAAAAACACACCCTGACCTCGGGATAAAATCCAGCCCGGGACCACTTTCATATTTTTTCAAGATGGTATCGTTTTCTATGCTTCTCGAACACCTTACTTCTATTATCATACGCAATCCGTAGATCGCAGCCTTACTCCCTTAAATTATATAAGTCTCCCTCTTCCTTCTTATGACGGGGAACCGTTTCGACAAAGAAAGCGACTTTGTCCCAGCTGTACTGGTTCCTTAGCATAATGTCGACGATGTTGTCTGAAGTTATTGAACCAACGTCAGTTTCAAGTTGTCTTTCTGCCATCCATCGAACGCAGACGAAGAATGTATGAAATGTTTCATCTGGATTATTTTCGTAGTAAATGTATACAGAAATCCTTACTTTAGTCATCCGATAGAGGTAACTCCGAAAAGTAGCCATGGCCAGTCAACATCTGAGTCAGATAGTAATTGATCTCACCGTGCCTTCTGGTTGTCCACTCAACCAAACTCGGTAACAGCCAAGCCGTCCATCTTCCTCTGAGATCAGCATTCCACCTCTGCTACCAAAGCTCCATCTTGCGGGCTTAGGCTTCCTTCCGGGCTTGCACCTTGCGCAGTTCATCTTGTCTGAAGTATACGGCCTGACGTTCTTGCGCTAGTAAGTCCTCTGGTGCAACACCTGAGGTAACCAGTGCTGCAAGCTCCTAACAGTACGGTAAGCGCCCGCCACCCTCAGAGCTCCTCTCCTCTGAATTGCAGCCATGCGTTTTAGATATTTCTCCTTCCTCAGCGAAGCAGACGAAATCTCCGCACCATGCAGGAGAATTGACTGCGAGGTGGACATCAAGAGTCGCCGCTTGCTTTGCCGCGGACAATGTACATTAGTGGGGCTCGGATTTTTAGGTGAATAAATATTTTTTATGTAAATACATATTTTAAGCTTTTTTGCTAATAATACATAAATTCCTCCTCACTTATTAGCACATAAAAAGATATAATATTTACATTTTCTTTAAATCAGTATGCTAGATCTCTCAGTTTATTGCATTTTTGTTCTGTGTTACTTCAACGGGGAAGAACCTGTGAGCCATCTAATCTTCATGCAGAGCGTATATCAGCTTGTAACTGTGTTATTCTTAACTTGTTGCCTCGTGCCACTCACTGTAGAAGCCGGGGATTTCCTTGTCCATAGCCACATTGCACCACGTCCTAGACCTTCCACGCCCCCCCCCCCCCCCCCCCAGCTACCTGGAACCAGTGCCACTCACATGCAGTTCATTTCTGGCACTGCGAAGTGTAAGGCAGTTCTACGATGCCTAAAGTAAAAGCAACTACAAATTATCGTCTGCAGCAATATGTTGCAGAATTATTTCATCAGGTTGGACTAAATTCGGAAGACTTTTCCACTAAGTTTAGGTCAGTTATCGATAAATTCCAAGGATCCCACGACGAACCAAAACGGGACAGTAATTGGACAGGACAACGAAGACAGGCTACCAGAGAAAGAATGCGAAGATTTTGAGCGGCGAAGAAGGCTTCCAATAATGTGTAATTGTTGCCTAACATGGACTTTAAAGGCCTTAAACGAAAATATACTGTATATTACACTAGGGGACCTATGCGATAAATCTCGCATGTTCTGTTCAGTAACCACCCGCCCGGTTTTACTGTTATGCGGGCTTCTATAAATATGTTTATTTGCTTAAACGCAGTTTTAAACCAAAGTGTCGATATTGATGAAATCAGAGTGTAAATCGTCACTGTTGTGGGTAATTCCGTTTGAATATTCTTTCCAATGCACAATGGGTTGTGTGCGCCCTAGGTGTACAGACTACCCACCCAGATCTAGTGCTATGCGGGCTGGACGCGACACAGTTCTGGAAGGGGCTATCGTCTTGTTTATTTGTTTAAACACTCCTTTTAAACAAATCAATCGACCTTTCAAGAAACGCAGGATTTCTCCTGTGCTATTGAGATGATTTGGAAGATTTTGGCACAAAACGCACCTTCTAACTCCTTGTTCAGGAGCTTGAGGATTTGTCGGATGAACTTAGCGTATTTTATCTATCTACTATATAAAGCTCAAATACCACTCACTCGCTCACTCACTGATTCATTCATCACGAAATCTCAGAAACCACCGAATGGATTGGAAGGAAATTTGATATGCCGCTTCCTCAAGGGCCGCAAACTCACACTAAGAAAGGATTTTTGGATATTCAGGTTCTAAAGGGGTGTTAAAGGGGTAGACCTGCATTTCATTGAATAGCAATATCCCCCGATTGGTTTCATTGGGGGATGTGATACTCGGCATGTAAACTCATCATTAAAAATAAGACGACACGTGTCCGAGGGTTTTTCGATGTGGTGTATATTATGAGGTGAAAGGGGGGAAAAGTGGGGGTTGAAGGATTCCTAACGGAGCGTGTATCTCTTAAACGACATAGGCGAGGAGTTTGAAACTCAGCGGGAAAAAATCAGCATAAAAAATAAGTAAATAGGTGTTTGACCGTTTTTTCATAAATCCAATTTACGGGACCCATGGGGAGGGGTGAAATTCTGGGGGGGGGGGGGGGAACAGGAAAGAAAGTGTCCTAACTGATTGACTGACTGACTCACTCATCAAACTCAGGGGGAAAAACTGCTTAAAAATAAGTAAATAGCTGTTCGACAGTTTTTTTTTTCATAAATTAAATTTAAGGGTTTCATGGGGAGGGGTGACATTCTGTAAAAAGAAAATTGAAAGAAAATGTCCTGACTCACTCACTCATCGCCCAGCCAAAATGGAATGAAATTTGGTATGCAGCTTCCTCAAGGGTCGCAAACGCCCACTAAGGAAGAATTATTGGATATTCAGGTTCTAAAAGGGTGTTAAGGGGGTAGACCTGCGTTTCAATGAATAGCAATATCTCCCGATTGGTTTCATTGGGGCATGTGATACTCAGCATATAAACTCAAAGAAGACATGTGTCTGAGGGTTTTTCGATGTGGTGTATATTATGAGGAGAAAGGGGTGAAAAGTGGGGGTTGAAGGATTCCTAACGGAGCGTGTATCTCTTAAACGACATAAGAGAGGAGTTTGCAACTCAGCGGAAAAAAGTCAGCATAAAAATAAGTAAATAGGTGTTTAACCGTTTTTTCATAAATCCAATTTAAGGGGCCCATGGGGAGGGGTGAAATTCTGGGGGTAAAAAACAGGAAAGAAAGTGTCCTAACTGACTGACTGACTCACTCACTCATCAAACTCAGGGGGAAAAACTGCTTAAATTAAGTAAATAGCTGTTCGACAGTTTTTTTTTTCATAAATCAAATTTAAGGGGTTCATGGGGAGGGGTGAAATTCTGAAAAAAGAAAATTGAAAGAAAATGTCCTGACTCACTCACTCACTCACTCACTCACTCACTCACTCATCATCGCCCAGCCAAAATGGAATGAAATTTGGTATGCAGCTTCCTCAAGGGTCGCAAACGCCCACTAAGGAAGGATTTTTGGATATTCAGGTTCTAAAGGGATGTTAAGGGAGTAGACCAGCATTTCATTGAATAGCAATATCTCCCGATTGGTTTCATTGGGGGATGTGATACTCGGCATATAAACTCATTAAAAATAAGAAGACACGTGTCTGAGGGTTTTTCGATGAGGTGTTTATTATGAGGTGAAAGGGGTGAAAAGTGGGGGTTGAAGGATTCCTAACGGAGCGTGTTTCTCTTAAACGACATAAGCGAGGAGTTTGAAACTCAGCGGAAAAAAATCAACATAAAAAATAAGTAAATAGGTGTTTGACCGTTTTTTCATAAATCCAATTTAAGGGGCCCATGGGGAGGGGTGAAATTCTGGGGGGAAAAACAGGTAGTATGTAAAATTATACATGGCCTATGTTGTAGACAATAACACATTACATCTCTTTTGTCTCTTACTATTTCATCATACGACGAATACTTAGGGAGTTATTAATGATTGTGTACTTTTTGGCCGGAATTTTCTAAGTCCCAGGAATGACATAAAAATTGATTCGAATGAAATTTCAAAAAATAGCTTTTTTTAATACTTTTATTATATTTTTCACGTCTTTCAGGGTCCGAAATCAACATGATATTTTGATGTTTTTTTCGTCCCATGCATTTTTGGTTTCAGGTGATCGAGTTATTTTCCAATAGGACCCTTGCTTATCTACTATCTAAAGCACAAATACCACTCACTCACTCACTCACTCACTCACTCACTGATTCATTCATCACCAAATCTCAGAAACCACCGAATGGATTGGAATGAAATTTGGTATGCCGCTTCCTCAAGGGCCATAAACGCGCACTAAGAAAGGATTTTTGGATATTCAGGTTCTAAATGGGTGTTAAGGGGGTAGACCTGCATTTCATTGAATAGCAATATCCCCCGATTGGTTTCATTGGGGGATGTGATACTCGGCATATAAACTCATCATTAAAAATAAGAAGACATGTGTCCGAGGGTTTTTCGATGTGGTGTATATTATGAGGTGAAAGAGGGGAAAAGTGGGGGTTGAAATATTCCTAACGGAGCGTGTATCTCTTAAACGACATAGGCGAGGAGTTTGAAACTCGGAGAAATCAATCAGCTTAAAAATAAATAAATAAATAAATAAAATATGTAGGTGTTCGACCGTTTTTTTAATCCAATATAAGAGGCCTATGGGGAGGGGTGAAATTCTGGAAGAAAAACGTCCACTAAGGAAGGATTTTTGGATGTTCACTCTCATCGACCTACATAAACTATTAAAGTTAGAAGAATGATATTTTGGAGATTTGTTTGTTGTGTGTCGAAAACGTCCACTAAGGAGGGATTTTTGGATATTGAGGTTCTAAAGGGGTGTTAACGGGGTTAAACCTGCAATTCATTGAATAACAATATGACATGACTATGACGCGAGCGAAGCCGTGGGTACCTGCTGTAACTAATATATACAAATGAGATGGTGTGTGTCGGTGTGTCTGTGTATTACTCAATCACGCAAGAACCACTGGTCCGATTTACATGAAATTTTAATGGAAGTAGCTGATTTACTTGGTTAACATATAGGCTACTTTGGATTTCGATACTTTGAACTAATAAAATATGGTGACCATTTTAGTGACGTCACTACACCCTTTGGTTTCAAACTTTCACATTTCCATTTCAAATAAAAAGAAAACGCTAAGAAATAGGGAACTTTTGATGGCATATGCGAGGTTTAACATTTAATTTTCTATCCGAAAGGTCCTTATTACTTTTCGTGTATCTCCAACTGTTAGCGAGTAAAACATAAATTTGTGCTATAAAACACGGTCAACGCCTAGCGGTGTAGTTGGACAAAAAGTTCCATCCCTACTCTCCCGCCACGCAGCACCTCGCCTATCCCCTGTTTTAACTGCCACCTTCCCATTTTAATTTATTTATGACCAGTAGCGAAGCACTGGTACTTCAGCTAGTAATAGATAATAATGACAATAATAATAATACGACGTAAACTTTTAAAGACTAAGAACCTTCCACTAATTACACCTGTGTGAAGCTAAATTGTATAGGTTAAGAATGTAAACAACGCTCTTAGGTTCCTACGTTCGTTGCCAAGAGCCGACTGCGGTGGCGTCTGGTAGCTAAGTTCTGAACTATTAGTCGTTGACGGCGGCGTTTGGCAGCAAAAGTAGGAACTATTTGAAAAATTCAAAAGTTTGCAGTCCTTACTTGAATTAAATAACAGATAGCACACACGAATACAGTCATCACAATTAACACCGGTTATCAGACAGATTCTACACACACCCAAAGTACACGGGGCTACATGACCGCGTTGTCGCAGCCCCTAAACTTAAAAACCAACCAAATTCGGAAAAAGACATTAAGTAAATAAATTCAAGTACTTAGGAGAAGTAATTCAGCCAACAGGATTGAATCATGAGCCAAACAAAGAGAGCATTTCAAAATTACAGAAGGTCTGTAGAATTACCTGGAACATATACAACAACAAAATTAATATGGAAACGCAAAATTAAGACATCACATCATAGTAATCAAACCTGAAGCACAATAGCCTATATCTTGATCATTGGAGGCACATCTCTCATTAAAACATAGAGAAACAAGAGAGGAAAATATTGAGGAAAATCCTTGGTCCAGTCTGATCAGAAGGAATCTGGATGAAACGGAAGTCTCGGACCTTTATAAGTATGCAGAAATAGTACTTTATGCAACGAGCCTATAATGGCTATAATTATGACACGCCATACGACTGTTTATGTTCGACGATAATTATACTTTCTTTCTTTCTTTCTTTCTTTCTTTATTTATTTATCGTTTAGGCCTACTTAGGACCACGGGGCTCGTATCTACTCTTCGGTAAAGTTGTTGCTTTCTCCTTCTTCTTCTTATTATTATTCTTCTTCCTCCAATAGTCCCTCATTTTCTGACTGTGAGTCAGTCTTCTTTCTTCTGTCCACTTAGCCCCTGTAGTCTTCTTACTTGCAAGGGACGTTGGGAAAACGCCCTGTCGGATGACCTGACGGAACATCAGACGATCACGAGTTTGTTCCAGTGGGATATCTAGTTGTTCCATATCTGACTTAACTGACGCAATCCATTTATTCTTAGAAGCCTTGCCTCTTCCTGTTACTGTGAATATCCTTTTGCTGAGTCTTTCAGAATCCAGACGAGCCAAGTGCCCATAGAAGGCCAGGCGTCTTTTCCTTATAGACGTGATGATGTCCTCCTGGGGTTCATACAATTCAACATTATGATGGATTCTGTAAATGCCTCCTTCCTCTCTAATTGGACCTAATATCCTCCTCAGGATCTTCCTCTCTTTTAACTCCAGTTTTCTGAGTGGACCCTTTCTGATCATTACAAGGCACTCAGAATCATACAGAACAGATGGTTTGACGACGGAGTTATAGTGTCTGAGTTCTTGGAGAGGCACTTAGATGAATAGATACTACGACAGGAATGATAAGCCCTTTCAAACTTAGTACATCTGGCTAGGTTCTCGCTCTGATTCGCAGAAATCCATTCTCCCAAGGACTTAACTGGATAATTATACTTTATTATATGTTTTAACATAAATATTCATAAATATCTGTTGAGACTGTCACTAGAATTTTGTGATCGGGTGCTGCGCTGGGTAGGATATCTCTGATTTCCAAGCTCTCTGACCGACCGACGCATGCGCTCTGTGTGCTTCAATGCCATATGTGCAGATTGAGCACCAGTATTCAGTAAAACTGTCACCGAAGTCGTTTGGAAACAACGCGCTGTGTAGTAATTGCATTTGGGGATATTAAGGTACAGTGCTATTTCTTGTCTCATATTCGCCAGTTTATTTACACGAACATATGGACGGTGCACTTTCGCTAATTTATATAGACATGTTGGATTTTGAGCGCATGCGCGAATGTATCCTTACCTAATTGGTCACACAACTGTTTCTTGAGCTTTGATTGGTGTGAGAAACTGTTTCACAATGAAAAATAGTGTTATAATGACCCTCATTATAGTACAGTTTTCTGACATATAATAGTCAGGGTCGAACATAAAGATCATTAACACCTTCGACCATATTCCCAGAATGAACTATGACAGATTCGCCAGAAGGATTCTCAAACTTTCTCTCTCAATGAAAGTAAAGAACAACTGGCTAACAAGGGGAGGATACGATGCATGGGTCATCGATTCGAACCATCTTTAGTACACGTGTAGGGCATGACCAGGCGCATACCAGGTGCAAGTAGTAAGGTGCGCTTCTCAGCCGTGTCCTAGAAATTAATTAATTAATTGCAATTACAGTGCGCCGTCTATGTGCGTTGTACGTTAGCAAGACTTCAATGAGTGCGTGGTGCAGTGGTAAGAGCCCTGCTTCGTAAGCGCGGGATCGCTGGATCAAATCCCACCGATGAGCTTTTGCAGTGTGTTGTGTTTCTTTCTTTCTCTCTTTTTTTATATTTTTTGATGTGTAACATCTTTCCGCTCGGTTGCTGGATAGTTTTGTGGGAGTGATTTTGAAAATTGGGGACGGAAGTGAATCGGGCGGAAGTGGATCGAACGGAAGTTGATCGGAAGGAAGTGAAGACGCACTGCCAGAAAAATGGGACGGAAGTGAATCGGGCGGAAGTGGATCGAACGGAAGTGGATCGGACGGAATTGAAGACGCACTGCCAGCTGGATGTACAATTGAAAATGTGTGTATTGGAAACAAGGCAGTGTGTGCTCTGTAGCGCGAGAATGTTATGGCAATACAGTAGCCAGTGCATTTAGCAGGCACTGGTTTGGCGAGCACAGTGGCAAATGTTTCACCGACTTTCATTTGTCATTGAGGAGTTTATGAAGCTCCACGTTCAAGGTTGAATATCACATGGGGTAGGACAAAGACGACAAATGACATTTAAGTAAGCGGCATTACTGTCAAGCTGTGGGTGAGTAGTCAAATATTAAATGCATAACAGAATGTTGTTATATGAGTTGAATAAAAGCTGTATTTTCATCATATGTGAGACTAGGCCATTTCATGATTGTAGGAAGCCATGTTTTGATTGTTTACGACGAACTGTATGAGAGCCTTGAGAATAATGAATGTTATAGTTACTGAGGAATGTGCTCACAGTGTTTGAGAGTACAAAAGGAAGGAAGGAAGCTTGTAGTTTCGCGTGTCCGTTAATCTCACGATCATGATCCACGGTACCTCCCTTTTACGTGGAATGCGAACCTCAGGACATGGCATTTCAATTCGAAAATCTCACATGTATTGACCGGGAATCAAACCCGGTCTATCTTGTTGAGAGACTAACAGCTTGACCGCTGCGCCACAAATGTGACAGTAGCATATCTCCAATTCATTCTATACATTCATCATAGTACCATTATGAACATGGGGTGTAAATTAACATTTTAAGAATGTCCAAGCTGTGTAGTATACGAGTAGGATAACTTGTCAGATGTTACACATCATATGCGACTGTTGTAAGGCTCGTATCTTTTTTTTTTTGTAAACATTGACAATTCGTACAACTGTAGGTGTCGTAAATAATGTTTATTTTGCAGTCAGTTGTGATAGCGTGTTATGTGAGCGGGAAAAGAGATTCTGAAATCATCGTATGGGGGTCAACGTTTGTGACATTACATAATGAACAGTATCGGCATTACAAATACATTGGTATTATACACGGCCAGGTGTAATTCTATTATATGTACCGGTATACATTTATACATTGAAGGCCCAGTCTGTTCCGTTCATTGCACGTCTGTGAACCATCAGACCACCCTGTACCCCGCAAGCAGTGACTCATGTTATGGGTATTGGTTAGAAATTACCAATGGTTACAAAAAAAAAAAAGTAACACAGCACACTGCAAAGGCTCACAGGTGGTATTCGATCCAGCGATCCCGTGGTCACGAAGCAGGGCTCTTTCCACTGCACCACGCACTCATTGAAGTCTTGCTAGCGTACAACGCACATATACGCCGCACTGTAATTGCAATTAATTAGTTTCTCGGAAGCGGCTTGGAAGCGCACCTTACTACTTGCACCTGGTTTATGCCTGGTCATGCCCTACACGTATACTAAAGCTAGTTCGAATCGGGGACCCATGCATCGTATCCTCCCCTTGTAAGTGAAATAGAACAGACCTTCTAGAAATCGGCAACTCAGAGGAAATATTACAAGATCTACTCCAGTTCAGAACATTAATAATAAACTTTTATTGCAGCCAATGGCCGTTAAGATACACATTCAAATAGGATAAGCACTCCTAACAGTAATGGACACACTTGTGTCAGGCATCCTTGTCTACGAACACATTCCATAGCATGGTATACAGTATATCACACCGTTTCTGGAGGGGAAGTTAAGCCGGCGGTCCCATGTTATAAATTTATGACATGTTAAAGAACCTTCCACTAATTACACCTGTGTGAAGCTAAATTTAACCTAAACAATTGAATAACGCTCTTAGGTTCCAACGTTCGTCGCCAGGAGCCGACTGCGGTGGCGTCTAGTAACCAAGTTCTGAACTAGCAATCATTTGGCGGCAAAAGTAGGAACTACTTGAAAATTCAATGCCTACAGTCCTTACTTGAATTTTAAAAAACAAACAGATAACACACACTAATACAGCCATCACAGTTAACATCGGTTATCAGACAGATTCTACACTCATTCATTCATTCATTCATTCATTCATTCATTCATTTATTTGCAATTGGGGGTGTGACCCCCGGTGGCGAATTGGGTATACATAAGAAATACATAATTATACAAAACTCTTCAATAACAATTAACGATTAAACTGGAGTATTTACACAAATAGTCAGTCTTTTCTTAAACACACCAATATGTTTGGGAAAAGGCTCTAAGACTGCGGCAGGTAGAGAGTTCCAGTTATCAATGGCCCGGTTAACGAAAGAGTATTTACCATAATTTGTTCGCTGTGGTCGGCCCTTAACTTTGAAAGGATGATCACTCCTGCTCATGTAAGTGGGCTTTCCCATAAGTTTGCCAAGCTCACCCCATGCTGGATGATTTGTATACGTGTTGTACATAGCGCAGAGTCTAGATTTCATCCTCCTAGCCTCCAGTGATTTCCACCAAAGTTTCTTTAACATACGGCTCACACTGCTCCTGGGATTAAAGTCACACCCAAAGTACACGGGGCTAAATGCCTTGCGTTGTCGCAGCCCCTAAACTGAGGAACCAACCAACCTATCACACCGTTGGTCACAGTGAACACACACGCAGCCTGGACCTGGCTCTCGGAATCCAGAAGTCTGCATATTTTGTGGTGGAATCCATTTACGGCATACCCTACCTGGTGACTACATGCCTCAGATCATATCCTCCACGCGTCCATTCCCGGTTAATCAACGCATCTGTGGAATAAAATTCATCCCACATCGTATCTCTCTTCATGTGTAGTTCCTGCAGTAATTCTGTTTAGGCCCTGGTCTCCGGAAGTTGAAGTCACAGCCTTAAGTCTTCCAAAAATACGTCACCTTTGCAAGGCCAAAGATCAGACGAGATGGTGTATATTTCGACACACGTAGAACTCGCTTCAGAAATCTTGCCTTCAACCTTTTCAAATCTTGTAAATGTGTTTTCGATATTTCCATATTAGATCTAGCTCTAGGTCATATATTGCAGTTGGAGCTATTTTTGCATGAAACAATGCCATTGGCTGTTTCCAATGGTAGAAGATTTTCAGTGCCCAGATGAAGAGATTTTGAGAGAAGAAAAATATATCATTAGCAAAATAAGTAATATCGCCCTGCACAGTGGGGTATAATGATGTAAAAATAAATACACCGTAAAATCCTTGAGTTTAAACACAGCCAATAATATTCCAATGGCTGTATTTCTTTATGAATCACCGAATGAATACCGTAACTCCAGAGACTTTTATACACAGGTCTATAAACCGATGCAATCAATTTCTGATTCGCCTAGCAGGAGTACCAAGCGGTGTACATTCTTCCGTCATGACTAAAGTAATATAGATCCGCATACTTCCATGTGTCCGTAATACTGATGGTGTTGCAAATATTGCTGCTTGAAAATTAGGGTGTCTTGTAATTCGAATATTCCTGTTTAGGTGGAAGAATTAAAAAAAACAAAAAAAAAACAAGTAGCTCCGTGAAGAACTAAATAGCCTATTTTCATATACCGTATCCTAATTATGTTAATTGCCTCTATCAACTTACAAAATTTCAGTTTGATTACTATAATAGATTCATGCATATTGAGAACCGTCTAAATATTTCGGAGGATTTCCATGTTGGAGTTTAATATATATTGTGAGGCACTTAAAGCTGTTTTTCGGAATATTTAGGAAATTGCCGATTACAACGCCGTCTATAATGAAACGAAAAAAAAATGTTTCGTACAAAAGTTATATATGTCTTCACGGAGAATCCAAATCTGCAATAAAAAATAGGTGTTCCTATTTAGGATTTCAAAGTCACCCCCCCTTCCACCCTTCCGCCCCCGGGGGTGGTGCAGGGGGTCAAGCTTATTGTTAATGGGTGTCCCTCTTCGAGGTGAACAACTTTTATTGCAACTTATTTTTAATCCGATTTGTATTTTTTCCAAATATTCCGAAAAACAGTTTTATATGCCTCACCCTGTATGTAGGCAATAGAGTTATGGAGTATTAGATGACTATTATTGCGTAGGTTCATTATTGAAACATTGACTTCGATCGCATGATTTGGACACACGAATGCGTAGACATTAACCATTATGAAGATGGTATTAAATATTATCCATGTTGACGGATGACACAAGAAACAAAAAATAATTTTAAAATTTCGCACAGCCGCCATCTTAAGATTATGTAACCAATTGAACTAAATTAGATATTAGTGTATTACAATGTGTATAAACATTTGCTGTGCCGTGTGTCACTGCTTGCAGTAATGTTTCATTTTAATAAAAGATGGTATATTGTCTTTCACGGCCAGTGAATTAAAACTTAGCAATTTTTCTTGGTTTGTGCCGTGTCTTGCGTGGGGTTTCGCCTAGGACACCAATCTGGCTCATTAGCGGGCTCTTGGTGTCCCCGCCCGGACCCCCACAGGAGTAACGAACTGCGCGCTACCTCCCTTTCTATGAAGCGCATCTGCGCCACTTTACTACGAGAATTAAAAGCTCAAGCAGCCATAACCTCCCTATGAAGGCTTCCAAAAGGATGGTATATTGGTTTTCACGGCCAGTGAATTAAAACTCAGCAATTTCTCTAGGTTTGTGCGGTGACTTGTGTGGGGTGAAAACCAATATACCATCTTTTTGGAAGCCTTCATGGGGAGGTTATGGCAGCTTGAGTTTTTAGTTCTCGGAGTAAATTGGTGCAGGTGCGCTTCTTAAAAAGGGTGGTAGCGTGCAGTTCGCTACTCCTGTGGGGGTCTGGGCGGGGACACCAAGAGCCCGCTGATAAAGCCAGCTTGGTGTCGTAGGCGAAACCCCACACAAGACACGGCACAAACCTAGAAAAAATGCTGAGTTAAAATTCACTGGCCGTGAAAGCCAATATGCCATCTTTTTTGGAAGCCTTCATATGGAGGATATGGCTGCTTTAACTTTTAGTTCTCGCAGTTAAGTGGCGAAGGTGAGCTTCATAAAAAGGTAGGTAGTGTGCAGTTCCGCTAGTCCTGTGGGAGTCCGGGCGGGGACACCAAGAGCCCGCTGATGACAGCTTGGTGTCCCCACACAAGACATGCCACAAACCTAGAAAAATTGCTGAGTTTTCATTTTTGTCCTCAAGTTCTTATTATTATTATTTATTTATTTATTTTCGTAAGTTCTTTCCGAGTTGGCACAATGCCATAGAGCCGTTTCTCTTCGTCTGCTTGTGAATAATCTCGAGCTGCGTGCTAACCACAGTGAATAACCCACTCTTCTCCTTACAAAATAACGTGTACTGGAATCCGAACCGTTCTGCCTGGTTCCTAGAACATTGCCTTGTGTACTGACGTCTTTGGATAGAGAGAGACAGAAAAACGGTCAAGCTGTGAAGCGAGGAACTTAAACACGCAATTCAACAATCCCGGCCTTCTATATGAACTTGAACCACATCGTGCGCTCCTAACGGTAAACATAGACAACAACAAAATAGTAATTAACGTGCTTTTCGTGTTTCAGTGCCAGCACGTGATGTTGCAAAACTCTAGTAATGTTTGTTTCCAAAGAACTGTAGGTGCCAATTTCAGTTAGTAAACGTGACAGTTCTTTCCAATTACTTATTCCCAGTTTACGCTAATGGCTTAGTTTCTTCGCCTGTGTTGTTGTTTGAGTCTTCAGTCTTTTGACTGGTTTGATGCAGCTTTCCCTGTCCTGAGCTAATCGTCTCATCTCTACTTAGCTACCACACCTTACATCCGAGGCAATCTGTAAAGCATATATATATATTTTTTTTTTTATAAAGTTACTTCTTTTTATTCATTTATCTGTTTACAAAGACAGCTACAAACACTAATCATTGACCTCCTGACCATGGGCGCCCGCAGAATTTTCTCGGGGGGAGGTGGGAGGGGGGGGGGAGGGGGGGAAGGCAAGTAATATTTTTCATTTGATTACCTATCTGTCACTAGCTGATGATGAGACGTTCCCCCCTCCCCGCAATTTTCGTTTCATTTCTAACTTCCTTGGTGATATTCCTTATTTGGCTGCTTTGAAACCGTTGGGTACATTATCTTTATGGCATGGATGGGAGGAATAGTATTTTTTTAGTTCAGAGTTTTGTTCATAGAAGTTCGCTTTTCTTTGTGAATCATCGTCATAATGTTCATTTCTTAAAAACAGGTAAAACAGACAAAAAACATTCAGTTCATTAAAATGATAAGGTAACCCAGTTCGCCGATTTTCTAAATAACTGGAGATATTTTCAAATATTCCCAAATTATTAAGTTAAATAAAACTGTGGAATTATCCCAACATCGAAATTAAGTAACTATCAGTACCGGTAACTTCAATTTATTAAATAAACTGGTGTGACAATGAACAATTGAAATATTCTCGGGATTCCAGAGGGGGGCCACGGCCCCTCCTTGCACCCCTCTTCGGACGCCCATGCTCCTGACTACAATTCTCTCCTCAAGGGAAAAAAAAAGAAACCAACAACACAAAACACAAGAACAAAACACCAAGAATCATAATAGCACACATAATTTTAGAATTTATATAAAAGGTTGCCAAAAGCACTGTTGATACACTTCCGCTGTACGAGTTTCCATCGTTCTTTCCGGAGGTGATCCAGAAAACCAGGCAGGGTATTCAGCAGGGGTGTATGGTAACCAGTAAGGTTGTAGTGGATTGCTCCAGCTGCTAGCCATAAGATGGCTTTTTTTTCGGCTCACCAAATACATCCCGTATTTCAAATTTCAATATCTCTTCCTCCCTATTGCTTGTACATGTTAGCCCGTGTATGCTGTGAATAACATTCATCGTCCAGCACCACACGCCGTTCGCACTCCACACAGGACAGGCATCATCAGCTACTTGTTCGTGCCGCTTCATTTTGTCACCAGTGGGGATGATTTCATTAATGCAGGCATATACAGACAGACGCCATTCTAAGGGAAGCCATTTGTTGCGCACATTGCCCCAGATATGCTTCCAGGACTTGTTGGGGGTATTTTAATTGCTCAAAGGGTGTGAAATTGCGGAGTTGTAATAAAAAAAACATAAATGTGTTTAACTTCATTAAAGGAACCATCGGAGATTTGGGCAGTGGGAAGTTTTAGCAAGAGGGCATGGCTTTCTTGAACAAAGTTTGGAACGGGTGGGGCTGTCGTAAATGAGTACTTTCAATTACTTTCAGAACAGCACTAACGAACGGATCACCTTTAAACTGTCTCGCCTTGATATTATGTTTCAAGAAGAGTGCAGAGCATTTCAGTTCAACTGCAAAGAGTTTCAGACCACCACACTGCTCAGGTAACTGCAGTTGTTCCCTCCGAATTCTATATCGATATCCTTTCCAAACATAGAATCCAATCGCCATTTCAATGCGCTGGCTGATTATTTGTGGAGGTGGAAGGACTTGCGCCACATACCCCAGTATCGACAGACAAAACCTTGAGCAGAAATGAGGAGAATAGAAGCGTTTGAAATGTGGTGTTACAGGAAAATGTTGAAGAGCATATGGGTAGATAAAGCAACAAATGAAGAGGTATTAAGACGAATGGGCGAGGAGAGATGTTTCTGGTGACTGCTAGGATAGGTTGGAAGGACACACATTAAGTAAGACACACAGGGATTGCAAACTTACAAGGGGAGGATACGATATATGGGTCACCGTTTCGAACCATCTTTAGTACACGTGTAGGGCATGACCAGGCGTATCCAGGTGTAAGCAGTAAGGTGCGCTTCACAGCCATTTCCGAGAAATTAATTAATTGCAGTGCGGCGTCTATGTGCGCTGTACGCTAGCAAGAAGCCAACGAGCGCGATTAGCTAATAAATTTCAAATATTCTTGTAATGTCATCGGATTTGGATAACAAACGCGCGGATGCGGATAACAGTAGTGCAGTTGCGGGGCGGATGCGGAAACAGTCGTGTGGATGCGGATAACGTTTCGTTTATCCTTGCAGGGTTCTAGTCATCAGAGCATAGATTTCATTCATAGCATGGATATATGGGATGAAGATAGCATTCATCAGAATGGCACTGATTTAAAATGAACAAATAAAAAGATACAGTCTGAGAGACTAGACTTTATATCATTTCAAATGACGCATGCTACAAATGCTACACATGTTAGAAAGGCTCAGGAGGACTCTTTCAACACACTCCATTACCCATTAACTTAGGCTTCCCGTGCACTCTGCTGCACTCGCCATCTCCGTATCGTATAACGCCAGACCCCAGGAGTAAACTCAGACTCAACAGACTCCATTACTCTTTAACTTAGGCTTCCCGCGCGGGGGCTGCATGACGTCACGCACTCGCCGTCTCCGTTCGCATAACGCCAGACCCCAGGAGTAAACTCAGACTCGGTGCATTAGCACTGAACAACATGATGACGTCATACACACCGTAACCGTGACGCATAACGGTAGACCTAAGCATAACGATGAAGTCGACAAGATCATTTGAAATGATAACAAGAAGTTCCGTGAAGAACTATACAGCCTACTTTTCATGCCAATGACTAATCTACAGTATATGAACCAATCTAGAATAATGACGAAATTAAGTTGGTAATATCGAAATGTCTAATTAGTTCGAAATATACCTGGTATAATGTAGCCTAATAGAGCATTACAGTTGGCAGCCCTGGTGACTGAATATATTCTTAGTTCCATCACTTAAGGTACAGAATAAAAAATTGGTTGAAGTCCAATGGACGTTAGATGCAGTTAGACATTGGATCTATCAGCACGCGTAAAAGCATGTTGGCAACAATGTCATGCGTGTGCTGGTCAGAAATAGCCTAATCTGAAATATTATGATATCTTGTTGTGCGAATTTAGGACGAAATCCATTTGTTAGTATAGTAGTTACATGTATTTTAAAATTGGCATAGAATCATGTTGCAGCACTGACTTTTATTAATTATTCCAAATTAATCTAGAATGTCAGGTGCTATACGTGTGCAAAGTAGGTCTATAGGGCTGTTGGCTTGCATACTTCCTGATATATTGGTATTAGGTTAAAAAATTATAGACAGCATTTATTAACAGTTGGCAGCCCTGATTGCTCTTAAGAATACTTATAGTCATATCTGTTATGTTACACATACCACATACGAAAATTGGTTGAAATCTAACTGATAGTATAGAAGTTACATGTATTAAAAAATTGGCCCTATCAGCAGGCTTAGAATCATGTTGGTAGAACTGAAGTATATAAGTTACTCCAAAATTAATCTAAAATGTCAGGTACTATACGTGTGCGTAGTTTAAAGCTGTCGGCTTGCATACTTTCTGATATATTGGTACAGTATTTGGATAAAAGAAAAGAGAGAGCAATTATTAACAGTTGGCAGCCGTGGTGGCTCTTAAGAATACGCTCAGTCATATCTGTTTATGTACACATATTACATACAAAATTTGGTTGAAATCCAATTGATAGTGTAGAAGTTATAGGCATTTAAATATTGGACCTATCAGAAGGCTTAAAAATATTTGGCAACACTGTCATGTATGGCCTCCTAGAAATTAAACTGAAATAGTCTTATCTACATTTGTGCCAGTTTTGGAATAGCTTCCAAGCATACCTTTCAAGATATCCAACATGGAGCTCAAATTTCTAGTGCGTTTTTCAGCAGTTGGTAGCACTGACATCATTTTCAAATATGGACGTGAGATATTCCGGTATACATCTTTACTCATACTAAATTTGGTTTCGATTTCTGCAGCCGTTTAAGAGTTGATAGGGGGGGGGGGGGGACACCCACACACAGCCAGACAGACAGAAGGAAGGACTGACAGACACACATTTTCCCGGATCGATCTCATAAGTCTACTTTTTCCTCATTTTTGCTAAATGTGAAAAGTAGGCTAAAAATAAAATAAAAATGCTTCAACTAGCCACACACACAAATGCAATTAGGCTATACCTCGTGTGAATAACAACAATAATGCCATTGGGAACAGAGCCATGACCACGTAACAAGATGCTTCTGTAATTATTGTCGAATAAGCCGTAAGTCATTTGTTTATGTGCAGGGCCAACACAATAAACACTAAAGTCACTTGATAGAGATGGCAATCATGAGTCTCCGCGTGCTTACCAGGCACCTTTCATTTGTTTTGATGATGGCCATTGGCTGTCGCTTTGTACCCAAACACAAAACAACAGGCGCCATGTGCTCGTCTGAGAGTAATGCACCTGGTATTAAGTTTAACGACGGCTGTAGTTCCCATGAAGAATGTAATGATAAACCATGGTTATCCGGCGCAGAGGTTGGCAGTGCCGGGCAGTTTATGAATGGCCCCGTATGACCGGACGACCTTGTGTTGTATTGCTGAGGTCAGCCAGACCCTATCGCCTGGAACAGAGGTACTATTACACTTCGTGGATAGTCGAACCAAACACCTCTGGAGAACAGACAATGTTGTTTCAACTAGGGTCTTGAACATCGTGGTCAGTTAGCCCTGTGTACTTGGTTGTGTGTGTGTAATTTTGTCTGATTACCTGTGTGAAATTCTATGGACATTTGATTGCAAAAAGAACTGTATTATTATTATTATTATTATTATTAATAATATTCATTCATTCAATTTCGCTAATCGGCCAACTAGGGACCACGATAAGCCTCATTTTAGATTCTGGCATTTATTCATTTTTAGCTTGATCCACAGTGTCTTCAAGCTCACTGTGTTTAGCACGACGTTCTTCTGTCCATTTCGCACCAGTTGTCCGTTTTTCATCCCGGAAAGTACCAAACGTCTTAATGTCTGCTCTATAAAGAGTTCGGTCTTGTGCATCTTCTGCTCGTATCCCCATTTCTTTCAGATCTTTCTGGACGTTAACATACCATTGCATTGTCGTATTTGGTTTTGAGTCGAATATGCTGATAAATCCGTGGATATCCGCAAAAATTTTCGCTATACGGATATACCGTAGTTTGCTTGGCTGTGTGAATAGCGGATAAGCTGCGGATAGCGGATAAGCTGCGGATAGCGGATAAGCTGCGGATAGTGTTTGGAGTAAATTTGCGGATAGTTTTTAGAATACAATCCGAACTTGTTGAATATCATTATTGGGACTAACCCCAAGATTGCAGGTTCGCTCCTGGCCGTGGTAAGTGATTTTTGAAAGGCGGCAAAAATACGACACGCATGTCATACGATGTTGGCATGTCAAAGAACCCATTTGAATTCAGTAGGCCGTGTTTATAATGGCAAAATTAATCTCGGGAGTTTCCGCAAACACAAAGTTCCTCATTTCGCTACTAGAAGCGCTATAGTGTTCAAGGAGCTTAGATATCAAACCTCCTTGACTTTCATAGTGATCCCCCCCCCCCCCCCAGGGGCTCACATCTAGTGAGCGACCACGGGACCCCAGCCGAGTCCGGCATTGCTTCCACTTACTTGTGCCGGGCTCCTCTCCGTCTTATTTCCTGTCGACCTCACTTGGTCAACTTTTGTTCTCTTCCGACCCCGACGGTATTAGGGTATCCGAGGCCTAGGGAGTCTCTTCATTTCCCGCCTTAATTGGCCCTTGTCTCATCTTTTCTGATACCCTCCTTTTGCGAGGGGTCAGCCTTCTTTTTCTTTCATGTTCTCTCCTGCCTTCTGCTCAAGGCCCTCAAGGAGGCCGGGTGTATGTAGCCCCACCACTTTTGGTGCACCCTAGATAATGCTACACCCTCAGGGGCTCACGGCTGGTGAGTTCGGGAGTTGGCGACCCCGAGAGATTCCTGAGCTGGGTCCGGTTTCCCCCTTTTGTCCCTTACCTGTGGGGAGGACCCTCTCCTCTTTCACTTTCCTATCTGCCTTTTAAGGCTCTCCTTCCTTCCAAGTCCCTCAATCCGCCTTCTTCGGGGGTTGAGGGCATTTCTTTTCCTCCTGTCCTTTATTTGCCTTATTCTCCTTTAGTTTTCCATTTTTTCTTCTAGTATGTAGGTTAGTAGTTAGTTTTAGTTTTTAAGTTTGCATTTCATTTTCATCTTCACGATCACCCAAACCATCAGGGTCCGATAACCTAGATGTTAGGCCCCTTAAAACAACAATTATCATCATCATCATCATAGTGATTCAAGGAACAACGAAATTCGACATGCAAGCTACCCTCTGGGTGTCAAATTACAAAGCTTGCACCCGGCACCGAGGCCATACGATATTATTATTATTACTGGAACCCGGATGTTTATGACATATCATATATTTCCGTTATGTTTTGCTCATGACAAATGTTGGGTGATGATTTACGCTAATCTCATTCAAATTAAGTCATTAAGCATAATTAACACTCCGAACTGAATAAAGTTGCAATTCTGGCTGTATAACATTTATTTTAAACATAACACAAATGAGACATGACATACAAAGCCTCAAACGTCTAAATGTGTTGCTTTAATACTTTATTTAATTTAAATAGTACATTATGCAACGAGCCTATAATGGTAATAATTAAGACACAAGTATGTTTATAAAACGAGCGTATGCGAGTTTTATAATTTCCATACGAGTGTCTTAATTACGATTATAGGCGAGTTGCATACGACTGTTTATGTTCGACGATAATTATTATAATTATTTTATGTTCGAACATAAATATTCATAAATATCTGTCGAGATTTCGCCAGTTTTATGTACTGAACAGAGCGCATGACTATGACACTAGGCCAGGCAGTGAATTTTAAATTAGAAGGCCGAGGATCTCAGCGCATCTAATTATCTAATTGGTCAAACAACTGTTTCTTAAGCTCTGATTGGTGGGAGAAACTGTTTCATAATGAAAAATAGTGTTATAATGAGCCTCATTATAGTACAGTTTTCTGACATATAATAGTCAGGGTCGAATATAAATATTATTGTAATGTCAGTAGATTCGGATAACAAACATGCGGATGCGGATAACAGTCGGTTGGTTGGTTGGTTCCTTAGTTTAGGGGCTGCGACAACGCGGTCATGTAGCCCCGTGTACTTTGGGTGTGTGTGGAATCTGTCTGATAACCAGTGTTTATTGTGATGTCTGTATAAGTATGTGTTGTTTTTAATTCAAGTAGAACTGCAGGCATTGGATTTCAAGTAGTTCTTACTTTTGCCGCCAAACGCCACCGTCATCGACTAACTAATTCAGAACTTGGCTACTAGACGCCACCGCAGTCGGCTCCTGGCGACGTACGTCGGAACCTAAGAGCGTTTGTCAAATGTTTAACCTAACCTAATTTAGCTTCACACAGGTGTAATTAGTGGAAGGTTCTATAACATGCCATACATCTATAAAATGGGACCGCCGGCTTTACTTCCCCTACGAAGGAAGGCATACTGAGGGATTTGTAACGCTCTTAAAAACATCTGACGACTTCGGCCGGGTTTGAACCCGGATAACAATCGTGCGGATGCGGGGCGGATGCGGATAACAGTCGTGCGGATGCGGGGCGGATGCGGATAACGTTTTGCTTATCCGCGCAGGACTCTAGTTGTAGTGGCTCTGGTGTTGGGTTTGTCTCCAAATTGGTGATTGTCGATTTTGGTTCTGAATTTACATCTGTCCCATACAAAGTCTTCTGAGATATTGATTTCCTTGAGATGTGTTTCTTGGTGTTTAATGAAAGGACCAGGTTGAGAATTATTTTGTTCATTCTAATAATGTGTCCATAATATTTCAATCGTCTTTTCCGAAAAGTGTGAGAGATTTTTTCAGAATGACAATATATTTCCTGGGTGATGTTTTCCTCCATATTCCCTCTATACAAACTGGGCCAAAATTATTATTATTGTTATTATTATTATCCCTCCCTATATTATTCTACTAAGGTCCCATTCCAGTTTTGTACCGAAAATAAGGTCCCATTAACACCAACCTACACATATGGGGTACCTGCAATTTCAGCATAACCCAATGCGAAAGCGAAACGCACTCACTCTTTAAATGCCTCACAATTAAATAATAGTACATTATGCAACGAGCCTATAATGGCAATAATTAAGACATGAGTATGTTTATAAAACGAGCGTAAGCGAGTTTTATAATTTCCATACGAGTGTCTTAATTACCATTATAGGCGAGTTGCATACGGCTGTTTATGTTCGACGATAATTATAACTTTAGTATATGTTTTAACATAAATATTCATAAATATCTGTGGGATTCAGTTAATTCAGTTAGTGAACAGGGCGCGCTGGTTTTGCTGACTGAACAGAGCGCATGCGTGGGTCAAGGCACTCCGAAAGCAGAGACCATTCACTTTGCTTGCCAACACAGAACACCTATTGTTTACAGCCTGCCGTCCAGCTTTATAGCATTCACTAATATTGTCACCGAAGTCGTTTGAAAGCAGTGCGCTGTGTAGAAATTGGATTTGGAGATATTAAGGTACAGTGCTATTTCTTGTCTCATATTCGCTAGTTTAGTTACGCGAACATATGGACCACTTTCCATGTCGGTAATTTATATAGACATGTTGGATTTTGAGCGCATGCGCGAAGGTATCCTTATATAATTGGTCACACAACTGTTTCTTGAGCTCTGATTGGTGGAAGAAACTGTTTCTTAATGAAAAATAGTGTTATAATGAGCCTCATTATGATGCAGTTTTCTGACACATAATGTTTACATTTCGACATGGTCGAACATAAATAGGCCTACCTTAAAACATGTATATTTACAATGAAATAATGAGAGAATGCAACACAGTAACCATGGTAACAGAATCTCACAAGTCCATCTATTTCTGTAAGACGCAATGCAATTCCAATTATTACATTACTGTGAAAGTTTCCAGACGGTTATAAGGTTATCACTCAACCAAATTAAGCTGTAAAATTCATCAATACATACAGTATAATGCGCTTAAGGGGTTAAAGGGGCACTCAAGATTTTTTTCACGCATTTTCACGTGTGAGTGTGGTACGAAAGGTCTTTTTCACCCGACTATAAAGGTTCTCCGAAAACCACATTTAAAGGCCTTTAAATTAACAGTGTCTGTGATATTCCCAGAAAACTAACTTCGCTCTGATATACCTATGAAGGAATGACAAACCCCTAACCACTGCACCAGTAGCTGAATTGATAAAGTCTGATTATTCATACCAAGGATAAATCAGTCACAGCATTCATGATTGAGATTTTGCTAAGTGTACTCTTTACAACTAGAATATTCGCCGCGATGGGTAATGCTAGTAATTATTATTTCACGAAGTTATGCCCAACTAAGGAGCGTGATTGAACATATTTCACAGATGAATTTGAATTAGCTTACTTTTCTTCCCAAAATCTCTTCATTCTCTCACTGTGATTGTTTTTGCTTTCTGCTGTCCATACAGTGGCGGCTCTCATTCAGGGGTTTGCACAGTGCTCTATTACCCATTAGGCCCGAGTAGGGCCCAGGCCTAAAGCCCCCAAAATTTTATTCCGAAGATTTAGAAAAAGTGTATCCAGAACTGAGACAGTTTCAGCATTGTATTAAATTACAATGTCCTTTAAACACTGAGTTCACTCTTTCTGAAATTTAAAAATTCTTATTCGAGACAAGCTTGAGTCTGTTTTTCCGAACGTTGAAATTGCTTTTCGCGTTTTCCTGACCCTCAAGATAACGAATTGTTCTGCGGAGCACTCGTCTTCAAAATTGAAACGGATCAAAAGTGCGCAAAGGAGTATCATGTCACAAGAACGATTAGACATGCTAAGTTTAATGTATATCGAGTCAGATGTTCTGCGGGAAATTGATTATGAGGACATTGTACAAGATTTCATTGACCGAAAAAAAAATCAGAAAAAAATTATTACATTTTAAAGAAGTAAAAAATAGTATGATTTGTTAAATTGTTCATCAAATCATCTGAAATGTTTTCAAATAACGATGATCGTTTCAATTGAAATGTATGTTTATTTGTATATACGATTTAATAAAAAAAAGTGTGTTATTCATCTTCAGAAAAGAAACTCTGGTATATACTTTATTAAATGTACAGGTGCTAAAAATAAAAATTATTTAAAAAAATAAAGGGGCCCCAAAAATCTGAGGGACTTGGGCCTCATTTTACCTTAATCCGGCACTGGCGTTTGCATCAAAATGATGTTTGTTCACGAACGATCGACCTGTCTCTTAATACAGTATTTCGTATGTTATCCCGATTTCTTCAAGGTCATTTTCACGGATTTTTAAAGCGTTAAAAATCCCTCAGTATGGCTTCCTTCGGAGGGGAAGTAAAGCCGGCGCGGCGGTCCCATGTCATAGATTTTTGGCATGAAAAAGAGCCTCTCACTAACTACAGTTGTGTGAAACCAAAATTTGTAGGTTAGAATTGAGCACGCTCTATTAGTTCCAACGTTCGCCGCCAGGTGCTGACTGCGATGGCATCTAGTTGCCAAGTCCGCAAGCTAGGTGTCGTGAACGGTAGCATTTGGTAGCAAAAGTAGGAACTACTTGAAATTATCGTCTACAGTCCTTACTTGAATTAAAACAGATAACACACACAAATACAGCCATCATAATAAACACCAGTTATGACAGATTCTACACACACCCTAAGTACACGGGGCTACATGACCGTGTTGTCGCAGCCCCTAAACTAAGGCACCAACCAATCAACCTTAATGAGGAGGCGTGATTAAATTTTCCTTTAAGAAGTCTTTCATTGTCCATTCTTTGAATATGTCCATAACATTGTATTCGTCAGTTTCTACTAGTGTCTGATATTTTCTCGAAATGTTGGTATAACTCGTGAGACCTCTTTTATTATTATTATTATTATTATTATTATTATTGTTATTATTATTATTATTATTATTATGTATTTATTTTCCAGCCTCCGTGGCTTAGGCGGCAGCACGCCGGCCTCTCACCGCTGGGTCCGTGGTTCAAATCCCGGTCACTCCATGTGAGATCTGTGCTGGACAAAACGGAGGCAGACAGGTTTTTCTCCGGGTACTCAGGTTTTCCCTGTCAAAATTTCATTCCAGCAATACTCTCCACTATCATTTCATTTCATCTGTCATTCATTTAATCATTGCCTCAGAGGAGTGCGTCAGGCCTCGGCAGCCGGCACAGTTCATATCCTCGCTGCTAGATGGGGGCTTCATTCATTCCATTCCTGACCCGGTCGGAGACTGGAAGCAGGCTGTGGATTTTCATTATGTATTTATTTATTTAAGTGAAAATTCCCCTATACCTACAGGAGAGCGATTACACTTGATAACATGATGTCATTTGGAGGTGTGTCTCCTCCGCTCCTCCCAAAATCGCTTCATTCCTCTCATCCGTCCACTCTTTCCCAGGTTGTCGTAATGATCTTGGTTCAAACTTGACATTCGCGATTTTCGTCTGGCACTCAGTTCGGTCTTCGAAATCTTCTATACTGATTACTTGTTAGTCTCTCTGTACCTCTTTAAGCCATTCTGAGCCGCATTTACCCTGTGTTATGATACCAAGTAGTTTCTTTGGCAATCTGGAGGTGGCCATCCTGTGGATGTGAGTGTAAAATTTGGCTCTGCGTTTTCTAATTTCGTCTGTTATCGTATTGGTCTTTCGATAGACTTCTGTATTAGGTCTCTTCATCCAAATGCCGTTTCTCTTGATTGCTCCGTAGATCTTCCGGAGAATTTTTCGCTCCTGCTTTTCCAGTTCCCTAATCCTGGAGTGACCATCGATTACTATTGTTTCAGCGGCATATGTTGCTTCTGGAAGAATAACTGTTTTATAATGTCGTAATTTGGCTTTCGTCGAAATGTGATTCTGTCTTCATTGGCGATTCGATTAAGTCCTGAGGGCTGTATAATTTCGCCAAGGTATTAAAAAGTGCAGACTTGGGCGATTTTACCGTATTTGGTGTTAAAAGGGGATTTATTTTCTGGCTTCATTATTATTATTATTATTATTATTATTATTATTATAAGGAGATTAGCATTTAGGAATGCCGGGTTGAGTCCTGTAGTGTGCCGTGAGTTGAACTCTGCTAGAAAGACACGATCGACGACCAGGGTTTTTGAACCACGTCATTCATCCTGCAGTCTATTACTTCCTTACGACACCATTATCCAATCGTGTTTTCCGAACAACAGCGGATACGAGCGGGAGATTACGTATTAGGAAGTTGTTATCCATTGTGTGAAGTCATTGCTATGCAGTGCGTGCCGTGTGGGCGGGCATTGGCTTGAACATGGCTTCAATACAGTCAACTCGGAATGTAAACATCTTATTTTTCACGCACGCGTTTCTTGCACTCTTGCCAATTTCGGAAGCTTAACCCATATATGCCCAACTTTTTTTTCCTTCTCATATTTCTTTCATATTATCATGGATTAATCCAAGGGTTCCCCTCATTGTATAAAAGTTGTTAAAATACTTACTTTTTGTTCCTGTCTTGAGATTAATGGCGCCCCAAAAATGGGGCGGTGGGCATGGATGGGTGCAGGTAAATGTAAACAACCTTTGCTTGACTTTTGATTTTATTTTTTGAATGTAGTCAAGTGTTGCACAAGAAGGACAATAAAAATGCAATACAATATTATTCAGAACAAGAAACAATAAGAATAAGATATTAGAACCAAAATATACACGTTGAAAATGCAACTCAGGGAAAACTTCATCATCCTGATAGGATGTCTATAAGCAAAGACATTTTGTTCTAGCATGTCTACAGCACCCATGCAGGGGTTTACTCAGCAGCAGATGTTTATTACAAACACTCATGAGTGGAACTTCTCGAAACAAGTTGCGTGGCAACCGACATCACATTTCCTGCACATCCAACCTGCGATGGATTGGTTATAATTATATCACCAACGCCATCCAATCACACTTCGTATTGCACATGCCTTTTCACAGATTTCAAAAGTCTACCCATTGGTAGGCGGTTTGTGTATTTTCCAAGGTAGCATTGGACAATATAACGAATGAAGCCCAGAAAGTCATAAGAACCTCTAGCCATGCCCGCAGGGGTCATCCTGTACAACTGGAATGTATTGTTGACACTGCAGCTCAAGGGAAATAGTATAAGTTGCCAGTACCATTTCTTCATTCTTATACCGGGTCTATAGGCAGAAACATTTAGGTCCAGCCTGTCTACACCCTCCATGTAAAGATTATACTGAGCAGCAATTGCTGTCTGCCTCACAGACAACCTTCTCTTTTCCTTACCACTCCAAGGACTGCATGTACCCATTGGAAAAACACCTATCTTGTTAGATGCAAGAGTTACGACGTTATTGTCATTGAATCTCACAAGAGTTATTCCTGATTCTACATCTGTAACTTGGTCATAACTTCCTCGTGGTAGATTTGTCACTGTAGCTGGATCTTGAAGGGGAGCATTTTCAATACGGTTGTTGCGAATCGTTCCAGTGCAGTCGTTGCTATCGCTAGCCAGTTTTGAAAGCAGAGGCAGGGAAGTAAAATAATTGTCTGTAAATATACTGTAGCCGGAACTCTGAGGCAGTTTACTCACCGAGTCTACAACCACTGAGCCCCCGACACCCAGTTCAGGATGTGTGTTACCTGTGCAGGCACCCTGATAAGGCTCAGCTTGAACAAGGTATCCTAATCTTTAACACATCGACCACACTTTGAAACCGAATCTTACAGGTTTGTTTTGAATGTGCTGTTTAGTACCATGTCTTCCAAAGTATGGAACCATGGACGATGCTCAAATAGGTATCTTTAGCGAAGTACTGTAACCACTTCTCATTGAGATGATCCCAAAGGTGGCGGCGCACTTTGGCAAATTTGTCATTGGTATTCAAGGAGTTGTTATCTGCAAAGTGTAAATAGCTAAGTAATTCCTCAAATCTGTTCCTTGACATGGAATTTGCAACTCCGGGATGGTAGGTATCAACACTAGAGTCCCAGTAGAGGCGCTGCCTAGCGGGAGTCATATATCCACTCAGGAGTAAAATAGCAATCAGTAACCTGATATCACTTGTTTGAACATCAAAATTATGGTTGGCATTAAACATCGCATATCGTTTGGATTCTCTGACAATAGTTTCAATTATATGATCATCCCAAAACATCTCTAAAAGTTCTGCTGGAGATTTGTCTACACTTGTGATTGCGGATCTTACCCATTCACGTTCTGATTTGGATGGTAAATCTACGCGTTTCCATTTGCGTGATGGTGGCAATGATTTCTTCTTCCGAGATCATGGTGCTCTGGAGTTTTCACATGAAGTAGTTGGAGGCGTGATATGATATACTTGGTTGGAAGTACTGGGTAATGTGTCATCTCTGTCCTCATTACCTGCTATTTCCACTTCCTCGAGACCATTGTCAGCGAGTGTAGTTGCCCGAAGTTCTCCCTCAACCCGAAGTTTATTCCCGGACAAATTATTCAGGTCACCATGTTCATTCTCATCACCACTTTCTCCGTCACTCTGGAGGTGATTTTCTGGAGGACTGATATACACGGTAGCACTTACAAATTGCTGATTAGGTTGCTCCAGAATTACCAGTATTTCATCAACAGTAAGCCTAAAACATAACAAATCATATGTAAATATACGGTAATCAGCATTTGATGTAAAATCTAATAGTACAGTATAATGATATTGAAATCCAATAATAATTATTTAAAAGGTTATGGGAGGTCACCTAATCAGTTAGAATAAAAAGCCTGTCTATTTATTACATGAATATACAAATACAACACCATTATTTAATTACATCTAAAAAATAATTGTAAAAATATCGCATATAAACAGTGTACCCGCCTGTGTCCACTGCCCCATTTTTGGGGCGTTTAATGAAATGCCCCCTAAAGTATTCCAATTAGAGGAAACTGATAGTTTTTCAAAACAGCATCACTTATTAACTTATGAAGAACATAGAATCACATTGTCACCCTTAAAATAATAAGATATAATTAAATTACTTACCTCTTTTGAGAAGACATTTCGCATTCTGATAATGGACTGTAGTCAACAATGTATAACTGTTCTCAGAGAGCAGTTGTTTGTTGACAGGCACCTACATCATATCCAAGAATGCCAACTCACTTGATCTACGACACCAAACTCTATCAGAAAAGTAGTTTTCATTTTTTATAACTATTAATAACAACCGCCCCAAAAATGGGGCGGTGGGCATATATGGGTTAAATAAGTCACTAACAAATTAAACTCATCAATTGTCTGGACCAGGGGTCTCCAAACCTCTTAGCCTAAGGGCCAAACTGACTCCTCCACCAAGTCCCAAGGACCAAGACCTAGCTCGCTCTTCGTACCAACATACTGCAGTTTTGAATTACGCGCAAATTTTGGTTCCGGGTCTAGTCAGCGAAGGAGATGGATGATGATGTTTAAGGTTCGGATGTTAGGGAAAAGTCATATTTTTTTCCTGAGCTCATTTTACCCGAAATCTGAAAAATGAGTTTGAATGAAGGGTCCTTGACCACGTTTAAAGCAATTTGATGTTGCCTATAAATGCATATTTCGGCCATTTTTATTGTTTTGGTCATGAAAAATCCACAGCCTGCTTCCAGTCTCCGACCGGGTCAGGAATGGAATGAATGAAGCCCCCATCTAGCGGCGAGGATATGAACTGTGCCGGCTGCCGAAGCCTGACGCACTCCTCTGGGGCAATGATTAAATGAATGACAGATGAAATGAAATGATAGTGGAGAGTGTTGCTGGAATGAAATTTTGACAGGGAAAACCGGAGTACCCGGAGAAAAACCTGTCTGCCTCCGTTCTGTCCAGCACAGATCTCACATGGAGTGACCGGGATTTGAACCACGGACCCAGCGGTGAGAGGCCGGCGTGCTGCCGCCTAAGCCACGGAGGCTTCCTGTTTTGGTCATATTTGGTCATATTTTAGTGATATAAGGTCATATTTGGTTATAATTTCAGCATTTTGTTTAAATTGAGGCGTCGTTAACAAGGTACGTGTTATCTGCGTCGAGTTTCAAACACAGGGTTTCCGAATAGTGTAGTAGATATATTTTTCTTTCTTTTCTTTTAGAAAAACCGAGCAAGAACTGCATGTCAAGGCTATGATACTGAATGAATGTGGAAAATTTCAATGTAGGCCTACTGTAGCTCTCTGTCAGTTTGTATGATTAATGTGTCTGGTGTGTTATCGCCGCCCCACGACGAAGGCTCATAGGAGGTTTCTCAATATTTGCAAGTAAGTCGCAAAGTTATTAACGTAGGTTATAACAATAAAACTAGACAATCTTAACAAAGTTTTCCATTCGTTATAGCAATCGCACATCAGGGATTTGCAACAGAGACCAACTCAGATCAAACATCGGTCCTCATAGAATCCACTCAATAATAGACTTTTCCCGTCTTCATCAGTAACATATAAGGAACCCTAAAGTTCCAAACTCTACAAATCACGGTCGGTGCATAACCACTACTAAATACCAAAGACCAAGGGATAAGTGGAAATATTGTCAATTTCATTCGTTCAACAACATACAACTGACAAGATCTTCATCAGTTCCTTTTTTAAAGTTTTATCATAATAAGTATTGGCACAGGAAGGAGCCTAACGAACTAAATGACTACTGTCAACCAGTAGAGTTGACATGCATAATTATACTATGGTACAACTTCCTTCAGATGCTTGAACTAGGGGACACCTTGATTTTAAATCTCATGACTACTCAGTGTTTTATAATGTATTTTAAATGTGTGTTTTGTTACTTACAAGTGTTTATGTATCTATGGCTGAAGAAGGACATATAAGTGTCCGAAACATGTACCGTTGTTAACTCCTGAATACAACTAGTAGTCTATTGAAAAGGCGGAACAGTTTGCAAATTATTAAATGTATTATCGCTGATCGCGTTTCGGCACTTACGGCGTTTACTGTCATATTTCATAGTTTGTAGGTCATATTTAGCTCGTTTTTAGGGCATATTTAGCTAGTTTTTAGGACATATTTGCTTGCATATTTTGTACTTCTTTAGGTCTTAAACTCCCGAACCCTACTGATGATGATGATGATGATTGTCATTTTAAGGCGCCTAACATCTGTGTTATCGGCCCCTAATGGTTTGGGTGATAGTGAAAATGTAAATGAAATTAAACTATACCTAAAACTAACTACAAACTTACAAACTAGATGATGAATTGGAAAACAAAAATAAGAATAACGGAAACAAAATACAGGAGGAAAGGAAATGCTCTCAACACTTGAAAGAGGAGAATTAAGGGACTTGGAAGAAAGGAGAGCCAGGAAATGCAGACAGGTATGGTAAAGAGGAGAGGGACCGCCCCAAAGGCAATGGAAGAAGGAGAAAACCCAGACCCAGCTCAAGAAGCCCTCGGGGTCGCCAACTCTCGAAATCACCAGCCGTGAGCCCCTGAGGGTGTAGCAATATCCACGGTGCACCAAAAGTGGTGGGGCTACACACACCCTGCCTCCTTGAGGGCCTTGAGCAGAAGGCAGGAGATACAATGAAAAGAAAAGATGTCTGACCCCTCGAAGAATGACAGATCGGGAAAGATGAGACATGGGCCAATTAAGGCAGGAAATGAAAGACTCCCTAGGCCTTGGATATCCTAATACCGTCGGGGTCGGAAACGAACGAGAGTTGACAAAGGGAGGTCAATAGGAAAGACAACAGAGAGGAGCTCGGCACAAGTAAGTGAAAGCAATGCCAGACGCAGCTGGGGTCTATTTTGGCCGACCTCCACCGTGCCCTGCAAATTTCATTGCATCTCACCAATCCAACATGGCGATTGTTCGAAATATTTCCAGCGGCATTCTGTATCTCCGAAACTATTGCTGATATCACCCTGACATTTTGTATGCTGATAAAGGGCACTACTAGAAGTTCACCCATGTGACTTTCAAAAACCTGTTAACTACAAAACGAATATGGCGGCCAAGCGTAGTTGAAACATTTAAATAGATTTTTCTCGCGATTTAACCATCCGAAAGCAGTGAAACTTGGTACAGAAAATGTTTATACACATTGTAATGCACTGACATCTAATTTAGTTACATTGTTTACATAACCTCAAGATGGCGCCTGTGCGAAATTTTAAAATCAAGTTTTCATTTCAGGTGTCCGAATCATGCGATCGAAGTCAACGTTTAAATAATGAACCTACGCAATAATCCTCATCTAATAATACATAACGCTATGGCCCACATGGCGACCATCTGACAGCAATCAAACTGAAATTTTGTAAGGCAATCAACATAAGTAGGATATATGAAAATAAGCTATATAGTTCTTCACGGAACTATTTGTATATTTTTATACTTTTTAGTTTTATTAAAATAATGTTTTATTAAATTTAGACATTTAAAAAGTCATATTTAGGCCCTGCCCCTAAATTTTAATTTAATAGAAATTTGTATAATTTTTTATTTGTTAAGGGGACAAATGACCTCGCTGTTCCGCCCTTAAAACAAGAATAACTAACCAACAATAATCTTTATCCAGACCAATCTTATTGCCAATTAATGATTTTTCACACAATTACCAATTTTGTATCCTACATATTGGTAAAAGTAATCTGATGTCAATGTGTGCGCCTAGGTAACAAGTGGCTAATATCTAAATATTTGAGTAATTATTTTTGATAAGAGTTAATTTGGCCTGTTTGCCATCTCTTGATGAATACAGTACATTTGCATTTGTCTGTTGGCACAGGCTAGAGTAAAAGGTGGCTTTTCACCAATGTCTCAGTCTCACTCATGGCTGTGATTATATGGAAGCTACTGAGGTATGGGTGGTGCTTAGTAATGGCATTCGGGGCACAGTCAGTGCCTGTGGATGCTGTGAAAGGTTCTACTCATAGGGTTAGTACCGCTGTTCTGACTCAGTGAGGAAAGCAATGGCAAACTACCTCACTCCTCTTCTTGCCTAGAACGCCTCAAAATAGCGCTGCCTTGGGTTTTTGTGGGTATCTACTCACATAACGTAACGGCGGTACTCTTTGAGGATCCAACCAGCCTTCGGGCTGACTACCTAACAGACAGACAAGAGTTAATTGTAAAATTCTAAGTTTATACAGGGTCATCGAAAAATAATGCCAACATTTAAAAAAAATGATAGCACCGAAACCCTTTATGTTAAACCTGTCATTCTTTCACTGAACGCCAGCTGGTTAAAGTAAGTTTTGTTTTGGAGATGACGTGACCTTGCTATGCACACACTAGATGCGCAGTAGCCAAGGTCGGCCTGGGGCGCGTGCACCAATGACTGCACCGCCCGACAAACTGCACCTGATTACAAAGCTGTCATTCGATGGTTTAATCAGTTTAAGGAAACAGGGACTGTAGAGAAAAATCTAGGCCAAGCCGACCACCAACATCAGCATTGAACGCACGCTTTCCCATTGGCGATTGGTACGTGCAATCATTTCAGGAGTAACTGTCAAGATTGCGGCAGAAATTCGCTGCCGCAGGTTCTCCAAATCCCGATTTTTTTTTGCATACACAATGTGTTTAATGTAGGCCTACCCCAGAAAAAAAAATTCACAAGGGGTGAGGTCAGGACTTCATTGGCACGCGCGCCCCCGGCCGACCTTGGCTACTGCGCATCTAGTGTGCGCATAGCAAGGTCACGTTATCTCCAAAACAAAACTTACTTTAACCAGCTGGCGTTCAGTGAAAGAATGACAGGTTTAACATAAAGGGTTTCGGTGCTATCATTTTTTTAAAATGTTGGCATTATTTTTCGAAGACTCTGTATATCCTACAATAGTGGCATTACAAAAAATGTTGTAAAATGCAAAACAACACACAAATAAAATTTTCTATTATGGCGTATGGAGTAGTATTTTGGCAAATATCTAAATATTTGTCAATTTATTAAGCAGAAAGGTAAACAGTTTTGTTTTTGTTTTTTACAAGTTGATAATTTATTTCTCAAAAGTACCGTACTGTGGAATTCTCAGTTTTGCCTCACAAGGCTGAGTGTACCCTGTTCCAACCCTTAGACCAGAATTAAAATTTCTTGCCAGAGCCGGGAATCGAATTCTGACCTCCAGGGCGGCAGCTAAGAATGCTAGCCACTACATCATGTAGTAGTCTAATTTGAATCATAATATTGTTTATGTTCGACCCTAACTATTATGTGTCAGAAAACTGTATCATAATAAGGCTCATTATAACACTATTTTTCATTATGAAACAGTTTCTCCCACCAATCAGAGCTCAAGAAACAGTTGTGTGACCAATTAGATAAGGATACCTTCGCGCATGCACTCAAAATCCAACATGTCTATAAATTACCGAAATTGCACCGTGCATATGTTCGCGTAAATAAACTGGTGAATATGAGACAAGAAATGGCACTGTACCTTAATATCCCCAAAATCAATTTCTACGCAGCGCGTGGTTTCGAAACGACTTCGGTGACAGTTTTACTGAATAACGGTGCACAATCTGAACATATGGCATTGAAGCACACAGAGCGCATGCGTCGGTTGCCAAGAGAGCTTGGAAAACAGAGATATACTACCCACCGCAGCACCCGATCACAACATTCTAGTGACTGAACAGATATTTATGAATATTTATGTTAAAACATATAATAAAGTTTATGTTCGACCCTCACTATTATGTGTCAGATAACTGTATCATAATGATGGTCATTATAACACTGTTTTCCATTATGAAACAGTTTCTCCAGCCAATCAGAGCTCGTTCATTGACCAATTAGGTAACGATAACTACGCGCATGCGCTCAAAATCCAACATGTCGGACATAAACACAACATCGAACTATAATAAATTACCGACATGGAATACCCACCGTCCATATGTTCGCGTAAATAAACTGGCGAATATGAGACAAGAAATAGCACTGTACCTTAAAATCACCAACACTAATTTCTACACAGCGCATTGTCTTCAAATGACTGCGGTGACAATATTACTGAGGGACGGCTGATGTAAACATATGGTTGCATATGGCATTGCAACCACACAGAGCGCATGCGTCGGTTGTTCAAAGCTCTTGAAAGACAAAGATATAACACCCAACGCTCGCTCTGCGATCACAAAATTCCTGTAGCTGACTCTCAACAGATATTTATGAATATTTATGTTAAAACATATAATAAAGTTATAATTATCGTCGAACATAAACAGTCGTATGCAACTCGCCTATAATTGTAATTAAGATACTCGTATGGAAATTATAAAACTCGCATACGCTCGTTTTATAAAAAATACTCGTGTCTTAATTATAGCCATTATAGGCTCGTTGCATAATGTACTATTATGTTCGACCCTCACTATTATGTGTCAGAAAACTGTATCATAATGATGGTCATTATAACACTCTTTTTCATTATGATACAGTTTCTCCAGCCAATCAGAGCTCGTTCATTGACCAATTAGATAACGATACCTTAACGCGTGCGCTCAAAATCCAACACGTCGGACATAAACACAACATCGAACTATAATAAATTACCGACATGGAATTTATGTCGCGTAAATAAACAGGCGAATATGAGACAAAAAATAGCACTGTACCTTAATGTAATTTCTACACAGTGCATTGTCTTGAAACAACTCCAGTGACAATATTACTGAGGGGAGGCAGATGTAAACATATGGCCTGCATATGGCATTGCAAGCACACAGAGCGCATGCGTCGGTCGTCCAGAGATCTTGAAAGACAGAGATATAACACTCAACGCTCGCTCTGCGATCACAAAATTCAAGTAGCTGACTCTCAACAGATATTTATGAATATTTATGTTAAAACATATAATAAAGTTATAATTATCATCGAACATAAACAGTCGTATGCAACTCGCCTATAATGGTAATTAAGACACTCGTATGGAAATTATAAAACTCGCATACGCTCGTTTTATAAAAATACTCGTGTCTTAATTATAGCCATTATAGGCTCGTTGCATAATGCACTATTATAAATTAGCCAATAAGTTAAGATTAAGGTACTGTACAATCAAATTTACAATTATTTTATGCTTTTACCAAAGCTATACTTTCTTAATATTTATTGGCTCTTTTTCTGGGGAGGGGGAGGGGCGGCCCACAGCTACCCCGTTATATAAGCCCCTGCAACATCCAGTAGCCTACATAGGCCGCAAACAGTGCTACTTCAGAACATATCTTTGAAAATGCTAACCGTGCTGCGGGGCGAATGCGGATAACAGTCGTGCGACTGCGGGGCGAATGCGGATAACAGTCGTGTGAAAGTGGGGCGGATGTGGATAACAGTCGTGTGAAAGCGGGGCGGATGTGGATAACAGTCGTGTGAAAGCGGGGTGGATGTGGATAACAGTCATGTGGATGCGGGGCGGATGTGATAACAGTCGTGTGAAAGCGGGGCGGATGTGATAACAGTCATGTGGATGTGGGGCGGATGTGATAACAGTCGTGTGAAAGCGGGGCGGATGTGGATAACAGTCGTGTGGATGCGGGGCGGATGTGGATAACAGTCATGTGGATGCGGGGCGGATGTGGATAACAGTCGTGTGAAAGCGGGGCGGATGTGATAACAGTCGTGTGAAAGCGGGGCGGATGTGGATAACAGTCATGTGGATGCGGGGCGGATGTGATAACAGTCGTGCGGATGCGGGGCGAATGTGGATCACAGTCGTGTGAAAGCGGGGCGGATGTGGATAACAGTCGTGCAACTGCGGGGCGAATGCGGATAACGGTCGTGTGAAAGCGGGGCGGATGTGGATAACAGTCATGTGGATGCGGGGCGGATGTGATAACAGTCGTGTGAAAGCAGGGCGGAAGTAGATAACAGTCATGTGGATGCGGGGCGGATGTGATAACAGTCGTGTGAAAGCAGGGCGGATGTGGATAACAGTCGTGTGGATGCGGGGTGGATATGGATAACAGTCATGTGGATGCGGGGCGGATGTGGATAACAGTCGTGCGACTGCGGGGCGGATGTGGATAACAGTCGTGCGACTGCGGGGCGGAAGTAGATAACAGTCATGTGGATGCGGGGCGGATGTGATAACAGTCGTGTGAAAGCAGGGCGGATGTGGATAACAGTCGTGTGGATGCGGGGTGGATGTGGATAACAGTCATGTGAAAGCGAGGCGGAAGTAGATAACAGTCATGTGGATGCGGGGCGGATGTGATAACAGTCGTGTGAAAGCAGGGCGGATGTGGATAACAGTCGTGTGGATGCGGGGTGGATGTGGATAACAGTCATGTGGATGCGGGGCGGATGTGGATAACAGTCGTGCGACTGCGGGGCGGATGTGGATAACAGTCGTGCGACTGCGGGGCGGATGTGATAACAGTCGTGTGAAAGCGGGGTGGATGTGGATAACAGTCATGTGGATGCGGGGCGGATGTGATAACAGTCGTGCGACTGCGGGGCGGATGTGATAACAGTCGTGTGAAAGCGGGGCGGATGTGGATAACAGTCGTGTGGATGCGGGGCGGATGTGGATAACAGTCATGTGGATGTGGGGCGGATGTGATAACAGTCGTGTGAAAGCGGGGCGGATGCGGATAACAGTCGTGTGGATGCGGGGCGGATGTGGATAACAGTCATGTGGATGCGGGGCGGATGTGATAACAGTCGTGTGAAAGCGGGGCGGATGTGGATAACAGTCATGTGGATGCGGGGCGGATGTGATAACAGTCGTGTGAAAGCGGGGCGGATGTGATAACAGTCATGTGGATGCGGGGCGGATGTGATAACAGTCGTGCGACTGCGGGGCGGATGTGATAACAGTCGTGTGAAAGCGGGGCGGATGTGGATAACAGTCGTGTGGATGCGGGGCGGATGTGATAACAGTCGTGCGACTGCGGGGCGGATGTGATAACAGTCGTGTGAAAGCGGGGCGGATGTGGATAACAGTCATGTGGATGCGGGGCGGATGTGATAACAGTCGTGTGAAAGCGGGGCGGATGTGGATAACAGTCATGTGGATGCGGGGCGGATGTGATAACAGTCGTGTGAAAGCGGGGCGGATGTGGATAACAGTCATGTGGATGCGGGGCGGATGTGATAACAGTCGTGTGAAAGCGGGGCGGATGTGGATAACAGTCATGTGGATGCGGGGCGGATGTGATAACAGTCGTGTGAAAGCGGGGCGGATGCGGATAACGGTCGTGTGATAGCGGGGCGGATGTGGATATCAGTCATGTGGATGCGGGGCGGATGTGGATAACAGTCGTGTGAAAGCGGGGCGGATGCGGATAACGGTCGTGTGATAGCGGGGCGGATGTGGATATCAGTCATGTGGATGCGGGGCGGATGTGGATAACAGTCGTGTGAAAGCGGGGCGGATGTGGATAACAGTCGTGCGGGTGCGGGGTGGATGCGGATAACAGTCGTGCGGTTGCGGGGTGGATGCGGATAACAGTCGTGCGGGTGCGGGGTGGATGCGGATAACAGTCGTGCGGTTGCGGGACGGATGCGGATAACAGTCGTGCGGTTGCGGGGTGGATGCGGATAACAGTCGTGCGGGTGCGGGGTGGATGCGGATAACAGTCGTGCGGGTGCGGGGTGGATGCGGATAACAGTCGTGCGGTTGGGGGACGGATGCGGATAACAGTCGTGCGGTTGCGGGACGGATGCGGATAACAGTCGTGCGGTTGCGGGACGGATGCGGATAACATCCGTGTGGTTGCGGGGTGGATGCGGATAACAGTCGTGCGGTTGCGGGGTGGATGCGGATAACAGTCGTGCGGTTGCGGGGTGGATGCGGATAACAGTCGTGCGGTTGCGGGGTGGATGCGGATAACAGTCGTGCGGTTGCGGGGTGGATGCGGATAACGGTCGTGCGGTTGTGGGACGGATGCGGATAACAGTCGTGCGGATACGGGGTGGATGCGGATAACAGTCGTGCGGATACGGGGCGGATGCGGATAACAGTCGTGCGGATACGGGGCGGATGCGGATAACATTCGTGCGGATACGGGGCGGATGCGGATAATAGTCGTGCGGATACGGGGCGGATGCGGATAACAGTCGTGCGGATACGGGGCGGATGCGGATAACGTTTTGTTTATCCGGGCAGAACTCTACTAATAACCCGAAGCCGTTCTGAAGAAAACACAAGTTCTCCCATTTGATTCGTTCTTTTAGAGGAGGGGGTCGTCTTTATCTCTGTCTCGTAATGGTCAAGTCCTGTCTCTAATCTCTGTTGACAATGACGGAGTGAAGATATCTAGCCTACTGTTCGAGCTCAGGTGAGTGGCCTAGGCCTGACCACCCAAGACTGCCACACTCCAATGACGTCAATGCCATGCCGTCCGGTCCTGCTTGGAATGGCTGTGTTGTTGTGGGCAGACAAGACCTCCGCTAAAGGCCATCCAGAAAACATCTGACCCCTATTTTTAATGGCATTTAATAATACTCGTAGCAACGGTAGGATTTGAAACTGAACTTAGCGTAAGTGTTGACTTACCATTCACCTACATATGCGTACGGCTCAGTTGCTGATGACATCGTCATCTTGGCCGACACGCCAGATGATTTGAATGAGTTTTGAATGGTATGAACTCCGTCTTGAGCAAAGAATTCATGATGAAAATAAATCAATAAATGTAAAACAAAAATATTGGAATGCAGCCGAAATAATTCAGAAACCTCTATGGGCATTAAATTGGCAGGTGCAAAGCTAAAGGAAATAGGCGACTTCTGTTACTTAGGAAGCAAAATAACCAGTGATGGACGAAGCAAAGAGGATGTAAAAAGTAGGTTAACTCGGGCAAGGAAAGTATTTCTACAGAAAAGGAATCTGTAGACATCGAATATAGATTTAGGTATTAGGAAATCATTTTTGAAAGCCTTTGTCTGGATCGTGGCACTATATGGAAGTGAAACTTGGACTATTGGTGCAGCAGAGAAGAGAATATAGAAGCGTTTGAAATGTGGTGTTACAGGAGAATGATGAAGATCAGATGGGTAGATAGGGTTACAAATGAAGAGGTTTTAAGACGAGTGGGAGGGAAGAGATGTTTCTGGCGACTGCTAATGAAGAGCAGAGATAGGTTGGTAGAACACATACTAAGACACCCAGGAATAGCAAGCTTAGCTCGGATGTAGGGTGTGGTAGTTATGTAGAGGTGAAACGATTAGCTCAGGACAGGGAGGCATGGAGCACTGCATCAAACCAGTCAAAAGACTGAAGACTCAAACAACAAACAGTGGCGTAACAATGTCTTCTCATCAGCATCTTAGCAACATCTTAACGAAGTTAAACGTCCCGCATATCCATGAAAATTACGAAACAAAACCGAAACACACAATAACACTTCAAAATCCAACCATAAATTACGAACCAATAGTTCTTTAGCGAAGACAATTCACTACAAAGTCTCCATTGGAGCACAAATATACATTCAATAACCAACATCCAACCTTTGCTCCACTCCACAACGTATAGAAATTACACCCCATTGATCATCACCAGATATTTTTTTAAATTAAAATATTTTAGTCTGTTTTATAATAATATACTTGATGATGACGATGATAATTGTTTCAAGGGGCCTAACACATAGGTTATTTTATTTATTTATCGTATGGTTAGCAATTAGGTGAATTACAATATAATAATTATATGTACATATTGGCCTATATATATATATATATATATACATCACAAGAACATTGGTTGCGTTTGCATTCATAACGCGATATCCAATTGTTGAAGTCAGTCCAGAAAGGGAGGTGCAGCAGAAATAACATCTTGTGGTGATCCAGCATATTCCCTCAGCGGACATTCTTGAACAATATGCTCTACAGTTTGAAGAGGAGCTTCTCAGTCACAGGCAGGAGAATCATGAAGTCCGCATTTATGTAGCATGGCGTGACCAGATCTTAGGCGATTTAACTTTATCCTCTAGTTTCTCTTCAGGTTAAATCCCGGAAGTCTTATAGTAGGATCTAAAATACCTTGATGTTTCACAGGACAGACTTCCAGTTTTGGCGCCATTGTTCTGTGGAATTAATGCCAGGTATGTTATGTAGGTTATCGGCCCCTAATGGTTTCTGTGATCGTGAAAATGAAACTACAACTAAAACTTAACTACAAAACGTACTGGCTACAAGAAGAAAGGACAAAAAAAGCAAGCAATAAGAGAAATTAAAGACAGAAGGCAAGGAAATGCCCTCAACCCTCGAAAAATGAGGACTGAGGGACTTGTAAGGAAGGAGAGCCATGAAAGGCAGATAGGAAAGGGAAAGAGGAAAGATTCCGCCCCTAGGGCAATAACAAAAGGGGGAAAACGCACCCAGCTCAGGAATCCCTCGGGGTCACCAACTCCTGAACTCACCAGCCATGAGCCCTTAAGGGTGTAGCATTATCCAGGGAGCACCATAAGTGGTGGGGCTACACACACCCTGCCTCCTTGAGGGCCTTGAGCAGAAGGCAGGAGATACAATGAAAAGAAAACAAGAGGACTGACCCCTCGAAGAATGAGGGATCAGAAAATATTAGACAAGGACCAATTAAGGCGGGAAAGTGAAAGACTCCCTAGGCCTCGTTCACCCCAATACCGTCGGGCTCGGAAAAGAACAAGAGTTGACCAAGGGAGGTCGAGAGGAAAATAACTAGAGATGAGCCCGGCACAAGTAAGTGGAAGCAAGCAGCTAAGGTCCCGTGGTCGCCAACCCACAAGTTGTAAATCCTTGGGGGAAGTAATATACAATAATAATAACCCCTGGCACTACAGCCCCTGAAGGGCCTAGGACTACCAAGCGACCGCTGCCCAGCCATTTGGCCTGCAGGTATTGGGGTGACCCGTCATCAGCGTATCGGGTCCCATTGTCCATTAATCTTGGTTTTCGTGATCGGAGCGCTGCCTCACTGTCAGATTGCTACTCAATTGTCCTCAGGAGGCTGAGTGCACCCCGCTCCAGCCCTCACGTCAGTTTCTAAAATCCCTGACGGAGCCGGGAATCAAACCCCGGGCCTCCGGGTGATAGGCAGGCGCTACCCCAACACCACGGGACCGGCATATACAATCGCCAACTGTTTACATATGCCATTTTCATTCAATTGTTTTATACTGTCGTCAATTTAAAGCAGGGCTGGCATGCGAAACGAATTGTATTATCAATTTAATTTAGCGTCGCGAAATGAAATTGTTCAATGGAATAACATTTCGCTCCTGGCGCGAAATGATATTCGTTACAGACTTTTAATTTCGCTCCTGGCGCGAAATTATATTCATTACGGACTTTAATTTAGCTCCCGGCGCGAAATGAAATTCGTTACAAACTTATAATTTCGCTCCTGGCGCGAAATAAAATTCATTACGGACTTTTAATTTAGCTCCCGGCGCGAAATGAAATTCGTTACAAACTTTTAATTTCGCTCCTGGCGCGAAATTAAATTCATTACAGACTTTTAATTTCGCTCCTGACGCGAAATAAAATTCGTTCCAGACTTTTAATTTCGCTCCTGGCGCGAAATAAAATTCTTTACAAACTTTTAATTTCGCTCCTGGCGCGAAATTAAATTTGTTAACGACCATCAATTTCGTTCCCGGTATTTTATCCCCTCTCCCCCCCCCCCCCCCCTCCCCCTACCCGGCCTGAAATTAAAATGCATGGAACATTTCATCATTTCATTTTGTGTCTGAAATGAAATCTGTTTCTTTTCTTCCCCGAAAGCCTTATTTGCTCCCGCGTCCTACACCTAGCCACCATCTACATTCGTCCCTACCACCCCATCCCCAAAGACTTCATTACCCGCGTGTCTGAAGTCTTCCCCCATTTCATTCTAATGGCCGAACTCAACCTTCATTCCCGTTCAGCCCTAGAACTACATAACCTAGACATCTACCTACGTCACATCGACGCCACCCTCGTCTTTTTCCCAGAATCTACCCGTCCTTCCTCCAATACCACCCCGACGCAGTCATTGCTCATAACTCCCTCCTCCATCTGTTTGATGTGTCTGTCTTGCCCCTCAAAGGAGGTGATCATGCCCCCCATTTTACCTTATTTTATTTTGTTTTATTTTATTTTGCTTTATTTTGTTTTGTTTAATTTGTTTGTTTTACTTTATTTCGTTTTATTTTGTTTCAAATTGTCTTGTTTTTTGGTTTTGTTTTATTTTGTTTTTATTTTGTTTTGTTTATTTTGTTTTATTTTGATTTCCCAGAAAACAAATACAAAACCAAAAACACAAAACACGAAGTAAAATGCAAAATTCAAACACAAAAGCAAAAGCAGAATAAAAAAGAAAAACAAAGCAGAAAGCAAAAGTCAAAAACAGCAAAAGCAGATAAAAAACACAAAACCAAAACAAAAAAGACGAAGCAGAAAGCAAAAGCAGAACAAAAAAAAACAAAAGCAAAATCATAAAACAAGAAACATAAAGCAAAAAGCAAAATTCAAAAAAGCAAAAGCAGAAAACAAACACAAAGCAAAAACAAAAAAGACGAAGCAAAAAGCAAAATTCCAAAACAAAAGCAAAAGCAGAAAACAAAAAACAAATAACATAAAGCAAAATCCAATAAAGCAACAGCAGAACACAAACACAAAACCAAGAAAGAAAAGCAATAAGTAAAATTCAAAAGCAAAAGCACAAAGCAAACACAAAAACACCAACCAAAAGTAGAAAACAACAAACACAAAAGATACGTGAGGCAAAGTACAGAGAAACGTTTGTCATGAAATTTATCCTTATTCACAAGTGGATTAAACGAGTTTTGTAATTTGACGACTCATTTGCATTTGACTGCTTAGTAATGAAATTCGGGGCAGTCAGTGCCTTTGGGTGCTGTGAAGGGTTCTACTCATAGGGTTAGTACTGCTGTTCTGACTCAGTGAGGAAATCAATGGCAAACCACCTCACCCCTCATCTTGTCTAGTACGCCTCACTATAGCGCTGGCATGAGTTTTTGTGGGTATCTACCCACATAAACTACCGGCGATACTTTTTGAGGATCCAACCAGCCTTCGGGCTGACTACCTAACAGACAGACGTCAGGACTTTGAACATCGTACAGAACATTATTTAACTCTCGAAACGAATATACTGTATTTTAATTTCAACAACGAAATTAAATGTTTCATGCATTTTAAATACACATCGGAGAGCGAAACTTAATGCCGTTTGGGAATTTTATTTCGCCTCGAGAGCGAAATTAAAAGTCTGTAACGAATTTTATTTCGCGCCGGGAGCGAAATTATAAGTCTGGAACGAAATTAATATCGCGCCTGGAGCGAAATTAAAAGTGTGGAACGAAATTAATTTCGCGCCGGGAGCGAAATTAAAAGTTGGGAACGAAATTAATTTCGCGCCGAGAGCGAAATGATAAGTCTGGAACTAAATTAATTTCGCACCGGGAGCGAAATTAAAAGTCTGGAACGAAATTAATTTCGCTTCGAATTAAGTTTCGCTTTGATTTAATTACGCGCCGACAATCATTATCATTTCGCTCCCGAATATCGCGCTCACGGCGAAATTAAATTATTTTCGCCCCCACAGCCATGAATTTAATTTCGCATGCCAGCCCTGATTTAAAGCCCTTAAAAACGGCTTCGGTGGCGTAGTTGGTAGCATGCGGAGCTTCTATGCCCAAGGTCACGGGTTCAAACCCGGCCGAGGTTCTCGGATTTCTTAAGCGCGTTAGAAGTTCCTCAGTATGACTTCCTTCGGAGGGGAAGTAAAGCCGGCGGTCCCATGTCATAGATTTATGGCATGTAAATGAATCTTCCAATTACACTTGTGTGAAGCTAAATTATATGTTAGATTTGACAAACGCTCTTAGTTTCCAACGTTCGTCACCAGGAGCTGACAGCGGTGGCATCTAGTAACCAAGTTCAGAACTAGTTGTCGTTGACGGTGGCGTTTGGTAGCAAAAGTAGGAACTACTTGAAAATTGAATGTCTGCAGTCATTATCTTGAATTAAAAACAGATAAGACGCACTAATACAGCCATCACAATTAATACCGGTTATCAGACAAATTGCACACACACCCAAAGTACACGGGGCTACATGACCACGTTGTCACAGCCCCTAAACTGAGGAACCAACCAACCAACCAAAGCCCATAATTGTTACAGATCTGATTTTTTAAAACTATACAAGAACCTCGTTTATCCGGATTACAGGTAGGTGGGACTGGAGGTAATCGGAATTATGGAAAATACGGATAATCCGGAAACAAACTCATAAATGACTATAAGCTACTAATCAATACAAACCTCTATTTTGACATTAAGGACACCACGTACTCTTGCATTGATGAAAAAATCGATTTTTTTGATTTTGGCGCCATAAAATTCTTCATTCTTTTCTGAATCCAAATATATATACAGTAGTTTGTTGTGGTTTTGATGTCTACAACTATCTTAAATTCGTTTTTTAAATTAGCGTCCCATGCTCTGAATGCACTATTAACTTTATCAGCTGTTTTCCGTTAATACTCATTTTTCATGTTTAGGTACTGTACCCGATATCCGGATAGTAGGCTGTCAGATATCCGCCCCCTCAATCGGATTGCCAATAATCAAACGCACCGGCACAGCTACATCAATGAAAATGGCACTGACAGATACTATCGAGATTAGAGCACAATAGTTAACAAGAAAATTATTGTGGAACACACCAAAATATACGGGGGTTCATACTTACCTTTACTTACCTCTTAAAATTTATCTCGGGGACTGGGTTGTCAACTGGATCACTTAAAGTATGCCCACACAATAACCTCCACCATGATATTTAAAATGAACCAGAACGGAGATGAGAAACTTTAAACTGCACAATAATTTATTTCACATAAAGAATGATTTTAACAAAAATGAAACAACAAAATCCACGTGGCAATCAGAAGCCATCGACCACATAACCATGTCCTCCTGTAGGACCTGTATTCTCTACATATAATGTTTCAGCTTTCTCAAGCTCATAGCAACGTAAAATAATAATGCATATGGAATGGAAACGGGATTTGGGATGAGACACATATATCAATTGTTTTGCGTGTTTATATACTTCACATTTTATTTATAGCCACAAGGCTATTATGGAACGTCCTTGGCCTCTGTAACACAGTTGTCCGGGCCAGCTGCAATGCACCTGTATCGTCAAAGTGGACTCCCGTTCGTTCAACCCTAGCATAAGCGTGTTACCTCAGAGCTTGGCTCTCCTTTTTCAAACACGTAAATGTTCACATCTCAACTGAAATATTATCACGCAAATGTCTAAAATGCTTCATTCAAACACCAGTGGATTCCTCCAACAATCCCAAATCATGATTATTTGTTCAAACCACTTGCTTAACTTGCGTTGTTTAGAGTATAAAAACAAAACTCTAAATGTTAATAACAAAAGTTCATTAATTATTTATAACAATAATAAATTGTTTATAACAATGTCAAATGACAATTAAATTTTTATACACGCCTGTATTAATCACTATCATTTCAAATTATTTAACAAAGATATTTACAAAATTATTTTACAATATTAATTGTTTATATTATTTATACAAGGAATACATTAAACCACACGTTTATCCGGTTGATAATTACTTAAATCGTGGTGATATAATCGACCAATGAAGGTTAGTTATATTTAACTGTCAAATTCAGGTTTAATAAGGTTTAATAATAATTATTAATATTTGTGACGGTAACCTCCATTCAAAATCTTTATCTCAAATTATTTAACACTCTTGTTAATTTTCACAGTATCTTCATATGAATAACTTTCAAAGAGCAAGAACAATACAATCAGCGGGAAAATACTTCGCTCAAGACGCCCAAAATTACACAACGATTGGCCCAAAATTCATCATATATCTTCATATATATGGCATAAAAATCTTCCAAACTACACACAAAAATCCTCCACTTATAAATTCATCAACTTCATTAATTATTGTGGGAACCTCCTTCATTATTCAATGGCATTACTCAACAGCGACTTTTACACGTCCACTGAACTAACGATTATACATCCATTGTTCCTCTTTAAAAATTCTTATATTCATCAATTGTAATAATGACTGTTATTATTTAACCTTCGTGGGTTTCATTCATGAATCGATATGAAGTAAAAATTTGCCAATCACAAATAAATTTAATAGCGAATACGATTAGACACTCTTGCCTGGTCTATCAAAATTGAGATTAACATCTTCAAAGTAACGCAGTATAAAAATACTATCTTCAAACAAAGTTCATCTAAACTGCAAAATAGTCGAATAGAATACCATTAGACTGTGGAATGCAAACATTATTGTTCCAATCTATAATTGAGAAAAACTCCTATCAAATGTTCATTACTATAGTGTATTCAATAAATTGTAATTAAAGTTCATATTTCAGAAAATTGTCTATAATGCAATGATAAATGTCTATGTTGCAATCATGTTCATAAGACGACTAGTATTTCAAAGATAGTCGATATCGTAATAGATTTTAACGCTCTAAAATCTTTTAATCATTCTTCTTTCTTGAGGATGACAGAAAATTGGTCAAAGTAATTTACTGAATAGAATTACTTTAATAAAATGACACGCTGTCTGAATTCAACTCTGCCATAGCAAATCGTTAACTTTACAGTTAAATCGTGGCTACAAAAAGATGCAAATTACTGTAAGAATCTAAATCATCAGTCTCAACTGATCCAAAATTATTAAGTATGCCAATGACATAGCAATGTCTCAAAAATCGAAGAAAAAGGCATAAATCATCGAAGTGTACTGAGTACAGAATTATCCATCAAGAAAATGGGGCAAAAGATAGGACAGAAAATATGGGAAGAATGGTTGCTCAGATATCGCTACAAGACTCAAATAATACAAGAAACGTTCACGACTACCTTATCTGTTGATTGAAGATCTAGAGGAAAGTTTTCAAAGAAAACTGCTGTTGGTTCCATTTCACCAGCGTAAAGATGTGCTCCGTCCTCGAATTTGGAATCAGCGTCCTCGGAGAATCGAACTGCTTCCTCCTCCGAAATTGCACTGCTCCGTGGATACGAAAAACATCCTTCTGGCAAAACTCTTCTTTGTGCGCCGGGACAACCCTGGCCTCTCTTGAAAGTTCCCTGAAGTTCTTGCAGGAATTCGCCATGAAGTTTGTTGTAGTTATTTCCGCAGAAATATTCATAGTTGTGGAGTATGAAAATATTTCCACTGTTATCTGGTATAATTCAGCGATGGATTCACGATGCATGAGTGTAGTTGGATGTTCACTACATGCTCGCTTTTGTAGAAAGACGATTAACGAAGTTCCATGCTGTTACTTTACTCCAACGATATATATATCCCAATTGCATTAAAGCCTTAGCCTTCCATCTCAACTACTGTTATAATCATTGAAAGCACTGGAAGATTATAATGTTCCATAGTCGAATGTATCGTTGTAATACCAAACGTATTCTCCAATATCACTGTTGCACTCCACGTGTCAGCCGTAGTGTATAATGTGGAATTTTAAAAGTGTTTCTCCTGTGGCGAGAAAATCACTTTTGTTGGCAGCCTTAAAGTTTCAATATCTTTCGAAGTATAACTGTGAAATTGTTCAAATCTTCTACACACCTCAATGTTATACTGCCCAATAGAATTATAATGCAGGCTGAAGTTAGCGCTTGATATCTTGACTGGTGGAAACGTTAATGTGAGCGTTTCAACTTCACCTAGTTTCGAGCAGCGTAAAATGGAACTGCTCCGAGTTCGTTCGATGCGCCGGGCTTTAACCACGCTAAAGACAACTTACTTCACTGAATCACTTGAAAATAACTATATATCACCAGAAATATATATGCGATCTGACATATGAGATCTGAGATTATGAGTTCTGAGTTCTGAATTCTGACATATGAGATCTGAGAGCTCCTCTCTTCTGTGCACGACCTTTTATCAACTTCTTAAGGGGCGTATCCATCCCTTCCATAGCCTGTTGCTGCGTCATCGCTAGAAGTTTTAACTTTGGCTATACTTGACGGATTTTCAAATTTCAAAAACTCAAAATTAATTTCTTCAAAATTCCAAATCAATGCCATAACTGAAAATAGATTTCCACAAATCTGCATGCCAAAAGTAATTAAATATCGTAGTTTCAGCAATCTCCGTCTTCCTTCCAAACTATCGTTCATTGGTTCGAGTCTCTCCTCCAATAGCGTAGCTTCTTCCTTAGCACAATACCTTGTTTCCTGCGACTGCGTCGTAAATCTCGGATCTTTCTCGAACAAAATCATGACGTCACCAAGAATCTCAGCTCAACCAGCCTGCTTGCCTCAAGTCTGCGTCATCCGTGCCTACGTCATGAATATCCACGTCATAACTATGACATTCATAACTTTACTCATATTTGCCAATACAGCCATCGTGGTCTCAATATAATTCAATTTACGGGGGCATTCTCCCTTCACCACGTTTTAAAAACAGTTGAAAATTGTTTTTATACTCTGTGTTATAAATATCTCAATTCACTTGAACACGAAATTGAATTATTATTGGCTTACTCTTGGATAATATTTCTTCTATGTTCCTTAATCATAAGTCTCTTCTTCTCTGGGTTGTGTGTGGCTAATGTATTCTCTCCTCTCTACTTTCTCTTCTGTCCTGAATTTCTGTTTTCCAAGTTCTGCTGACTTGTAGAAGGACCAGGATCGATCACTACATCCTGTCTTTTCTTTTGGTTCTCAGCTTCCTTTTCTCGTAATTCCTTCAGATACTGCTGACTTTCCTTCTCTCTTTCTTGATACTTGTCGGGTGTCATAACCTGACCTTGAGAATTCTGATTCTGATTCTGGTACTGGTTATTTCTGTTATAATTTCTATTATAACCATTGTTGTAGTATCTACCTCTTCCGTTGTTGTAATTCCCTCTATTATTATTCCATCCTCGTCTTTGCTGATATGGACGGTAACCTTGGGATCTGTGGTTGCGGAAATAATTATTCCTGTGAGGACCTACATTTTCAGTTTTTCCTTCCTCAGGCTTATCAGTTTGTTGCACTTGATCCATGTAGACCGTATTAACGTCTTTGAATTCGTGCCTCTGACCTTTTTGTACCAAATTTGGCATTGGACTCGTGTAGTCAAGCCTTCTCAACAATTCGTCCATACTTGTCAAATCTCTAATATTAGACGATATGATCAGTCTTCTTACCACCACAGGCAGCATACGTGAAATCGCATCTATCAACTGCTCTGTTGACAATGGGGGTTGCAAAAATCTCAAGCGTGATAGTTGACTCGTGAAGAAATCAGCGTACCGTGTTGGAAGAGTACCTGAATACTTCCTCGAGTATACCTCAGCTCTTAATGAATTCTGAGCTTCTATTGACCAGAATCGTTTAATCAGTGCCTCTGCAAATTCGTCAAAATTGCTGAAAGTGTACCGAAATGCTCTAAACCATTCGAGGGGTCCTCCAGCTAGAAATCTTTCTACGATTCTCATCTCACTCTCTCTAGGAATGTGGGCTTCTATGAAATAGTCTTTAAGATTCCTGATATATTCGATCGGTGTGAGACTATCAGTGTTGCTAAATTTTTGAGGTTTGTCTTCAAAATTCCGGATGACTGTCACATTTCTCGGATATGTATCCATATAATTCCTCCCACTATCACGATACTTCCATTCGGGTTCAATATTCCGATCCTCTTCTTCTTCCCTGAATCTGGATATACGTTCCTCAGGACTAATATCTCTCTCTTCTGTATTAAGGTTACCTCTTCTCACGTAATTTCTCTCCTCTTCACCAGTCAATCCTTCGGTATCCTTGTCTGTGATTTCCGTGATGACTTTCCTAATCAACTCTTCCTTATAGGTTTCCATCATGCTAGCTTCTCCTAGTTTCAAATTCTGCAGCTTGCTCGTAGTTTCATTAACATCAGAGACAACCTTGTGAATCTGTTCCTCTAACGCAGTTTTTAATGCTTGCACGTCCTGACCTATTTGAGTTCTATCCTCTACCTGCTTTTCGGATAGCGAATCCATCCTTACATTCAAGTCTTTCCTAATCTGAACTACTTCGTTATTAATGTCTACTTGTGTACTGGCAAGTTTTCCTTCAATTCGTTCCTGAATCTGATCTACATGTTCCCCACTTGACCTGTTCCATTCATCTTTCCACACTGTTACATTTGCAGTTAACATTTCTGCAATATCTACTTCGATGTCCTCCTTAAGTAAACGATTGTGATCTAATACTTGGGTTCTCATGACCTCTACATCGTATTTTAAACCAGCTAAAGAAGCCGTTGTCCTAACAGACTCGTCAACTAATCGAGTTGTTAATGCACTAATGTTACGAGTACAAAGCATTTTTGAAGTTTCAATTTCCTCCCTAACTTTGTTAACATCAGTCTGAACTTTAGCAATGTCTACAAAAACAGTATTGACTTCTACTTGTATTTTATTGATATCGCTTTGCATATCATTAACTTCTGAATGAATATTATTGATGTCTACTTGAACATTTGACACATCAGTTCGAACATTACTAACCTCTCTTTGAACTTCTTCTACTTTGTCTTGTACAGTAGCAACATCATTCCTAACAACAATTACTTCAGCTCTAGCACATGAAATATCACCCCGGACATTGGCAACATCAAGATTCAACATAGTAAGATCTTTTTGTACCTTAGACACATCATTTTTAACCTCAGAAACATCTTTATGCACATTGGACACGTCTGTGCGCATGTCAGTTACAGCATTCTCGATTCCCTGGGTACTGATCTGTAAACGCGACATATCATTTTCTAGGTTTGCAGAACTGGTCTGAATAACTTTCAAACATTCACCAAGCTTAATAGACAAATTACTAGCATTCCTAGCTTCCATCTCCTGCATTCTAATAGACAAATTAGCAGACAAGTTACTAGCATTCTCCTCCATTCGACTAGTGTTCCTAGCTTCCATCTCCCTCACACTTTCATCCAGCCTAATAGACAAATTAGCTGACAAACTACTAGAATTCTCCTCCATCATCTGCTTCATATTGTTGGACATCTCCTCCAACATTTTCTTAATACTTTCATCTGCCATTTCAATACTATTTCAATAATAAACTGCTTTAGGGACATACATCAAACAGAGCAAAATAACAACATCTGAGCAACATTTTTCACCATATATAGATTTGAGCAATTTTCTGTCTTAAATCTAACTTATAATTACCTTATAATTAACCTTCGTAGACACTTCATGTTGAAACAAACTCAAGCACATGTTCAAGTTTCTTTGGTTCATTTTAAAATATTCTAACACAAATAATTTACATTTATAATCCAAATAGATTAATTTTATCTTTAATATGACTATACATGTCATAAGCCGGTCAAATAAAATAAGATTCCAGATCATAGGCGATTTTTCTAAGTTTCCAGCCTATTTAACCTCTCTCAAGTTGTATAAGATCTGATCTTTTCTGAGTGTAATTTTCCTAATACAACACAATATTTTATTCCTATATAATCACACTCTCAAATTCTACAATTGGCTAAGACATCTAACAAAGAATCAACCTCTTTATTTGAGTCTTCACAATCCCTTTGACATCGATAACTTGGTAATCCAATGTTATTCGAACACTCCACAAAAATTGCGGTGTCAATTCTACTGCAATAACTTGGTAATCCAATGTTTTGCTGATCGTGCCAATCGAGACAATCGAGCCCCACACGTTGATTGCGCCAATCCTACTTGGTAACCCAGTTTTGTAGAACAAGCCCCACGTTGGGCGCCAATCCTACTGTACCCGATATCCGGATAGTAGGCTGTCAGATATCCGCCCCCTCAATCGGATTGCCAATAATCAAACGCACCGGCACAGCTACATCAATGAAAATGGCACTGACAGATACTATCGAGATTAGAGCACAATAGTTAACAAGAAAATTATTGTGGAACACACCAAAATATACGGGGGTTCATACTTACCTTTACTTACCTCTTAAAATTTATCTCGGGGACTGGGTTGTCAACTGGATCACTTAAAGTATGCCCACACAATAACCTCCACCATGATATTTAAAATGAACCAGAACGGAGATGAGAAACTTTAAACTGCACAATAATTTATTTCACATAAAGAATGATTTTAACAAAAATGAAACAACAAAATCCACGTGGCAATCAGAAGCCATCGACCACATAACCATGTCCTCCTGTAGGACCTGTATTCTCTACATATAATGTTTCAGCTTTCTCAAGCTCATAGCAACGTAAAATAATAATGCATATGGAATGGAAACGGGATTTGGGATGAGACACATATATCAATTGTTTTGCGTGTTTATATACTTCACATTTTATTTATAGCCACAAGGCTATTATGGAACGTCCTTGGCCTCTGTAACACAGTTGTCCGGGCCAGCTGCAATGCACCTGTATCGTCAAAGTGGACTCCCGTTCGTTCAACCCTAGCATAAGCGTGTTACCTCAGAGCTTGGCTCTCCTTTTTCAAACACGTAAATGTTCACATCTCAACTGAAATATTATCACGCAAATGTCTAAAATGCTTCATTCAAACACCAGTGGATTCCTCCAACAATCCCAAATCATGATTATTTGTTCAAACCACTTGCTTAACTTGCGTTGTTTAGAGTATAAAAACAAAACTCTAAATGTTAATAACAAAAGTTCATTAATTATTTATAACAATAATAAATTGTTTATAACAATGTCAAATGACAATTGAATTTTTATACACGCCTGTATTAATCACTATCATTTCAAATTATTTAACAAAGATATTTACAAAATTATTTTACAATATTAATTGTTTATATTATTTATACAAGGAATACATTAAACCACACGTTTATCCGGTTGATAATTACTTAAATCGTGGTGATATAATCGACCAATGAAGGTTAGTTATATTTAACTGTCAAATTCAGGTTTAATAAGGTTTAATAATAATTATTAATATTTGTGACGGTAACCTCCATTCAAAATCTTTATCTCAAATTATTTAACACTCTTGTTAATTTTCACAGTATCTTCATATAAATAACTTTCAAAGAGCAAGAACAATACAATCAGCGGGAAAATACTTCGCTCAAGACGCCCAAAATTACACAACAATTGGCCCAAAATTCATCATATATCCTCATATATATGGCATAAAAATCTTCCAAACTACACACAAAAATCCTCCACTTATAAATTCATCAACTTCATTAATTATTGTGGGAACCTCCTTCATTATTCAATGGCATTACTCAACAGCGACTTTTACACGTCCACTGAACTATCGATTATACATCCATTGTTCCTCTTTAAAAATTCTTATATTCATCAATTGTAATAATGACTGTTATTATTTAACCTTCGTGGGTTTCATTCATGAATCGATATGAAGTAAAAATTTGCCAATCACAAATAAATTTAATAGCGAATACGATTAGACACTCTTGCCTGGTCTATCAAAATTGAGATTAACATCTTCAAAGTAACGCAGTATAAAAATACTATCTTCCAACAAAGTTCATCTAAACTGCAAAATAGTCGAATAGAATACCATTAGACTGTGGAATGCAAACATTATTGTTCCAATCTATAATTGAGAAAAACTCCTATCAAATGTTCATTACTATAGTGTATTCAATAAATTGTAATTAAAGTTCATATTTCAGAAAATTGTCTATAATGCAATGATAAATGTCTATGTTGCAATCATGTTCATAAGACGACTAGTATTTCAAAGATCGTCGATATCGTAATAGATTTTAACGCTCTAAAATCTTTTAATCATTCTTCTTTTTGAGGATGACAGAAAATTGGTCAAAGTAATTTACTGAATAGAATTACTTTAATAAAATGACACGCTGTCTGAATTCAACTCTGCCATAGCAAATCGTTAACTTTACAGTTAAATCGTGGCTACAAAAATATGCAAATTACTGAAAGAATCTAAATCATCAGTCTCAACTGATCCAAAATTATTAAGTATGCCAATGACATAGCAATGTCTCAAAAATCGAAGAAAAAGGCATAAATCATCGAAGTGTACTGAGTACAGAATTATCCATCAAGAAAATGGGGCAAAAGATAGGACAGAAAATATGGGAAGAATGGTTGCTCAGATATCGCTACAAGACTCAAATAATACAAGAAACGTTCACGACTACCTTATCTGTTGATTGAAGATCTAGAGGAAAGTTTTCAAAGAAAACTGCTGTTGGTTCCATTTCACCAGCGTAAAGATGTGCTCCGTCCTCGAATTTGGAATCAGCGTCCTCGGAGAATCGAACTGCTTCCTCCTCCGAAATTGCACTGCTCCGTGGATACGAAAAACATCCTTCTGGCAAAACTCTTCTTTGTGCGCCGGGACAACCCTGGCCTCTCTTGAAAGTTCCCTGAAGTTCTTGCAGGAATTCGCCATGAAGTTTGTTGTAGTTATTTCCGCAGAAATATTCATAGTTGTGGAGTATGAAAATATTTCCACTGTTATCTGGTATAATTCAGCGATGGATTCACGATGCATGAGTGTAGTTGGATGTTCACTACATGCTCGCTTTTGTAGAAAGACGATTAACGAAGTTCCATGCTGTTACTTTACTCCAACGATATATGTCCCAATTGCATTAAAGCCTTAGCCTTCCATCTCAACTACTGTTATAATCATTGAAAGCACTGGAAGATTATAATGTTCCATAGTCGAATGTATCGTTGTAATACCAAACGTATTCTCCAATATCACTGTTGCACTCCACGTGTCAGCCGTAGTGTATAATGTGGAATTTTAAAAGTGTTTCTCCTGTGGCTAGAAAATCACTTTTGTTGGCAGCCTTAAAGTTTCAATATCTTTCGAAGTATAACTGTGAAATTGTTCAAATCCTCTACACACCTCAATGTTATACTGCCCAATAGAATTATAATGCAGGCTGAAGTTAGCGCTTGATATCTTGACTGGTGGAAACGTTAATGTGAGCGTTTCAACTTCACCTAGTTTCGAGCAGCGTAAAATGGAACTGCTCCGAGTTCGTTCGATGCGCCGGGCTTTAACCACGCTAAAGACAACTTACTTCACTGAATCACTTGAAAATAACTATATATCACCAGAAATATATATGCGATCTGACATATGAGATCTGAGATTATGAGTTCTGAGTTCTGAATTCTGACATATGAGATCTGAGAGCTCCTCTCTTCTGTGCACGACCTTTTATCAACTTCTTAAGGGGCGTATCCATCCCTTCCATAGCCTGTTGCTGCGTCATCGCTAGAAGTTTTAACTTTGGCTATACTTGACGGATTTTCAAATTTCAAAAACTCAAAATTAATTTCTTCAAAATTCCAAATCAATGCCATAACTGAAAATAGATTTCCACAAATCTGCATGCCAAAAGTAATTAAATATCGTAGTTTCAGCAATCTCCGTCTTCCTTCCAAACTATCGTTCATTGGTTCGAGTCTCTCCTCCAATAGCGTAGCTTCTTCCTTAGCACAATACCTTGTTTCCTGTGACTGCGTCGTAAATCTCGGATCTTTCTCGAACAAAATCATGACGTCACCAAGAATCTCAGCTCAACCAGCCTGCTTGCCTCAAGTCTGCGTCATCCGTGCCTACGTCATGAATATCCACGTCATAACTATGACATTCATAACTTTACTCATATTTGCCAATACAGCCATCGTGGTCTCAATATAATTCAATTTACGGGGGCAGTACCAATAACTAAAAAACCATTTAAGATAGAGGGCTATTTTTTTTTACATTAACTTGCCGAATGGAGTACTTGAATGTTAATTTATTTTCACTTCCAAAACATAGTAGGCATGGATTGGGAAGAGAAAAATTGATACATATTTATTAATTAATTTAAAAAGAAAGAGTTGGGATTTTTCCCCTTGCATTCTGTCCCAATAATAATGAAACAAAGTAGTTACTTATCTTCCATGATCCATTCCAAGTATGTGAACAGAATTTGAAAATATTTGATTGAAAAACAACTGAGAAATGTGTACCTGAAGCAACTTATACAACAATTTTATGAAAATGTATCTGTCCAAATCTGTATTCATTTCACACATCCTATAAAAGCAAAGTAGCATTACATGGTCAAAAACAGCTCAGAATATACCACTTCTTAAATGTGACAAGAATCATAGCTGTACCTTTAGCATAAAGCCAGAAAATACTTAGTCAAGTGATGCCACAAAAATAGACTTTTTCATCGTGTAAGAGTACGTGGTGAACTTAACATGAATTAAGAAAAACAGAACTACATCTACAGGTAGGTGATATGATCTACTTGTTCTAAAAGCATGTTGGAGTAGACGGCAGAGAAGGTGCGAGGAGGAGGGTGAGGAGGAAGGGAGAGGGTTAAAATGAGGAGTAATGGGAGGAAAAAGAGAAGGGGAAGGAGGAATTTTAGGAGGAGGAGGTGAGGGGGAGTAGAATAATGAGGGAAGAGGAAGAAATCTGGAAATGCAGTTCCATGAGATAACTGTGTACGTGCCTTTCTCTTAGGAATGGCTAGAGGCATGATTTTTTTCGTATTAACGATAAACGCGACCAAAATATTTTGAAGCGATTTTGCGATGTCTTTACGAATCATATGTTTCTGGTTAAGTAAATAAGGATATTATGATTGCGAATTTTAGCGATGAGACCATTTTAATGTGAAATTCAATTGTTTCGCAATAAGCGCAGATATTACAGCGAAATCTGTAGTGAATAACGAGCTTGAAATTTTGTTCCAAGTTTATGTTTGAAAAGAAAGAGAAGAGCGAACAGAGATTCAACCAGTTGAAATAATTCAGTCACTGCTAGCATTAAAATTAATGCAAAATCAGGAATATTATAAAATAATATTCGATGCTTACTAGTAATTTAAACATCTACCATTCGTATAAATACTACATAACCACAATAATGAAACCTTTAAGGACACCACGTACTCTTACACGATGAAAAAGTCTATTTTTGTGGCATCACTTTACTAAGCATTTTCTGGGTTTATGCTAAAGGTACAGCTATGATTATTGTATTATATAAGAAGCGGTATATTCTGAGCTGTTTTTGACCATGTAGTGCTACTTTGCTTTTATAGGATGTGTGAAATGAATACAAATTTGGACAGATACATTTCATAAAAAAATCTTGTATAAATTGCCTCAGGTACACATTTCTCAGTTGTTTTTCAATCAAATACTTTCAAATTTTGTTCACATACTTGGAATGGATCATGGCAGATGAGTATCTACTTTGTTTCATTATTATTGGGACAGAATGCAAGAAAAAAATCCGAACTCCTTCTTTTTAATTTTATTCAAAAATATGTATCAATTTTTCTCTTCCCAATCCTTGTCTACTATGTTTTGGGAGTGAAAATAGGTTATCATTCAAGTACTCTATTAGGCAAGTTAATGTAAAAAATTAGCCCTCTATCTTAAATGGTTTGCTAGTTGTTGGTACCTAAACATGAAAAATGAGTATTAACGGAAAACAGCTGGCAAAGTTAAAAGTTTATTATTCAGAGAATGGGACGCTAATTTTAAAAAACGAATTTAAGGTACTTGTAGACATCAAAACCCCAACAAACTATATATATATGGATTCAGAAAAGAATGAAGAATTTTATGGCGCCAAAGTAAAAAGATGATTTTTTCATCATGCAAGAGTACGTGGTGTCCTTAAAGATTAATTTTAGAATTTCATTAAAGTGAAATTAAGGCGATACAGCAATATCTATTTCGTGAAATAACGCGAAAATTAGTATTCTTCTCGCGAAATCGTTCAAAAATTAGTGCAAAAAAATCATTCCTCTAGGAAAGGTTAAGTGTAGGCTACTGTACTATTCGAAAGGCGCGCATATTTTCGTAATAAAAAATATCAATCCGGATAAACTGGAAATCTGGATTAATGAGGACCGGACAAACAAGGTTTCTGTGTATGATATATATTTTAATCCAATTTTCAAAGGAAAGAATCCAAGTGTAATATATATTCAATCTTTGCTCGCAATTATAATAGTTTATTTTAAAAACAATTACTGAGAATGGCCGTAATGTGGCTGAAACTAGTATAATTAATTAATGTATATTAATTCAATTCATTGACATAAGGTGTAATTTATTTATTTTACGTGCCCAAGAAAAATTACTAAATAAAGGGAACAATTCAAACAAACTTACAGACTATAATAAGAAATGAAATCAAATCAAATGAAATGCAAAGACCAGAATCTGGCAAGCTTGATGGCCCTGTCATTTGCTCTCCAAAGATCATAGGTGGTGCAAGTCTCAGGCAGGTTTCTGCACACCAGAAGATGTTGTGGGTCCTGCAGTTCCCCAGGTCGAACATCAATTCCCCTCGATTTTCCTTAATTCCACTCGGTCCTCCAAGGGACCCAAAAATGAGTTCCTCAACTCCGCTCAGGCTTTGGCAAGGGGTCGGCAAATGGATTATCCCCAATGACGTAAACAAATGTCATAACCCTCCTGCTCGCATACCAAGGGCCGTGTCAAACACCTTCTGCAGCGCATGAGCGAATTCTTGAATGCAGCTGATGTCAAGTCCGCTCATTCGTTAAATCTGGTATAAAGTGTTTGGCACATTATAACTTATAAGGCAGGAAGTACAAGTGATTTAAAATTAATCATAAGTCTGCCAAGTTTTCTATTCTTTTTTTACAAATTTTATGCATTGTTTTTAACATGTTCATTATTAAATGTTTGTATGTTTTTTAACCTAGTCAGATATTATAAAATGAAATTAAGATAATAATAGGTGTATAATTTGTACCTAAAAATACTTTCGATATCAGCTGCGGATGCTGAAAATACTGTTTTCCAGCCTAGAATGGAAAAATCAGCTGCATTCCCACACAGCAAATTAGTTATGAATTCTAACTCTTATAGAGCTACGCTTGTTTACCGTAACAGATATTTGGATTTAAAATATCGTCTGCACACCACTTTTTCTATGCAATCATCTCGTCTGTTCTTATCAGTTTACAAGTGATAAGAAATTGTTAAATGAGGAGTAGACTAAGTAACAACAAAAAGTCAAACAATTCTACTCTATGTTTTGAAATTAGCTGTTCCACTTAATTTAGTAAACTTAAAAATGTAAAAACTGAAGCAGTGGTTATTGTACTGCTGAAATATAACCGACCACGGTAGGTTATTTTGAGAAGTTATACTTAATTTGTTATCATTATTAGAAGTTATATTAGAAGCATTGATTATAATCAATGGTAGAAGTGAGCATGGAAGACTTGCATCGTTCTAAGAATGCATTAGGATAAAGAGACCGCGACCGAGCGGAGTTGAGGAACTCCTCTGGCGACTACCTGGAGTGTCGAGTGGAATTGAGGTTAACCCTGGCCACCTGACTCAGGTACCCGAGTGGAATTGATGCCCGCCCGTTCCCCACATTCACAAAGTTCGTCTTTAGTGTAGCCCCATGACTTGAGACTAGCTCTGCATCAAGATACACAAGAACCTCGTTTATTCGGATTATGTGGGACCGGAACTAATCCGGATTATCAAAAATCCGGATAATCTGGAAAGAACTAAAAAACAAATACACGTTATATAATCTATTAACATAAGTTGTAATACCTCTTTTTCAATCGTACAAAAAATTATAAGAACACTTTTCTTACATTTAAGACTCTTGTTTTATGCACTAAATTAATGGGAGTTTTTTCTGTTTTACATTTGTGTAGCATTTTCGCGCAGCATGATTACGAAGACGTTTTAATAACATCAGTTCTCACTTTCAGGCGAATGCCGGGATGGTACCTTTGATAGACTGTGGCCGAATTACTTCCAATTTCTGTCCTTAACTATCCTTGGCGGAAAAGATATCCCCTTACTTGTTAGTGCCACGCGCCGATCAGATCGGCTCTCGCTACTCGCGCCAAAAATGCCAAAGCCGATTCAATCGGCGCGCTGTTTATCTTATATTTATAGATGTCCGTGATTATTTCGTACTGTTGGAAAGATGAGGTTTCAAGCTTGCCTGTGCAGTGTTTAATTTTATCCTTCGAAGTCCGATACGCGATAGGTTTGAGTTTGTATTCATGCCCTCTGTTTGCGCTCTCCCAATCACGCACGTTCCTGCCGAAATTGCGGTGCAGTTGTTTTCTTCTAGTTAACGTTTTCTGTCTACTGATGAATCTAAGAACTTTCTACAGCTGGAAACGTAGTTTTTTTTTCGAATATGACTCTTAGGTGTCCTTAATTTAGGCTCAAAACTGATTTTTTTACACCAAAAAATGAATTATTATGAGAATAACCTCAATTAAAAAGGGTTAGATGTCGTATTTACTTTTATGGACATAATGTATGAAAGAATGAGGTATTGGTTATAATGCAAAGCAAAAATTATGATTCTATCGTTGGAAATGTGGCATTTATGATTATTTTTTTTTCGAATAGTCTGCATGACCATTGAAAATGGCTTGGCATTCTTGGCAAGTATTTCAGGAAATGGCTTGGCACTAAGAGGGTCAAGAAGAGTCGACCCCGTAAAAGAAATACTGTACAGTAAAAATATTTTTTAAATATTTTCTCTCCGGATAAACCGGAGATCTGGATTAATGAGGTTATTGTCTGACGTCAGTCTGTTGATTGCCTTCCAGAAGACATACGTCTGCAAACACCCCGCAGCGGGTTCTTACTTAACATGTAGCCTACTGTAAGGTGTAATAAAATTAGTAAATAACCAGGGTGTTTCATTTAATCAACAAAATTGTTAATTTCCCAGCATTTACACATTGATAAGTGCAAATAAAACGTACCAAATGTTCAAGAAATCCAACAAAATGTAGACAGGAGGTTTGGAACCTTCGAAATTTTATATTAGCTTACATTGATTATGTCTCATTATGTCCAAGCCCTCACCCCCCAGTGTTGGTTGGCTCCTTAATTTAGGGGCTGCCACAACGCGGACATGTAGCCCCGTGTACTTTGGCTGTGTGTAGAATCTGTCTGATAACCCGTGTTAATTGTGATGGCTGTATTAGTGTGTGTTATCTGTTTTAATTCAAGTAAGTACTGCAGACCGAAAGTTCAAGTTGTTTCTACTTTTGCAGCCAAATGCTACCGTCTACGACACCTAGCTTATGGGCTTGGCTACTATATGGCATTGCAGTCAGCACCTGGCGGGGGACGTTGAAAGTAATGGAGCGTTATCAATTCTAACCTACAAATTTAGCTTCACACAATTGCAGTTAGTGGAAGGTTCTTTTTCATGCCTTAGATCCCTTAGATCTATGACATGGGACCACCGGCTTTACTTTTCCCTCTGAAGGAAGGCATACTGAGGGACTTTTAACGCTCTTAAAAAATCCGACGACTCCGGCCGGTTTTGAACCCGCGACCTTGGGTATAGAAGCTCTACATGCTACCAACTACGCCACCGAAGCCGCCTAGAACTCCCAGTGTAATTTTGACTCAGCTCATCCCCCGCCCTCCAGAAGCAAACGCTAATTACGCCACTGTTGGGGCTCATTTTCCGAATTAAGAATAACCCTTTAGGTTAATGGCCCTTAGGGATTATTATTATTCATCTTGCTGTCGTTTCAGCCATCTGTGGACCACGCTATTTCAACTGTCATTTTCCATTTCATTACGCCTGAGCTTTAACGTTCGTCCAGTATTCCCGCATTCGATTCCTATCTGTTCCTTCATCACTTTCGCCTCGTTGCGTAGTGGCTAGTATTCTTGGCCCGGGTTCCCTGCTTAGCAAGAAGTTTAATTCTGGTCTGAGGGCTGGAACGAGTTACACTCAGCCTCATGAGGCAAAACTGAGAAGAGGCGGGTTCGATTCGAATTCTCATCTCATCTATCCTGGAAATGGTTTTCCATGGTTTCCCACTTCTACTTCAGGCGAATACCGGGATGGTTCCTAAATTAAGGCCACGGTCGCCTCCTTTTCAATCCTCGACTGAAAACGTAAAGACACTTACGGTGGGTGATGTATTAAAGATAGAGATATGCAGTCACGGACTTATTTGTAGAACTTTTCATGCTGAACAATTCTTACACTCAGAATATCGTTATTTTTAACGGTTTATCCAGCGTAAGCTTAAAAGGCGCACGGACGGTAGGTGTTTCTTCAGCTCGATTCACTGAAATCGTTACTGCTGGGCTTCCTTTGGTCATAAATGAATGTTTTGTACAGAGACCTTCCTCGAGAAATCCTTTACAGAATGATGAAAACCGCATCAAAATCCTTCCAGTGGTTCTCGAGACTACCTCTTACATCCAAGAATCGGGGACTATCTAGAAATTAGTGCTGAAAAAGCGGATTCGGTGGCGTTGTTGGTAGCATGCTGAATTGCCATGCCCAAGATAGCGGGTTCAAACCCGGCCGAAGTCGTCGGATTTTTAAGAGCGTTAAAATCCTTCAGTATGCCTTCCTTCGGATGGGAAGTAAAGCCCCATGTCATAAATTTATGGCCTGTAAAAGATCCTTCCACAGACTAAACTTGTGTGGAGCTAAATTTCTTGGTTAGATTTCGTCGGAACGCTCTATCAAAGTTCCAACGTTCACCACTAGGTATCATTGATATCTGGTAGCGAAAGTTGGAACTACTTGAAATTGAACGGAACTTGTAGCTCACCCTAATAAGGGTGTCCGCTGGAAGAAGCTACACACATCAAAAAAGTTTTGCATCACCTCAGTTCCAAGAGTTCCGGAACCGTTAAATACAAAGGGAATAGAGATCAACACAAACAACATTTCAGCTCGTTTTATTGCTCATGAGACCCACACATTGCATGTTGTACCATCATACAGCTAGACTTTCAGCATTTGTGGTCCAGATTGCAGTACACACCACTACCTCTAATACCCAGTAGCACGTCCTCTTGCATTGATGCATGCCTGTATTCGCCGTGGCATACTATCCACAAGTTCATCAAGACACTGTTGGTCCAAATTGTCCCACTCCTCAACGACAATTCGGCGTAAATCTCTCAGAGTGGTTGGTGGGTCAAGACGTCCATAAACAGCCCTTTTCAACATATCCCAGGCATGTTCGATAGGGTTCATGTCTGGCGAACATGCTGGCCACTGTAGTCGAGCGATGTCGTTATCTTGAAGGAACGCATTCACAAGATGTGCACGATGAGGTCGAGAATTGTCGTCCATGAAGACAAATGCCTCTCCAATATTCTGCCGATATGGTTGCACTATGGGTCGGAGGATGTCATTCAGGTATCGTAAAGCCGTTTCGGAGCCTTCCATGACCACCAGTGGCGTACGTCGGCCCCACATAATGCCACCCCAAAACATCAGGGAACCACCACCTTGCTGCACTCGCTGGACAGTGTGTCTAAGACGTTCAGCCTGACCAGGGTGCCTCCAAACACGTCTCCGACGATTGTCTGGTTGAAGGCATATGCGACACTCATCGGTGAAGAGAACGTGATGCCAATTCCGTGGGGTCCATTCAGCATGTTGTTGGGCCCATCTGTACCGCGCTGCATGGTGTCGGGGTTGCAAAGCTGGACCTCGCCATGGACGTCGGGAGTGAAGTTGCGCATCATGCAGCCTATTGCGCACAGTTTGAGTTGAAACACGACGTCCTGTGGCTGAACGAAACGCATTATTCAACATGGTGGCATTGCTGTCAGGGTTCCTCCGAGCGGAAATCCGTAAGTAGCGGTCATCCACTACAGTAGTAGCCCTTGGGCGGCCTGAGCGAGGCCTGTCATCGACAGTTCCTGTATCTCTGTACCTCCTCCATGTCCGAACAACATCGCTTTGGTTCACTCTGAGACGCCTGGAAACTTCCCTTGTTGAGAGCCCTTCTTGACACAAAGTAACAATGCGGACGCGATCGAACTGCGGTATTGACCTTCTAAGCATGGTAGAACTACAGACAACATGAGCAGCGTACCTTCGTCCTGGTGGAATGACTGGAACTGATCGGCTGTCGTACCCCCTCCGTCTAATAGGCCCTGCTCATGCATGGTTGTTTACATCTTTGAGCAGTTTTAGTGACATCTATGAACAGTCAAAGGGACTGTATCTTGGATACAATATACACAGTCAACGTCTATATGCCGGAGATCTGGGAACCGAGGTGATGCAAAACTTTTTTTGATGTGTGTACATACTCAGGCGAGCCGAACATATCCTCGGACACTCCCGGCACTAAGAGCCATACGATAAATAAAATAAGTGATGAATAGGCTGGAATATAATTTTCGTTTATTCATCTGTGAATAAATGAATCAATTTGTTTTGCGTTAGCAATATTGACACTGTAAATAATAATATATGCACCTGTTGACGGTGTAATCGAACTCCATATTCATCGCGTTACCTCGCGTCATATCTATTATCGAACTCGCCACATTTACATAACACTAATACATCTATTCGATAGTCGTAATCAGTGTTGTGTATTGGATTGCAATGCTGTGCTCTGTGCTCATTGACGTCAATGAAAGCCTGCATGCATGCGCTTTACCGATATTACCAACACTGCTGCCAGATGTACTGTATCTGATCATCGATCGATATGTCCTAGAGTGAGTGGACCTCGAAATGTACGGATTTTATGCAAACAATTTTCATCATATAAAAATAGGATGCTTGCCAACCTTACAAAACCAAAAATCAGGAAATTTTGATATGAAAATCAAGAAAATTCAGGAGATGCAAAAATTGCATATCACTCAATTAATTGACAAACTATGCTTCAAAATTAAGTATGTCAATAATCATTCGGCATTTATTATCCCATTACTGTCACCGTATAAAACCAAAAATCTGAAGATTTTGATATGAAAATCAAGAAATTTCAGGAGATGCAAAAATTGCATATCAGCTCAATTAATTGTCAAACTATACTTCAAAATTAATGATGTAAATAATCATTCGGCATTATTATCTCATTACTTTCACCTTACAAAACCAAAAATCTGGAGATTTCGATATGAAAATCAGGAAAATTCAGGAGATGCAAATTGTGCGTTTCAGCTCAATTAATTGGCAAACTATGGTTCAAAATTAATGATTTAAATATTCATACGACATTTATTATCCTATTACTTTCACCTTACAAAACCAAAAATCAGGAGATTTTGATATGAAAATCAGGAAAACTGAGGAGATGCAAATTGTGCGTATCAGCTCAATTAATTGTCAAACTATGGTTCAAAATGAATGATGTAAATAAGCATTCGGCGATTATTATCCAATTACTTTCTCCTTACAAACCAAAAATCTGGAGATTTTGATATGAAAATCAGGAAAATTCAGGAGATGCAAATTGTGCGTTTCAGCTCAATTAATTGGCAAACTATGGTTCAAAATTAATGATTTAAATATTCATACGACATTTATTATCCTATTACTTTCACCTTCAAAACCAAAAATCAGGAGATTTTGATATGAAAATCAGGAAAATTGAGGAAAATCAGCTCAATTAATTGTCAAACTATGGTTCAAAATGAATGATGTAAATAAGCATTCGGCGATTATTATCCCATTACTTTCACCTTACTAAACCAAAAGTCAGGAGCTTTTGATATGAAAATCAGGAAAATTCAGGAGATGCAAATTGTGCGTATCCGCTCAATTAATTGGCAAACTATGGTTCAAAATGAATGATGTAAATAAGCATTCGGCTATTATTATCCCATTACTTTCACCTTACAAAACCAAAAGTCAGGAGATTTTGATATGAAAATCAGGAAAATTCAGGAGATGCAAATTGCGCGTATCAGCTCAATTAATTGTCAAACTATGGTTCAAAATGAATGATGTAAATAAGCATTCGGCGATTATTATCCCATTACTTTCACCTTACAAAACCAAAAGTCAGGAGATTTTGATATGAAAATCAGGAAAATTCAGGAGATGCAAATTGTGTGTATCAGCTCAATTAATTGGAAACCTATGGTTCAAAATTAATGATGTAAGTAAGCATTCGGCGATTATTATCCCATTACTTTCACTTTATTATTGAAAGAAACGTACACAAACTGTGCAAAAATAGGAATAAATAATTAGACTGAATAAATGTCAGTTCTGGCGATAGACTACTATTGACTCCACACGTTTATCGCATGTCACAACATGATAACGGGCACAATACTGATCACAGAGTTTACACATGCAATCGGGTCCTGGGTCGTGGTGATACGTTAAGGTGCACACTTTGTGGTGATATCCGTGCACTGCCATCGAATTCACAAAGTGGCGGAGTTCCTGGCTTGTACCAGTCCACGATCTGTCGAGCATAGCTTCAGATGTAAAATTCAGGCCAGATATCCTTCCTTTTCTGTTCCCTGTCATCCAGCAATTTTTCCCAGCTGTTTGTAGAGGGCAAGTCATATTTCAATCTTAGATCCTGCATTAGGAAGGATTCTCTTGCGAGTTCATATTTCAATCTTAGATCCTGTATTAGGAAGGATTCTCTTGCGAGTTTATAGGCTAATCTTGACCTTGTGAACTTGGAGATTCCGACAGGGACCTACAGGAAGAGAACTTTGACATTTTCTATACAGTGGAAGTCTCTATATCGCAGCTTTTCCCATTTTATCTCTATTCCATACATGAGAATAGGGACAATTTTGGCCTCAAAGTGGTTCATGGCAGTTTTCAAAGAGAGTCTAGTTGTTGATTTCAGTTCATATATAGCTTTCACTTCCACTTTTAACTTTTTAACCCCAGGCACTACAGCCCATGAGGGCCTTGGCCTACCAAGCGACCGCAGCTCAGCCATTTGGCCTGCAGATATTGGGGTGACACGTGTCAGCGCATCGGGTCCCCTCGGCCGTTAATCTTGGTTTTCGTGACCGGGTCACTGCCTCACTGTCACACAGCTTCTCAGTTGTCCTCACGAGGCTGAGTGCACCCCGTTCCAGCCCTCTCGTCAGTGTCTAAAATCCCTGACGGTGCCAGGAATCGAACCCGGGGCCTCCGGGTGAGAGGCAGGCACGCTACCCCAACACCACGGAACCGGCTTTCACTTTTAACAACAAAATCTTATTTTTAATAGCCTATATATTATTGCTGCACTTTACATTTTATTTGTGCTTATTTGTTTTCACGTGTTTCGAAATATCACTTTTCCCACCATTTGATATTACATCGACAAACAGTACGAAATGCAAAATAATTGAACTTCTGGATTCAGTCATGCTAGGAAAATTTTCCGAAAACTGATTCAAATAAACAGAATTGTATTTCTTTGGCCAGAGTGAAGAGTCAAACACTGAGAAAACACACTAGAATGTGCCAAAAATGTTGCAGCAAAGTCAATAAACATTCGCTTACACTGGAATAAAAACCATTTATGAATTCTGGTACCCAGATAACATTCATTACCTGCCCACTATAAACACTTCCAAAAGATACCGTAACATGTTTGAAGTTCAGCAATTTAATGTCTATCAAGCATGGCACAACAATTGGGTTTCTTCGAATCCAGACAAATATCATCTAATTCTGGATCCAACTCAACGCCCCCCTTGTTTCAACTTATCCCGGAAACCGGAACAGCTGTCGCATTACTTTAGGGCGTCGTCGTACGTGAAGCCTCTTATGCTTCTCCTTCCTTAAATTCTTCTTCACCATCCTGAATGATCTCTGTCCTGATACTGTTCGCTGAGAATAAGGATGTCTGCTCCAATCTCATAGGTCATCTGTGTCAATAGGTCATTGGTAGTTTGACTCGTGTGCATATTTGCCTGAAGAATATGCATCATTTTCCACTATGTTTGGCCTTTTCAAGAACTTCACGAAACATGATGCACTCGCCTGAGCCAGGAATATGGTTTTATTTCGCATCTTCAACATCCTTGTCTGTATTATTTATTTATTTATTTATTTATTTATTTATTTATTTATTTATTTTATGTCTTCTGTAGTGGTGAAGTTAGGGCTCATGGCCCTCTCTTACACTTATCCACGTAATATGGTACCAGTACATATGAGACAATTTCGGAAATACAAAAAATTATTATGATGATAAATAAGGAGTAATTTAATTATGCTAATACTAATATTAATGAAAAAGGCACATGAATAATGATATTAATAATTATAACAATAATAATAATCACAATGTCACAGACCTTTCTATAATATCCTAGATATAATCCAAGCTCAGTCATACGTCCTATCATCCATCACCATTCACACGGGGCAATCAGCAGTATTCAACAGGTAATCTCGGCATGCGGCCTTAAATTTATTTATTGTTGTGGAATTTCTGATATCGGGAGGAGTTGAATTACGTAGTCGAGACCCAGCTAGAGCAAAAGAGCGGTTAAACATGGATGGGTGGTTGATGGGGATGGCGAGGGAAGAGCCAGATCGAGTGCTTCGATTATGATATGAGAACAAGTAACTAAATTTTGATGACATGTACGTGGGGGTGTTTTCATGCAGAAATCGATAAGATGGATGTCAGCAAGTGAAATTTACGGCGTTCATCAGGTTTAAGCCATGAAAGAGCACGGTAGCTTGGGTTTATGTGGGCAACGTATCATAGATTGAAAGCAAATCGAAGACAAGAGTTCAATGCTTGTTGGAGTTTCATTGTTTGTCCATGAGTCGCGTCTAAGTATGCATCGTGGATTTACTTTGCAGCCCAGCTTCTCTCTACTTAAAGCAAAGGTTACTTCTGTCCGCACCTTTGCAGTTTCATGCATGATGTCTATAAGACAGCCATCCAAAGCATCGAGGAACTACGGTTCGTCTTCGTTCTCTGCAGTATAACCATGCTATTTTAATTTTACCTATCTCCAAGAGTTTCTGAGCCTCTCTGTCTTCTATCTCTATAATGGCAAGTTTCCGCCCCCTGCTGTTCGGGTTTAATGTTGAGACTTTCAGTTCTTCATTCAATACCATTTAGATTTTCATTAATAATAATAATAATAATAATAATAATAATAATAATATTAATAATAATAATAATACGGTAACCAAGTTCGAGAGGACCTACCACTCCTGCCGCAGCATCTACGCATCGAAGTTCCTCTCCAAAAACCTAAAACTCAGACACTACAATTCAGTAGTAAAACCATCTGTTCTGTACGCCTCTGAATGCCTCCTGATGGCCTGGAAAGGCCCACTCTGGAAACTTGAACTCAAGGAGAGGAAGATCCTGCGGAGGATGCTAGGACCTATACGGGAAGAGGGAGGCACCTACTGAATTCGGCACAATGATGAGCTTTACAGCCATCAAGAAGACATTGTGACTTGTATAAGAAAGAGGAGCCTGGCCTTCTATGGTCACTTGACCCGCATGATCCCTTGACGGCCCACCAGTAAGATCTTCACAGTGGCAGGAAGAGGGAAGGCCTCTAGGACCAAGTGGATTTCTACGGTCAGGACGGATTTAGACCACCTAGGGATCCCACTTAATTCCATACAGGGCCACCAACAATTCCGGCAAGCCATCCGCAGGGAGTTTTTCCTGTATCACTGACAGCTAGGAAGAACACCGGAGTCAGCAGACCACCATGGACGGAGGAAAGAAAGCTGGCTCATAGTCAGATGATGAAAAAGTACTGGAAGAAGAGAAAAGACAAAGCGACGAGGAGATACGAGCCCCGTGGTCCTCAGTAGGCCCAAACGACGAAGAAGAAGAAGAAGAAGAATACGGTATCTTAATAATACAGTAGAGTCTCACAAACTCAGCCTAATGTGAACCGAAGGGTGGCCGAGTTCGCGAAAATGCCGGGTTATTAGGAAATGTGTTAAATAGAAGAAATAAGCTGTTTGTTTTGGTTTAAAAGTATTGCAATGCAGTATATTTATTTGTTTTAACAGAAACACAAGTTTTAAAACGATAAAGCCACTACAATTACAGTACTTGAATATATAGTTCAGTATTTTACTAATGTACTGCATAAAAATCAAGGAAAACAATTACTGTAAATTATAAAAGAAAAAATAGAAAAACAAGGCCTACAAATTATTTTTATAATACATACACTGTACAAAACAATTCCCGTAGGCAAATAGTTTTTTCACTTAATGAAAATTACCATTTACCTTTTTTTTGTGCAAAAAAGTAAGTAATGTTCGTTCGCTTTTCGCTTTGAAACCTGTTTCTTGAAGCCCCGTCAGGTGCTTAGTAATGGCATTCGGGGCACAGTCAGTGCCTGTGAATGCTGTGAAAGGTTCTACTCATAGGGTTAGGACTACTGTTCTGACTCAGTGAGGAAAGCAATGGCAAACTATCTCACTCCTCTTCTTGCCTAGAACGCCTCAAAATAGCGCTGCCTTGGATTTTTGTGGGTATCTACTCACATAACGTAACGGCGGTGCTTTTTGAGGATCCAACCAGCCTTCCGGCTGACTACCTAACAGACAGACTGTACAACTACCTGTAGGCTATTTATCAGGACGTCGTTACTCTTCTTACTATGTACTGTAGGTCAACTTGTTTCGCGTCGTATTTAACTGTGGATAGTTCCATTGACGGAGAAGACAAAAGAAAACATAACGCTCTGTGCGGAAACACAAAAACAAACAAAAATCATAAATTTTTTCTCCTGTCAGGGTGGCCGAGAAATCCGGAGTGCCGGGTTACCGAGTGCGCAAGACTCTAACATCCCACAATATTAATAGTACAGTAAAGTACCACAAAGAACAAAATTAACATTATCAATATATTACCCCAATTGTAGCTTGCGACGGTGGGTGAGTGGTCAACGTGTCGGTCTACGAACCCCATGCTTGCAGGTTCGCTCCTGGCCGTGGTAAGTGATTTTTGAAAGGCGGCAAAAATACGACACCATGTCATACGATGTTGGCATATCATAGAACCCATTTGAATTCTTTAGGCCGTGTTCATAATGGCAAAATTAATCTCGGGATTTACCGCCAACACAAAGTTCCTCATTTCTCTACTAGAAGGCGCTATAGTGTTCAAGGAGCTTAGATATATCTAACCTCCTTGACTTTCATAGTGCTTCAAGGAACAACGAAATTCGACATGCAAGCTGCCCTCTGAACGTCAAATAACACCCGAGGCCATATGATATTATTATTATTATTATTATTATTACCCCAATTGTAACCTCTGGCCTAGAAACAATAGTTCCTAACAAGAGGCAAAACAGTAAGATCGAAACAACTGAGATGACATTTTTGAGAACATCTCTCCAGAAGTCTGTTCGTTAGGTAGTCAGCCAGAAGGCTGGTTTGATCCTCAAAAAGTACCGCCGTGGGTACATACCCACAAAAAAACCAGGCAGCGCTATATTGAGGCGTACTAGGCAAGAAGAGGAGTGAGGTAGTTTGCCATTGCTTTCCTCACTGAGTCAGTACAGCAGAACTAATCCTATGAGTAGAGCCTTTCACAGCATCCACAGGCACTGATAGAAGAGATAAAATCCGAAACTCGAAAATTAGTCAAGAACTAAAAATAACGGAACCATTAGTACAGCGAATACAGTGGTCGGGATTACGATGGTTTGGCCATGTGTAGGGTGACCAGACGTCCTGTTTTTTCGTAGACGAATCCTCCAATTTACGTCTCTGTCCTCTGTCCGCGAACAATTTTTAAAATTGTCTAAATGTCCTCCTTTTTATTAATTTACTATATATCATATGAATGTATGTATGTTTTAGTTCTTCGCAGTTTATCTTGGCGCCATGGCAATTGTTTAATTTTTTACCGATGTGCAGCGCTACTATTTTTGTTTCCGATCTACGCTGGGTTTGGGAATGGGTTTTTCTTCTTTTGCTCCGTTGTATGACAGTATTGCGTCGTGGTTGTGTATTTGCCAGTTAAAATGTTGCTCTCATTCAAGATTACTAAATGGAAGTGCAAGTTTACAGATGCTTTGAAAACCAAATATCCTGCTTTCAAGCTTGGACGTAATGATTTTGAGACAGAATGTAAAATTTGCCCAACTGCAACTTTCGTCTCAGTAGCAATTCATGTTAAGTTCTATAATTTATTGTTTTAGTTAATACATTACAAATATTAAAACCGCGTGATTTATATAAAAGTTTCATTTAATTTCGTAGGTTCTCAAGATTTGGATAGCCACATTTCTTAAAATAAACACAAAAAATAGTGTAGAAGGTTGCGGCAGTTCGCAAACTATAGACAAGCTTTTTTCGTATCTTATATGGTTTTATTATTTTTAGATTTGTCCTCTTTATTCCCTTGGTACTCATCGACACTAATGAAGTCATTTCATTACAAGTTATCCTATTTTCTTGAAATTGATATCACTGATTCCAAGAATATAAACTAGTGGATTTTTGCCCAAAAAAAGAGAAACAAAAATAAAAATTGGATGGTCATTTTCAAAGTATAATCACAAAAATAACGTGCATTTTTAGGACTCTATATCTTCGCTCTTTTTCAACTTAATCGAGTCATTGTTGTTGCAAGATCTGCTGTGTGTTCAGAATGTTGTATAGCAGAATCGTTTATGTATCATGGATTGAGGCAAATATAATAGCTTTGTTTTACAATTTACGTTATTTTGATTGAAAAAAAAATTGGGGGGGGGGGCGACCCCTAATTTCAATTTAACAGCATAATTCTGCTTTACAACAAAGCTGCATTATTTGTCTATATTTTAGCTTTTAATTGAAACTAATAGCTACATTCTAAGTGGACTGCCCAAGTTAAGACAAATATGGAAACAAGATGTTCAGTAAAGAACATATAGCCTACTTTCTCCTAAATGCATGGGTATTGTTATAACTCTTTGTCCTTTCCAAGGAGTATAATTGAATGTTGGTTGTAATTGCTTAATGAAATAAGTGTCATACGGATATTAAACATGAATATGAGGTGCCCTTTGCTAGTGCTACCTCTGTACCAAATTTCCTTCAATTAGGTTTCACCGTGTTTGAATAGATAGGGGGAATCAATTGGCACACATACATGGCCACCATCCGCAAATTATTGGGCAGATGACCTCGCAGTTTGGTCAAACGATTCTCCATACATAAAGGTATAACGTTGCAAAATTTGGTAGAGATCAGATGATTAGGTTGGTCGTAATATTATTTAAGCTTTTAACATTTGGGTGACCGCCATTACGTTTTCGTCAAGATGTCGGCGATTTAAAACATGACACTGAGATGCCCTTTGCTAGTGTTACCTCTGTACCATATTTCGTTTAAGTCGGATTCACCGTGTTTGAAAAGATAGGGGGAATTAATTTGCACACAAACATGGCCGCCATCCGCAAATTATTGGGCAGATGACCTCGTAGTTTAGTCAAAAGTTTCCTAATACATAAAGGTATAATGTTACAAAATTTGGTAGACATCAGATAAATAGAATGGTCGTAATTTGATTTAAGCTTTGAATATTTGGGTGGCCGCCATTACGTTTCCGTCAAGATGGCAGCGATATAAAACATGACACTGAGGTGCCCTTTGCTAGTGCTACCTCTGTACCAAATTTCGTTCAATTTGGTTTCACCGTGTTTAAAAAGATAGGGGGAATCGATTTGCACGCAAATATGGCCACCATCCGCAAATTATTAGGCAGATGACCTCGTAGTTTAGTCAAAGGATTCTTCATACTTAAAGGTATAATGTTACAAAATTTGGTAGAGATCAGATGAATAGGTTGGTCGTAATTCGATTTATGCTTTGAACATTTGGGTGGCCGCCATTACGTTTACGTCAAAATGGCGGCGATATAAAACATGACACTGAGGTGCCCTTTGCCAGTTAGGGGGGGGGGGCAGACATTCAGAGTACACACTCACACACTCACACACACACACACACTCACACACACACACTCACACACACACACACACACACACACACACAGACAGACACACAATTTTCGGCCCTGTAGTGATCTCATAAGTCTACTTTCATTTTTTGCAAAAAATGAAAAAATGAAGTGAGAGAAAACGTAACTTAAAGTTGAGGTACACATTTAGAGTAAGGAGTCTTATTTTTCTACTGCTAAAAACTGCCTTTTCTTTGGAATTTAGGTCAATGTTCTGCATTCCCCGACCCGCGAGTATCTCCTACATTGTTTTAATTCTGGATTAGACAGTTTCAAAGTCAGATTAATGTGTGCTTTATCTTCTGCACCTATGCGTCAAAGTGATAGCTGCTTAAAAGCGTGCACACCGATCACTAAAGTGAATATAAATTAGCTAAACAATGAAACTAGTATAAACTATATATTTCTGGAAACTTTCGAATGAGACAATAAAAAAAATCGAAAATTTTCTTGAAAATTACTAATGAAGGGTCGATGAATACCTTAATGTCCTCAATGTTTTCCTTTGTTGTCCTCTATTTCACAGTGCTTATCTGGTCACCCTAGCCATGTGCAAAGAATGAAAATGGACAGAGTTGCAAAGAGGGAGACGGTGATGAACCTTGACGGTATTAGATTGGTTGGAAGGCCAAAAAAGAGATGGATGGGCCAAATCCGACAAGACATATGTAACATTGGACTGGATGTGGCAGAAGTAATGGAGCAGGAGAAGTGGAAGGATAGACAGCAGTGGAAGAGGCTAGATTACAACACCCGGGTGACTGGAGTTGAACACGGATGATGATGATGAATATTAAATGAAACCTAATTTATTCCACCAAAATAATCTTTGAAACATAATTTAAATGAGTATTTATACAATGCAACTCGCCGGCCTCTCACCGCTGGGTCCGTGGTTCAAATCCCGGTCATTCCATGTGAGATCTGTGCTGGACAAAACGGAGGCAGACTGGTTTTTCTCCGGGTACTCCGGTTTTCCCTGTCAAAATTTCATTCCAGCAACACTCTCCACTATCATTTCATTTCATCTGTCATTCATTTAATCATTGCCCCAGAGGAGTGCGTCAGGCCTCGGCAGCCGGCACAGTTCATATCCTCGCCGCTAGATGGGGGCTTCATTCATTCCATTCCTGACCCAGTCGGAGACTGGAAGCAGGCTGTGGATTTTCATTCATTTATACAATGCAACTAAGCCTCCGTGGCTTAGGCGGCAGCACGCCGGCCTCTCACTGCTGGGCCCGTGGTTCAAATCCCGGTCATTCCATGTGATATCTGTGCTGGACAAAACGGAGGTAGACAGGTTTTTCTCCGGGTACTCCGGTTTTCCCTGTCGAAATTTCATTCCAGCAACACTCTCCACTATCATTTCATTTCATCTGTCATTCATTTACTCACTGCCCCAGGGGAGTGCAACAGGCTTCGGCAGCCGGCACAGTTCATATCCTCGCCGCTAGATGGAGGCTTCATTCACTCCATTTGCTGACCCGGTCGGTTGACTGGAAGCAGGCTGTGGATTTTCATTTTTCGTTTATACAATGCAGCAGAGTTTATCATTGGAATACTTGGTGGGGAGAGTGTTTTTAGGAGGAACGAGGATAACAGGTCTTAAACGTGAGCTACGAGCTTTATTAACTCTATTAATCGCCTTCTGAGAAAAGCAGTAATTGAAGTTGCGAGGAGCCTTCAAGGTCAAAGTTCACTTAATAAGGCGATCCGTCATGCGTTGTAAGGCTTTCTTTATCCGGTGTGATCTCACACAGGCTAGCCGAGCGTGTTAAGTGGCGTATCACGGAAGTTAATATATGTCATTCGAACAGTGGTTCCACATTCTCTCCAGGTATTAATTAATGTATTTATTTATTTATTTACTTATTTATTTATTTATTTAGCTTTTGGATTTTAGTGCCGGGAGTGTCCTAGGGTTAAAAAGCAATAAATTGTGTTGTAAATACACTAAAATACATTGTGTTGTAATAAACTATGTTGTAAAATAAAATGTTATTTCATAGAAATGCTCTGCAAAAGCCATTAACAGAAGCGTAAAATAACAAGTTCTGAAACAGAAATCGTTCAAACGTATTGTGAAGCCTGTGTAAATATATTTTGAAAGAGCAAAATATCTTGCAATGCTGCATAAGAAGGGGGCAATCAGTGAAATTGAACTCAGCCCCGTCGCTAGCGCGCTGCGAACAGATTTCAAGCCGTTTGCGGGTGGGTAGGCAACCCATTTTACAGTTCCGTGTTGAATCGGAACACGTTGTACGTTATTGAGCGATCACCTTATGTCCCATATTCCCTACAGGTTTGTTGACATTCCATACATTCTTCCAAGAAATATCACGCCTGATTTTTTATTGCTATCAGAAAACACGTTAGTGCTATTGAATTATAGGTAGGGGTGGTGATTTTTCTCAGATGCGATCAAGCGTGAAATGCTCATTAAGGCTTGTACGCTTGTATTTTCACTTAGCACGACCTGTAAACCACTTTTTAATGTGTTTTGTTAAAGCGAAAATATGCGAACATTGTACCAAAATGCTACATAAATGCGAATTCCACGAATTTTTCAAATATAACTTGTTTTATTCTTTCTTTTCTTATGGAAACTTCAAGTGGGGAGTTTGTACACCCTTGAAATTTTTATGACGGCCTGACCACTGGTCTGGAATGCAGAAAGTAGTCCCTCCTGCACTTTTGGCCCGCCCGTTGCTTTCATTCCCTTCGCGTAGGTCAAGTCAAGAAGTACTAAGATGATGGGACCGAAAATATCTATGAAACAGCCCTAAGCTTTCATGCTCTCTCCCACAGTGGTGGATATTGGAACGAAACTTGAGTTGATTTTGTGTATTTTCTCTGTATTATTCCGGTATTGCATCAGTAATACTTTAGCCAGTGGCGGCTGGTGCAGAATATCAGTTGTGTGCTGAATGTAACTCCAAACAACTAGTTCCGTGAAGAACTAGAGCCTATCTTCATATATCCTACTTATGTTAATTGCCTCTATCAACATACAAAATTTCAGTTTGATTGCTGTAATAGATTCGTAGATATTGAGAACCGTCTAAATATTTCGGATGGTCGCCATGTTGGATTGTTATATGTATAGGCCATAGACTTATGTACCATTAAAGGAAAATTATTGCGCAGGTTCATTATTCAAACTTTCACATCGATCGCACGATTGCGACACAAGAAATAAAAACTTAATTATTAAATTCGCACAGCCGCCATCTTGAGGTTATGTAAACAATTGAACTAAATTAGATACCAGTGCATTACAATGTGAATAACCATTTGCCGTACCAAGTTTCATTGCGTTTGGATCATTAAATCGCGAGAAATGTCTTTTTAAAACTTTCAACTTCGCTTGGCCGCCGTGTTGGTTTTCTAGTTACCAGGTTTTCAAAAGTCACATAGGTGAACTTATAGTAGTTCCCTTTATCACCGTACAAAACTCCAGGGTGATATCGGTAATTAGCGGAGATATTGAATGCTGGTGATATATTTCGCACAGCCGCCATGTTTGATTGGTGAGACGTAACACAATTTAAAGGTCGGGGTTGTCCGAAATAGTGCTACGAACTTACCGAGTTTTATTGAAATCGCTCCAGCCGTTTAGATTTTATTACGGGGACACACACACACACACACACACATACGCATACACGGACAAACGGACTAAAGATGATCTCATAAGCCTTTTTTTTTTCATAAATGAAAATAGGCTAAACATAAAAATATATAGAAACACTCAAGAGGCTCTCCACTGAGTTTTACATACTTAACAATCTGAACTCATATACACATTCCTCATACAAAATTAATTAAACACTTGCAATGACAAGAAAAACAGCACTTCTCAGTGTTACCAAAAGCAAAAAATGAAACCAACAACGTCGTAATGCAAAATTACATATTGACTTAATTTGATATAGTGAAATTTACTGATATTTTGTAATTTAAAAAAAATCATAATATCATGTCCTTATTTTGACAACATAAAAATTATAATTTTTATAGTTCATCGATTTACAAAATGTGGCTATTGAATAGGTAAGTGAAAGACTTTGCTAGAACAGCTGATTGCTTTTTCAGAGTTGAGTCAGTTTTTTTTAATGACCTTGGAATCATCACCATCTTCATTTCCCCTTTTCCAGTTGACACTGGGTGGGGGCAAATATGGTCCCTCTCCACTTTGTTCTGTCGTTCCACCATTCCTCTTCCGACACGGTGTTCCAATCCAGGCTCCGTTTTCTAATACTATTCTCCACCGAGTCCATCCAACGCATTCATGGTCTCCCTCGTCCTCTCTTCCCAGTCATCCGTCGTCCAGTGCTCGTCTTGGTAGCCTTACTTCATTCATCCGTTTGACATGTCCAAACCATCTCCAACTGTTTTGCTCCAGTTTGTCATTTAGTTTCTGTACTCCCAGTTCTTTTCGTATATCTTCATTTCTCACTCTGTCCCTCCTCGTTTTCTGGACCATACTTCTCAGGAATCTCTTGTACTCTGCTCTCAACCCTCTTAGTCATTGTGCAAGTTTCTGCTGCATATGTCATTATAGGAACATAATATGCTTTGTACATAACTTCTTTAGCCTTAATTCGTATATCCTTGTTCCATACCAGTCCCCGTTCCTGTTGGTAGAAAGCACTCCCGAGTTGTATTCTTCTGCTGATTTCCAAATCTAGTCTCCATCTTCAGTCAGTTGGAATACACCCTCTAAATCAGGTGATTTCAGTCCATGGTCCACGAACCTTTGTATAGTTCAAGAGTGGATCATCAGGGGGGGAAAAAACTTCAAATCCTTCTGCTCTAAATTCACGCAAAAATTAGAATAATGCATCAAAACAAAACGTGTGGCATTTTGCATTAGCAAGCCCCCTCTTTTACTGGAAATTCTAAAATATCATTTTACTGTGAGTAACTTAAAGGAAAATGCCATCAAGGCTTTTGGTTAAACATTTGAAATAATTTCAGCCCTTGCAAACATATTTATTGCATTAAGTTGTGAAAAGTAAAAGAATGAAATATTGGAAAACTGGAATCTAGTCCAATAATGTGCACACCTCTGTAAGCTGTGGCCGCCCCTGACTTAAGCCTGTGACAATTACAGTACTTCATGCATCTTATCTCGCAATTAAACTTTTACATATATCATTTTAATTCCACATTAATGCCATTTCAAAAGACTACTCATTTGTCAGATTTAACACAAATTGTAAAGGTTTTTCTTTTTCAAAATGCTATAAAATACTACATTTCAAATTTATAAAAGCTACAAAATACTAAATATTCAAATCAAAATGCTGAATTTCTGTTTTCAAAATGCTAAAAATCACCACCCTTAATTATAGGTAATACTGGAACAACTACTCCCATGGTAATAATAATGATAATAATAATAATAATAATAGACTAATAATGTGAAAACACAAGGGGGAATACGTCTAGGAACAAAAAACAAAGGAATCACGATTAAGTGTTTGGCCTTTGCTGACGACTTGGCGCTGCTCGCAGAAACATGGGAGGAAACCAAAGAACAAATCACAGAATTACAAGAGATGGCAGGGAAAATATGACTTAAGATTTCCTTTGAAAAAACGAAAATTATGTCATAGTTTGGATGGGCCCAAGAGAGTTACAGTAGGAGCTAATAAAATCGAGGTGGTTAATAGTTTAAAATGCTTAGGAGAATGGATCGACTGGAATAACCTTGAAGGAAAAACAATGGAGGCGAGAAGAATCAAAATGGAACTAGCCTTCCAGAAAACCAAAAATACATACAATAAGAAAACCCTCTCTTAGAACACTAAAATTATAACACCGTAATAAAGCCAGAGGCACTCTTTGCAGCAGAAACACTAGTCTTGAGGAGACAAGGGCAAATGGAAAAATTGGAAATCAAAGAGAGAAATTTTTTGAGGAAGATCATAGGTCCTAAATTCCAAAATAACAAACAAGTTTTCTAAAGGAACGACACCCTGTATGTGAAGTCGGAGAGACTATCAGATACCATACGGAAAAGTAGGATTGATTTCTATGGACTCATCTACCGGATGAATCCTGCCCGATTAACCAAGAAAATCTTTGACTTCTTTTCCAAAAAGAAGATCAAACCTAATTGGTTTACGGAAGTAGAAAAGGACCTGTGAGAGCTTCAGATAACTGAAATCATGTTGATGAATGGTACAGCCAAAACCGTGACCAAAGACAACACCAAGAAGTTCCAAGCCAGAGCCGTCTCCAGAAAACCGATGCAGATATCACAAGAGGAAAGAAAGAGATGATCAGAGAGAATGAAGAAGTATTGGGAGAAAAGGAGAGCACAAGCATCTAAGAAGTGATTGATCTGACGTACCCCAAAGTGGGTGATTCGAAAAGAAGAAGAAGAAGAAGAAGAAGAAGAAGAAGAAGAAAAAGAAGACTAATAATAGTCTAATAATATCGTATGGCCTCGGATGCCGGGTGCAAGCTTTGTTATTTAACACCCAAAGGGTAGCTTGCATGTCAAATTTGGTTGTTCCTTGAAGCACTATGAAAGTCAAGGAGGTTAGATATCTAAGCTCCTTGAACACAATAGCGCTTTCTAGTAGAGAAATGAGGAACTTTGTGTTGGCGGAAATTCCCGAGATTAATTTTGCCATTACGAACACGGACTACTGAATTCAAATGGGTTCTTTGACTTGCCAACATCGTATGACATGGTGTCATAATTTTTACCGCCTTTCAAAAATACCTTATGGCCAGGAGCGAACCTGCAAGCTTGGGGTTAGTAGACCGACACGTTAACCACTCACCCACTGTGGAGAGCACTCCCATTGTAATTCTCGCTAAATACTGCTCCCTGGTCATCGCATAGTCTTGCCTGATCGTACGCTAAGGGTCACCATAAAGATACTGAATCCTGTTGAACAATAAGCAATAAAGAGAAGTAAGTTTAAGTATGACCATTTGGCTGTGGACAGCTCCTATTGGGGAACTTAATAGTTATTGTTGTTTTAAGGGGCGGAACAGTGAGGTCTTCATACTTTCATTGGGGATTTCTATTTTGAAATATTATAAAATGTAGTTTTGAATATTGACAAATAATATTTGCGAACATTTACTTACAGGAAGTGTACTTTTCCACATTTGTCAAATTTGATTAATGATGACGACGTTATGATGACCATGATGATAATGATGACAATGATGACGATGATGATGATGATGATAACAATGATGACGATGACAATAGTGATGAGAATGGTGGCATTGATGATGATGATGACTATGATGACAATAATGATGATAATGATAGTGATTGTAATGGTGGCATTAATGATCTTCCTTTCTTTCTTTCTTTCTTTCTTTCTTTATTCGTATCAGGAGCGCCAATCACAAATATATGTCACAAATGGTTAACAGTGAGAATCAAATACAAATAATAATAATAATAATAATAATAATAATAATAATAATAATAATAATAATAATAATAATAATAATAAGGGTACAGTGAATTGTTAATAAAGACACAAAGTACTCGGCAAACTATTCTAGATCTAATATTAAGTAAGGACACCGACATACAAGTCAGTTGAACAACACAGAAACATCTGACTGCCAGGTAACCCGCAACCAAATTAAATGTTCTTTGTCCAGTAACGGGCGACGTCAATAGCATTCTTATTGGCAAGTGTTAAATCTTCCATTGTGCATGTTGCTGGACATAGTGGGCACTGGTAAATATGTTGGACTGTCTGTAGTTCCCCACAATCACAGAGGAGAGAGCCACTCGCAAAAACCCATTTCTGCAGGTTCATCTTGGTTCTTCCAACTCCAGTCCGCAGTCTGTTGAGCGCCTTCCATGTTGCCCAACCTTCCATATGGCCCGGAGGAAGGCTTTCTTTTGGTGTCATCCAGCCAGACAGATGACCAGTTCTTTCATTAATGATGATGACTATGATGACAACAATGTCAGCTATGATGATGAGAATGATGATAATAGTGATGATAGTGGAGGGATTGTTGATGATGACGATGATGATGATGATGACAACGATGATGATGATGGCAATGATATGATGATGATAATAGTGATGATAATGGTGGCTTTGATGATGATGATGATGATGACAATGATGATAGTGGTGCCATTGACAATGGTGACTATGATGACAATGATGACAAAAGTGATGATAATGGTGGCATTGTTGATGATGATGATGATGATGATGATGACTTGCTTGCTTACTAACTTATAGGGGCAGATGACCTCGTAGTTCCGCTCCTTAAAACAACAATAACTAACTAACTAACTTACTAACTTATTTATTTACTTATTTACCCATCTACTTGCTTGCTTGCTTACTTACTTACTGACGACCCCCAACCCCTATGAAGAATAATAATATATAATTTTCAATACATTGCAAACTCCCTCAACCTTTTGGGACGCAGTGCAAAACCCAAGCCACTAACCCACTGGCCGTCACTGGTAGTGGTTTGGCGATCAGAGAGCAATGAGGGAGGGCCTTGGCACTATTCGTAGTAAACACAGCTTACTGGGCGGCGTGGCTCAGCTCGGCTCGGCGAGATATGTGTTATTGTGTCAGAGCTCTCTCTGCACCGTCTGGGCCCCAATGTCAACAGCGAGTGCTACCAACATCACACCGTTACTTCTGGCATAACGGAGCGGGACAACGTTACGTGCTGGATTAGCTAGCGTTCTTGGCCGTCTCCCCAGAGCCCCTAAGGGCTCACATCTAGTGGGACGTGGCTTGGCGACCACGGGACACCAGCCGAGTCCGGCATTGCTTCCACTTACATGTTTCGGGCTCCCCTCCGTCTTCTTTTCTGTCGACCTCCCTTGGTCAACTCTTGTTCTTTTCCGACCCCGACGGTATTAGTTTATCCGAGGACAAGGGAGTCTTTCACTTTCCCGCCTTTATTGGCCCTTGTCTCATCTTTCGTGATCCCTCCTTCTTCGAGGGGTCAGACCTCTTGTTTTCCTTTTCTCTTGAAGATTCCCGCACTGTTTTAGTTCATTGACTCCCCGTGTATCTAAATTCCCTTCAGCGAATTTTTTTGCATCTACACTCCATTTTGTAGATATTTTCAATCTACGTTGCATTTTGTAAGTATTTTTTTTATCTAAATTGCATTTTGCAGTATTTTCAACCTCAATTGCATTTTGTAAGGATTGACAATCTAAATTCCTTTTTAGTAAATCCTTCAATATACGGGCTGGAACTTTTGTGAGTATTTTGAATTTCAATCACATTTTGTAAGTATTTTCAACCTAAACCGCTTTTTGCAAGTATTTTCAATCTAAATTGCATTTTGTATGGTGGGCATTTTGTAAGTATTTTGATTCTCAATTGCATTTTGTGGGTATTTTGAATCTAAATTATAAGATGCGTTCAAAAAGTAACGAGCCGGAAGCTGTAATGCGCAAACCGGTGACGACATCGGCTAATCGTGGTTTGTGTAACGAGGTGTGGTTCCGACCAGAGCGTGGAAGGTCACAGCCCGTCGCTAGAGGGCACGCGTGCACTTCACGTGACGATACAAAGCGAGCAACAGCATGCATCAACGATAATTGTGTCTGTGAACTATGTTTTAAGAAGTGTAAAACTTATTAATTTGAAGTTTGTATTAAGAGGACAAGGTCACTGAAAAGTTATGCGGAAATTTATATAACTAACTGCCCATTTGGGCACAATTAAAAATAATAAAAATGACTTTATAATACATAAATCTACTCTATATTTGCTGCAACGTATTCCTTTTCTGTAGAAATGCTTTCCTTGCTTGAGCCAACCTACTTTTGCTTCGTCCATCACTTGTTATTTTGCTTCCTAGTTTCTTTAGCTTATCGAATGCTAATCTGACGTCACTAGGGGTTTCTGATTGCTTTCAGACTTACAACGAACATAATAGAAGAAGAAAAGGGATGAAGCATGAAAAAAGTAAGTAATATACAGACCAGAATTGAACTTTTTGGCAGAGCCGGGAATCGAACCCAGGCCTTCGCGGTGGCAGCCAAGTGGAAACGAAGAGGTCTGACCCCTCGAAGAATGAGGCTATCAGGAAAGATGAGTCATGAGAAGCGAGAAAATGGACTCCCTAAGCTTCGGATACCCTAATATCGTGGTGGAGGACGAGAAAAAGAGTTGGCCAAGAACGGTCGGCAGAAATGAGGACAGAGAAACAAAGTCGGACTCATCTGAGATCCCGTGGTCGTCAACCCAGATCCCAATAGTTGTGAGACCCTGGGGGACAAAAATGAATTATTATTATTATTATTATTATTATTATTATTATTATTATTATTATTATTATTAGTCATGTGAGATCTGTGCTGGACAAAACGGAGGCAGACTGGTTTTTCTCCGGGTACTCCGGTTTTCCCTGTCAAAATTTCATTCCAGCAACACTCTCCACTATCATTTCATTTCATCTGTCATTCATTTAATCATTGCCCCAGAGGAGTGCGTCAGGCCTCGGCAGCCGGCACAGTTCATATCCTCGCCGCTAGATGGGGGCTTCATTCATTCCATTCCATTCCTGACCCGGTCGGAGACTGGAAGCAGGCTGTGGATTTTCTTTTCATTATTATTATTATTATTAGTAGTAGTAGTAGTAGTAGTAGTAGTAGTAGTATTATCTAGGTTTAGGTATTAGAGAGCCGTTTTTGAAAGCCATAGTTTAGAGCAAGGCGCTCTATGGAAGGGAAACTTGAAGTGTTGGAGCAGCAGAACAGAGGAAATCTGAAGCGTTTGAAATGTGGTATTACAGGACAATTGGGAAGATCAGATTGGTAGATAGGGTTACGAATGGAGAGGTATTAAGACGAGTGGGAGAGGAGAGATGTTTCTGGTGACTGCTAATGAAGAGGAGAGATAGGTTGGTAGGACAGAAACTAAGGCACCCAGGAATAGCAAACATACGGGGCGGGCATCAATTCCACTCGGGTACCGGAGTCAGGTAGCCAGGGTTACCTCAATTCCACTCGACACTCCAGGTAGTCGCCAGAGGAGTCCGTCAACTCCGCTCGGTCGCGGTCTCTGTATCCTTATGCGTTCTTAGAACGACACAAGTCTTCCATGCTCACTTCTACCATTTAACCACTGCTTCAGTGTTTACATTTTTAAGTGTTCTAAATTAAGTGGAACAGCTAATTTCAAAACATAGAGTAGAATTGTTTGACTTTTTGTTGTTACTTAGTCTTCTCCTCATTTAACAATTTCTTATCAATTGTAAACTGATAAGAACAGACGAGATGATTGTATAGAAAAAGTGGTGTGCAGACGATATCTTAAATCCAAATAGCTGTTACGGTAAACAAGCCTAGCTCTATAAGAGTTAGAATTCATAACTAATAATAATAGTATCGTATGGCCTCGGGTGCCTGGTGCAAGCTTTGTTAATTGACACCCAGAGGGTAGCTTGCATGTCGAATTTCGTCGTTCCTTTGAACGCTATGAAAGTCAAGCAGGTTAGATATCTAAACTCCTTGACACTACAGCGCTTTCAAGTAGAGAATGGAGGAACTTTGTGTTGGCGGAAAATCCCGAGGTTAATAATTTTGCCATTGAACACGGCCTACTGAATTCAATGACATGAGTATCGTGATTTTTGTCGCCTTCAAAAATCACTTACCATGGCCAGGGGCGAACCTGCAATCTTGGGGGTTGTAGTCCGACACTATAACCACTCACCCACCGTGGCAAGCTAGAATTCATAACTAATTTGTTGTGTGGGAACGCAGCTGATGTTTCCGTTCTAGGCTGGAAAACAGCATTTTCAGTATCCGCAGCTGATAACGAAAGTAGTTTTTAGGTACAAATTATACACCTATTATTATCTAAATTTCATTTTATAATATCTGACTAGGTTAAAAAACATACAAATATTTAATTGTGCACATGTTAAAAACAAAGCATAAAATTTGTAGAAAAAATAGAAAACTTGGCAGACTTATTTAAAAGAATATTATGATCCATTTTAAATCACTTGTATTTTCTGCCAAACACTTTATACCTGATCTAACGAATGAGCGGACTTGACATCAGAGCGGTTGACCAGGCACAACAATGTCTTGCGCTGCAGAAGGTGTTTGACCCGGCCCTTGGTATGCGAGCAGGAGGGTTATGACATTGGTTTTCGTCATTGGGGATAACCCCTTTGCCGAGCCCTTGCCAAAGCCTGAGCGGAGTTGAGGAACTCATTTTTGGGTCCCTTGGAGGACCGAGTGGAATTAAGGAAAATCGAGGGGAATTGATGTTCGACCAACATACGAGTTGATGGAAGGAAGGGTCGAAGATAAGAACTGTAGGGGTAGACCAAGGTTAGAATATGTTATACAGATTGCCTCGGATGTAAGGCGTGGTAGCTATGTAGAGATGAAACTATTAGCTCAGGTCAGGGAGGAATGGAGATCTGCATCAAACCAGTCGAAAGATGAAGAATGCAAAAACATTATTATTATAATTATTATTATTAACAATGAAGCTTCCGTGGCTTAGGCGGCAGCACGCCGGCCTCTCACCGCTGGGTCCGTGGTTCAAATCCCGGTCACTCCATGTGAGATCTGTGCTGGACAAAACGGAGGCAGACAGGTTTTTCTCCGGGTACTCCGGTTTTCCCTGCCAAAATTTCATTCCAGCAACACTCTCCACTATCATTTCATTTCATCTGTCATTCATTTAATCATTTCCCCAGAGGAGTGCGTCAGGCCTCGGCATCCGGCACAGTTCATATCCTCGCCGCTAGATGGGAGCTTCATTAATTCCATTCCTGACCCGGTCGGAGACTGGAAGCAGGCCGTGGATTTTCTTTTCATTATTAACAATAAAGATAGCCACGCACCTGCGTCAGAGAAGCCCAGTTTATTGCAACAATAATTGAGGAAAGAGGAAACATGCTTGGAATTCGTGAGAGGTCGCTTGTTATGACGTAAGAAGCAGCTGTTCTGATGGAGTGAGTACCTGCTGTTCAAATATCACTGTGTGTTCACAGCTGTTGGAACATGGATCAGCTGAGGCCACGCTAATACCTGCCAGGGTCCTCATTAATATTAATAATTAGTCGCAGCCGAATGGCCAGGAAAACGCTTACTGTATATATTAATGGAAATTTTATGTTTTTCAGTCGGTCAACACCACTGTAATGGGTGGTTCCCTAATCCTGAAAAGAATTTACATGAATTTAATAAATACACTTGGATGACCAGTTTCGATCGTCAAGCGATCCTTCACACTAAAATCTACTGTATGTCTACAAAGATGGGCGATGTTATTTACAGTATATACACTTACTAGCAACCCGCCCCGGCTTCGCCCGGTATCTTTAACGGTTTACCCAGCGTAAGCTAAAAAGGCGCACGGACGGCAGGTCCCAGACGTAATTAAGAAAATCCGAGGTGAACAGCGAAACTCCAAACACATATACTCGTCTCTGAAGTCTTACCTTGACACAACTCGACAGATTGATGTTGGCCGAAGCTGGATGAGTTGGGATAGAGTGCCGAACTTATTTGTGAAGAATACAGAAATTAGTTGGTCATCACACGGTTCCAATTACTATAATATATAAAATAATAACCTGAAGTAAATTACATGTGATTAAGATATATATAATTATATAAGGTGCGTTCAAAAAGTAACGAGCCGGAGTCTGTAATGCGCAAACCGGTGACGACATGGGCTAATCGTGGCGTGTGTAACGAGGTGTGGTTCCGACCAAAGCGTGAAAGGTCACAGCCCGTCGCTAGAGGGCACGCGTGCACGTCACGTGTCGATACATAGTGAGCAGCAGCATGCATCAATTGTCCAACCAAAACCAAGACCAAGACAGTAGGCCATTCGACATGCTTCCTGGTGTGGTTGAAGACTGTGCGGCACCAATTGGGCACACTCTTTCCGCAAGTGCAGTCGTTTCTTCGTGATGGTGTGCACACTTCCGACGCTCAATCCGACCACGGCGGCTATGGCGTTCACCGTCACTCTGCGGTCATGGGTAATGAGTGCATCAACCAGCTGGACGTGGTCATCGGTAATGCAGGGGGGTGCCCCAGACCGGGCATCATCGGCTAACGACACCCGTCCTTCCCTGAAGCGCTTGTGCCACGCCTTGACCCTTGCAAGGGACATGCAGTGTTCGCCGTACACTTGTGACATTCTGCGATGAATGTCCGTTCCCCCTACTCCTTCCGCTGTAAGAAACTGATCAACACCTCTTTGCTCTTCGGTTGACGCCTCCATGTCACTGTTTGCAATGCCACTGGCAGCGTTGGACGATTGATGCAAGCTGCTGCTCGCTTTGTATAGTCACGTGACGTGCACGCGTGCCCTCGAACGACGGGCTGTGACCTTCCACGCTCTGGTCGGAACCACACCTCGTTAAACACGCCACGATTAGCCGATGTCGTCACCGGTTTGAGCATTCCAGCCTCCGGCTCGTTACTTTTTGAACGCACCTTATAGATAGAAGGATACGTGCCAATATATTTCACAGAATATATTCACTTCGCCTCTATTTGACCTTAAAACATAGTTCTTCTTACATGTGAAGTTGCTTAAAGTGCAATATTAACTCACTCTATTAACCTAGTCAAAATTGTCTGATTTGTAATGCGATAGAACGCCGGTAGAGGTACACAAGTCACCAGTTAAACGATGCAGCATACCGACACTTAACCCTTGTGAACTGGCGTGAAACAAGAAGTTCCGTGACGAACTAAAGAGCCTACTTTTCTTAAAATTAAGATTCATGCCAATGATTAATCTACAGTATATGAACCTATTTAGCATGACAAAATTAATTTGGTAATATCGAAATGTCTAATTAGTTCGAATTATACCTGGTATAATGTAGCCTAATAGAGTACTACAGTTGGCAGCCCTGGTGACTGAATATATTCTTAGTTCCATCTCTTAAGGTACAGAATACAAAATTTGCTTTAAGTCCAATGGACGTTACATGTAGTTACACATTGGATCTATCAGCACGCGTAAAAGCATGTTGGCAACAATGTTATGCGTGTGCTGGTCAGAAATAAACTGAAATATTATATCTTGTTGTGCCAATTTTGGTAGTACTGTATAGAAGTTATAAAGTATTTTAAAATTGGACCTATCAGGAGGGATATTATCATGTTGGCAGCACTGACTTATATTAATTACTCCAAATTAATCTAGAATGTCAGGTGCTATACGTGTGCAAAATAGAGAGGTGTTGGCTTGCATACTTTCTGATATATTGGTATTTGGATATAAAAAATAGAGCAATTATTAACAGTTGGCAGCTCTGGTGGCTCTTAAGAATACGCTCAGTCATATCTGTTTATGTACACATATTACATACAAAATTTGGTTGAAATCCAACTGTTAGTTTTGAAGTTATATGCATTTAAAAATTGGACCTATCAGAAGGCTTAACATTATTTTGGCAACACTGTCATGTATGGCCTCCTGGAAATTAAACTGAAATTGTATTACCTACATGTGTGCCAATTTTGGAATAGCTCCCATGCATACCTTCCATGATATCCAACATGGAGCTCAAATTTCTAGTGCGTTTTTTCGGCAGTTGCTAGCACTGACATCATTTTCAAATATGGGTTTGAGATATTCCGGTATACATCTTTAATCATACTAAATTTGGTTTCGATTGCTGCAGCCGTTTAGGAGTTGGGGGGACACACACACAGCCAGACAGACAGGACACACATTTTCCCGGATCGATCTCATAAGTGTACTTTTCCTCATTTTTGCAAAATGTCAAAAGCAGGCTAAAAATTTAACACGAGTATTGGCGGCGGGCCTTTTGGCCCATAGTGTGTCGCTCCTCTCTTGTCGTAGTCGTACGAATTTTAATGAAGTGATTTTACATCTTAATGATGATGATAATTGTTGTTTTAAGGGGCCTAACATCTAGGTTATCGGCCCATTTTACATCTTGTGTCTTCCTATGAACTATTCCCAATATAAAATGAGGTTTATTTACATTTTTCAAAATGAATATGCTGAAAAATGACAATAAATTTCGTAACAGGTTGGTTGGTTCCTCAGTTTAGGGGCAGCGACAACGCGGTCATTTAGTCCCATGTACTTTGGGTGTGTGAAGAATCTGTCTGATAACAGGTGTTAATTATTGTGATGGCTGTATTAGTGTGTGTATCTGTTGTTTTTTTTTAATTCAAGTAAGGAGTGCAACTTTGAATTTTTCAAATAGTTCCTACTTTTGCCACCAAACGCCACCGTCAACGACTACTAGGCCTAGTTCAGAACTTTGTTACTAGACACCACCGCAGTCGGCTCTTGTCAACGAACGTAGGAACCTAAGAGCGTTGTTTACATTCTTAACCTATACAATTTAGTTTCACACAGGTGTAATTAGTGGAATGTTCTTTAACATGCCATTAATCTATGACATGGGACCGTCGGGTTTAATTCCCCTCCGAAGGAAGGCATACTGAGGGATTTTTAACGCTTTTAAAAAATCCGACTGCTGTGGCTGGGTTTGAACCCACGATCTTGGGCATATAAGCTCAGCATGCTACCAACTACACCACCGAAGCCGCTCGTAACAGTATTATTGGCCTTGAACCAAGGGGCTTTTGACCAAAGTGTCCCTGGACCCTAAACATGGATCAACAAGAACGTAAATAATATAGAAATAACTTGAGTGTTCAAAAAGCTATGGACATGTTTCTTTTGTGGGGTGAGATTCAAGGCTATGAAGGAAGGTACAGTACTGTAAGCGACAGGAAATAAGGGCTGACCAAAACGAACATATAGAGCATTATTTAAGCCACGGGTCCTCGCGGGTTATGTTAATAAAACATATTAACACCACAACAATAGTGGAACACACATTTTCAACGGAGAGTAAAAATACTTAAACATCAGTCGGAGCTTCTTTTTTTAGCGTATGGCTTTTAGTGCCGGGAGTGTCCGAGCACATGTTCGGGTCGCCAGTTTTGTAGCTGGGTGAGCTACAAGTACCGTTGGGGAGGAAAGTTGGAAGGGAAGGGCGAGGAGTTGGAAGGTAGCGGCTGTGGCCTCTAGTGAGGGACCAACCCCGGCATTTGCCTGGAAGGAAGATGGGAAACCACAGAAGACCATCTTCAAGGTTGCCGGCGGGGGGATACGAACCTCCTCGCCTCCCGGATGTGAGCGACTGCTATTAGTCATGCCGTAACGACCACGGCAACTCACCCGGTATCGGTCGGAGCAGAAAAGCATTAAGTCAACAAGAAGTTCCGCGACGAACTAAAGAGCCTACTTTTCTTAAAATTATTAATCTATCCAACATGGAGCTCAAATTTCAATTGCGATTTTTCAGCAGTTGGTAGCACTGACATCATTTTCAAATATGGCCATGAGATATTCAGGTATCGATCTTTATACTACCAAATTTTGTTTCGATTGCTGTAGCCGTTTAGGAGTTGATAGGGACACACACACACACAGACAGACAGATAGAAGGACAGACAGACACACATTTGCCCGATCTCATAAGTCTACTTTTTCCTCATTTTTGCAAAATGTGAAAAGTAGGCTAAAAATGGTCATTTTTTAAACAATTAGTATTCTGAAGGGCCTTGGAACGGCGTAAGAGAGAATTAAGTCTGCCTTCTGTTTAAGCCAGAAACCACTGCAACATGCATTGCGTTCAAAGGAATGAAGTATTGTCAATGGCTTGCTGCCTTTCAGCGCCATATTTTGTTCTTAATATTGGCTGCACTGCAAGATTCCCGCGTGTTTCAGTGCTATTGTAAATTACATTTGAACAGGGTTTAGGTGGTTTTATGTTACAAATCCATTTTAAAATAAAATATCATGTGAAATATTCATTCTGGATGGCTTTATGACGCACTGAACTGACCACGGAGCTCAAAGACATTACTGTAAGTCACACTTCTAAAATTGATTTGAAAAATATGTTATTAAATTAAAATTGATATTCCGCTAACACAAATATAACCTGAATAGTTGCTCCACCTTTTCCGAATCATTGGAAGTGCCATTTCCATTTTAGGCTATTATTACGATGGGGTCGCCACTCCCAAAGGCATTTTATGAAGCTACTGCCAGCTATTATTCAGGCCGCCCCTAACATGGAGAACAGACGCCCTTGCAGCCGCCCCTAACATGGGAAACAGACGCTGCCGATTGATGCTGTACTCATACTATTCCCTGAGTACTGGGTTGCCTCTTCCGCAATCTCCACCGTTCTGAAGTCCATCTTCTCCGCTGCAGATTCCGTTGAGGTCTTCGCACGTAACCCTGTGCACGGGGCCTATGTTATACCCCATAGGACTGGGTCCTCACCAGAACTTAGCCGGTACTGTAGTTCCATGGTATATTACAGTACCGTCGCCCACCCCCGCGACGTGGACGCGCCTGGCAAGAATTATCCATGTAGCCAATTAGGATTGACTCATGGACCGGGTTAAGGAGCTGTCTAAATCCAGTATAGAGAAAAGCAAGACCATGGTGATGACAAGAGGGGAAAGACAAGGAAAGGGCACTGTGAAAATTGGAAGTCAGAGTTTGGAAATTGTGGACACGTTCAAATACCTAGGAAGTGAATTGATGCAAACTGGTAGGTTGGACATGGAGATTGGCAGGAGGGTACAGCAGAGCAATGCATTCTATCAAAGTGTAAGAAAACTTGTTTGGGATAAGGAAGTACCAAGGAAAAGCAAGGAGGTAATGTATAAAATGTACTATGTATCCATATTAACTTATGCAGCTGAGACTTGGACCCTGACGAGCAGGCAAGATAGTAGAATCCAAGCCAGTGAAATTAAATTCCTAAGAAGTATGATAGGTAAGACAAGGAAAGACAGAGTGAGGAATGAAGTTGTTAGGAAGGAAGTTGGGTTGGGAAAACTAAATGAGAGAATTGAGAAGAATAAACTAAGGTGGTTTGGACATGTAAAGAGGATGGAGGAAAATAGAATACCAAGACAGATGCTGGAGGCCAAGTGCAAGGGTAAGAGAGCAAGGGGAAGACCTAGAACAAGGTGGATCGATTCAGTGAAGAACAGCGTGAGAAAAAGAAATCTGGACTGGGACAAGATCGTGGAAGAAGAATTGTGGAAGGAAAGAGGAAAGTGGAGAAGTGCCATAAATACCCCGACCCGGCAGGAGCTGGATAAGGGGAAATGATGATGATGATGAGTTGCTCCACAACGTAGATGACTAATATAGTGTGTTTGTTAAGTTCTCTTCTGTCAATGACGTGTTTACTGTCTCCAGAAAAGTATTGAAAACTTACTAAATGCATTTCAGCTTCGACCAATTCAATATTGTAAGTTGCATTCATTACATGCAATATATTGTGCGTGATATCTACCATTATATAATAACCCCTGGCACTACAGCCCATGAAGGGCTTAGGCCTACCAAGCGATTGCTGCCCAGCAATTGGCCTACAAATATTGGGGTGACGCGTGATCAGTGCATCGGGTCCCCTCGGCCGTTAATCTTGGTTTTCGTGATCGGGGCGCTGCCTCACTGTCAGACAGCTACTCAATTGTCGTCACGAGGCTGAGTGCACCCCGTTTCAGCCCTTATGTCTGTTTCTAAAATCCCTGACGGAGCCGGGAATCGAACCCGGGGCCTCCGGGTGAGAGGCAGGCACGCTACCCCAACACCACGGGGCCGGCGTCTACCATTATATACTGTAGTAAATAATCAAAGTCTCCCGTAAGAGCAACGGCATAGAACTGTGAAATTAGACTGAAATTACGTATATGGCTTCGGTCGGCTGAAGGCAATAAATATTAAATAAAAGTGTGCATACAATGGATAAAATAGAAAATCATTTAGACCACTAATTTAGAAACCTACACGGGAGAGAGCACAACAACTTACAAAAGTTTCATCGCAATGGGATGAATGGTATACAGGGCAAATATTCAAGAAACATTCAACTCTACGTTTTATTTTCAAGTTTTCTCGCTTTATCTGTTAAAGTTTTCCCGTGGCGATAAATCAAACTCATTGCTTTTTATTTTTCAAAATTCAGTCGAATAATTGGAAACAGCTATTAAAAACTGTGGTTGTCTCTTCCGGGCCCTTCATACGCTCGGGCCCTAGGGCTGTAGCCCCGTTTGCCCATACCTCTCTTCGGCCTGGGTACAACCGTACTCTACGTTAAGAACGAACAGCAGTTGTGCTGTTTTTCATTCATGGGCCCGTCAAGGCCGTTCACTTGTCCTGGGTCAAACCGCTAACCCTCGCCTCGACAGTCTGGAATACGTCACCGGTGGTACGTCACACCAATATTCCTTTCTTTCGCTATCGGCAGGGGCCATCACTTCCGTCCAGTGTTTGCTGCGATAAGGAGTTTGAAGTGTTCAAGAAGGAACTACCGGTAGTTCCAGTTCAGTTCCCTCGTTGAAGAAGAAACTAGTTCCAGTAACGTTACCTCATTCAAGTATTGTTACTGCCGTCTGGTTTCTGTATAGATAGAAGATCACCCTCCTATCCCTGTACTTTATTCCAATCAACCAATTTACTCTTGAAATAGTTTTCATTGTAGTACAATATCAGTATCAGTGCCGACTATGTGGAGAAATAGTCAAAGGTTGGCTTTTGATAGAATAATGTTTTATAATTAGGGCTCGGATTATTAGGTGCTAAAAATCGGGAACATATTTATTTTTTATGTATTACAAGTAGTACCGTGAGGAACTATACAGCCTATTTTCATATATCCTACTCATGTTAATTGCCTCTATCAACATACAAAATTTCTGTTTGATTGTTGTGATAGATTCGTAGATATTGAGAACCGTCAAAATATTCCAGATGTTCGCCAGGTTGGATTTTTATTTATGTACTATTACATGAAGATTGTGTACGTGTGGTATACAGACTTCAATCGCTTGATTAGGACACAAGAAGTAAAAACAAGATTTTAAAATTTCGCATCGCTGCCATCTTGTGGTTATGAAAACAATTGAAATAAATTAGAGGTTATGTAAACAATTGAACTAAATTAGATGCCAGTGCATTACAATGTGTAATCATTTACTGCACCACATTTCACGAGAAAAGTCTATTAAAATGTTTCAAATTCGCTTGGCCGCCATGTTCGTTTTGTACCTTACAGGTTTTTGAAAGTTACATAGATAAACTCGTAGCAATCCCCTTTATCACCGTACAAAATTTCAGGGTGATATTATAAATTGTTTCGGAGATATTGAATGCCAGTGAAATATTTCGCACAGCCGCCATTTTGAGGTTATGTAAACAATTGAACTAAATTAGACCCCAGTGCATTACAATGTGTATAATAATTTGCTGTACCTAGTGTCATTACGTTTGGATGGTTAAATGGCGAGAAAAGTCTATTTAAAAGTCTCAACTTCGCTTAGCCGCCATGTTGGTTTTGTAGTTACAGGTTTTTGAAGGTCTCATATGTGAACTTCTAGTAGTTGCCTTTATCACCGTACAAAATTTCAGGGTGATATCGGTAATAGTTTCGGAGATACTGAATGCTGGTGAAATATTTCGCACAGTCGCCATGTTGGATTAGTGAGTCACAATAAAATATGAAGGGCACGGTCGGTGTCGACCAGAATGGTGCTATGATCATACCGAGTTTCATTGAAATCGCTCCAGGCGTTTAGAATTTATTAGGGACACACACACACACACCATCGCACACACACACGCACACGCACACACAGACACACGGACAAAAGGTGATCTCATAAGCCTATTTTTTTTTCATAAAATGAAAATAGGCTAAAAATACCTGAAATATGTGACAAAAAAGTAAAAATATGTAATTATTATTTAGTTTATTAATATGCAGTACACACGAATGCAGTTTATTCTATGTCTCACTGACTGCTGAAGCATTACAATACACAACGAGATACATCTTCAGGTTGTCCATCACAAATGACCGACGATTATCGCGCAACACTTATTCTGTAGGCGCGAAACTGCGGCAATATATTTCTTGCCTTTGAGGTGTTGTGTAACTTGAGATCACTTGATTGCTTTCCCACATGGTTGGCAGAACAGAACGCCCCCATCAGACGTAAAATTACCTTTAATTCTGCAACAGACGATAACTTGTAGTTGTTTTTACTTTAGGGATCGTAGAAATGCCTTACACTTCACAGTGCCAGAAATGAACTGCATGCGGCACTGGTTCCAGGTAGCTGGGGGGAGAGGGAGATCTAGCACGTGGTGCAATATGGCTATGGATGGAAATCCCCGGCTTCCACAGTGAGTGGCACGGGGTGACAAGTTAAGAATAACACAGTTGCAAGCTGATATACGCTCTGCATGAAGATTAGATAGCTCACAGGTTCTTCCGCGTTGAAGTAACACAGAACAAAATTGCAATAGACTGAAAGCTGATTTTTAGCCTATTTTCAATTTTGAAAAAAAAAAAAAGGCTTATGAGATCACCTTTTGTCCGTGTGTGTGTGAGAGAGAGAGAGAGAGAGAGAGAGAGAGAGAGAGAGAGAAGTGTGTGTGTGTGACCCTAATAAATTCTAAACGGCTAGAGCGATTTCAATGAAACTCGGTAAGTTCATAGCACTATTCCGGACGACCCCGACCGTGCCCTTCAAATTTTGTTACGCCTCACCAATCCAACATGGCGGCTGTGCGAAATATTTCACCAGCATTCAATATCTCCGAAACTATTCCTGATATCACCCTGAAATTATTTACGGTGATAAAGGGAACTACTAGAATTTCACCTATGTGACTTTTGGAAAACTGGTATCTACGAAACCAATATGGTGGCCATGTGAATTTTCGACGTTTAAATAGACGTTCCTGGCGATTTAACCAACCAAACGCAATAAAACTTGGTAGAGTATATCTTTATACACATTGTAATGCACCGACATCTAACTTGGTTCAATTGTTTTCATAACCATAAGATGGCGGATGTGCGAAATATTTCACCGGCATTTTATATCTCTGAAAATATTAGCGGTATCACCCTGAAATTTTGTACGGAGATAAAGGGCACTACTGGAAGTTCACCTATAATACTTTCAAAACCCGTTTAAATACAAAACGAACATGGCGGCCAAGGGAATTTGAAAATTTAAATAGATCTTTCTCGCGATTTAATGTTCCGACCGCAATGAAATCTGGTACAGGAAATGTTTATACACATTGTAATACACTGGTATCTAATTTAGTTCAATTGTTTGCATAACCTCAAGATGGCGGCATGGCGAATTTTAAAATTAAGTTTTTATTTCTTGTGTCGTAATCATGCGATCGAAGTGAAAGTTTGCATAATGAACCTACGCAATAAATTTCCTTTAATGGTACATGACTATGGCCTATACATTTAACAATCCAACATGGCGACCATCCGAAATATTTAGACGACTCTGAATATCTACGAATCTATTATAGCAATCAAACTGCATTTTTAATGTTCATAGTGGCTATGCACTTAAGTTGACCTATAGGACTTTAAATAACCTGGTGATCACAAATCCAACATGGCGGCGACGCGAAGTATAAATATTCACATGGACGTTTCTCGCAATTTAACCATCCGAGTGCAGTGTAACTTGGTACAGTAAATCCTTATACGAATGTTAATCCACTGGCATCTAATTTATTTCAATTGTTTCCATAACGACAAGATGGCAGCTGTGCGAAATTTTAAAATCTCCTTGTTACTTCTTGTGTCCTAATCATGCGATTGAAGTTTGAATGCTACACGTACACAATAATCTTCATGTAACAGTACATAACTCTAGGACCTACATATATAAAATCCAACATGGCGACCATCCGAAATATTTAGTCGGTTCTCAATATCTACGAATCTATTACATCAATCAAACTGAAATTTTGTATGTAGATAGAGGCAATTAACATAAGTAGGATATATGAAAATAGGCTGTATAGTTCTTCACGGAACTACTTGCTTAAAATGTAAAAATTATGTCTTTTTATGTGCTTATAAGTGAAAAACATGAATTTATGTACTTACATAAAAATATATTTATTTACCTATAGATACGAGCCCTAGTTATAATGCTCGAAATAAAGCTACCAGAGCAACTGCAATTCTGTCAGAACGCTCAAGCGTCTTCATGACGTATGGCGTAGATTAATTCGTGCAGCTATCTTGTAAGTGGAGCTCAGAGACTTTTAAGACACTGGGAAAGCTTGTATTCCAACACACGTTCATTAATTACCCGCCCAGTTTGTCTCATAAAATGTCAGCCGTGATCTCCTTTTCTTCTTCTGGAGACCGGACTACTTGTTGTGTTGAAATTCTTGAATACAGCCGTTATTGTAAGATTTATTTTAATAGCTAGCCAAACAGATCTTCAGCTTGGATTGCGGAAGAATGCCTTTTACGGAGACCATTCCGCTTTTAAGATATTTTAGTATTCCATTATTTTTGTTTAAATTTAAATTCCTATGAATAGGTAAAATAGATGAATTCCACCTACTGTAAGTCAACACTATATTGAAACTAAATTACATCTCGACTCAGTATAAATCAAAGTCCCCGATTCTTGGATTTTACGTGTAATCTCGAGAACCACTGGATGGATTTTGATGCAGTTTTCACCATTGTGTAAAGGATATCTCGAGGAAGGTTTCTGTAGAAAATGATTTATTTATAAGGAAGCCAAGCAGTAACGATTTCAGTAAGAACTTCGAAAAAACTGGCGTCCGTGCGCTTTTTAAGCTTACGCTGGGCAAACCGTTAAAATATCAATATACTGTGAGTGTAAGAATTGTTCATCATGAAAAGTTCTACAAAAAAAGTCCAGGAGAGCATATCTCTATCTACAATACATCACGCACTATAAGTGTTTTTATGTTTTCATTTCTTCGAGTTCCTACAATCTCCATTCAATTACTGAAGCGACAGTTTACGAGCCTAGCTACGGGCGAGCCTATTGCCCCAGAAACAGCCAGCAGCAAACTATCGAGTCGTGACGAGTTATGAGTTAAGACTTCAGAGAAGAGTGGTTGTGTTTGGAGTTTCCCTGGAAGTGCAACTCTGCTTTTCTTCAATTCGCCTGTGAACGCTTCGTTCCGCAAAATACACAAGTCAAGCTAAGATTGGAAGGAAGGGGGGGATTTGTGTTTCATGTACCTCGCCATTCTTAAATTACGTCTGATAAGAGTTCGTTGCACATGCATCTCTATGATAATATAGTTAATAGTCCAGTCAGTGATTTTAACCCATCATGCCGAGACGTAAAACGGATATAGGTCGTAGTTCATTGACATAAAAAACGCTTATCACGTAATGCATTCATAACTGTTCCCGGGCGAAGACGGGGCGGGTTGCTAGTTAACAATATAAGTAAAATGGGAATCCCTACGAACTTGAATTAGAATACAATTAAAATCTACGTTAGATTTAAGTTTTTCACCTCATTCCATCGCGGGTCCATTTGGAAGGGGGCGTCTTCTGTTGTTTGTTGAGGTTATTCGAACAGCTACTACAGTAATAAGCCAGCTAAAATGGAGTGTGACTTGGGCAGTTTCATAAGGCAGAATTCTAAATTTCCCTATAGCATCGTTTTTACGTATATTTCACCAGAATCAATCGCAACTCCATTTTAGTAACATCTTTCTAGTGTTTAAACATTTCAGTTTTATATGGAGCGCTATATTGAGGCGTACCAGGCAAGATTCGGAGTGAGGTAGTTTTCCATTGCTTTCCTCACTGAATCAGAATAATAGCACTGACCCTATAGACAGAACGTTTCACAGTACACACTGTGCCCTGAATGTCATTACTAAGCACCACCCATACCTCAGTACACTAGCTTCCATATAATCAAGCGGCTTCGGTGGCGTAGTCAGTAGTATGCTGAGCGTCTATGCTCAAGATCGCGGGTTCAAATCCGGTTGAAGTCGTCGGATTTTTAAGAGCGTTAAAATCCCTCAGTATGCCTTCCTTCGCAGGAGAAGTAAAGCCGGCGGTCCCATGTCATAGATTTATGACATGTTAAAGAACCTTCCACTAATTAAACCTGTGTGAAGCTAAATTGTATAGGTTAAGAATGTAAACAACGCTCTTAGGTCCCTACGTTTGTTGCCAAGAGCCAACTGCGGTGACGTCTGGTAGCTAAGTTCTGAACTAGTAGTCGTTGATGATGGCGTTTGGCGGCAAAAGTAGGAACTACATGAAAATTGATCGCCTGCAGTCCTTACTTGAATTAAAACAGATACACACACTAATACCGTCATCACAATTAACATCGGTTATCAGACAGATTCTACACACACCCAATGTACACGGGGCTACATGACCGCGTTGTCGCTGCCCCTAAACTCAAGAACCAACCGACCAACCAACCATCCATATAATCACAGCCATGAATGGGTCTGAGACATCGGTGGAAAGCCACGTTTTACTCTAGCCTGGGCTAACAGACAAAGGGAAATGTACTGCATTCATCACGAGAGAGTGAACAGACAGAATTTAACACCAACAAAATTATTAATTATCGAGTATTTGCACATTTTCTTTCTTTCTTTCTTTCTTTCTTCTTCGGCTTATCCCAATTAATTTGGGTCACTGGAGCCAACCAGGCTCATTTTGGCTTTCACCGGGGATTTAAAGTCAGATGCCCTTCCTGACGCAACGTGATTTTCTAGGTGAAAATTCCACCCCACTGTCACGGGGATTCGATCCCCGGCCGTCCGGGTGAAAGACGAGCAGCTAAGCCACTGCACCATCACGCTCCCCCATTTGCACATTGGTAAGTGTAATAATAATAATAATAATAATAATAATATTAATATTAATATCGTATGGCATCGGTGCCGGGTGCAAGCTTTGTAAATTGACTCCTAGAGGGTAGCTTGCATGTCGACTTTCGTTGTTCTTTGAAGCACTTTGAAAGTCAAGGAGGTTAGATATCCAAGCTCCTTGAACACTATAGCGCTTTTTAGTAGAGAAATGGGGAACTTTGTGTTGGCGGAAACTCCCGAGATTAATTTTGCCATTATTAATACGGCCTACTGAATTCAAATGTTTTTTTTTTGACATGCCAACATCGTATGACATGCGTGTCATATTTTTGCCGCCTTTCAAAAATCACTTACCACGGCCGGGAGCAATCTTGGGGTTAGTAGACCGACACGCTATCCACTCACCCACCGTGGCAAGCTTGATAAGTGTAAATAAAACGTAACAAACGCTGATGAAATCAAACACGATAAAATATAGCCTAGATATGAGGTTTTGAAAGTTCGGATCGTATATTTGCTTTCATTGATCATTATGTTTCATATGTCCTCACCCCCCAATGTTATTTGTCTCAGCTCATCCCCCTCCAAAAGTATATCCTAGTTACGCCACTGCACGTCCCGCAAGGCTCCAGCTGCTATGATCAACAAACACTGGTACTCGTATATCAAATACGTAATAACTAGAGCCCGGATTTTTACGTGGCATAAACCTTCACTTCAAGTTTCTTATATTCTAACAAGAAGTTCCGCGATGAACTAAAGAGCCTACTTTTCTTTAAATTTAAGATTCATGCCAATCTATATATACCTATCTAGAATAATGTCGAAATTAAGTTGGTAATTTCGAAGTTCCTAATTAGTTCAAAATATACCTGGTATAATGTAGCCGAATAGAGCACTACAGTTGGCAGCCCTAATGACTAAATATATTGTTAGTTCCATCTTTTTAGGTACAGAATACAAAATTTGGTTGAAGTCCAATGGATAGCATGGACGTTACATGCAGTTAGACATTGGATCTATCAGCGCGCGTAAAATCATGTTGGCAACAATGTCATGCTTGTGTCGGTCAGAAATAATCTGAAATATTATGATCTCTTGTTGTGCCAATTTTGGATGAAATACATTTTTTTGTATAGAAGTTACATGTATTTTAAAATTGGACCTATCAGCAGGCTTAGAGTCATGTTGACAGCACTGACGTATACTAGTTTCTCCAAATTAATATAGAATGTCAGGTACTATACGTGTGCAAATTTTAAAGCTGTTGGCTTGCATACTTTCTGATATATTAATATTAGGGTAAAAATAGAGACAGCATTTATTAATAGTTGGCAGCAATGGTTGCTCTTAAGAATAAGACTAGTCATATCTGTTATGGTACACATAGCACATACGAAATTTGGTTGAAATCCAATTGATAGTATAGAAGTTACATGTACTGTATTTAAAAATTGGTCCTATCAGCAGGCTTAGAATCATGTTGGTAGCACTGACGTATATAAGTTACTCCAAATTAATCGAGAATGTCAGGTACTATACCTGTGCATAGTTTCAAGCTGTCGGCTTGCATCCTTTCTGATATATTGGTATTTGGATAAGAAAATAGAGAGAGAGCATTTATTAACAGTTGGCAGCCCTGGTGGCTTTTAAGAATACGCTCAGTCATATCTGTTTATGTACACATAGTACATACGAACTTAGGTTGAAATCCAATTGATGGTGTAGAAGTTATATGCATTTCAAAATTGTACCTATCAGCAGGCTTCGAATCATCTTGGCAGCACTGCCATGCATTGTCCACGGGAAATTAAACATAATATCATTATCTATATGTGTGCCAATTTTGGAATGGCTCCCTTGCATACTTTCCAAGATATCCAACATGGAGCTCAAATTTCAATTGCTGTTTTTCAGCAGTTGGTAGCACTGACATGAAAATGAAATGAAAATCCACAGCCTGCTTCCAGTCTCCGACCGGGTCAGGAATGGAATGAATGACGCCCCCATCTAGCGGCGAGGATATGAACTGTGCCGGCTGCCGAGGCCTGACGCACTCCTCTGGGGCAATGATTAAATGAATGACAAATGAAATGATAGAGGAGAGTGTTGCTGGAATGAAATTTTTGACAGGGAAAACCGGAGTACCCGGAGAAAAACCTGTCTGCCTCCGTTTTGTCCAGCACAGATCTCACATGGAGTGACCGGGATTTGAACCACGGACCCTGCGGTGAGAGGCCGGCGTAGCACTGACATAATATTCAAATATTGGCTTGAGATATTCAGGTATAGATGTTTACTCATACCAAATTTGGATTCGATTGCTGCAGCCGTTTAGGAGTTGATAAGGGACACACACACACACACACACACACAGCCAGACAGACAGAAGGACAGACAGACCGACATTTGCCCGGATCGATCTCATAAGTCTACTTTTTCCTCATTTTTGAAAAATGTGAAAAGTTAGCTAAAAATAGGTTATTTTATGTATTTCTTCCAGGATCAATACAGGCAGCAATCATTTTCTGTTTTCCTTATATCTTATTTCTGTGAAATTTATTCTTTCCTGTCGGCCTCTCTTGGTCAACTCTCGTTCTCTTCTGACCCGGACGGTATTAGTGTATCCGAGGACTATGGGGTCTCTTCCTTTCCCACCTTAATTGGCCCTTGTCTCATCTATCCTGATTCCCTCCTACTGCGAGGGGTCAGCCTTCTTTTTTAGCCTATTTTCAATTTTGAAAAAATAGGCTTATGAGATCACCTTTTGTCCGTGTGTGTGTGATGGTGTGTGTGTGTGTGTGTGTGTGTGTGTGTGTGTGTGTGTGTGTGTGTGTGTGTGTGTGTCCCTAATAAATTCTAAACGGCTGGAGCGATTTCAATGAAACTCGTTAAGATTATAGCACCATTCTGGCCGACGGTGCCCTTCAAATTTTCTTGTGTCTCACCAATCCAACATGGCTGTGCGAAATATTTCACCAGCATTCAGTATCTCCGAAACTATTACCGATATCACCCTGAAATTTTGTACGGTGATAAAGGGAACCATTAGAAGTTCACCATAAGGCTTTTGAAAACCTGGTAACTACAAAATCAACATGGCGGCCAAGCGAAGTTGAGACTTTTAAATAGACTTTTCTCGCGATTTAACCATCCAAACGTAATGAAACATGGCACAGCAAATGTTTATACACATTGTAATGCACTGGCGTCTAATTTAGTTCAATTGTTTACATAACCTCAAAATGGCGACTGTGCGAAATATTTCACTGGCATTCTATATCTCCGAAATTATTACAGATATCACCCTGAAATTTGGTACGGTGATAAAGGGCACTGCTACACGTTTATTTATGTATCATTCAACAACCTGTAAAGTGCAAAACGAACATGGCGGCCAAGCGAATTTGAAACATTTTAATAGACTTTTCTCGTGATTTAACCATCTGAGCGCAGCGAAATGTGGTACAGTAAATGATTATATATATTGTAATGACTGGCATCTAATTTAGTTCAATTGTTTACATAACCTCAAGATGGCGGCTGTATTTTCGATCTAACCATTTTGTAAGTATCTTTAATTGCGGGCTTCCACATATTTGAGTACGGTATTTTGAATCTAAATTACAGTACATTTTGTAAGTATTTTAAACCTAAACTACATTTTGAGTTGTTTCAATCTGAGTTCCATTTTGTAACTATTTTCAGTCTCACTTAATTTTCGTTATGGTTTCCATCTCATTGTCATTTTCGCTATCACCCAGACCATTAGGGGCCGATAACCTAGTTGTTAGGCCCCTTAAAACAACAATTATCATCATCTAACACCGGTTATCAGACAGATTCTACACACACCCAAAGTACATGGGCTGGAGGAACCAACCAACCAACCAAAAAACCAAGGTTTCTATAAGCAATATTTTTATAGTATTTTTTATTAAATTTTCATAAATTCCAATGTAACAGATCTGATTATTAAACAAATTTACAATATATTTTTACGTTGATTATAACTAGGGCCCGGATGTTGATGACATGTCATCTTTTTACTGAACTGTCTAAAACAATGCTGAAGTACATAGAAACTCCGGACGAACCACACCGTCTTCAAATATGTGATTTTTAGTTTGCATCATTTTGCTTTTTTTTTTCTATTTTTCCCTTTTACGAGCATTTTTTTAAGTTTGGTAGATTTTTTGGTCATATTTTAGTGAAATCGGCCTTTTAAGGTCATTCTTCCCCAATTTCGTCATGTCACAGCTTTATATGAGGGAGCTACGTCTCTCAGAGTTAAGAAGAAGTTAGTAGCTGTTACAAGATAATTGACTTTTCAGTTTGATCTTAAGATGTCATTTTTGAAATATTGGTGAGTTTATTATTATAAGACTATTTTCTCCATTTAATTGTGCATTTTTCGAATTTTTGAAATATTGGTGAGTTCATTATTATAAGATCATTTTCTCCATTTTATAGTGCATTTTTCGAATTTTTAGGTCATTTATTACGGTCATTTTTGAAAATTTTAAGTGCATTTTTAGCCTATTTTCAATTTTGAAAAAATAGGCTTATGAGATCACCTTTTGTCCGTGTGTGTGTGTGCGCGCGTGTGTGTGTGTGTGTGTGAGGTGTGTGTGTGCCCCCCCCCCCTAATTAAATCTAAACGGCTGGATCGATGTCAATGAAACTCGGTAAGTTCATAGCACTATTCCCGGCGACCTCGACCGTGCCCTTCAAATTTTGTTACGTCTCGACAATCCAACATGGCGGCTGTGCGAAATATTTCACTAGCATTCAATATCCCCGAAGCCATTACCGATATCGCCCTGAAATTGTGTACGGTGATAAAGGGCACTACTAGAAGTTCACCTATGAGACTTTCAAAAACCTGGTGACTACAAAACCAACATGGCGGTCAAGCGAAGTTGAGACTTTTAAATAGACTTTTCTCGCGATTTAACTATCCAAATGTAATGAAACATGGTACTGAAAATGTTTATACACATTGTAATGCACTGGAGTCTAATTTAGTTCAATTGTTTACATAACCTCAAAATGGCGGCTGTGCGAAATATTTCACTGACATTCTATATCTCCGAAACTATTACAGATATCACCCTGCAATTTTGTACGGTGATAAAGTGTACTGATACAAGTTTACCTATGTATATTTCATAAACCTGTAAAGTACAAAACGAACATGGCGACCAAGCGAATTTGAAATGTTTTAATAGACTTTTCTCGTGATTTAACTCTCTGAGCGCAGTGAAATGAGGTACAGTAAATGATTTTGCCGTTTGTAATGCACTGCCATCTAATTTAATTCAATTGTTTACATAACCTCAAGATGGCGGCTGTGCGAAATTTTAAAATTAAGTTTTTATTTCCTGTGTCGTAATCATGCGATCGAGGTGAAAGTTTGAATAATGAACCTAGGCAATAATTGTCCTTGAATGGTACATAATTCTATGGCCTATACATATAACAATCCTAAATGGCGAGCTTCCGAAATATTTAGACAGTTCTCAATATCTATGAATCTTTTACAGCAACCAAACTGATTTTTTTAATGTTCATAGGGACTATGAACATATGTTCACCTATAGGACTTTCAGTAACTTCTTGTGTTCTAATCATGCGATTGAAATTTGAATACCACACGTACACAATAATCTTAATGTAATAGTACAAAAATAAAAATCCAACCTGGCGACCATCTGAAATATTTAGATGGTTCTCAATATCTACGAATCTGTTACAGAAATTAAACTGAAATTTTGTACGTTGATAGAGGCAATTAACATAAGTAGGATATATGAAAATAGGCTGTATAGTTCTTCACGGAACTACTTGTTTAAACTTTTTTACGACATCCACATCCGGGCCCTAATTATAACCATTCTTCAAATATTGTAATATCAACATAGTACTTTTTGTTTGTGATTCGAACATTATTTTAAGCAGATTCCAGTTAATATTTGGAAAGTTATTCAACGGATACTACATTTTTATGGTGAATATTTTTATTTTAGTGCTTAACTTTATAGATAAATTGTTAATGTTTAGATTATATTGGTGTTCTTTGTTTAATGTTATTATAATTTTAATTTTAGCTGAGGATGGTTACACGAAGTTAACCGAAACTAGTACCATATGTCATGGACGCCCGCTGGATTTTTTCCAGAGGGGGGGGGGGGGAGTTATACTTTTCATTTCATTACCCCCCCATTTTCGTTCGTTTAATTTCTTACTTGCTTCGTGAAATTCATTATTTGACTGGTCTGAAACCGTTGGCTGCTTTATGGCAAGATTGAGATGAATGATTTGTTTTTTGTTCATGGAAGTTCGCGTCTCTTCTTTTGTGATTCATTGTCATAACGTTCAGTTCTTAAAAACACGTAAACATAGCGGTATCACTATGTATCGACAATAATATAAAAATCAAGTAGTTCATAAAAATGCTAATGTAAATCCAGTTCGCCTATTTTCTAAATACGGTAACTGGAGGACATATTTTCAGATATTTCCAAATTACTGAGTTAAATTAAACTGTGGAAATATCCCTACATATGAATCTGCCTAATAATTCAAATAGCACTCTTTCCAAATATCTAGTTTACTGGCCGTTACATCTGATCCATCTCGTTTTTCCTCTTAACAAGCTATCGAGAATACTTCGCATTGCCCTTCGTGGCATAATGAATTTTGTGCGAAGTGGTAAATTCGTATTGTACGTTACTCGTAATTGTTACGCCCGTGGTTTTAGCAAATTTTCGTTTTAAAAAGAAAATATTTCCTTTGATTATTGCTGACCGTTAAGTAAAATATATAAAACTCACAAAATCATTTACTTCTTACTTAGTAGCTTTGATAACGAAACAAACTTCGCAGGATCATTGAAATATTATAAATTCGTACTTAAGAATGTCACATAAATGTTCCTGGAGTTAAGAGCCTGCCAATGTCTGTTCTGTAATTTTCTTCTTTCAGAAGCACATAATTATCAATTCCCCCTTGAACTTTGGCCTAATTGATCTATAATGAATTGTAACTTTCAGTAGGTCAATACGACTATGAGCCCAATTAAATTAGGATTAAATTAGCTTCTCCGCTCATAGCCTATAAGTACGCTACATGTTGCGCATCGGAAATTGCCTTGCAAGAAGATTCCATTGGAATCATATAGCCTACAACATTACGAAGTCTATCAGTATTGAATTCACCATTTTGTCTCAACTGATCTACCGTCTAAATTCGATTGGCAGTGCGAATCTCAGTCGCTTTGATAACGGCTCAAAAACACCGCAGAACTATTTAACTATTAGCCTGCAAATTGCTTCGATCGTAGAAGATTTAACACTACAGGTTAAGAATCTACAACAATGGTAGAGTGCTGTTCATTTGTAGCAATAATTGCTCTGTTCTCAAGAAATGGACCACAGTACTATGGCACACCTTGAATAAAAACAAGATGTTCAGTAAATAACATATAGCCTACTTTCTCCTAAATGCATGGGTATTGTTATAACTCTTTGTCCTTTTCAAGGAGTATAATTGAATGTTGGTTGTAGTAGCTTGTTCAAATACAACGTGCTATAGGAATATTAAACATGAATATGAGGTGCCCTTTGCTAGTGCTACCTCTGTACCAAATTTCGTTCAATTTGGTTTCACCGTGTTTGAATTGATAGGGGGAATCGATTTGCACACATACTTGGCCACCATCTGCAAACTATTGGGCTGATGATCTTGCAGTTTGGTCAGAATATGCTTCCCACATAAAGATACGTTGTTGCAAAATTTGGTAGAGACTAGATTATTAGGTTGGTCGTAATTACATTTTAGCTTTTAACATTTGGGTGGCCGCGATTGCGTTTCCGTCAAGATGGCGGCGATATAAAACATGACACTGAGGCGCCCTTTGCTAGTGCTACCTCTGTACCAAATTTCGTTCCATTCGGTTTCACCATGTTCGAATTAATAGGGGGAATCGATTTTTACACAAAGATAGCCGCCATCCGCAAACTATTAGGCTAATGACCTATTAGATTGGTTAAAGGATGCTCCCTCCATAAAGGTATGTTGTTGTAAAATTTGGTAGAGATCGGATAATTATGTTAGCCGTAATTTGATTTAAGCTTTGAACATTTGTGTGGCCGCCATTACGTTTCTGTCAAGATGGCGGCGATATAAAACATGACACTGAGGTGCCCTTTGCTAGTGCTACCTCTGTACCAAATTCTGTTCCATTCGGTTTCACCGTGTTTGAATTAATAGGGGGAATCGATTTTGACACAAAGATGGCCGCCAACCGCAAACTATTAGGCTAATGACCTATTAATTTGGTCAATGGATGCTTCCTCCATAAAGGTATGTTGTTGCAAAATTTGGTAGAGATCGGGTGATTAGGTTAGTCGTAATTTGATTTAAGCTTTAAACATTTGTGTGGCCGCCATTACGTTTCCGTCAAGATGGCGGCGATATAAAACATGACACTGAGGTGTCCATTGCTAGTGCTACCTTTGTACCAAATTTCGTTCAATTCGCGTTCACCGTGTTCGAATTGATAGGGGGGACAGACATTCAGAGTACACACACTCACTCACACACACACACACACACACACACACACACAGACAGACACACTTTTTTTTCGCCCTGTGTTGATCTCAGTCAAGGCCTACCCACAATGCACAGTCGGCAGTCGGTAGTTGGTAGTTGACAGTCGGCAGTCGCGGCCGTCCCCGTGTATATTACCCATTTAAGATTTGATTGCCGCTGAGCGTGGCTGCGCCCCCGTTTGTTGATTATTGTAGCAAGAGCCCCGTGGGGTTAAGAGTAGGATACAGAGATGACACAGTGCAGCCTCACATAAGTCAAGCAGCATTTCGTGCGCTACCTGTCTTAGAGCTACTGGAGCTGAGTCATATCCTACACGTGCAACTGTGCCTGCCAACGAAGCAGAGTGCCGTGTAACACATGTAGGAGTCCACGCCGCACGACCTGCTTTGGATGAGACGTTGCGGCTACATACCGGCGAGCAAGAGGGGTAATAATCTCAAACAACTTCGTTGGCGGCCTTGCATTTCGGACCTTCCTCGGAAATGGAAATTATCTTACAGCTGTAAATACATTTGAGATTTCATAGGCAATGCTTAAACCATCACATAGTTATGAAAATATCTGCAATAGTTTTCTTGCACCCGTCCGCCTTGAATAGGCTGACCTACCCTGTATGTTGTTTTACCCTAAAGTAAAGGGCCCCTGGCTGCCCTATGTTACAGGCCCCGCGCTGGCTTAATCCGGCACCGTATCTAGCTTTTTCCGTTTCGAGATGCCAAGATGCTGAAAAAGAAGAAGAAGAAAGGTTTGTTTACCCTATGACATATGGTAACCTTTAATAATAAATTGTATGTCAAAATTTGAGGCTCATTGCAATTCATGTATGCTTTTCATTGAATACGGCTGTACAGGGTGGCGCCTTTTCGATGTATTTGGCGAGTATCTTGGAAACGAATCAAGTTAGAGCAAAACGGATTTCGCAATTCCGTGCCACTTTTTTGTGAAACAAACTGATGGTGCAATCGAAATCATCGCTGCCCTCTTGGTTTTCAGACTACAGGGTGATTGTGAAAAGTCTGCATTTTGCCCCCCCCCCCCCCCCCCCCGTATTTCGAGCATTTTTAACTTATTGAAAAGGTGAAAACGGATTATTATAGAGAATTTTCCGTAGAATTCAATTGGACCATCAGTTGAATTTTTACAAATTATTATATACATTTGGGCCCCAATACGAGTCTGAAAAAAAAAGGATGATATTCGGGGCCCCTAAAAATGGTCCGGCCCGTCACCGACTTTAACGCCCAACAATAGGGTTGCTCACAGGCCCTAACTCTTTCATCATACCAAATTTCAGCTCGATATCTTGAAACGTGCGACCTGTACTCTGCTAAGCGCATAAACGTCACGCACATACGTACATCTTCAGGACCCCAAAAAAGAAAACGGTGAGAGATATCAAAAAATCGTTAAAGTTAAAAAAGTTGCATACCGTGGAGATCTTACAACTGTGTATTTAACTTTTTTCGATACGATCAACTGTTTCCGAGATATATCGATTACAAAAAAAGGATGAAATTGACGGCCCCCCCAAAAGTCCGGCCCTGCACCGATTTAACGCCCAACAATAGGGTTCCTCACAGGCCCTAACTCTTTCACCGTACCAAATTTCAGCTCGATATCTTGAAAATGTCTACCTGTACTTTGCTAAACGGAAAAACGTCACGCACATACGTACATTTTCAGGGCCCCAAAAAAAAAACGGTGAAAGATATCAAAAAATCGTTATGGGTAAAAAAGTTGCATACCGTGGAGATCTTACAACTGTGTATTTAACTTTTTTCGATACGACCAACCGTTTTCGAGATATATCGATTACAAATAAAGGATGAAATTGAGGGCCCCCAAAAAAGGTCTGGCCCTGCACCGATTTTAACGGCCAACAATAGGGTTACGCACAGGCCTTAACCCTTTCGCCGTACCAAATTTCAGCTCGATATCTTGAAACGTGCGACCTGTACTCTGCTAAACGCATAAACGTCACGCACATACGTACATCTTCAGGGACCAAAAAAAAAAAACTGGGAGAGATACTAAAAAATCGTTATGGGTAGAAAAGTTGTATACTGTGGAGATCTTACAACTGTGTATTTAACTTTTTCGATACGACCAACCGTTTCCGAGATATATCGATTACAAAAAAAAAGGATGAAATTGACGGCCCCCAAAAAAGGTCCGGCCCTGCATCGATTTTAACGCCCAACAATAGGGTTCCTCACAGACCCTAACTCTTTCACAGTACCAAATTTCAGCTCGATATCTTGAAAATAGCGACCTGTACTTTGTTAAACGGAAAAACGTCACGCACATACGTACATCTTCAGGGCCCCAAAAAAGAAAACGGTGAGACATATCAAAAAATCGTTAGGAGTAAAAAAGTTGTATACCGCGGAAATCTTACACCTGTACACTTACCGTTTTTCGATACGACCAACCGTTTCCGAGATATATCAATTTTAAAAAAAGGTTAAAATTGAAGGCCACCAAAAAAGGTCCGGCCCTGCACCGATTTTAACGCCCAACAATAGGGTTCCTCACAAGCCCTAACTATTTCACCGTACCAAATTTCAGCTCGATATCTTGAAAATTGCGACCTGTACTTTGCTAAACGCAAAAACGTCACGCACATACGTACAGTACATACAGACAGACTTTTTTTGATCATTTTTTTTTTCGACTTCGGTTCGGTGGGTATAGGTTTGAACCCTGGGCGACGCTTAGTTCCCGAGATCTCGAAAAAACCTACCACGGCTATATGAAAGCCTATAGGATCTAGATCCGGCTTTCATAACTAGTTGGGCCGAGCAAATGTTGCGTCAAAATTTTACATTAAGATGCATCTTTATCTATTATATCCTCTTTGGTCCAGGTCGAATATCACGTCTTCATTCGTGCACCTGTAGTTATTGCATAAAATAATTCGGTAATCTGGAATACCGTACACACTTCCGTCTGCAATGTGATTTCCAAATCCGTGATTCCGTGTTATATTGGGCACAATGACCTGCAGTGAAACCCCATTTACCAGCAACCAACCAGCAAACAGCTCTATTCGAAGAATATGACTCTGAAAAGTTACTGCGCCTCTCGCGGATTATTTCAAAAGCTACATGAAAGGTGTGGAATGAAGTAGTTCTCCTTCGCACCGTAAGAAAGCTCTGTACGTAGAAACCTGATAGTACATTAGGAAGTCTTTATTAGGTAGATTTCATTAGAAAGCTAACTATTGCAATGGGTACCATGTTTCGACTTCCGGAAAATTTCGACATATCTTCGCGTTTCACATCCCCCAGACCCCAAAACCACCGTCAGTTCAAAAGTTTATATATAATTTATGTATATATGTATCTATCTATCTATATATATCAGTTTCTTGTGGACACGATAACTGCCTTAATTTTGCACCAATCACTTTGAATTTTTTACATAGTATGTATCCCTATAAAATCTCGGTCGAGTTCGTTAATGGGCAAAATCGGTCGAAGGGGGTGAAAATGGGGGGCTTTTTTCGAAAATGTGAAATTTCGCTATAACTCTCTTAATACGTGATATATCGAATCCACTCAAAGTTCATAATATGTGTCGGATAAGTGCCAAAAATTTATGTCAAATAAGGTTTTTGATAGCACCAACCATTGACCAAAGGGGTGGAAAAAAGTGGGTTTTTCGGGAAACATTAATCATATCTCTCTTAATAGGCACCATATCAAAACCGTACAAAATGGAAAATATTCCCCTAATAATTACCTAAAACTTTTGTCTGAAAGAATTTTTGATATGACCCACCATTACGCCAAGGGATGAGAAAAATGATTTCGGAATTTTAAAAAATGCCAAGTGCCATCAGAGGTTACCATAACAACGCTTTTAGGTAGATTTCATTAGAAAGCTAACTATTGCAATGGGTCCCATGTTTCGACTTCCGGAAAATTTCGACATATCTTCGCGTTTCACATCCCCCAGACCTCAAAACCACCGTCAGTTCAAAAGTTTATATATAATTTATGTATATATGTATCTATCTATCTATCTATCTATCTATATATATATATATATATATATATATATATATATATATATATCAGTTTCTCGTGGACACGATAACTGCCGTAATTTTGCACCAATCACTTTGAATTTTTTACATAATATGTATCCCTATAAAATCTCGGTCGAGTTCGTTAATGGGCAAAATCGGTCGAAGGGGGGTGAAAATGGGGGGCTTTTTTCCAAAAAGTGAAATTTCGCTATAACACTCTTAATACGTGAAATATCGAATCCATTCAAAGTTCATAATATGTGTCGGATAAGTGCCAAAAATTTATGTCAAATAAGTTTTTTGATAGCACCAACCATTGACCAAAGGGGTGGAAAAAAGTGGGTTTTTCGGGAAACATTAATCATATCTCTCTTAATAGGCACAATATCAAAACCGTACAAAATGGAAAATATTCTCCTAATAATTACCTAAAACTTTTGTCTGAAAGAATTTTTGATATGACCCACCATTACGCCAATGGATGAGAAATATGATTTCGGAATTTTAAAAAATGCCAAGTGCCATCAGAGGTTATCATAACAACGCTTTTAAATTGATAAGGGATGATCTATCAGAGGTTGCCAAGACAACGCCATTGACGAGATCACATTCATTTTTAGCCTACTTTTCACACTTTTCAAAAATGAGGAAAAAGTAGACTTATAAGATATATCCGGGAAAATGTGTCTGTCCTTCTGTCTGTCTGTCTGTCCTTCTGTCTGTCTGTCTGTCTGTGTGTGTGTGTGTGTGTGTGTGTGTGTCCTATCAACTCCTAAACGGCTGCAGCAATCGAAACCAAATTTAGTATGAGTAAAGATGTATGCCGGAATATCTCAGGCCCATATTTGAAAAAGATGCCAGTGCTACCAACTGCTAAAAAAACGCACTAGAAATTTGAGCTCCATGTTGGATGTCTTGGAAGGTATACATGGGAGCTATTCTAAAATTGGCACACATGTAGATAATACTATTTCAGTTTAATTTCCAGGTGGCCATACATGACAGTGTTGCCAAATAATTTTAAGCCTTCTGATAAGTCCAATTTTTAAATGCATATATCTTCTACACTATCAATTGGATTTCAACCAAATTTTGTATGTAATATGTGTACATAAACATATATGACTGAGTGTATCCTTAAGAGCCACCAGGGCTACCAACTGTTAATAATTGCTCTCTATTTTGTATCCAAATATATCAGAAAGTATGCAAGCCGACAGCTTTAAACTATGCACACGTAAATTACCCGACATTTTACATTAATTTGGAGTAACTTATATACGTCAGTTCTACCAACATGATTCTAAGCCTGCTGATAGGACCAATTTTTAAATACATGTAACTTCTATACCAACAAATGGATTTCATCCAAAATTGGCACAAAAATATATAATATTTCAGATTATTTCTGACCAGCACTCGCATGACATTGTTGCCAACATGCTTTTACGTGTACTAATAGATCCAATGTCTAAATCCATGTAACGTCCTTTGGACTTCAACCACATTTTGTATTCTGTACCTTAGGAGATGGAAGTAAGAATATATTCAGTCACCAGAGCTGCCAACTGTATTGCTCTATTAGGCTACATTATGCCTAGTATACCTTATTTCGAACTAATTAAGACATTTCGATATTACCCACTTAATTTCGTCATTATTCTAGATAGGTTCATATACTGTAGATTAATCTATGGCATGAATCTTAATTTTAAGAAAAGTAGGCTCTTTAGTTCGTCACGGAACTTCTTGTTCCATCTGACTATGAGGGAAGTGGCTAACTGGTAGCATGCTGAACTTCTATGCCCAAGGTGCTGGTTCAAAGCCGGACAAAGTCGCCGGATTTTCTAAGAACGCTAAAAATCCGTCAGCATGCTTTCCTTCGGAGGGGATGTTACAACGTTCGTTGCAAGTTGCAGGTTGCGGTGGCATCTAGCAGCCAAGTTCACAGCTAGGTGTCGTTGACGTTAGTATTTGGTACAAAATTAGGTACTACTACTTAAAATTGACCGTCTGCAGACCTTACCTGAATTACAGACTAATACAGTCATCACAAATAACACCGTTTATCAGACAGATTCTACACACACCCAATGTACACGGGGTTACATGACCACCTTGTCGCAGCCCCTAAACTGAGGAACCAACCAACATCTCTGCGGGAGATAAAATTTTGCGTGAAGAAGTAACAGACTGTTAGATAGTTACACATTAGTTCCAAACCTTGCACAAGTATAAAAATTAACCCCAAATGACCAGAAGGTTAGCATCTCCATAAGACAGTAAAATGTTAAAAGTATGCATAGAAAGACGAAAAAATGTTAACAAACCTCCAATTGTAAAATACTTTCTCGCAATAAATGTGGTCTGATCCTCCTACGAAAACCTGCATATTTTGCCTATTATAGCCAATCCCCTAGTTTGCCCGGTGAAATCTACCTCCGCCTTCCGGCGTGCCGAGAGGATTTTTAATTATGTTATTGATGCTATAGAAAACAAATTACTCATAATGAAACTTGTAACCATTAAACTTAATATTTTTTTAAAGCCACTTATATCAATGTTTGTATCTTGTGCAACAAGCTGATGATACATACTTGGACATAACCCATGTCGTGTTACTATTACGTTTGCAATATATTGAGAATAAATTTTATGGTCTTCCAAACATAAAGAAAGTTGTTTATCTCTCGTCTTCCTCTAGGTAGGGATGCTTTACCTCTTTCATTTGAGTTTTCCGTCAAAAAGTATAGTTAGTAGAGGGTTACCGTGGGTTCCGTGTCTCATGGTGTTGTGTGCTGGCCCTGGCAACTAAACGACAGAATACCTGCCATCTTGGCTTTAGGCCGAGCCAGATCATCACTGATACAGTATATTACTATAATAGTAACTTATGGTATCGACTGGGTGACACCCTATAGGAGAGTTTTAAACATTCTCGGCCTTGCATTTCGGATTGCCTCGAAATATAGGAAAATTATAAAATGTTATTCAAGGCAATGCTGACACCATCACTTGGTTATGAAGGCTGCACGTCCTCGGAAATGGAAAATATCTTACAGCTGTAAATACATTACTCCACACATTTTTTGAGAATTCATTGGCAATGCTTAAAACCACCACATAGTTATGAAATATCTGTAATTTCTTGCACTCGTCCGCCTCGAATAGGCTGGCCTACCCTGTATATTTTTTTACCCTAAAGTGAAAAGCCCCTGGCTGCCTTTTGCTACAGGCTTATAGCCCAGGCATTTTAGGATTTAAGGTTGAAAAAAATCATGTAAAGCTAATTTTCTGAGAATTTGACAATTTGACCCTGGGGAACAACATACTAAAATTCTCCAAGCTTCCGATGCCGGCTTCCTTGTTTTCCAGGCCTAGAAACCTGGAATTCCAAGATATTCCTGGAGCGCCCGTAAAAACCGAATCATTTATCCAAAATTGGCAAAGTAAGGTATCAAATGAAAGAGGAGAACATGCAGGTTCTAAACAACGTGAGAAAAGCAACATTAGGTCACTTCCGGTTGATAAGAAAACAAAAAAACGCGCAAAACCATTTTTTTAAATTTTGTTTTCAATCAACGCAGTTTTAAGTGACCAAAACATGGGGTTAAAGGAAAACAAGCTAAACTGAACGAAAGAGCATGTTTTTAGCTTTCTAGAAGTGTCTTTTTTTTGTTCGTACGTCTAATAAAGCACGAGCTACAGCCAGAATAAGTTGAACGCCACGTTGAGTTGGTTACGCGACGCTCATGTAAAATTCATAAAACAACGCAAGATTTGATAAATGAATAACAAAGACCGACAAAAAACACACTCACATGTACAGTTGATAACATGCGTTTTAATGGACATTTGGGTTGTGGTTTTAACAGCGACAATTATAAAAATTAAAAAAATAACATTTGTGAAATTAAAATATATTTGGTGCAATATTGTACTGTACCCGATTACCCGGATAGTAGGCTGTCAGATATCCGCCCCCTCAATCGGATTGCCAATAATCAAACGCGCCGGCATAGCTACATCAATGAAAATGGCACTGACAGATACTATCGAGATTGGAGCACAATAGTTAACAAGAAAATTATTGTGGAACACACCAAAATATACGGGGGTTGTTACTTACCGTTACTTACCTCTTAAATATATCTCGGGGACTGGGTTGTCAACTGGATCACTTAAAAGTATGTCCTCACAATAACCTCCACCATGATATTTAAAATGAACCAAAACGAAGACGAGAAACTTTAAACTGCACAATAATTTATTTCACATAAAGAATGATATTTAACAAAATGAAACAACAAAATATACGTGGCAATCAGAAGCCATTTACCACATAACCATGTCCTCCTGTAGGACCTGTATTCTCTACATATAATGTTTTAGCTTTCTCAAGCTCATAGCAATGAAAATATAACAATGCAATGGGAATGGAAACGGGATTTGGGATGAGACACACATATCAATTGCTTTGCGTGTTTATATATACTGCACATTTTATTTATAGTCACAAGGCTATTATGAAACGCCCTTGGTCTCAGTAACACAGTTGTCCGGACCAGCTGCAAAACACCTGCATAGTCAAAGCGGACACCCGTTCGTTCAACCCTAGCATAAGCGTGCTACCTCAGAGCTCGGCTCTCTCTTTTAAACACGTAAATGTTCACATCTCAACTGAAATATTATCACGCAAATGTCTTACATGCTTCCTTCAAACACCAGTGGATTCCTCCAACAATCCCAAATCATGATTATTTGTTTAACCCACTTGCTTAACTTGCATTGTTTAGAGTATTAAAAAAAACTCTAAATGTTAATAACAAAAGTTCATTAATTATTTATAACAATAATAAATTGTTTATAACAATGTCAAATGACCATTGAAAATTAATACACGCTTCTATTATTCACTATCATTTCAAATTATTTAACAAAGATATTTACAAAATTATTTTACACTATTAAATTGTTTATATTTTTTATACAAGGAATACATTGAACCACACGTCTATCCGGTTGATAATTACTCAAATCGTGTTGATATAATCGACCAATGAAGGTTAGTTATATTAAACTGTCAAATTCAGGTTTAATAATGTTTAATAATAATTATTAATATTTGTGACTGTAACCTCCATTCAAAATCTTTATCTCAAATTATTTAACACTCTTGTTAATTTTAACAGTATCTTCATATGAATAATCTTTCAAAGAACAGGAACAATAACATTCAGCGGGAAAATACTTCGCTCTTAACGCACAAACATGGCACAACACTTGGCCCAAAATTCATCATATATCTTCATATATATGGCATAAAAATCTTCCAAACTACACACAAAAACCTCCACTATTAATTCAACTTCATTAATTATTGTGGGAACCTCCTTCATTATTCAAGGGCATTATTCAACAGCGACTTTTACACGTCCACTGAACTATCGATTATACATCCATTGTTCCTCTTTAAAAATTCTTATATTCATCAATTGTAATAATGACTGTTATCATTGAACCTTCGTGGGTTTCATTCATGAATCGATATGAAGTAAAAATTTGCCAATCACAAATAAATTTAATAGCAAATACGATTAGACACTCCTGCCTGGTCTATCAAAATTGAGATTAACATCTCCAAAGTAACGCAGTATAAAAATACTATCTTCAAACAAAGATCAACTAAACTGCAAAATAGTCGAATAGAATACAATTAGATTGTGGAATGCAAATATTATTGTTCCAATCTAAAATTGAGAAAAATTCCTATCAAATGTTCATTACTATAGTGTATTCAATAAATTGTAATTAACGTTCAGTATTTCATAAAATTGTCTATAATGCAATGATAAATGTCTATGTTGCAATCATGTTCATAAGACGACTAGTATTTCAAAGATCGTCGATATCGAAAAAGATTTTAATGCTCTAAAATCTTTTAAATTATTCTTCTTTCTTGAGGATGACAGAAAATTGGTCAAAGTAATTAACTGAATAGAATTACTTTAATAAAATGACACGCTGTCTGAATTCAACTCTGCCATAGCAAATCGTTAACTTTACAGTCAAATCGTGACTACAAAAATATGCAAATTACTGAAAGAATCTAAATCATCAGTCTCAACTGATCCAAAATTATTTAAGTATGCCAATGACATAGCAATGTCTCAAAAATCGAAGAAAAAGGCATAAATCATCGAAGCGTACTGAGTACAAAAATATCAATCAAGAAAATGGGGCAAAAGGTAGGACAGAAAATATGGGAAAAATGTTTGCTCAAATATCGCTACAATACTCAAATAATACAAGAAACGTTCACGACTACCTTATCTGCCGATAGAAGTTCCAGAGGAAAATTCCCCAAAGAAGACTGCTGATGGATCCATTTCACCAACGTAAAGATGAGCTCCATCCTCGAAACAGGAATCAGCGTCCTCGGAGAATCGAACTGCTTCCTCCTCCGAAATGGCACTGCTCCGTGGATACGAGAAACATCCTTCCGGCAAAATTCTTCATTGTGCGCCGGGATAACCCTGGCCTCTCTTGAAAGTTCTCTGAAGTTCTTGCAGGAATTCGTCATGAAGTTTAATGTAGCTATTTCCGCAGAAATATTCATAGTTGTGGAGTATGAAAATATTTCCACAGTTATCTGGTATAATTCAGCGATGGATTAACGATGCATGAGTGTAGTTGGATGTTCACTACATGCTCGCTTTTGTAGAAAGACGATTAACGAAGTTCCATGCTGTTACTTTACTCCAATAATATATGTCCCAATTGCATCAAAGCCTTAGCCCTTCATCTCAACTGCAGTTATAATGATCAAAAGCACTGCAATATTATAGTGTTCCATAGTCGAATGTATCATTGTAATATCAAACTGTTGCACTCCACGTGTCAGCCGTAGTGTATAATGTGGAATATAAAAGTGTTTCTCCTGTGGTGAGAAAATCACTTTTGTTGGCAGCCTAAAAGTTCCAATATCTTTCGAAGTATCACTGTGAAATCGTTGAAATCTTGTATACACCTTAATGTTATACTGCCTAACAGAATTATCGTAAAGGCTGAAGTTAGCGCTTGATATCTTGACTGGTGGAAACGTTAATGTGCGCGTTTCAACTTCACCTAGTTTTGAGCAGCGTGAAATGGAACTGCCCCGAGTTCGTTCGATGCGGCAAGGTTTTCACCTCACGCTAAAGACACCTTACTTCACTGAATCACTTGAAAATAACTCTATATCACCAGAAATATATATGCGATCACAAGTATAAGATCTGAGCGTATCAGTATCAGTATGAGTATGCGTATGAGCTGAGTATGAGACTATCAGCTGAGTATGCGAATGAGAGCTCCTCTCTCCTGTGCACGACCTTTTATCAACTTCTTAAGGGGCGTAACCATCCCTTCCATAGCCTGTTGCTGCGTCATTGCTGGAAGTTTTAACTTTGGCTATACTTGACGGATTTTCAAAATTCAAAAACTCAAAAATAATTTCTTCAAAATTCCAAATCAATGCCATAACTGAAAATAGATTTCCACAAATCTGCATGCCAAAAGTAATCGAATATCGTAGTTTCAGCAATCTCCGTCTTCCTTCCAAACTATCGTTCATTGGTTCGCGTCTCTCCACCAATAGCGTGGCTTCTTCCTTAGCACAATACCTTGTTTCCTGCGACTGCGTCGTAAATCTCGGATCTTTCTCGAATAAAATCATGACGTCACCAAGAATCTCAGCTCAATCAGCCTACTGGCATGAATTCTACGTCATCCGTGCCTACGTCATGAATATCCACGTCATAACTATGACATCCATAACTTTACTGATATTTTCCAATACAGCCATCGTGGTCTCAATATAATTCAATTTCCGGGGGCAGTACATGTAGGGTCGACTAATGTCCTACGTCGGTGTCTATGGCTGGCACGGCCTACTCCTGGAAATTAAAAAAGAAAATTAATAGCTCTTTTTCGCGAAATCGTTCGAATGATTACAATGACAGAAATATGTATAAAAAATATAAATAAGTCCTAGGCTTATAGACACATAAAAGCATGTTGAAACATGAAATCTATAAACTAAATGTTACAGCAGCAGCTGATATATTTCGTTGCCGTGGTACTGCTTTCCGAGGTAAAGTAGGGGCTGGTGTAGACATCATAACACCACCCATGTTGTGAAACGTCCCGTGTACGGTCTGCGTGCGCACATTAACGTCAGTGTTATCAAAGGAATATTGAACAAATTCTTTGTTCGGCTCTGCTTCGCCAAGCTGTTCTTCGTCTGTGTCATTTTCACTGGTCGTGAAAGCTATTACGTTATTCTCGTAACAAAGAACCTCGTTGTAGGAAACGGAGAAACCCATGTTATGAAGAAGATATACAAACTGCCGCGACCCGTAGTGTCGGTGGACATACACAAGATAGGAGATAAAAAGGACTTCGGACGACAAGCTGAAATAATTGCCTGCCCAATGGTTTGTTTCTTGGCGGATTTGCTGGTTGCTCCCTCTAACTTGGTCCTGATGATCCGATCAAGAAACAGAGCTAGAGTATTCGGTAGAACGTCGGCATCAAACGACTGCTCTTCTGCGGACGGATATTCCTCCAGATTATATGCACGCGTCCGAATATCTTCTTTTATAATTTGAGCGGCCTTTTCTACGATTCGCCGACGTTCATCGGCCTCGGACTTCCCACGTTCCTCGTACCATTTGTCGTGCAAATGTTTTCTGCCGTTTCTTTCATATTTACAATGCAGTTTCGACCTGGCAGCTCGATGATGAAGATTCGCTGTCCATAGTGGCTAAGTAGTTTTTTTTTCTTTGAGATACTTTTGCGCGTATGGGCCACATTCCATTTCATTACATACTTTCTCAAGGTAGTCTTGAAGATCACCAAGCGCGAACTGGCAATCTTCATTGGTCTCCAAGAACGTACAGAGATTTTCAAAGGCGTCGTGTTTTTCGGGGTCCTCAGGACGGCCACGGCCAGTCTTGACGCTGCTACAATCACCCTCCAGATCCAAATCGGAGATGACATTCTCGATGATATTTGGCCTCGGCAGCAACAAGGTCTATTATGCTGTCCACACGAGCACATAGAGTACGTCCCCATTCATCGCCACGTTCGATTGCTCGGAGTCGGATGCCTGTAATAACCGGAATCGTTCGGATCTCGAGGATAATACATCTGTACTTAACTTCCTTTTTCGTTTCCTTCCGAGACGAGGCCTCTTTGACACAGAATAGACAATCTTATTTTATGATGAAAGGGTCAACAGAAGAACGAAGAGTAGGATTTAAGAGCGTTTCCTCATTGGATAGTTCTCCTTCGGGCCTTTTATCTAGAGATGCCGCGTGTAAGCGATCCTAAAAATAAAATAAGTAAAATGAGTTAAATATTTACCTGGTTCTACTACGAGAAAGTGAGCCCCAACTTTGAAGCAGAGTTTTTAACATCAAAAAAACTCCTGATCAGTTTTCCTAAATTAAACTTCATTAAGCCCTAGTTCGACTAAACAACGTTACTAACATGCACAAAAAGCTGTAAAAACTGTAAGAAGTAAGCTGTAAAAAAGCTTTGTTCGGTATCCCAATTTCTAACGTAAAAAAAAAGCTAACGGATTTAGTTTTTTCACAAACCCTTACCATTGCATAGGTCTCGTTAAGGCAAACTCGGTGGTATATGATAAAATTCCAAACGCTCAAATTTAACGGATTTAGAGCCGATTAAAAGTATGAAATTCACGTTTGCTTTGCCGCATAAGCGAAGTTATCACAGCAAGCAAAGCGTACAGGTGTCGGCCTGGCGGCCGCGGGTGCTAAGTTTCCCTTATGCTGCAGAGCTTGGGTGCGTCTTGGGTTCAAATCTCACTCCAACCCAGCAATTTTTTTCTCTCCCCTTAGCAATTTAAGCCGCTAGGCCGACGGCTGTTCACATAGCTTTCTGGCATACCTTCTCTTGCGCGACAAAGCAAATGTGAATTGTGCGATTTCAGTTGGCTCGAAATCCGTTAAATTTCAACATTTAAGACTTTATCAATGAGTGTAAGTCGCCTCCGTAGCGTAGCGGTCATCATGGTTAGCTGCCACCCCGGAGTCCTGGGTTCGATTTCCGGCTCTGCCACGAAATTTGAAAAGTGGTAAGAGGACTGGAACGGAGTCTACTCAGCCTCGGGTGGTCCAAATGAGTAGAGGGGGTTCAATTCCCACCTCAACCATCCTCGAAGTGGATTTAAAGTTTCTTTACATAAAACGCAATTCCACATTTTCACACAACCTTCTTCACTGTACTTTTATAGTAGGCGTATATCGCAACGTACCACCAATAAACGTTAAACTCAACAACAACACAATAGCAACAACAAGCCTTCCCTTGCACAGCGTAAGCCGCAGCCCAGGAGTAGCAACGAGCATTCGACCCAACAATGTACACGACGCGACGACGCTACCAACTCAATTTGGTGTTCAATTTATTCTGGCTGTAGCTCGTACACTATTAGACGTAAAAACAAACAAAAGACACTTCTGGAAAGCTAAAAAGATGCTCTTTCGTTAGATTTGGCTTATTTTCCTTTAACACCATGTTCTGTTCACTTAAAAGCGCGTTGATTGAAAGAAAATACAAAAAAAAAAGAATTTTGCGCGTTCTTTTGTTTTTTATTCGACCGCGAGTGACCGAATGTTGTTTTTCTTGAGTTGTTTAGAACCTGCATGTTTTCCTCTTTCATTTGATACCATACTTTGTCAATTTTGGATAAACGATTCGGTTTTTGTGGGCGCTCCAGGAATATCCTGAAATTCCAGGTTTCCAGGCCTGGAAAACAAGGAAGCCGGCATCGGAAGCTTGGAGAATTTTAGTATCTTGTTCCCCAGGGTCAAATTATCAAATTCTGAGAAAATTAGCTTTACATGATTTTTTTCAAGGTTTTGACGATTTTTAGACTAAAATGCCTGCTATTATTCCGGCACTGTATCTAGCTTTTTCCGTTTCGAGGTGTGGAGGTACCGAAAAAGAAGAAGAAGAATGGTCTGTTTAACGTATGATAACCATTATTAATAAACTAGCAACCCGACCCGGCTTCGCCCGGGAACAGTTTTGAATTCATTACGTGATAAGCGCTTTGTTTTTTTTCCAATGTCAATGAACAACGACCAATATACGTTTTACGTCTCGGCATGATGGTTAAAATCACTGACTGGACTATTTTATATTATCATGGAGATGCATCTACAACAAATTCTTGTCAGACATAATTTAAGAATGGCGAGGTGCATGAAACACAAATCCTCCGTCCGTCCAATCTTTATTTGACTGTGAATTTTGCGGAACGAAACGTTCACAGGCGAAATGAGGAAAAGCCGAGTTGCACTTCCAGGAAAACTCCAAACACAACCACTCTTCTCTAAAGTTAAGATTGGACGGAAGTGGGATTTGAGTTTCATTCACCTCGCCATTCCCTGGAAGTGCAACTCTCATTTCGTTCCGCAAAATTCACAGTCAATTTAAGATTGGACGGAAGGGGGATTATAGTATATTAAATTATACTGATTGGCGAAGCCGGGTCGGGTTGCTAGTTATTATATATATTTTGGCCCCAATTTGTTTTTTAAAAACCAACAACTTTCAATAACATCAAAACGGTGTGAGATATCAAAATATGATAAGAGGCAGAAACGTTGCTAATTACTGAGATCTTACGCCTGTATATTTAACTTTTTCGATAGGACCGACGGATTCCGAGATATAATGATTCCAAAAAACGAGGATGAAATTCAGGGCCCCAACAATAGAAAACGATGAGAGATACCAAAACATCATATGTGATGCTAATCACTGAGATCTTACACCAGTAGCTTTAACTTTTTTTGATAGGACCGACGATTTCCGAGATGTAACGATTCGAAAAAAATGGATGAAATTCAGCTTCCCCCCCCCCCCCCCAAAAAAAAAGAAAATGGTGAGAGATATCAAAAAATGAAAAGAGTTAAAAAAGTTGCTAATTACTGAGATCTTACACCTGTAGATTTAATTTTGTTCGATACGACCAACCGTTTCCCAGATATAACGATACGAAAAAAGGACGAAATTCAGGGCCCCAGAACATGAAAACGGTGAGAGATATCAAAAAATCATAAAGGGTAAAAAAGGTGCTAATCACTGCGATCTTACACCTGTAGATTTAACATTGTTAGATACGACTAACCGTTTCCGAGATATATCGATTCCAAAAGAAAAGTAAAAATTCAGGGCTCCAAAAAAAAAGAAAATGGTGAGAGATATCAAAAAAGCATAAGGGTTAAAAATGTTGCTAATAACTGATATCTTACACCTGTAGATTTAACTTTGTTCGATACGACGAACCGTTTCTGAGATATATCGATTAAAATAAGATTAAAAATTCAGGGCCCCAATAAAAGAAAATTGTGGGAGATATCAAAACATCATACGGGTTAAAAAGTTGCTAATCACTGAGATCTTACACCTGCAGCTTTTACTTTGTTCAATACGACCAACTGTTTCCCAGATACAACGATTCGAAGAAATGAATGAAATTCAGGGCCCCAAAAAGAACAAAACGGTGAGAGATATCAAAAAATCATAAGGGATGAAAAAGTTGCTCATCACTGAGGTCTTACTCCTCTAGGTTTAACTTTTTTCGATAGGACCAACCGTGTTCGAGATATAACTATTCGAAAAAAGAAGGATGAAAGTCAGGGCCCAAAAAGAAGGTCCGGCCCTGCACCGATTTTAATGCTGAACAATATGGTTCCTCACAGCACTTAACCCTTTCGCCGTACCAAATTGCAACTCGATATCTTGAAAAATGCGACCTGTACTTTGCTAAACGCAAAAACGTCACGCACATCGTACATACGTGCATACAGGCAGACTTTTTTTCGAATTTATTTTTTCGACTCCGATTCGATTGGTATAGGTTTGAGCCCTGGGCGACGCTTAGTTTCCGAGATCTCGATAAAAACTACCACGGCTATATGAAAGCCTATATGGATCTAGATCCGGCTTTCATAACAAGTCAACAGAGAATAGTTCCCATCTCGACCGCCGACAATCAATTCGTGAAAGGGTAATGAATACTACAGGCACCATTCACAACATGCAGTTGCAGTCTCCAGCTGGCAGTTGACAGCCTGTAGTCGGCAGTCGATTATTTCATCTTTGACTGCCAACTACCCGACTGCAGCAATGTAATAGCCAATCAGAGCAACTCAGAAACTGACGTCAGTTTGTTGTTCTGTGTCGTGTACAAAGAGGATATAAGTGAAGTACCTTCGCAACCCGTACCTTTTTAATCTTAAATACACGGTATAAAAAATAATCCGTACATCTCCAAATCATCCATATTGCAAGTTTTTGAAGTTATCAACAACGCCTCTGTGCACAAGGAATAAAAGAATGTCACTGTAGTATTTACTCCTAGCAGTCGTTAAGACTGCGCATTGTGAATGGCTAGGTTGGCAACTACCAATTTCTGATGCAGCTGCCGACTGCCAACTACCAGCTACCGACTGCCGACTGCGCATTGTGGATCGACCTTCAGGCCCGTACTTAGGGCTCCTGAAGCCCCTGGCCAAAAAATATAAAAATAAATAAAACATCTTTGCTACCCCTGACTTAAAATATGTAGATTTATTCAAGTTTCCTTAAAACATCTGATTCTTCACAGAGCGTGTGGCAAACACTATAAATATGTGTTTACTAAAATTAAAAATTGAAAGAAAACCTAGTCTAATACAAAGAATTTACATTTAAATTTTAAAAGATACCATACATAGCCAATGGCAAAAAAAAAGGGGGTGAGTTAGCCGTGGTCGTTACGGCGTGGCTGCAGGCAGTCACTCACATCCGGGAGGCGAGGAAGTTCGCATCCCCCGCCGGCAACCTTGATGATGGTCTTCTGTGGTTTCCCATCTTCCTTTCAGACAAATGCCAGGGTTGGTCCCCAACTATAGGCCACAGCCGCTACCTTCCAATTCCTCGTCCTTACAGCTTGCATTCACACTTTCCTACCCAGACAACACTCCACACGTGACGGTACTTGTAGTTCACCCCATGGGTGTCCTAATAGAAGCAGCTACAAACTCTGGCGAGCCGAACATGTCCTCGGACACTCCCGGCACTAAATGCCATGCGTAAGAAAAGGAAAAAATAAATAAATCATCCAGCAATTATTTAAAATAACAAGGGGATTCCTTCAGTCGAATTTTACTTTCAAGTCAGATTCAAAAGCAAGAACACCAAGATGACTAACACATACCCGTTTTGAGTGTCCTTAAATAATCAACATTGCAAATGTGCGACATTGAATAATTTCTCTTGTGTGTGTGTTGGGGGTTAAACTTTAATAACTTGGCGTTTAATGCCCAAGCGGATTTGTACAGTTTTCCAGATTATTTTCCGCCCCTAAAACCTGCCCTGTTTGTTCCCCCGTAATTACGGGCTTGAATACAGTAAATTACCCTATATTTTAAGCGCGACCTTAAGGGACCAGTGTTTGACTAGTCAGCAAGGAAATCCTCGTTTTAGGGGCTGAAATCCGCTATCGGTGTTGCAATGTATAAAAATATCTCCAGAACGTGCTTTCATATCGTCAGTGCTAAAGTGAGGTGGCGAAAGTAGTAGCCAGCCTAACCACTTTTGATAGTGTTGAGTAAATATACGGTATATACACTAAGCATAACCATATTGAACAAGTAGTTCCGTGAAGAACTATACAGCCTATTTTCTTATATCCTACTCATGTTAATTGCCTCTATCAACATACAAAATATCAATTAGATTGTTGTGATAGATTCGTAGATATTGAGAACCGTCTAAATATTTCAGATGGACGCCAGGTTGGATTTTTAGCCTATTTTCAATTTTGAAAAAATAGGCTTATGAGATCACCTTTTGTCCGTGTGTGTGTGTGTGTGTGTGTGTGTGTGTGTGTGTGTGATTCGTGTGTGTGTGTCCCCCCTAATAAAATCTAAACGGCTGGAGCGATTTCAATGAAACTCGGAAATTTCATAGCACTATTCCCGGCGACCTCGACCGTGCCCTTCAAATTTTGTTACGACTCACCAATCCAACATGGCGGCTGTGTGAAATATTTCACCAGCATTCAATATCTCCGAAACTATTACCGATATTACCCTGATATTTTCTATGGTGATAGAGGGAACTACTATAAGTTCACTTATGTAACTTTTGAAAACCAGGTAACAACAAAACCAACATGGCGGCCAAGCGAATTTGCGACTTTTAAATAGACGTTTCTCGCGATTTGACCAACCAAACGCAATGAAACTTGGTACAGTATATGTTTATATACATTGTAATGCACCGACATCTAACTTCGTTCAATTGTTTACATAATCACAAGATGGCGGATGTGCGAAATATTTCACCGGCATTCTATATCTCTGAAACTATTAGCGGTAAACCCCTGAAATTTTGTACGGAGATAAAGGGCACTACTGAAATTCCATCTATAAGACTTTCAGAAACCGGTTAACTACAAAATGAACATGGCGGCCAAGCGAATTTGAAAATTTTAAATAGACCTTTCTCGCGATTTAATGTTCCAAGCGCACTGAAACCTGGCACAGGAAATATTTATACACATTGTAATCCACTGGTATCTAATTTAGTTAAATTGTTTACATAACCTCAAGATGGCGGCAGTGCGAATTTTAAAATTAAGATTTTATTTATTGTGATGTAGTCATGCGATCGAAGTGAAAGTTTGAACAATGAACCTACGCAATAATTTTCCTTTAATGGTACATGACTCTATGGCCTATACATTTAACAATCCAACATGGCGACCATCCGAAATATTTAGACGATACTGAATATCTACGAATCTATTTTAGCAATCCAACTGCATTTTTAATGTTCATAGGGGCTATGAACTTAAGTTCACCTATAGAACTTTAAATAACCTGGTGATCACAAATCCAACATGGCGGTGACGCGAATTATAAATATTCACATGGACGTTTCTCGCAATTTAACCATCCACGTGCAGTGAAACTTGGTACAGTAAATCCTTATACGAATGTTAATCCACTGGCATCTAATTTATTTCAATTGTTTCCATAACCTCAAGATGGCAGCTGTGAAAAATTTTAAACTCTCCTTGTTTTTTCTTGTGTCCTAACTATGCGATTGAAGTTTGAATACTACACGTTCACAATAATCTGCCTGTAACAGAACATAACTCTAGGACCTACATATATAAAATCCAACATGGCGACCATCCGAAATATTTAGTCGGTTCTCAATATCTACGAATCTATTACAGCAATCAAACTGAAATTGTGTATGTTGATAGTGGCAATTAACATAAGTAGGATATATGAAAATAGGCTGTATAGTTCTTCACGGAACTACTTGTTATTTATGTACTATTACATGAAGAGTATTGTGTACGCGTGGTATTCAAACTTCAATCGCATGATTAAGACACAATAAGTAAAAAAGAGATTTTTAAATTTCGCACAGCTGCCATCTTGTGGTTATGAAAACAATTGAAATAAATTAGATGCCGGAGGATTAACATTTGTCTAAGCTTTTAACGTGCAAAGTTTCACTGCACTCGGATGGTTAAATAGCGAGAAACGTCCATTTAAATATGTATAATTTGCGTCGCCGCCATGTTGGATTTGTGCTCACCAGGTTACTGAAAGTCCTATAAGTGAACTTATGTTCACAGCCTCTATGAACATTAAAAATTTCAGTTTGATTGCCGTAAAAGATTCGTCGATATTGAGAACAGTCAAAATATTTCGGATGCTTGCCATTTTGGATTGTTATATGTATAGGCCATAGAGTTATGTACCATTAAAGGAAAATTATTGCGTAGCTTCATTATTCAAACTTTTACTTTGATCGCATGATTACGACACAAGAAATAAAAACGTAATTTTAAAATTTCGCACATCCGCCATCTTGAGGTTATGCAAACAATTGAACTAAATTAGATGTCAGTGCATTACAATATGTATAATCATTTATTGTACCACATTTCACTGCGCTCAGATGGTTAAATCACGAGAAAAGTCTATTAAAATGTTTCAAATTCGCTTGGCCGCCATGTTCGTTTTGTACTTTACAGGTTTTTGAAAGTTACATAGATAAACTTGTGGCAGTGCCCTTTATCACCGTACAAAATTTCAGGGTGATATCTGTAATAGTTTCGGAGATATAGAATGCCAGTGAAATATTTCTCATTGTTATGTAAACAATTGAACTATATTAGTCGCCAGTGTATTACAATGTGTATAAACATTTGCTGTACCAAGTTTCATTACGTTTGGATGGTTAAATAGTGAGAAAAGTCTATTTAAAAGTCTCAACTCCGCTTGGCCGCCATGTTGGTTTTGTAGTTACCAGGTTTTTGAAAGTCTCATAGGTGAACTTCTAGTTGTGCCCTTTATCACCTTACAACATTACAATAGTTTCGGAGATACTAAATGCTGGTGGAATATTTCGCACAGCCGCCATGTTGGATTGGTGAGACACAATAAAATTTGAAGGGCACGGTCGGGGTCAGCCAGTATGGTGCTATGATCTTACAGAGTTTCATTGAAATTGCTCCAGCCGTTTAGAAGTTATTAGTGGGACACACACACACGAATCACACACGCATACACAAACGGACAAAAGGTGATCTCATAAGCCTATTTTTTCATAAAATGAAAATAGGCTAAAAATGGAGCTATGTTTGCAATGGTGGTGTAGTGCATGACATCAGTAGAACCATATATTTTTGAATATAAATACATATTATGTCAGCACCATTAAAGAAGTTTTCTATTGCAACATTTGTCAATTGATTATCAGAAACTTCAATTTATGAAATAAACTGGTGACAATGACCAATCGAATATCAACATTCTCGGAATTCCAGGGAGGGCGCCCATGCGATATGTCATTCAGTTTCAATATAGGTGGAATAAATCTATTACTTTCATTTAATGAACGTAATCATCATACAATTTTCGACAACTTAAATTTTCCTAAGTGTACGTTTGTTTTTTGATCGGCAGTGTATTATTATTATTATTATTATTATTATTATTATTATTATTATTATTATTATTATTTTGTCTAGAAAAAGAATCTGGTTATAGGTAATTAAATTATTTTTCTCTTCTATTTCAGCGTTGCCGGTTTCTGGGCGCGTCACATGGAGGAAGACACATTATCCCCGTGGTCTTCCACTATGTCCAAGAAAAATGAGAAACAAGATGGCGCTTCCAGGTCACCATCACCACCATCACCTCCAGTATTATCCCCGAACTTCTCTCGTGGATCATATCGGCGTTACGTCAACCACTTAGTGCGCTCTAACCTCTCCGACAAATTATACGATCAGAATTTCCCGCCTCGCCAGCAACGAATAGATACCATGCATAGTAGTTTGTTTGCTCGCCACCAGACTGATTCCCCTCCGTCCGCTAGCGAAAATGGTGGTGAAAGTGTGAACTATGACTGTTACAGAAGTAATAATTCCAGTTTTTATCGAAAGAGCGCGCTAGAATCAGTGGCTACCATGCCGCGGTCATCTTTAACAACAACAGTTACTGATAGTAAGGGGGAAGATGATGTTCACCATCGCCGGGTACGGGCTATTGTTAGCGAGTGTGACAGAAAGTTAAACCATAGACAACGTAGGACTGGAGCAGGAACCACGGTGAAGCGTCATCCGGAAGTGAGTAGTCGCAGTGTAGAACAGTTGATTCATAAGTACACTGCTCTAATAGCGGAGCAGCGGGAGAAAGCATCGCAGTTTCAAAGATATACCAGCAATAAATCTGAGAATAATAGAAATTCCGTGGGACAGTTGGCGGTTCCTATGACAACGCGTTCAACAGTTGCGACATCTGATGGGGCAGTGGGTGGATTACTTACCCCACCGCTGGCTAGGCCGTCAAGTCATAGCCCAAGCACTGCTTCAGACGAGGGTTGCTCTCTGCAGCCACCCCCTAGTAGCAGCAGCAGTGAAGATGAAGACAGCCGTGATGGCGCTGAAGGTAGCACCAATAATCCCACCACATCATCCACAACTGCGGCCTGGATTTGGCCTGATATGCGAGGGAAAAGAAAAAAACGTACCACACATTCAAGATGCATTAGTTCCGATTCAGCTGTTGGTCTTTTAGCTAGTGATGATGAACGTGTGACTGAAGATAGTGCCGGTAATACTACTACTAATGATAATAAAAATAATATTACTAATTTGTGGAATAGTGAAAGTGTATCGCCTGATGGTGTTTTTACTGATGATTCTCGTCATTGGGAGGCTACAAGCCGGTATAATAGAGTTGAAGCTAATGCACCAACTTCCTCGCAATGGGGTGCTATTAGGCGGTATTATAGCTCACCCAATGGCAATACAAGTGTCGTGAAAAGTTCTAGTGATAACTCAGTGTGGGGAAAACAGGATTATGAATATGGTGTAAGTGATAATCCATTTTGGGGAAGTGAACTCAATGATCGTCGTGTTATTAAGTCCGATGTGATCTGTGATAGTGTTTTATTGGGGTACGATCAAGAGAGTGGAGTTGATGGTGCTGTCGAGTTACGGAGACAGTCAACTCAGAGCTGTCAGACTGATGAAGAGTCCGCCAATTACCGGTGTTGGAGAACACCTTCTGTGGTTGTCAGTGATTACTCGGATGATGTGCCCTATTTTTCGTCTCTGCCTCTGGATGAAGTCACCTCGGACTGTAGTGCCGCTAGTTCGTGTAGCAATATCAGTATCAGCAGTGGTACTGTAGGTGCTTTGGACGCGGAGTATGCACTCCGGACTCCGGAGAGGAAGGCTTCTGACTGTAGCACTTGCAGTACGCTCAGCGGGGATGAAGAGACCAACTGTGAAGCGCTGCTCCAACCTGTCAAGACTCGGACTAAGGTAGGACAATATTTTATTAGCCAACTTTTCACATTTTGCAAAAATGAGGAAAAAGTAGACTTATGAGATCGATCCGGGAAAATGTCTGTTTGGCTGGCTGGCTGTGTGTGTGTGTGTGTGTGTGTGTGTGTCCCCTATCAACTCCTAAACGGCTGCAGCAATCGGAACCAAATTTAGTATGAGTAAAGATGTATACCGGAATATCTCAATCCCATACTTGAAAATCATGTCAGTGCTACCAACTGCTGAAAAAACGCACTAGAAATTTGAGCTCCATGTTGGATATCTTGGAGGGTATGCATGGGAGCTATTCCAAAATTGGCACACATGTAGATAATACTATTTCAGTTTAATTTCCAGGAGGCCAGACATGACAGTGTTGCCAAAATAATTTTAAGCCTTCTGATAGGTCCAATTTCAAATGCATATAACTTCTACACTATTAATTGGATTTCAACCAAATTGTGTATGTAATATGTGTACATAAACACATATGACTGATCGTATTCTAAAGAGCCACCAGGGCTGCCAACTGTTAATAATTGCTCTCTCTATTTTTCTAATCCAAATACCAATATATCAGAAAGTATGCAAGCCGACAGCTTTAAACTATACACTCGTATATAGTACCTGACATTTTAGATTAATTTGGGGTAATTCGTATAAGTCAGTGCTGCCAACATGATTCTATGTCTGCTGATATGTCCTATTATAAAATGCATGTAACTTATATACTAACAAATGGATTTCATCCAAAATTGGCACAACAAGATATCATATTATTTCAGATTATTTCTGACCAGCACACGCATGACATTATTGCCAACATGCTTTTACGCGTGCTGATAGATCCAATGTCAACTGCATGTAACGTCCATTGGACTTCAACCAAATTCTGTATTCTGTACCTTAAGAGATGGAACTAAGAATATATTCAGTCACCAGGGCTACCAAATGTAGTGCTCTCTTAGGCTACATTATAACAGGTATATTTCTAACTAATTAAACATTTCGATATTACCAAATTAATTTCGTCATTAGATAGGTTCATATACTGTAGATTAATCATTGGCATGAATCTTAATTTTAAGAAAAGTAGGCTCTTTAGTTCGTTGCGGAACATCTTGTTTTTCTCTGTGGTAGCTTTTGAGCCCAGATCTAACCTACAAATCTTGAGTTTGAAGGCAAATGCTTTAGTGGAGTGCTGGAATTTTGCCTTGAAGGGATTCTTAACCCTTTATGGGATAGTGGTCTGACAGTTTATGCTTTCAAAGATGCTGATAGTTAAGTTAAATCTTTCAGCCAAATTTCGGAGAATTTTCATGCCGAAGTGCTAAGTTAGTATTTCTAAATATCAAATATTATATCCTTATCTTCCTGACGTAATGTGGTGGATAAAAAAAATGAAACTAAAACATTAGCAAGTAAAATGTAAAATAAATTATAAATATAGGAAAAAATCAAAAAAATTAAATTACAATAATAAAAGAAATATAAAAGTTAAAACAATAAACATTATTTATCTATAAAGAATATTATGAAAATAATTGAGTCGTCCAGTTGCAAAACTCGTTTAGTCCACTTATTATTTATTTTATTTTTTTATTTTATTTTATTTTATTTTATTTTATTTCGTTAAATTTTATTTTATTTTCATTTGTTTTATTTTGACTTTGTTTTGATTATTTTGTTTTGTTTTATCTCGTTTTTAATTGTTTTTTATTTTGTTTTTGTGTTTATTTTGTTTTGTTTTATTTTGTTTCGTTTTGATTTTGTTTTGTTTGTTTTAAGTTATTTTATTTTGTTTTGTTTTATTTTGATTTTCCAGAAAACAAACACAAAACCAAAAAACACGAAGCAAGGAGCAAAATTCAAAAACATAAGTAAAAGCAGAAAACAAAAAAAGCAAGAAACGCAAAGCAAAAAACAAAAGATTCAAAAAATTGAGCAAAACCAGAAATCAATCACAAAATCAAAACCTAGAATGAAAAGCAAAAAGTAAAATTCAAAAGCACAAAGCAAACATTAAACCAAAAACAAAAGGGAAAAAGCAAATAGTAGAAAACAGCAAACACAAAAGATACGTGAGGCAAAGTCCAGAGAAACGTTTCTCATGAAAATGATTCTTATTCACAAGTGGATTAAACGAGTTTTGCAACTTGACGACTCAATTGTAAAAATCAAATCGAAATTAATTAATTAATTAATTAAAAATCAAATCAAAATTAAATTAATTTCATAATTAAATAAAAATATCAACATTAAAATGAACATAAATTAAAAATAAATGTATAAACATTTAAATTAGAGATATAAAATTAACATTATTAATAACAATAATAATAATGAGAATAAATTAAAAAGTAAAAACAAATAAAATTAAAAATTAATTTTATCCCATAATGCAACAATAAGGGGCAGATGACCTCGTAGTTCCGCTCCTTAAAACATCAATAACTACGAACGTAACAAGCAGACCCATAGGAGAACTCTCACATGTGTATAAACCACCCGACCAGCTTTACTGTCATGCGGGCTGACGTGACACAGTTCTGGCAGGGGCTATCGTCTTGTGTATTTTTCTAATCGCACTTTTCAAACAATTTTCCAATTAAATCAGAGAACAATTCATCACTGCTGTTTTTTTTAGTGTCCGAGGACATGTTCTGCTCGCCAATTTGTAGCATTTTCTAAGCGGACACCCATTGGGTGAGCTACACGTACCGTCGCGTGTGGAGTGTTGTCTGGGGAGGAAAGTTTGAATGTAAGGACGAGGAGTTGGAAGGTAGCGGCTGTGGCCTATAGTTAGGGACCAACCCCGTCATTTGCCTGGAAGGAAAATGGGAAACCACAGACCATCTTCAAGGTTGCCGGCGGGGGGATTCGAACCTCCTCGCCTCCCGGATGTGAGCGACTGCCAGCAGTCATGCCGTAACGACCACGGCTAACTCACCCGGTACTGCTGTGGGTAACTCTCTTTCTTTAGAATGTTCGTTTGTTACGATCGGTTACTTGTGTGACAGGCTGCGTCGTGCAGCGGTAAAATACTTGCCTGCTGCCCCCAAGGTTGCAGGATCGAACCGAGGTGCAGTCGCCATTTGCGGGTGCGTAAATGCGAGTGAGCCGTGCCAGTAGAAGATTCCCTTCGAGGCAAAATTCTGTCATCTCGGCGTCTGTAAAAGCTTCAGTAAGTTAAAAGGAACGTAATTCCAAAAACATTTATATAGGTTACTTGTGTGTGCCCCATGTGTATAGACCACCCAACCGGCTTTACTGTTATGCGCGGTGGACGCACCACAGTTCTGACAGGGGCTATAGACTTCTTTATTTGTTTAAACGCACTTGTTAAACAAATACATATTTTTCCGTTGCATTTTCTTGAAAAGCAAGATTTTCTTGTACTATTGAGACGATTTGGAAGATTTAAGATCTCCAGTTTTGTGAAACATTCACTAGCGTTTTATATAGCCTATGATTATGTTAATTTTAATAATAATAAACTAATGCGAGTTTTGTGTCCCTTTTAACTGCTGTTGCTTAAACTGACGACGGGGTGTGGGATTTAGCCCGGAAGAGGATCTTTAACGTAATCATGATATAGGCCTAGGTAAAAGGGGGCGCACACTGGAAACTTACTGTCTAAGACTGTATGGTGCTGATGACCTGGGTACGTATTTGTAACGGGAGGTAGGAAACAAATCTATTTGCGGGAAGAAGAGATTCCAACTGGGATCCCCCGTTCGATGAACTCAAATAGGCTTTCAGTCCGGGTGTTGCATAATGAACACAGTTTGTGTTAAGCAAGCAGTTGAAATTTTCTGTAATATGTGTGGTTTCACCTTTCCCTTCGAATATGAATGACGACCACGTGGAACAACTTCCCAATGAAGTAGAAAAAAGACAGGGAATTTATGATAAAAGTACCAATGACTATAAGAACATTAACTTAATATGAAAAAGAAATGAGAGATAACTTAATATGAAAAAGAAATGAGAGAGGAAGTTCGCACCGAGGTCGTAGACATGTACCCAGCATTGTCTGTCTGGTGTCTTGTCTTTTCTTAATCTAACAATGAGGACACAAAACGCAGTAGCGTCCGTTAGATTCATTTCCGCGCAATTATCATTTTATCATTTTAAATTATCTTGTCAACTTCGTCGTTACGCTGGGGTCTAGCGTTACGTTACGGTGACGGGACGAAATGTACCCAGATGCACTGAGGTGTGTGACGTCATAGTACTGCTTGGTGCATGTGTTCCCCGACAATCTCTACTTCGTTAGTATAAGACCAAAAACCCCGATTCTTGGATGTCATGGGTAATCTCGAGAACCACTGGATGGATTTTGATGCAGTTTTCACCATTCTGTAAAGGATACCTCGAGGAAAGATTCTGCAGAAAATAATTTATGTATAATCAAAGGAAGCCAAGCAGTAACGATTTCAGTGAAAAAGTCAAAAACAAACTTGGCGTCGGTGCGCTTCTTAAGCTTACGCTGGGCAAATCGTTAAAAATATCAATATACTATGAGCGTAAGAATTGGTCAGCATGAAAAGTTCTACAAAAAAGTCCGCGAGAGCATATCTCTATCTTCAATACATCGCCCACTATAAGTGTTTTTAGACTGGATGGAAGGGGCACGTCCCCGCGCGCTCTGGTGAGCGTGACGGCATCCCGCGCGCTTGACCTTGCTTTCCCCTTGGTTTGCACTTGCTGTTCGCGAGTAATTTGAAACAAGATAAGCGAGATAAGTATTATGCAGATAATTGTCTAACATGTCAAGAGTCTTTGGCTTCGAGCGAAGCGAGAAGCCCGCAGCCTTTCTAGTATTTTTCAGCATTTGTTGCATTTAAAATGATACAAAGTCTAGTCTTTCAGACTCACTGTCACTTTTTTTAAATTATTATTATCGTCATATACAGGGTGGACCACGTAAGCTGAGACTGTACAATATCTCAAAAACTAGGCGTTGTGTAAAGAACTCTCTGGAATAAAGGTTGCGTTATATTAAGGGGGAAGGAACATGCTAAATGTCGTGGTTTATTTGGAGAACGTTTGGATGGTAATTTGATGGTCACGTGACGTTTTTTAAATGGGAACCAACTTTATTTTATTTTCATTCGTTATTCCTCCTACAAACCTTGCACACTTTTGTATAAAGCACTTGTTCGTACACCAACGTACATAATAACGTCAAGTATGAACGAATTGCATGAGTCCCCTGCTCGAGATTTTTAAATAACAATTACCATGATCGTTGGATAGGTCCCGTTAATTGACCTTACTTCCCCGGACTTTTTCTTAAGGGGTTGCCTGACCAATCGAGTGTATTGTGGAAAAACCAACGACTCCGGACAACATGAAGGCCAATATTGCCAGAGACATGCTTTAACGGACACATCAATCGTTCATTCACTGAGTTGGAAAATGCATTGAGGTGGAAGGCCATCATTTTGAACATTTATTACGCTTAGGTCCGTTGCGTATGCAATAACTGGTATTATACTATGTACCTACTTGTCATCAATGTTGCAGTGTCCTCACCAGGGTGAGTGGTTAACGTGTCGGTCTACTAACCCCGAGCTTGCGGGTTTGTTTCTGGTCTTGGTAAGTGATTTTTGAAAGGCGGAAAAAATTACGACACGCATGTCATACGAAGTTGGCATGTCAAAGAACCCATTTGAATTCAGTATGCAGTGTTCATAAAGGCAAAATTAATCTCGGGATTTTCCGCCAACACAAAGTTCCTCATTTCTCTACTAGAAAGCGCTATAGTCTTCAAGGAGCTTACATATCTAACCTCCTTAACTTCCATAGTGCTTCAAGGAACAACGAAATTTGACATGCAAGCTACCTCTGGGTGTCAAATAACAAAGCTTGCTCCCGGCACCCGATGCCATAAGATATTATTATCCCTCCCTATATTATTTTGTTAAGGTGCCATTCGAGTTTTGTACCGAAAATAAGGTCCCATTAACACCAACCTACACATATGGGGTACGTACAGGTTCAGCATAACCGAATGCGTAAGCAAAACGCACTCACTTACTCTTTAAATGCCTCACAATTAAATAAATACCTTAAAACATGTATATTTACAATGAAATAATGAAAGAATGCAACACGGTAACCATGGTAACAGAATCTCACAGGACCATCTATTTCTGTGAGACGCAATGCAATTCCAATTATTACATTACTGTGAAAGTTTCCAGCCGGTTATAAGGTGATCACTGATCCAAATTAAGCTGTAAAATTCATCAATACATACAGTATAATGCGCTTAAGGGGGTCAAGGGGTACTCGAGATTTCTTAACGCAATTTTCACGTGTGAGTGTGGTACGAAAGGTCTTTTTCACCCGACTATAAAGGGTCTCCGTAAACCACATTTAAAGGCCCTTAAATTAACAGTGTCTGTGATATTCCCAGAAAACTAACTTCGCTCTGATAACTTATACCTAGAGGTGTTAGAAAGTGTTGTTATTTTTTTGAAGATTTGTTGATTTAAAATTCAAAAGGTGGTGTTTTTTGTTTTTATTATTTTTTCGGGGGATGACATGTTAAAATTTGGAAAGCGATAAGGTTTGTACAATAAGTGCATTTAAAAATACCAGATGTTCAGTAAATAACATATAGCCTACTTTCTCCTAAATGCATAACTCTTTGTCCTTTTCAAGGAGTATAATTGAATGTTGGTTGTAGTAGCTTGTTGAAATACAACGTGCTATAGGGATATTAAACATGAATATGAGGTGCCCTTTGCTAGTGCTACCTCTGTAAAAAAAACATTCAATTCGATTTCACCATGTTTGAATTGATCTGGGGAATGGATTTGCACACATACATGGCCGCTATTTGCAAACTATTGGGCTGATGACCTTGTAGTCAGTCATAAGATGCTTTCCACAAAAAGGCATGTTGTTGCAAAATCCGGTAGAGATCAAATTATTAGGATAGTCGAAATTTGATTTAAGCTTTTAACATTTGGGTGGCCGTCATTCCGTTTCCGTCAAGATGGCGGCGATATAAAACATGACACTGAGGTGCCTTTTGCTAGTGCTACCTCTGTACCACATTTCGTTCAATTCGGTTTCACCGTGTTTGAATTGATAGGGGGAATCGATTTGCACACATACTTGGCCACCATCTGCAAACTATTGGGCTGATGATCTAGCAGTTTGGTCAGAATATGCTTCCCACATAAAGATTTGTTGTTGCAAAATTTGGTAGAGACTAGATTATTAGGTTGGTCGTAATTACATTTTAGCCTTTAACATTTGGGTGGCCGCGATTACGTTTTCGTCAAGATGGCGGTGATATAAAACATGACACTGAGGTGGCCTTTTCTAGTGCTTTCTCTGTACCAAATTTCGTTCCATTCGGTTTCACCGTGTTCGAATTAATAGGGGGAATCGATTTTCACACAAAGATGGCCGCCATCCGCAAAATATTAGGCTAATGACCTATTAGTTTGGTCAAAGGATGCTCCCTCCATAATGGTATGTTGATGCAAAATTTGGTAGAGATCGGATGATTAGGTTAATCGTAAATTGATTTAAGCTTTGAATATTTGTGTGGCCGCCATTACGTTTCCATCAAGATGGCGGCGATATGAAACATGACACTGAGGTGCCCTTTGCTAGTGCTACCTCTGTACCAAATTTCATTCCATTCGATTTCACCGTGTTCGAATTAATAGGGGTAATCGATTTTGACACAAATATGGCCGCCATCCGCAAACTATTAGGCTAATGACCTATTAGATTTGTCAAAGGATGCTTCCTCCATAAAGGTTTGTTGCAAAATTTGGTGGAGATCGGATGATTAGGTTAGTCGTAATTTGATTTAAGCTTTGAACATTTGTGTGGCCGCCATTACGTTTCCGTCAAGATGGCGGTGATATAAAACATGACACTGAGGTGGCCATTTCTAGTGCTTTCTCTGTACCAAATTTCGTTCCATTCGGTTTCACCGTGTTCGAATTAATAGGGGGAATCGATTTTCACACAAAGATGGCCGCCATCCGCAAAATATTAGGCTAATGACCTACTAGTTTGGTCAAAGGATGCTCCCTCCATAATGGTATGTTGATGCAAAATTTGGTAGAGATCGGATGATTAGGTTAATCGTAATTTGATTTAAGCTTTGAATATTTGTGTGGCCGCCATTACGGTTCCGTCAAGATGGCGGCGATATAAAAAATGACACTGAGGTGCCCTTTGCTAGTGCTACCTCTGTACCAAATTTCATTCCATTCGATTTCACCGTGTTCGAATTAATAGGGGTAATCGATTTTGACACAAAGATGGCCGCCATCCGCAAACTATTAGGCTAATGACCTATTAGATTTGTCAAAGGATGCTTCCTCCATAAAGGTTTGTTGCAAAATTTGGTGGAGATCGGATGATTAGGTTAGTCGTAATTTGATTTAAGCTTTGAACATTTGTGTGGCCGCCATTACGTTTCCGTCAAGATGGCGGTGATATAAAACATGACACTGAGGTGCCCTTTGCTAGTGCTACCTCTGTACCAAATTTCATTCCATTCGGTTTCACCGTGTTCGAATTAATAGGGGTAATCGATTTTGACACAAAGATGGCCGCCATCCGCAAACTATTAGGCTAATGACCTATTAGATTTGTCAAAGGATGCTCCCTTCATAAAGGTATGTTGTTGCAAAATTTGGTAGAGATCGGATGATTAGGTTAGTCGTAATTTGATTTAAGCTTTGAACATTTGTGTGGCCGCCATTACGTTTCCGTCAAGATGGCGGCGATATAAAACATGACACTGGGGTGCCCTTTGCTAGTACTACCTCTGTACCAAATTTCGTTCCATTCGGTTTCACCGTGTTCGAATTAATAGGGGCAATCGATTTTCACACAAAGATGGCCGCCATCCGCAAAGTATTAGGCTGATGACCTATTAGTTTGGCCAAAGGATGCTGACCCCATAAAGGTATGTTGTTGCAAAATTTGGTAGGGATCGGATGATTAGGTTAGTCGTAATTTGATTTAAGCTTTGAACATTTGTGTGGCCGCCATTACGTTTCCGTCAAGATGGCGGCGATATAAAACATGACACTGAGGTGTCCTTTGCTAGTGCTACCTTTGTACCAAATTTCGTTCAATTTGCGCTCACCGTGTTCGAATTGATAGGGGGGGACACACATTCAGAGCACACACACACTCACACACACACACACACACACAGACAGACACACTTTTTTTCGCCCTGTAGTGATCTCATAAGTCTACTTTCATTTTTTGCAAAAATCGAAAGTAGGCTAATAAACAATTAATAAAACAAAGTAAAAAACAAAACAGCAGGGTAAAACGTTAAACATGGCTATGGAAGAATGAGATAATACTTATATGGAAGTCACATTTTTATTTTACATTCACCATCTCGAAACACATTTCAGTGAATACCTTTTTCAGTTTTATCCAAATACTGCGGTGAAATCACTGGAAGTAGATCATGGTTAAAGTCTCAGCATTTGCAGCTGTCAATTTTCGCCTCCTATCACTTACTATGAGACTGTATCTCGAAAATGACCTTTCAGAATCCACATTTGAACAAGGATACCACACAAACTTTAATGCAGCTGTTGCATAGTCTCGGTGAGCAGGCCTTAATCCCATGAGGATCTCTGGAACATTCACATTATCTTCATGACGCAGTTGGTTCTTGATTGCAGTCAGGTAAATGCTGTGAGCCTCTAAAAACTGTTGAGACTCCATCTTCGTAAGAAATGGGGCATTCTTCTTAAATTGGAGCAGTTCTGTGGGAGATACGTTCTTAGGTGCATGCCGAGGATCAAACAATGACCCGATGGCTTCTACAGTCTTCCTGGCTGGATCCGTGGTCCTTGAAGTACTGGCTTTCACTAGAGCTGACTGGGCAACACACGTAAGCTTGGACTTAACCTTTATCTGCATCTTTTGAGGAAGCTGTTCAAAGTTCTGGAGGATCGTATGATTGAACATTCCACCATCGCCTAATAGCTTGAGCTTTACCTCAAGGTCATCTAGCTTCCCAGCCAGTAAGTGAATTGTTGGGTACTTAGATCCCTCCAAGAAATTAAGCAAGTCCATAAGAGAGGCACCAACAACAGAAACATACAATGCTTGTAATTGTATAAATTGTATTGTTGAAGTCGATGCTTGTTGGAAAAATTTGACCCCAGAATTTGAATCTTCCAATGTTTTGAAAAATTCTATCAGATCTTCCACATGCGTGGCCATATACATTGCAGCCTTAAACCATGAATTCCATCTTGTACATACAGGCATTGGGAAAGCTAGAATTTCATTCTCTTTTTCTGTGTTTTCATATTTCTCCCTTAGAAATGCAACGTAATTGCTTTTTCTTTTTCGCGTATTTAAAAAGGCATTCTTTGTCTTTACTATAGACATGTTCAATTCGTCCAGCTCGTTTTCAAATACGCAGCCGATAAGATTGACTTTATGAGCCCAGCACTGGACATGACTTAATTCTTCAATCAATCCTTGAAGAGTAGTTACACATTTTGTCATGTAGCGTGCTGAGTCCGTAACTACTGCCACTACACGCTCCCGTTCAATTTCATAGGAATTCAAGGTGTCTAATATCGCATTGGAGCAATTTACGCTATTGGCAGAATCTAGAACACTAGAGGCAGCCAGATGGGTGTTCATTTCAGTTGATGGTACTGATGGACGAAAAAGAATGTTGAAAACACACCTACCATTCTTGTCAGTTGTTTCGTCACATAGCAGAAACACGACTTTGTTTTTTATATCTTCCCTAATTTCTTCCCTCCTTCTTTCGCCAATCATGGGGATGTATTTCTGACGAATCTGATTTGCTGATGGTAAATCTCCACTTCCGTGAACGTACTCTACTGGTATATTAGCTTTCACAAACGCAGTAGTAGTGTCCAAAATAAACTCTTCTTGCATATCCTTCACACGACTAGCATTTGATAATGTTTCTTTCAAGGTGGCCACTCTAGGAACACTAACTTCAAGACGCGAATTTTCTCGGCGTTTTGAATGCTTCTCCGATTTGCAATGTTTGTCTAATGCATCTTTCCTGCGATAATCTAACCGACAATCACAATATTTGCACATAAGAATGCCACAAGAAATTATAAATCCTTCATTCTTATATTCTTTAAGTCTGTCTGTGGCAGAAACAGCTACCTTCGGCATTTTTAAACTCAACTGAGCGATGCCCAGTAACAAACACTGTTATCACACGGTTGACTGTAGTCACACGCCAGTATAAATTCGTAACCACACGCAAAATTTATTTCGGAATTCGTGTCATAATATTTAAATTACGTCGCGTCTCATCTTCCTGTACTGCTAAGTTAGGAACTAATACGACGAACACGTGGTCGCCAACTGATTCACGCAAATAACACACTAGCTTCGATGATAACGCACAATTTGCGCACTTTTTATTAAATTATATAGAATTCTCTACTATAATTTACACTCGCTACCGATGTAACAGGAGGCAAACGTAGTTTACATTATGAACAACTATCACATAACCTTTTGGAGGTAGTCGGCCAAACTATTCACGCCGCGATATAACAGCTGTTTACCACAGCGCTAAAATCCAACGAGTAACGAGAATATCGACAGTATATCGTAATATGACGTATATCGTAGTATTACCCCTCGCGAAACTATACAATCGATCATTCTCTCGAATTTGAACACCAACCAAATTCGATTATCGGCTTGTGGACAAAAAAAGTTCGGATTGGTGTGGGGAAAAAATATGAAAATTTGTTTTTATTTCGCAGATTGCGGTTGGTTGGTTGGTTGGTTCTTAAGTTTAGGGGCTGCGACAACGCGGTCATGTAGCCCCGTGTACTTTGGGTGTGTGTAGAATCTGTCTGATAACCGGTGTTAATTGTGATGACTGTATTAGTGTGTGTTATCTGTCATTTTAATTTAAGTACTGCAACTTAGAATTTTTCAAATAGTTCCTACTTTTGCCGCCAAGCGCCACCGTCAACGACTACTAGGCTAAGTTCACAACTCAGCTGCTAGACGCCACCGCAGTCGGCTCTTGGCAACGAACTTAGAAACCTAAGAGCGTTGTTTACAATAACCTATCAAATTTAGCTTCACACAGGTGCAATTAGTGGAAGGTTCTTTAACATGCCATAAATCTATGACATGGGACCGCCGGCTTTACTTCCCCTCCGAAGGAAGGCATACTGAGGGATTTTTAACGCTCTTAAAAAATCCGACGGCTTCGCGATTTAATTTCACTCCTGGGCGGCACGAAACATGTAAATACGTGAAAATAAAACATCATAACCTCTAAATATGACTTTTCGTTTTATCGCGAATTAACAAAAACTAACACCTCTACTTATACCTATGAAGAAATGACAAACCCCTAACCACTGTACCAGTAGCTGAATTGATAAAGTCTGATTATTCATACCAAGGATAAATCAGTCATTCATGATTGAGATTTTGCTAAGTGTTCTCTTTACAACTAGAATATTCGCGGGCGAAGCCGCGACGGGTAATACTAGTTATTATTATTACCAGGGACAGAACCATCTACTTATAAAAGTGACGGTCAGTCTGAAAGACTAGATTTTGTATAATTTTAAATGCTACAAATGCTGAAAAATGCTAGAAAGGCTGGAGGCTTCTCGCTTTGCTCGAAGCCGAAGACTCTTGACATGTTAGAAAATTATCTGCATAATACTTATCTTGCTTATCTTGTTTCAAATTACTCACGAACGGCAAGTGCAAACCAAGGGCAAAGCAAGGTAAAGCGCGTGGGATGCCGCACGCTCACCAGAGCGTGCGGGGACGTGCCCCTTCCATCCAGTCTAAAAACACTTATAGTGGGCGATGTATTGAAGATAGAGATATGCTCTCGTGGACTTTTTTGTAGAACTTTTCATGCTGACCAATTCTTACGGTCATAGTATATTGATATTTTAAACGGTTTGCCCAGCGTAAGCTTAAGAAGCGCACGGACGCCAAGTTTGTTTTCGACTTTTTCACTGAAATCGTTACTGCTTGGCTTCCTTTGATCATACATACATTATTTTGTACAGAATCTTTCCTCGAGATATCCTTTAATGAATGGTGAAAACCGCATCATAATCCATCCAGTGGTTCTCGAGATTATCCGTGACTTCCAAGAATCGGGGATTTTTGTCTTATACTAACGAAGTAGAGATTGTCGGGGAACACATGCACCAATCGGTACTATGACGTCACACACCTCAGTGCATCTGGGTACATTTCGTCCCGTCACCGTAACGTAACGCCAAACCCCAGCGTAACGACGAAGTCGACAAGATCATTTAAAATGATAAGATTGGTGTACGATATGCTGTTTAGTTTTGTATCAGGAGTAAGGAAATAGAATAACAATTGTTGGTTCCCATTTAAGAAACGTCACGTGACCATCAAATTACCATCCAAACGTTGTCCAAATACACCACGACTGATAGGATGTTCTTTCCCCCTTAATATCACGCAACTTTTATTCCAGACAGTTCTTTATACAATGCCTAGTTTTTGAGATATTGTATAGTCTCAGCTTACGTGGTCCACCCTGTATATAATACGCTAAAGTGTATGTTTCACAAAACTGAAGTTCTTAAACCATAGAGAGTTAAAAGGTGAGGGTTGTACCAAAATCTTCCAAATTGTCTCAATAGTTCAGGAAAAATCTTGCATTTCATGAAAATTCAACGGAAATATACAGTGGAACTTGGATAATTCGAACCTCAAGGGACCAGATAAAAAATTCGAATTATCCAAAAATTCGAATTAAGAAAGTTCTTTGAAAAGGGTAGAGGAAGTATTCAAATTTTAAGTTTTCATCCAAGAACGTTTATTAAATATAATATTACATAGGTTTTTAACAAGTGAAGTGTCTATATACTATGTATTATTGTATGTTTCCATAATGATTTACGTTCAACAAAGCAGATTAACAGACAACGGTATTGTATAATTACTGTATCGTGAATAACCTCAAAAGTTTCAAATGATAAAATAAAAACAAAATGTACTATTCACATATTTAACGACAGTAGTAATCCAGCAATGTCGATACGTCTTAGAGAAATCAAATGTATTTCAAAAAAGTTTGATATTTTTATCTGTTTCCAACAATTAGGCCTAAGTCTCTAGGCCATCACAAAAGAATCTAACAAATTTAAGGAACGGAAAACAGAATCACTTACGCCATTTCTAATTTAAAAAAATGCCTAACAAACGAGTAGGGGCCACATGCCAATGATAAACGTCATTTTTCGGGAATTCCTGACCCAACTGTTTGGCTTCCGATCGGCATTTTACACGTAATAAATTCGAATTAACCACGATTTTTTAGCATTGATTGTATATAAAATGATAGGAACCAAGAGAAAAATTCGAATTAAAGAATATTTCGAATTATAGAATTTCGAATTAGCCACGTTCTACTGTATTTATTTATTAAAAGTGCGTTGAAACAAATAACAAGACGTCATCTTGGTCGATACGCCAGAGGATTTGAGTTTTTGAATGGTAGCCTATGGACTCCGTCTTGAAGAGAGAATTCATGATGAAAATCAATAAATGTAAAGCAAAAATATTGGAATGCAGCCGAAATAAATCAGAAACCTCTATGGAAATCAAATTGGCAGGTGAAAAGCTAAAGGAATTAGGAGACTTCTATTACTTAAGAATCAAAATAACCAGTGATGGACGAAGCAAAGATGATATAAAAAGTAGGTTGGCTCAGGCAAGCATATCGAATATAGATTTACGTATTAGGAAGTCATTTTTGAAAGCCTTTGTCTGGAGCGTGGCGCTCTATGGAAGTGAAACATGGACTGTTAGTTCAACAGAAAAGAGGAGAATTGAAGCGTTTGAAAAGTGGTGTTACAGGAGAATGATGATGATCAGATTGGTAGATAGGGTTACAAACGAAGAGGTATTGAGGTGAATCGGAGAGGAGAGATGTTTCTGGCGACTGCTAATGAAGAGAAGAGATAGGTTGGTAGGACACATACTAAGAGACCTAGGAATAGCAAGCTTAGTTATGGAAGGAAGGGTCGAAGACATGAATTGTACGGGTAGACCAAGGTTAGAATATGTTAAGCAGATTGCTTCGGATGTAAGGTGTGGTAGCTATGTAGAGATGAAACGATTAGCTTAAGACAGCGGTGGCATGGAGGGCTGCATCAAACCAGTCAAAAGACTGAAGACTCAAATAACAACAGCCCCTGGCAGAACTGAGTCGCGTCGAGCCCGCATAACTTTAAAGTCGGAAGGGTGGTTTATTCTCATACGAGATTTCTCGCAGATGCCCCCTAGTTATTAGTAAGGTTCGGATGTTAAGGAAAAGTCATATTTTTTTCGTGAGCTCATTTTACCCGAAATCTGAAAAATAAGTATGAATGGCGGGTCCCTGACCACGTTTAAAGCAATTTGATGTTGCCTATAAATGCATATTTCGGCCATTTTTATTGTTTTGATCATATTTGGTCATATTTTAGTGATATAAGGTCATATTTGATTATAATTTCAGCATTTTTGTTTAAATTGAGGAGTCGTTAACATGGTAGCCTACGTGTTATCTGCGTCGAGTTTCAAACACAGGATTTCCGAATAGTGTAGTAGATATATTTCTCTTTCTTTTCCTGGAACAGGCAGATAGCAGGCTTTTAGAAGACCTGATTCCAAGAAGGCGCTCCTCAACGCACGTCTTTTAGCTCATCTTTCTGGACAAGTTAGATTGCGACACTGAACGCATGAGGTCACGGAACATGACGATAGTGTGCTTCCACCGTTCAATAGAATGTCACTCCAGTCGATATATTTAGCTCAGAAGCAATTAGCAAACAAGGAAATTCCATGTTTTTTTAGGTAATATTTTATAGTTTTTAGGTCATATTTAGCTAGTTTTTAGGGCATATTTGCTTGCATATTTTGTTCTTCTTTAGGTCTTAAACTTCCGAACCCTAGTGATTATTAATAATATTATTATTTTCACCGTGTAATTTCATCAACAATTATTGTTGGAAGATGGAGTGGGGTTCTTTATGTTGGTAGGAAGATGAACGCACTATGGAGCAGGTTACTAAAATGACTGCTTTCTGCATTCCGATATGTATATTATGGAGGAATTCCAGCTTATCAAGGTTGGCGCTCAGTGACTTCAGCATGGCACCAATGGTATTTATTATTATAACTAGGGTTCGGATTTTTAGGTACTAAAAATCGGGAAAATATTTATTTTTTATGTATTAAAAATGCCTGAAATATGTGACCAAAAAGTAAAAATATTTAATTATAATTCAGTCTATTAATGTGAATATAAACAATATGCAGTACTCACGAATGCAATTTATGCTATGTCTCACTGACTGCTGAAGCATTGCAATACACAAGGAGATACATCTTCAGGTTGTCAATAACGAAAGACCGACGATTATCGTGAAACACTTATTCTGAAGGCGCGAAACTGCGGCAATATGTTTCTTGCCTTTGAAGTGGTGTGTAACTTGAGATCGCTGTTCAGCCTTGATTGCTTTCCCACATTGTTGGCAGAACAGAACGCCCCTATTAGAAGTAAAATTATCTTTAAATTCTGCAACAGACGATAACTTGTAGTTTTTACTTTAGGCATCGTAGAACTGCTTACACTTCAGTGCCAGAAATGAACTGCATGTGAGTGACACTGGTTCCAGGTAGCTGGAAGGGGTAGGTCTAGCACGTGGTGAAATATGGCTATAGACTAGGGAATCCCCGGCTTCCACAGTGAGTGGCACGAGGCGACAAGTTAAGAATAGCACAGCTGCAAGCTGACATACGCTCTGCATGAAGATTAGATAGCTCACAGGTTCTTCCCCGTTGAAGTAACACAGAACAAAAATTCATTAAACTGAAAGATCTAGCATACTGATTTTTTTTTTTAAATATGATGCCTTTTTATGTGCTAATAAGTGAAAATCAGGAATTTATGTACTTACAGAAAAAATGCTTAAAATATGTATTTACATAAAAATATTTATTTACCTAAAAATCCTAGCCCTAATTATAACACATTCATGTCAGCACATTTGTCAGATTTCTTGAACAGAGGAATGTACTTGTTCACCTTCTCAGTAAAGAAATGAGAGAGCTGAGAGGGCCACCACAAATATCTACGGAACCGTTGAAGATATCGGCATTCTGTTTTAAATTCGTAAATCGTATTAAGTTAAGGGGCTTATAAAACACTGTCCATTTCGTCCCCAGCACATACGTAACTTAATTACTATTTTGAATCTAAATTACATTTTGTCAAGTATTTTCAATTTAAATTGCATTTTGTAAGTATTGTCAATCCACATGAGTCGTTTGAATCTACCGTACATTTTGTAAGCATTTTCTATTTCAATTGCATTTTGTAAGCATTTTGAATTTCAATTGCACTTTGTGAATAATTTGGATTGGAACTGGGATATTTCAATCTAAATTGCATTGTGTATTTTGAACCTCAATTGCATTTTGTACGTATTTTTGATCTCATTTGCATTTTGTAAGTATTTTGAATTTCAATTGCATTTTGTAAGAAGGCTATTTCGACTCTACATTGCATTTTGTACGTATTTTGAACCTAGCCTACATTTTGTGGGTATTTTTCAATCTCTTCTTTTTGTTAATCTTTTCGTTCTAAATTCCCTTTTGTAGGAACATTTTGTGAGTTGTTTCAATCTGAGTTCCTTTTTGTAAGTATTTTCCGTCTCTCTTAATTTTCGTTCTGGTTTCCATTACATTAATATTTTCGCTATCACCCAGATCATTAGGGGCCGATAACCTCGATGTTAGGCCCCTTAAAACAACAATCATCATCATCATAATTACCATTTAGTTTATTGCGTACGTCTCGTTTAATGTTAATTGTTGTTTTTGTTTGAGTCTTCAGTCTTTTGACTGGTTTGATGCAGCTTCCCATGCCTTCCCGCGCGCGCCAATGACTGCACCGCCCGACAAAGTGCGCCTGATTACAAAGCTGTCATTCGATGGTTTAATCAGTGTAAGGAAACAGGGACTGTAGAGAAAAAATCTAGGCCAGGCCGACCACCAACATCAGCATTGAACACACGCTTTCCCAATGGCTGGATTGGTACGTGCAATCATTTCAGGAGTAACTGTCAGGATGGCGGCAGAAATTTGCTCCCGCAGGTGCTCCAAATCCCGATTTTTTTCTGCATACACAATGTTTTTAATGTACCCCCAGAAAAAAAAAAGATCCAAAGGGGTTAGGTCGGGACTTCATTGGCGCGCGCGCCCCCGGCCGACCTTGGCTACTGCGCATCTAGTGTGCGCATAGCAAGGCCATGTCCCCTCCAAGACAAAACTTACTTTAACCAGCTGGCGTTCAGTGAAAGAATTACACGTTTAACATAAAGGGTTTCGGTGCTATAAGTTTTTGAAATGTTGGCATTATTTTTCGATGACCCTGTATGATAACTGGCATTGGTGATACATAAACTTCATCTTTGATAAACCCCCATGAAAAGAAATCACACGGGATCAGATCAAGCGACCTGGGAGGCCAGCGCATAAGACACCGATCTGCACCTGTCACAAGATGACACTAGTCGACGCTATCAGTTTTGAACTTGTTGTACTGTGGAATCGGATCCATGCAGCTGTAGCTAAAATTGACCAGGATATGCTCCAGCGTGTGTGGTCGGAATTGGTCTACCGCATCGATATTTGCCGTGTGGTGCGAGTAGAGCATATCGAACATTTTAGCAAGCAGATTTAAAAAAAAACTTGATGAATTTCTCTTTTAATTGGTAAGTTATATGTATCAAGTTATATGCAAATGAAAATCCACAGCCTGCTTCCAGTCGACCTACCGAGTCTTGAAATGGAATGAATGAAGCTCCCATCTAGCGGCGAGGATATGAACTGTGCCGGCTTCCGAAGCCTGTCGCACTTCCCTGGGGCAACGATTAAATGAATGACAGATGAAATGAAATGATAGTGAAGAGTGTTGCTGGAATGAAATTGTGACAGGGAAAACCGGAGTACCCGGAGAAAAACCTGACTGCCTCCGCTTTGTCCAGCACAAATCTAACATGGAGTGACCAGGATTTGCTTGTATGTGCCCTGTTATATCTGTTGATCCAAATACCACTAAGGATCAAAGAGTATCAATGTACATTCAACAAGATTCTGAAATCCAAGTTGAATGGAAGAAAAGTATACGGCATTGTTATTGTTATTGCTGCACCTCTGCAAGAAACCAGTCTGCTGGCCGATGACCTACACGGCAGCAAGATTCTGCTTTAGGTAGTATGAAAGAGATATCGACATTGCTCTGGAACGATATAAAAATCTTCCCCCGATGGTGTCGTGACATGTTTGCGTCACTTAACCAGTGGCGTGTGTCAAGTCGTCTGCATGTGGAGGAGTGTTGCCATGTCTAGTCAGGGACGTATCCAGAGGGGGGGGGGGATGAAATTCCTAGAAAAAAGACTTTAATAAAAGAGTCTGTTTATCATCTCTTCATAAATGCAGTATTTTATGCATTTGTTTATTGGCATAGACTAGATTAGAAAGGGACTGGTTGTGTGGCTCAGCACTAACGTTCTTGCCTGGTCGGCCTTTGAGGGTGCGCAAATGCGAGGGAGCCGTGTCAGTACATTTACTGACACGTTAAAGATACCCTTTGGGGCAAAATTCTGACACCCCGGCGTCTCTGAAAGCCACAGTACATATCACTGGAAAGGTTGTGCTCGTTGATGCAACGTGAGAGATGGTGCGGGGGACTTTCTGACCTTTATGACGGAACTTGCTCTCATAACAAAATTACTATGTTTAATGTATAATACATTGATGTATTGGTTTATCAAACCCGGCCGTAGTCGTCGGATTTTTTAAGAGCGTTAAAATCCCTCAGTATTCCTTCCTTCGGAGGGGAAGTAAAACCGGCAGTCGCATGTCATAGATGTATGGCATGTTAAAGAACCTTCCACTTATTGCACCTGTGTGAAGCTAAACAACGCTCTTAAAGTTCCTACGTTCGTCTCCAGGAGCCGACTACGGTGGCGTCTAATACCCAAGTTCTGAACTAGTAGTCGTTGACGGTGGCGTTTGGTGGCAAAAGTAGGAACTACTTGAAATTTAATGTCTGCAGTCCTTACTTGAATTAAAAACACACTAATAGAGACATCACAATTAACACCGGTTATCAGACAGATTCTACACACACCTAAAGTACACGGCGCTACATGACCGCGTTGTCGTAGCCCCTAAACTGAGGAGCCAACCAACCTATTGGGTGTATTAACTCAATTGCATGATATCTATTGAAAATATATGCATATTAGCATAGGTTACCAAACAATACGCATGAATCCATAGATATACACTAGCACAGGTTATGAAACCCATTAAGTACACGGAGCTAATTATTACGATGAGCCCAGGCCTTCCACCTCATAAAGTCCACAGCCGAAAAGACCATGACAGAAAAAGACCACAAGCATTAATGTTCACCAAACCAAAATGTCCAGAGTGACAAAATGTCCAGGAATATATGCACCCCGTTCAAAATGACCACAATTAATAATGTCCAGAGTGTCAAAATGACAGGGAATGTTTGCACCTCGTCCAAAATTACTACAAATAATGATGTCCAGAGAAACAAAATGTCCAGGAATATTTAAACCCCGTTCAAAATGTCTTCAAATATTGATGTTCATTAAAACAGGTTTCTTATCTTTTTCAACTGTTTCTTAACTATTCTTTATTAAAATAGAATGAAAAATGTCCAGACTGAGCATTTATGTAGGTGCTTGTCGGTACCATCAACGAGGACGGCAGGGTGAGCAAGGTCGGCGTTGGTGTGGGTGGCAGCATTGCATATTCTTCTTAAACTGTACCTCCAGTAAATTTTGGTTTCTTGCTTATTGAAATCGTGCTAGTGATATAGAAATTTCCGAAATGAAAGTAGTGGTTTCCCCTTTGTTGAATCAATGGTTTCTGGAAAATCTGCCATTGTACGCTAAATTTTAGATGTAAACATTGCCAGTCGGCAGCAATTGACGCGCGTCACACAACGGCTAACAATGCTTCCTGTCTGCACCGACAATTATGACTGGCGCTGGGTGAGCTGGACAACTCCCAACAACTCGCGGACCACCAAGCCACGTGATGTTTGAAGTCCTGAACGTTTTTCACTTTAGACATTTTGTACTCTGGACATTTCCCACTTGGAACGTTTCGCATTCGGGACATTTTGTCATGGGGACCAAAAACCAATGGACCAAAAAACCTGGCCATTTAAGACCTGGACCAAAAGGCGTGGACTTCCTTGTACCTGGACATTCTAATCGTGGACATTATGTCTGGTAACCAGCCCACTAGCTAAATGAAACACCAAGGGACCATCCAACCAATATTTACAAAACTTTCGAAATATCAAGCTTTCAAAAAAATCAACTATGGGGTCTTCTCACACGCACCGCTTGACAATAATCCATCTTTCTAAGAATGAACACCTTTCACTACAATGTTACTGACCTCAGACTAACGGCAAGGAATGTGGGGAGAGGGATGTGGCAGCCAAGGTCTCTATGTTTAGAAACAAGCACACGCTAACAAAATAAATTTGCGCCGGGTCACAAAAGACCCCGCGCCACCACTCCCGGATTAAAAGGGTTGATGATGATGATGATAATTGTTGTTTTAAGGGGCCTAACATCTAGGTTATCGTCCCCTAATGGTTTGGGTGATCGTGGAGATGAAAATGAAATGGAAACTATAACTAAAAAAAAAATACTAACCTATATACTAGAAGAAGAAATGGAAAACAAAAGGAGAATAAGGCAAATAAAGGACAGGAGGAAATGAAATGCCCTCAACCCTCGAAGAATAAGGATTGAGGGACTTGGAAGGAAGGAGGGCCATGAAAGGCAGATAGGAAAGTGAAAGAGAGGGTACACCCCACAGGTAAGGGACAAAAGGGGGAAACCGGACCCAGCTCAGGAATCCCTCGGGGTCGCCAACTCCCGAACTCACCAGCCGTGAGCCCCTGAGGGTGTAGCATTATCTAGGGTGCACCAGAAGTGCGGGAAAGGAAGATACTCCCTAGGCCTCGGATACCCTAATACCGTCGGGGTCGGAAGAGAACAAGAGTTGACCAAGTGAGGTCGACAGGAAAGATGACGGAGAGGAGCCCGGCACAAGTAAGTGGAAGCAATGCCGGACTCAGCTGGGGCCCCGTGGTCGCCAACCCACGTCCCACTAGATGTGAGCCCCTAGGGGTGGGGGGTAAAAGGGACGTAAAACAAATAACATTATTAGTATTATTATTAGAGTGAAAGATGGCTGCTACTGAAATATGGGCGGTGCTGAGTAATACCATTTAGGGTACAGCTGCTGCCTGTGGATGTCATAAAAGGTTCTGATTATTAGGGCTCTAAATGTTGTTCTATTGTGAATGATTTTTCTTCGTTGATACCAATTTCTTTTAGGTCTTGTGTTATTTCTAGTGGTTGGTTGGTTCCTCAGTTTAGGGGCTGCGACAACGCGGCCACGTGCCCCCTGAACTTTGGATGTGTGTAGACTCTGTCTGATGTAATTCAGGTAGGGACTGCAGACGATCAATTTCAAGTAGTTCCTACTTTTGCTACCAATGTCTACCGTCAACGACACCTAGCTGTGAACTTGGCTACTAGATGCCACCTGGCAGCGAACGTTGGAACTTAATAGAGCGTTAATCAAATCAAACCTAGAAATTTAGCTTCACACAATTTTAGTTAGCGGAAGGTTCTTTGACATGCCATAAATCTGTGACATGGGTCCGCTGGCTTTACTTCCTCCCCGAAGGAAGGCATACTGATGGATTATTAACGCTCTTAAAAATCCGATGACTTCGGCCGGGTTTGAACCCGTAATATTGGGCATAGAAGCTCAGCATGCTACCAACTACGCCACCGAAACCGCGTGTGTTATTTCTACCAGCCAATTTTTTGTGTTTTTTCAGAGATAGTCTTGGATTTAAAATTATCTTTGGTGGCCTATTGTCAGCCATTCTGTGGGCTAATACGGGACCCTAATATTTATGTCTCTGTTTACCTGGTTCTGAGTGTGTGGCCCGGGCTTGACATTTATAAGGTGCGTTCAAAAAGTAACGAGCCGGATGCTGGAATGCGCAAACCGGTGACTACATCGGCTAATCGTGGCGTGTGTAACAAGGTGTGGTTCAGACCAGAGCGTGGAAGGTCACAGCCCGTCGCTAGAGGGCACGCGTGCACGTCACGTGACGATACAAAGCGAGCAGCAGCATGCATCATTCGTCCAACGCTGCCAGTCGCATTGCAAACAGTGACATGGAGGCGTCAACCGAAGAGCAAAGAGGTGTTGTTCGGTTTCTGACAGCGAAAGGAGTAGGGGGAACGGACATTCATCGCCGAATGTCACAAGTGTACGGCGAACACTGCTTGTCCCTTGCAATGGTCAAGGCGTGGCACAAGCGCTTCAGGGAAGGACGGGTGTCGTTAGCCGATGATGCGCGGTCTGGGGCACCCCCCTGCATTACCGATGACAACGTCCAGCTGGTTGCTGCACTCATTACCCAGGACCACCGAGTGACAGTGAACGCCATAGCCGCCGTGGTCGCTCCACGACAATGCACGACCTCATATGGTCAACACAGTCGCGGCACTCCTGCAGAAATTCAAATGGGAGGTTCTCGGCCACCCTCCATACAGTCCAGACCTCTCTCCCTGTGATTACGCCATGTTTGGTCCCCTGAAAAGGGCTCTGCGGGGCCAACGATTCATCACGGATGCCGACGTCCAGCTGTACGTGCAGAACTGGTTCACATCGCAGCCCAGGGAATTTTATGAGACAGCCATTCACCGCCTCGTGTCACAGTGGGACAAGTGCCTCAACAGGCAGGGCCAATACGTCTAACATACAGGTACTGGTTTCGGTAATTATGCCTCCGGCTCGTTACTTTTTGAACGCACCTGTTATATGCATTAACCAGGAATTACAACCGGTCCACCATAGCGAGAGACTAACAGCTTAACCGTTGCTTCCTCATTCTCATACCTCGCCGATATCTTTAACGTGCTAGTAAATGCACTCGTACATTGACTAAGGCTAAGTGAACAGGATCTGAAGATGAACGCTTCACGTTCAAAACATATCATATTAAGCGCTTGCCACGGTGGGTGAGTGGTTATCGTGTCGGACTACCAACCCCAAGCTTGCAGGTTTGCTTCTGACCGTGTTAAGTTACTTTTGAAAGGCGACAAAAATCACGACACGCATGTCATACGATGTTGGCATGTTAAAGAACCCATTTGAAATCAGTAGGCCCTGCTCATAATGGCAAAATTAATACCGGGACTTTCCGCCAACAGAGTTTCTCATTTCTGTACTAGAATTAGCGCTATAGTGTCGAGGAGCTTAGATGTCTAACCTCCTGACTTTCATAGCGCTCCAAAGAACGTCGAAATTCGACATGCAAGCTGCCCTCTGGGTGCAAATAACAAAGCTTGCACCCAGCACCTGAGGCCATATGATATTACAGTGAAACTTGGATAATTCGAACCTCAAGGACCAGTAAAAAAATTCGAATTATGAAAGTTCTTTGAAAAGTGTAGAGAAAATATTCAAAGTCAAATTTTCCGGTTCCCTTAACCTTTTTCGGCCTTTGCCACTCGCATTTTCATAACCGAGAATTGTGTCTTTATTCTTTAGGTATGTAGACAACGTTTTTGAAGGAATCCCGAAAGCCTATGCAATTTCAGTTGTTTTCCTTCATTCTCTTTTCCACTTCTTTAATCACCGCTATTTTCTCCGCCAAAGTCAAGTTTTGTATGGAACCCGAGGCTTTGATGACGACATCTTAGTTCTGTACACACACTTTAAAACACAGGCAAAACCAAACTTCTAAACAACAACCACAAATCTAATCAGACCACTCAGCACGCACTATCAGACAGGTGTAAGGGATGACACTCTTATGAGTTAAGAGTTGTGGAGTGTTCCAAAACAATGGGAGGGGGAGGGGTTGGGCATTGACCTTGGAAGGAGCGTCGCAGGCGTGTTGTTAGTAATGTAGGTAAAACCATCGAGTAGGGGCCGCAGGTGTCGTCCTGATTGCGACCATTCCGGATTGCGTTCACCTCATTAGCAGTCCAGATTGCGGTCACTTTCATTTTAGGAAAGAGCAATAAACATACCAGCGTCCAGATTGCGATCACTTTCATTTTAGGGAAGAACTATAAACATACCAGCGTCCAGATTGCGATCACTTTCATTTTAGGGAAGAACTATAAACATACCAGCGTCCAGATTGCGATCACTTTCATTTTAGGGAAGAACTATAAACATACCAGCGTCCAGATTGCGATCACTTTCATTTTAGGAAAGAGCAATAAACATACCAGCGTCCAGATTGCGATCACTTTCATTTTAGGGAAGATCTATAAACATACCAGCGTCCAGATTGCGGTCACTTTTCTTGGGAGACCGGTCCGGTTGTAACTCCCCTGGGGATTTCCTCACCTTTCACTTCCACCCCTCTTGCCAGTGTTGAGGTACATGTCATATGTCAGTTCTCTTTGGAATGTTAATAAACCTTAAACTTCAAATGTTTGATTTTGTGCGTAGGAGGGGGCGGGGACAAACATTGATTACAAAGGGGATTTAGAATCAAACGCAGAACAAATTACTTTAACGAGACGAATTGTTCAAGGTAATAAAAAGAAAGTTTTTCACTATATACAGTAGGCTACCTATTATAAAAAAAGATATCTCGCGTCTCAAATGGGAGGAGAGGGACAGAAATTAAAAATTATACCCTGTAAGTATAACATTTCCCGTTAAAACAATTTTGTTTAAAGTGAAGGTCGTCAATTCCGATCCTGAAACGTTTCTATTCTTAAGACTGAAAATGTTATAATCATTGCTTTACGAGGTGCTGTTAGATTGGGAGGGGACTTGATTTTTTAAGCGAAGTTGTATGGGGTGTGCTCAGCTGAACACTGAACTGTATTCTTTGGTTAGGTAGTGAAATATCAGGTTCCCCTTGTTATCCACAAGACTTACGGAAGGTATGAGTCAGTCGGGAAGAACCAAGAACCGGTCTCCCAAGAAAAGTGATCGCAATCTGGACGCTGGAGTGTTTATAGTTCTTCCCTAAAATGAAAGTGACCGCAATCTGGACTGCTAATGAGGTGGACGCAACCTGGAATGGTCGCAATCAGGACACAACCGGGGCCGCATGCCAATGATACGTCGTTTTTCAGGTATTCCTGACCCAACTGTTTGGCTTCCGATTGGATTTTTACACGTAAAAACTTCATCCAAAATATAATTCGAATTAACTACGATTTTTTTAGCATTGATTGTATATAAAATGCTAGGGACCAAGAGAAAAATTCGAATTAAAGAAGATTTCGAATTATAGAAGTTCGAATTAGCCACGTTCCACTGTATTATTATCATCGAATTCAGTACCCTTTGTTGTACATAAAAGCTTGGTTATCTTGTAATATCATGTTTCTTTAAGGTTAGAGTGTATAAATACTTGTTTTCCCGCCTAATGTAATTGGCCACAATTTGTGTTGACCGACTGGAAAGCTTTCTTTAACCCTTTTACTGTCGACCAAAATATTATGTACACTCGAGTTTGAAAGTTGTTTGTGAAGTAACGAATAGACCTACATAAAATCCAATACCATCATCATTTTCGTCGTTCTATTTTACGTTAGTTCATGTAGGTTTGGAATCAGCGTTGCTGATATGGAGCCCATCACTTCCGAGCGAGGCGCGCCATGGCGCGTGATGGAGCCCATCTTGCAACGATGTACAGCTTTCACCGGAGCGGCTAACTGGTGAACCATGTCTTAATTCCCCGTACAAATACAAATCGATATAAAATAAGTGAATTAATTTACGTATTTCACAATCATACAGCATACCGTTTTGATGTTTAAGGATTACAACGCGACCAAGAACTACATTTTCAAACCACCCCGAGCCGAGAAAAAGTTACCTTACAAAAATTATAATAACTTTGTTTCTTGGACACACAAAACTTTGAAATTAATAAACCAGTTAAACATCATTCCAATGTATATTGTGTTAAAATTTGGATTCGATCTGATGACGGGTTTGTGAGATAATAATTCTTAAATGTGACGCATGATTGAAACACGCTTAAAAACGGGCACTTTTTGTGTTCCAACTGCGATACAAAATATTAAAATATAAATTAAAAATTCCTAACCTACATGAACTAACGTAAAATAGAACGACGAAAATGACGATATTATTGGATTTTATGTAGGTCTATTGGTTACTTCACAAACAACCTTCTAACTCGAGTACACATAATATTTTGGTCGACAGTAGTGCCATAGGACCGATATATCGGCCGATGTAGCTTCTGCTAAAAATGCCACACGCCGATCTATTGGCCCTGATTTTCTAAATTTTTCGTCTTATTTCCAGCTACGCAGCGCTAATACCGTTGTAACCAAGACAACGTGAAAATCATTCACTCTCAGAATCTATCGATGTGTTTAAGTTCCGTGAATAACTGGATTTATAATAAGTATTCTTTGAACATGCTGCAGTTGCTGGTTTCCTTTATCTTTAGAAGTCGTGTATGTTTGCTTGGAGCTAATTAAGATATGTGGTGTAGCCTATATCACAAATGATAGGCTGTCAAAATTATATTGAAATTTCAATTTTATTTTTTAATGGCAACCCGCCCTGGCTTCGTCCGGGAACAGTTATGAATGCATTACGTGATAAGCGCGTTTTTGTTCGATGACAATGAACAACGACCTATGTCCGTTTCACGTCTCGGCATGAAGGGTTAAAATCACCGACTGGACTATTAATTTTATTATCATAGAGATGCATGTGCAACGAATTCTTGTCAGACGTAATTTAAGAATGGCGAGGTGCATGAAACACAAATCCCCCTTCCGTCCAATCTTAACTTGACTGTGTATTTTGAGGAACGAAAAGTTCACAGGCGACATGAAGAAAAGCCGAGTTGCACTTTCAGGGAAACTCCAAACACAACCACTTTTATCTGAAGTCTTAACTCAACACGACTCGACCGTTTGCTGCTGGCTGTGTCTGGGGTAATAGGCTCGCCCGCTACCTAGGCTGTAACTGGGGTGATAGGGTCGCCCCTAGCTAGCTAGTAAACTGTCGCCTCAGGAATTGAATGGAGATTGTTGAAAGAAATAAAAACGAAAAGACACTTATAGTGTGCGATGTATTGAAGATAAAGATATGCTCTCGCGAACTTTTTTGTACATTGTTTCATGCTGAACAATTCTTACACCCATAGTATATCGATATTTTTAACGGTTTGCCCACCGTAAGCTTAAAAGGCGCACTGACGCCAGGTTTTCTTTTCGACTTTTTCACTGAAATCGTTACTGCATGGCTTCCTTTGGTCATAAATAAATTATTTTCTACAGAACACTTCCTCGAGATATCCTTTACAGAATGGTGAAAACCGCATCAAAATCCATCCTGTGGTTCTCGAGATTACCCGTGACATACTACAATCGAGGACTTTGTTTTATAATAAGTAGAGGCAGTACGTTGGCAATGTGTTTACCTGCTACAGAAAATAATATCAACATTCTATCTTGAAAAATATAACTTAAGTAGGATATAAGTTTTATCAAGCACTTGTAAATTCACTAAACTTGGCTTGGTATTTTTAGAATAACCACCCATTGATAGCTTGGGATCATAAGGGATAACTGAATACCCTTAAGGATTGTGCCGTGAGTTGATTCCACAACCGTGGGCACAGAAAGTAACTGCCTCACTGAACAGAGCCTTCGGTGGACTTGTCAAGCCGTAAGATATTCATATCACATTAATGGTAATTAGGTTCGTCGACCCGCGCTACCTGAGAGTTGCAAAACTGTTCGCGGAATGTAACAATTGCTGTTGTATCCTGTGTCTGTGTACTATATAACGCAGGCTACACCGAGAATGAGACTCCCAAGAAGTTGCGTGCCAAGTGCCTCGTACTCTAGGTAGGAGGCGGAAACTGATTGTGAGACTCAGTACCTTCCAGCTATCTCTTACTTTGGCAGGCTGCGTGGCTCAGCGGTAACGATCTCTCCCGCTGTGACCAAGTTTGCCGCATCGAATCCTGGTGCAGGCAGTTTGCATTTGAGGGTCAGTAGATTTACTGGCGCGATTTTATTTATTTTATTTTGCGTATGGTTTTTAGTGCCGGGAGTGTCCGATGACATGTTCGGCTCGCCAGAGGGGTGAGCTACAAGTTCTGTTCAATTTCAAGTAATTCGAACTTTCGCTACCAGATATCACTGAAGTGGCAGCTGACCTCGTAGTTCCGCCCCTTAAAACAACAACAACAATAACTAACTAACAGATATCACTGACACCTAGTGGTGAACGTTGGTACTTTGATAGAGCGTTTCAACGAAATCGAACGTATAAATTTAGCTTCACTTTAGTTTAGTTAGTGGAAGGATCTTTTACATGCCATTATTCCATGACGTGGGACCGCCGGCTTTACTTCCCCTCCGAAAGAAGGCATAATGAAGGATTTTAATTCTCTTAAATAATCCGACGACTTTGGCCAGGTTTGAACCCGCTGGTGCGATAGAGATCCCCTTCGGGGCAAAAATCCGGCATCCCAGCGTCTCTAAAAGTCAGAGAAGTTAAAAGGGACGTAAGACCAATAATATTATTAACATTATTCGTAATAAAATTAATATAAGAAATATTAATTTATTAATGAACTTACGATTAGTTATCCCAGACCACTACGTGGTGTAGTGGTTAGCATTTTTGGCTGTCGCCCCTGAGGTTTGGGTTCAATTCTCGGCTGGGCCATGATGTGTAATTCTGGTCTGAGGGCTGGAACGAGGTACACTCAGCCTCGTGAGGAAAAACTGAAGAGAGGTAGCCTCTACTCCCACCCCTACGATCCTGGACTTGGTTTTCCGTTGTTTTCCCACTTCTATTACAGGCAAATGCAGGGTTAGTTCCTAACTTAAGGCCATGGCTTTCTCCGTCCGAATCCCTGTCTCAATTTCAAATACACACACTAATATAGACACCACAATAACAGGTTATTAGCTAAATACTACACGGGACTGAAGTGAACACGATATCCAAGCCCCTGAAATGAGACAATCAGCTGTATTTTGTAAGCTTTTTTTACTTACAAAACTGGTGGAAACAAAGCTTAAAAAATATTGTTGTTGCTTATTACAGGGACTGCGACATGACGATCATATAGCCCCGAGTGCTTGCCACGGTGGGTGAGTGGTTATCGTGTCGGACTACCAACCCCGCCAACACAAAGTTCCTCATTTCTCTACTAGAAAGCGCTATAGTGTCAAGGAGCTTAGATACCTAACCTCCTTGACTTTCATAGCGCTCCAAGGATCAAAATAATTCGACCTGCAAGTTGCCCTCTGGGTGTCAAATAACAATGCTTGCACCCGGCATCCGAGGCCATACGATATTACTGTATTATTATTATAACCCCTGGCACTACAGCCCATGACGGGCTAAGGCCGACCAAGCGACCGATGCCCAGCCATTCGGCCTGCAGATATTGGGGTGACGCGTGATCAGTTCGTCGGGTCCCCTCGGCCGTTAATCTTGGTTTTCGTGATCGGGGCGCTGTCTCACTATCAGACAGCTACTCAATTGTCCTCACGAGGCTGAGTGCACCCCGTTCCAACCCTCATGTTAGTTTTAAAATCCCTGACGGAGCCGGGGATCGAACCTGGGGCCTCCGGGTGAGAGGCAGGCGCGCTACCCCAACACCACGGGGCCGGCCAAAAGCACTCTATAAATAAATATATTTCCGTTGGCTTATCAAGAAATGCAAGTTGTTTCCCTGTATTATTGAGACGATTTGGAAGATTTTGGTACAAACCACACCTAACAACCAACTGCTAACTCGGTAGACGTGGGTTCGAGCCCCACCGTCAGCCGTCTTTGAATCTCCCTCTGGTTTAGAAGCTTGACCTTTGTGAAACATACACCTTAGCGTATTATATAATAAGACTAGCAACCCGCCCCGGCTTCGCCCGAGAACAGTTATGAATGCATTACGTGATAAGCGCTTTTTTCGATCTCAATGAACTACGACCTATACCCATTTTACGTCTCGGCAGAATGGGTTAAAATCACTGACTGGACTATTAGTTATATTATCATGGAGATGTATGTGCAACGAATTCTTGTCAGACGTAATTTAAGAATGGCGAGGTGTATTAAACACAAATCCCCCTTCCGTCCAATCTTAACTTGACTGTGTATTTTGCGGAACGAAAAGTCACAGGCGAAATGAAGAAAAGCCGAGTTGCAATTCCAGGGAAACTCCGAACACAACCACTGTTCTCTGAAGTTCTAACTCAACACGAATCGACAGTTTGTCCCTAGCTAGCTCATAAACTGTCGCCTCATTAATTGAATGGAGATTGTTGGAAGAAATGAAAACGTAAAAACACTTATAGTGGGCGATGTGTTGAAGATAGAGATATGCTCTCGCGGACTTTTTTTTTTTGTAAAACTTTTCGTGATGAACCATTCTTACACTCATAGTACCGGTATATTGATATTTTTAACGGTTTGCCCAGCGTAAGCTTAAAGAGTGCATGGAAGCCAGTTTTATATTCGACGTTTTCTTTGAAATCGTTACTGCTTGGGTTCCTTTGATCATAAATAAATTATTTTGTACAGAAAACTTCCTCGAGATATACTTTACAGAATGGTGAAAACCGCATCAAAATCCATCCAGTGGTTCTCGAGATTACCCGTGACATCCAAGAATCGGGGACTTTGTTTTATACTAAGTAGAGATTTGGCCAGGATTTGAATCAATATAGAAAAAGAGTAAAGAAACAAGCGATGTAAGGCGGTTTTTTTTTCGGAACTGGATTTAGGCCGGAAGTATTTTTCAAAATTTGATTTTGTTGTTCAACAGAACTCTCCAAGACTCAAAATTTGAAATATTTTTGGACCCTTTAGCCCTTCAACGTTTGCCACAATTGCGGACATTGCAGAATTTTACGTCTTTGCTAAGATGGGCTAAGACTTGATCTGCTAGGAAGTGCTTCCAACATTAAGATCGAGTTGGTAATTGCCATTGGTTACTTCTGGTATTGAGGGGCAGATGACCTCGTAGTTCCGCCCCTTAAAACAACAATAACTAACTATAACTAGTGTCCCGGATTTTTTTGTTATAACGATATCCGCGAAATATTTCAGCAAACATTTATATGTTATCACAACAATATATTTACCCCAAATATGCCATTTGTTTCGATATTGAACCCGCGAAATATCGCGAAAAGATGTTATTTTGCGAAATGTGTTATTTTCGCCGTAAAATGCTAAATACCAACGAAATGCTGATAATAAGATGTTTTTTAAACTATTCACTTCAAAGTTAAATGTAACTGTTCCATTATCTGTCGTTCGATAGAAAATAAGACATCTTAAATATACATTTTCATAAAATACGGGATAACAAAGTTGGTTAAAGTCCTCAAATCATGGAAACAATGCTGTACTTTTTTTTTGCGTATGGCTTTTAGAGCCGGGAGTGTCCGAGGACATGTTCGGCTCGCCAGTTTTGTAGCTGCTTCGAGGGGGACACCCAATGGGTGAGCTACACGTACCGTCGCGTGTGGAGTGTTGTCTGGGGAGGAAAGTCTGATTGTAAGGACAAGGAGTTGGAAGCTAGCGGCTGTGGCCTATAGTTAGGGACCAACCCCGGCATTTGCCTGGAAGGAAGATGGGAAACCACAGAAGACCATCTTCAAGGTTGCCGGCGGGGGGATTTGAACCTTCTCGCCTCCCGGATGTGAGCGACTGCCAGCAGTCATTCCGTAACGACCACGGCTAACTCACCCGGTAGAATGCTCTACTTATGGTTGGGGACAACATACGTTTCATGAGGGTGAAATAAAGACTATGGTAGTTATGGAGATTATTTGTTGAGGTAGGTATTAATCACAGAAAATATAATTCATTTGAGTTTTAGTTCGTTAAAACAATATCTCGAACCCATTGTTGTTTATTCCCCCAAGTGTTTTTATAGGGTTCATCATTTAACCAAATCCGTGAACCGTTCACTCACATGAAATGAAAATCCACAGCCTGCTTCCAGTCTCCGACCGGGTCAGGAATGGAATGAATGAAGCCCCCATCTAGCGGCGAGGATATGGACTGTGCCGGCTGCCGTGGCCTGACGCACTCCTCTGGGGCAATGATTAAATGAATGACAGATGAAATGAAATGATAGTGGAGAGTGTTGATGGAATGAAATTTTGGCAGGGAAAACCGGAGTACCCGGAGAAAAACCTGTCTGCCTCCGTTTTGTCCAGCACAGATCTCACATGGAGTGACCGGGATTTGAACCACGGGCCCAGCGGTGAGAGGCCGGCGTGCTGCCGCCTAAGCCACGGAGGCTTCGTTCACTCACATCTCACTTGTATTTATTTCACTACTATGGATATTTGAACATTTTATTTCACTGCTTTGAAGCTTTTTATCAACATAAATCAGGGTCCCTAACTATAACTATAACTACTGGTATTGTGTTTCTTCTCCTTCGCCTTTTGAGACCACAAAGGATCACTTGTCGACTTGTAGGAACTGTACGAGCCTTGCGTATTGATCGTCTTGCCCTTTCTTGGGCGTAAAATATGCTTGTTGGAATTCTCTTTTTTGTGAGTGGAAAATGAAAAGTCATATTTTTAAGCGAGTAGTTAAACTTTTCTTAAATGCAGCGTCTTCTGTTGTTAGGCTAATTTCTTTTAAGTCCTCTCTGATTTCTTTTAACCATCGACATCTAGTTGTGTTTTTTGAAGCAAGATTGTACTGTACTGGTTGTTTTAGAAGACGTGAATCTGGCATTCTCATGATGTACCCAAAGAATCATCGTCTTTTCTTTCGCATCATATCAGTAATGGGTTCTAGGTTGTTATAGACCATATTGTTAGGTATTATTCGCCATTGCCCACCTTTTTTATATCCTTTATTGATACAAGTTCTTCCAATTCGCCTTTCGGTTTTCTGTAATCTGTCGGTTTTAGAGTGTTTCTGCTGCATATGTGGCTTCCGGTTTTATGACTGTATTGTAATGTTTAATTTTTGAATTAATTGATAAGCATTTCTTTTCCCATGTTAATTTTTGTGTCCTAGATAACTTGTTGGTTCTTATTTGAATTGATGCTTTCTCATTTAAGTTGTTTGTTATTAACTCTCCTATATATTTGAATCGTGGTATTGTGTTTATGATGTTATTTCAAATTTAAAGTAATGACCTCATAAAACTTTATCTTGTCCGTTAACGACTGCGACTTAATTGTCAGGAATGTTTTCTTGGTGTACGTCATTGGATGAGAACGAGCGCTTACTCCTGAGATAAGCTAATAATGAGGAAGTAACAAGCAGACGTTGTATGTAAATTAGATCAGTTCGAGACGAGTCGAGTCTCATAGAATGAGGTTCTGGAGGAAATAACCTGCCTCCTGTTGACGTCAAACATGGTTTCCTCAACATATTTGTTTTTTCGTGTTGGAATTCATACAACACACATTGATTGTGAAACACTGTTGGGTCGTTGATACCTGTCGTTTAAAACTTTGGATTATCCCTTCCTCTACTGCTCTGCTTCACAATCACATATGTCAGAGTAATTTGTATAACTATCTAACTTTCCCAGAGACTCACAAATAGTCGAACTTGTCGACACAGAGCTGATTCTGGCGTTGCTTCCACGTGCATACATCTTTATTGGCGCATTTCATAATTTTCTTCTATACAAAATAAAATACATTTACGTTACAAGGGATTATCTACAATCTATTTCCATCTTGAGGAAAGAACATACACATATATATATTGTTATACTGTATTATTATCGATTTTTCCCCTTTTGGAGAGCGTGCGAACTGGAGCCAATCTCAGCTTCACTTCCTTTTTCTCTTCTCTTTACTTCCCAAATAGTACAGGACAGCTGCACAGAAAAAAAAAAAACTTTTGTTCCCAAAACTTTGCTATGGTTGGCTTTTTGTAAATCGTTAGAAAGGCACAAAAAAAGCTTAACTCTGAATTTTAGAATAATTTGCACGATCATTTTGTCGGAAAACTCAAAGAAACATTGAAAAGCGTTTTTCTCTGAATCGACGTATTTTAAAGAAACGTTTTTTAAACAAAACATGTAGATGACATTGTCACCTACAATTCGTCTCATTGAGGTCATGTCATACATGTTGAAATGCAGAAGCTAGGTGGCGCCAAAGTGTCCAAAAAAGTGTTTTTTCACTTTTTGTCCTAGAAAAAAAATGTTTTGTTCACAAAAGAGCGAATCAAAAATTTGTTCCTCTCTAAATTGTCTACAACATTTATTGAAACATTTTTTCCTCCGCCTTACCGTTCCAAAGTTATAGTCTGCCGAAGTGTACTATTCAGATGGCACAAAGGTTAATATGTGTTCAGTTATGATTGATACGTTGCGATTGAAATATATATGATTGTTTGAGCTAATTAACAAGACACAGCCCGCGTCCTGTCTGACCGAGCCTTAGGCAGCTGTCCGACACCGGTCCCGGTCTAAATTATGCCCACCGCTCTCTCCGCAGTAACAATAGTAGCCTTGACTACGCAGCGTTGCATTTGCTGCGCTATAACTTTGGAACGATAAGTCGGAGGAAACAAACGGTTGAATAAATGTTGCAGACAATTTTGAGAGAAACAAATTTCTGATTCACTCTTTTGTGAAAAAAAAAAACTATTTTTTCTAGGACAAAAAGTGAAAAAAACACTTTTTTGGAAATTTTGGCGCCACCTATCTTCTGCATTTCAAAACTTATGACATGACCTCAATGAGACGAATTGTAGGTGACAATGTCCCCTACATTTTCTGTTTAAAAAACCTTTCTTTAAAATACGTCGATTCAGAGAAAAACGCTTTTCTTTGTTTTTCTTGAGTTTTCCGACAAAATGATCGTGTAAATTATTCTAAAATTTAGAGTTAAGCTTTTTTTGTGCTTTTCTAACGATTTACAAAAAGCCAACCATAGCACAGTTTTTGGAACAAAACCATTCCAGCTGTACTATACTAAAAACCTCTTCATTAATTCACTGTGTTTTTCTTTCTTTCCTCTGTCCATTTTCTCCCTATTGTTTCTTTTCTTGAGACTTGTTCAAATTTCTTGTTTCTGAATTTATTTCTGAATAGATTTCTGTCCTTAATATCGTCTTCAGAGATTTTTGAATCGTTCCTGTGTTACCTCCTGTGTTTCTCTCATCCATCTGGTCTTTAATTTACTTGTATTAATGATGTTAAACATTTTCTTAGTGAGTCTGTTTTCGTCCATCCTCCACAGGTGTCCATAGAACTGTAGGCGTCTTTTTCTAAATTTCTAAATAACTCGAAATACTGCGCCTATCAAAACAATTTATGAAACATCTCTACAATTGGTGTAGGCCTACATGTTTCGACCCCTCAATGGAGTCTCTTTCAGCTTAAATGTAATTCATAATCTATTCCAATTAAAAACTGAGTATAAGTAAATAATTAATTAAATAATTATGAATTGAGTAAATTAATTACGTACTAATCGATATCAAATAACTCAAGAAATTCTCATTTTGATATCGGTTTGCACGGAATTTTTCGACAATATTCATCAGTTTTTTTAAACTATATTCGAAATTATATTGTTTGTACACAAGAACCTCGTTTAACGGCCCTCATTAATCCGGATCTCCTGTTTATCCGGATCGAAAATAATAATAAAAAATCTCGACAGTATTTCTTTTACGGCGTTGACTCTTCTTGAATGTCTTTTCTGCCAAGGATAGTTGAGGACAGGATTTGGAAGTAATTGGGCCACGGTCTATGACAGGTACCGTCCCAGAATTCGCCTGGAATTGAGAACTGATGTTAGAAAAACATCTTCGTGATCGTGTTGCGCGCAAACGCAAGACAAATGTAAAACAGATAAACTCACACATTATTTAGTGCATAAAACAGAGTCGTAAATGTAACAAAAGTGTTCTAGTATTTTTGTACTATTGAGAAAAGGGTACTACAACTTATGTTAATAGATTCACATAACATGTATTTTTTATTTTTATTTTTTCGGATTTTCGATAATACAGATGAGTTTCGATCCCACTTATTTCGGATAAACGAGGTTCTGGTGTATTTATTTTTAAATTGAGTATTTTTTGTGTAACGATATCCATTTGTTTATTAGCCTACTTATCACATTTTCCAAAAATGAGGAAAAGGTAAACTTATGAGATCGATCCGGGAAAATGTGTGTCTGTCTGTCTGGCTGTGTGTGTGCCCCCCCCCCCCCCCCCTAATCAACTCCTAAACGCCTACAGCAATCGAAACCAAATTTAGTATGAGTAAAGATGTATACCGGAATATCTCACGTCCATATTTGAAAATGATGTCAGTGCTACCAACTGCTGAAAAAACGCACTAGAAATTTGAACTCCATGTTGGATATCTTGGAAGGTATGCATGGGAGCTATTCCAAAATTGGCACACATGTATATAATACTATTTCAGTTTAATTTTTAAGAGGCCATACATGACAATGTTGTCAAAATAATTTTAAGCCTTCTGATAGGTCCAATTTTTAAATGCGTATAACTTCTATACTATCAATTGGATTTCAACTAAATTTTGTATGTAATATGTGCACATAAACAGATATGACAGAGCGTATTCTTAAGAGCCACTAGGGCTTCCAACTGCTAATAATTGCTCTCTCTCTCTCTATTTTTTTAAATCCAAATACCAATATATCAGAAAGTATACAAGCCGACAGCTTTTAAACTATGCACACGTATAGTACCTGACATTTTAGATTAATTTGGAGTAATTAATATAAGTCAGTGCTGCCAACATGATTCTACGCCTGCTGATAGGTCCAATTTTAAAATACTTCTATACTAACAAATGGATTTCATCCAAAATTGGCACAACAAGGTATCATAATATTTCAGATTATTTCTTACCAGCACACGCATGACATTGTTGCCAACATGCTTTTACGCGTGCTGATAGATCTAGTGTCTAACTGCATGTAACGTCCATTGGACTTCAACCAAATTTTGTATTCTGTACCTTAACAGATGGAACTAAGAATATATTCAGTCACCAGGACTGCCAACTGTAGTGCACTATTAGGCTACATTATACCAGGTATATTTCTAACTAATTAGACATTTCGATATTACCAACTTAATTTCGTCATTATTCTAGATAGGTTCATATACTGTAGATTACTCATTGGTATGAAACTAATTTTAAGAAAAGTAGGCTCTTTAGTTCGGCACGGAATGTCTTGTTTAATTACAGTTTAGTTATTTTTACTCTTATTTTTGAATTAGAGTAGATTATAAATTAGATTTAAGCTGAATAAGACTCCTTTGAAGGGTAGAACCATGTACAGCAGTTAAATAGATGTTTCATGAATTGTATTGATTGGCGTAGTATTTTTATTAGTTACCTATTAATGTCTACAGAAAAGGAATCTGTTGACATCGAATATAGATTTAAGTTACGTATTAGGAAGTTATTTGAAAGCCTTTGTCTGGAGCGTGGCACTCTATGGATGTGAAACTCGGACTATTGGTGCAGCAGAAGAGAAGAGAATTGAAGCGTTTGAAGTGGTATTACAGGAGAATGATGAAGATCAGATGGGTGGATACGGTTACAAACGAAGAGGTATTAAGACGAGTAGGAGAGGAGAGATGTTTCTGGCAACTTCTAATGAAGAGGAGAGATAGGCTGGTTGGACACATACTAAGACACCCAGGAATAGCAAACTTAGTTATAGAAGGAAGGGTCGAGGTTGAGAACAGTAGGGTTAGATCAAGGTTAGAATATGCTAAACAGATTGCCTCGGATGTAGGGTGGGGTAGCTATGTAGAGATGAAACAATTAACTCAGGACAGGAAAGCATGGAGAGCTGCATCAAACCAGTCAAAAGACTGAAGACTCAAACAACAACCTATTAATGAATACGGAAAATACGAGTATCTTACATTTCCTAGCATGGTGAATGTTATTGCTCCGTACATTATCATTTGCCAGTCTAGTCTGCAAGCCTTTGTTTGGAGATAAGTTGCCTCCATGATCCCATATTAGCAGTTAGCACTGCGTCCTCCTCGGCTTCTTCACCTCTCACTTTGAGATCCTTCATCACTGAATATACGGTATTCATTGCCTCCTAAAGTCTGTTCCCCGAGTCGAGTTAGTGGAAGTAAACACAGTTGTACAGGGCTGCCCGGAAGGGGTGCATAGAGTTCCAAAAACTGTGCTATGGTTGTCTTTTTGTAAATCGTTAAAAAAGCACAAAAAAGCTTATCTCTGAATTTTAGAATAATTTGCACGATCATTTTGTCGGAAAACTCAAATAAACATTGAAAAGCGTTTTTCTCTGAATCGACGTATTTTAAAGAAAAGTTTTTTTTTACAAAAAAATGTAGAGGACATTGTCACCTACAATTCGTCTCATTGAGGTCATGTCATACGTTTTGAAATGCAGAAGCTAGGTGGCGCCAAATTTTCCAAAAAAAGTGTTTTTTCACTTTTTGTCCTTGAAAAAATGTTTTGTTCACAAAAGAGCAAATCAGAAATTTGTTCCTCTCACAATTGTCTACAACATTTATTGATACATTTTTTTCCTCCGCCTTACCGTTCCAAAGTTATAGTCTGCCGAAGTGTGTAAATTGTACTATTCAGATGGCACAAAGGTTAATATGTGTACAGTTATGATTGATACGTTGCGATTGAAATAGATATGATTGTTTGAGCTAATTAACAAACACAGCCCGCGTCCTGTTTGACCGAGCCTTAGGCAGCTGTCCGACACCGGTCCCTGTCTAAATTATGCCCACCGCTCTCTCCGCAGTAACAATAGTAGCCTTGACTACGCAGCGTTGCATTTGCTGCGCTATAACTTTGGAACGGTAATCGGAGGAAACAAACGTTTAAATAAATGTTGCAGACAATTTTGAGAGGAATACATTTCTGATTCACTCTTTTGAATGCTTTTCAATGTCAGTTTTCCGACAAAATGATCGTGCAAATTATTCTAAAGTTTAGAGTTAAGCTTTTTTGTGCTTTTCTAACGATTTACAAAAAGCCAACCATAGCACAGTTTTTGGAACAAAACCATTCCAGCTGTACTGTACTAATGTGAAGCGGGCTGACTTATCTGTTACAAGCTACAGAGCGGTCTATTTATTGTTACTTTATGTATTTATTTATTAGTTCTGAACTGCTTATGACAGGCAACAGTAGGCCTATACAGTGCAGCAAGTCTTGTTTTTTTAAGGGCTACGGCATGGCTAATGATCTCGAGCTTCTTGGCTACCCCTGTCTGGCAGAGCCGATGACGTGAACTGGGCGTGTTTTCCTGTCCAGGCAGTGCAAGGGTTTACGCATACTATCTCGACTCGACGAACAGACTGCTTCTCATAATATCCGCTTAGGTAATCTCTTCTCTAGCGGCTTCGGTGACGTATTTGGTAGCATCCTGAGCTTCTATGTCCAAGGTCGCGGGTTCAATCCCGGCCGAAGTCGTCGGATTTTTTAAGAGCGTTAAAAATCCCTCAATATGCCTTCCTTCGGAGGGGAAGTAAAGCCGGTGGTCTCATGTCATAGATTTATGGTATGTTAAAGAACCTTCCACTAATTACACCTGTGTGAAGCTAAATTACAGTTAAACATTTGTCAAACTCTCTTAGGTTCCCAGGTTCGTCGCCAGGAGCCGACTGCGGTGGCCTCTGGTAACCAAGTTCTGAACTAGTAGTCGTTGACGGTGGCGGTAAATGTAGGAACTACTTGAAGAAAAAACACACTGTCTGCAGTCCGTACTTGAATTGAAAACAGAAACACACACTAATACAGCCACCACAATTAACACTGGTTATCAGACAAATTCTACACATACCCAAAGTACCCGGGGCTACATGACCGCGTTGTCGCAGCCCCTAAACTGAGGACTCCGCCAACCAGCTAATCTCTTCTCTCCCATTCTCTTCACATGGCCCCGCCATCTGAGTCGGTTCATACGAACAGCTTCATCTATCATGTTCATTTCTAACTTAGCCTTTATCTCTCCATTACCAGCACCTTCCTACCATTGCTTCTATCTATTTGTCCCAGCAATCATTCGTGCTACCCTCATATCAGTTACCTCTAGCTTATGTTTTAGAAACCCTGAATCTACCCAGCTCTCACTTCCATACAGCAAGGTCGGGAGACAATACAGGAGATCGCAACTGAGAACTCACTTCATTGACTTTTCTACCCCTCGACTCTATTCCCATCCCCATACAGTGCTACCACCCTGAGAGAATACACAGCCCTAGTACTTAAAATGGTCCATCTGCTCCAATTTAGTTCCTGCATTCTATTTTCTTGCGACTGGGTGTGTGGTCGTTACGGCGTGGCTGCAGGTAGTCACTCACATCTGGGAGGCGAGGAGGTCTTGTGTGGTTTCCCATCTTCCTTCCAGGCAAATGCGTGCGTTGGTCCCTAACTATAGGCCACAGCCGCTATCTTCCAATCCCTCGTCCTTACAATCACACTTTCCTCTCCAGACAACACTCCACACGCGACGGTACTTGTAGCTCACTCATTGGGTGTCCGCATACAAGCAGCTACAAACTCTGACGAACATATCCTCGGACATCCCGGCACTAAAAGCCATACGTGAAAAAAAGGAACACCAATTATTTAAATAACAAGGGGATTCCTTCTTGCCTTGTCATTTGCAAACAAGATTAGGATTTCATTAGTCCATTTTCACTTTCAAGTCAGATTCAAAAGCAAGATCACCAAGATGACTAACACAATCCCGTTTTATGTGTCCTTAAATAATCAACATTGCAAATGTGCGACAATGAATAATTCTCTTGTGTGTGTGTGTGTGTGTGTGTGTGGGGGGGGGGTTAAACTTTAATAACTTGGCGTTTAATGCCGAAGCGGTTTGTACAGTTTTCCCGATTTTCTTCCGCCCCTAAAACCTGCGCCCTGGGCAGCTGCCCTGTTTGTTCCCCCGTAATTACGGGCTTGAATACAGTAAATGACCGCATAGAAGCAGCTACAAACTCTGGACACTCCCGGCACTAAAAGCCCCATATGCAAAAAATAAAAATAAAATAAAATCTCGCGTTTCTTCCCTACCGACATAACCTTCGTCTTTGAAATGCTGATCTTAATACCATACTCCCATGATGAAAATCAACAAATGTAAACCAAGAATAATGGAATTCATCCGAAGTATATCAGAAACCTCTACTGATGTCAAATTTGCAGGTGAAAAGCTAAAGGAAGTAGGAGACTCACGGTCCGCAGGAAGCTAAATAAGCAGCGATGGACGAAGCAAAGAGGATATAAAAAGAAGTTTGACTCAGGCAAGGGAAGCATTTCTACAGAAAAGAAATCTATTGACAACAAATATAGATTTAGATATAAGGAAAACATTTTTGGAAGTCATTGTCTTGAGCGTGGCGCTCTATGAAAGTAATAATAATAATAATAATAATAATAATAATAATAATAATAATAATAATAATAATAATAATAATAATATCGTATGGCTTCGGGAGCCGGGTGCAAGCTTTGTTATTTGGCACCCAGAGGGCATCTTGCATGTCGAATTTTGTTGTTCCTTGAAGCACTATGAAAGTCAAGGAGGTTAGATATCTAAGCTGCTTGAGAAATGAGGAACTTTGTGTTGGCGGAAAATCCCGAGATTAATTTTGCCTTTATGAACACGGCCTACTGAATTCAAATGGGTTTTTTAACATGCGAACATCGTATGACAAGCGTGTCGTGATTTTTGCCGCCTTTCAAAAATCACTTACCACGGCCAGAAGCGAACCTGCAAGCTTGGGGTTAGTAATCCGACAAAATAATCACTCACTCACCGTGGAAGTGAAACTGAGTTTATCCAGTTTCTGCCCTTAGACCAGAATTAAAGGTCTTGGCAGAGCCGGGATTCAAACCCGGTCCTCCAGGGGTGACAGCCAAGAACACTAGCCGCTAGACCACAAGGTGGTCTTAGTATAATACAGCAGTGATGTATCACTACCTAGTATAAAACAAAATCCCCGATTCTTGGATGTAACGCGTAATCTCGAGAACCACTGAATGGCTTTTGATGCGGTTTTCACCATTCTGTAAAGTGCTTCTTGAGGAAGGTTTCTGTAGAAAAACATTTATTTACGACCAACGGAAGCCGAGTAGTAACGCTTTCGGTGAATCTAGTCGAAGAAAAACCTGCCATCCGTGGGCCTTTTAAGCTTACGCCGGGTTAACCGTAAAAATATCTATATACTATGAGTGTAAGAATGGTTCAGCATGATAAGTTCCCGCGACAGTATATCTCTATCTGTAATACATCGCCAACTATAAGTGTATTTACGTTTTAATTCCTTCCAACAATCTCCTTTCAGTGGAAATTGAAATGTCTAGCTTCAGAGCGAGTTCACGAGCTAGCGAGCGAGCCTATCAGCTCAGCGTTGGCCAGTATCAATCTGTCGAGTCGTGTCGAGTTAAGACTTTAGTGAAGAGTATATGTGTTGTGAGTTTCACTGTTCACCTCGGATTTTCTGAATTGCGTCTGGGACCTGCCGTCCGTGCCCCTTTTAAGCTTACGTTGGGTAAACCGTTAAAGATACCGGGCGAAGCCGGGCGGGTTGCTAGTAATTTATATATATAGAAAAAATCAAGGGCGTCTCGGTTTTTTATTTCGAAAATATGGAATCCGTAGGCTACTTGAGAGACAGCTGGTAGGCTATATTAGGTGAATTTTCACGACAGCCCTAGAATGGTACGACCATTGCAGTAACACGTACAGTTTACGGGTCTCACAATGTTCCCACCATCAAGAGCTGAGTTTCTCTTTCTCTTCTCACGAACAAGCGTTCTGCTGCACCAGCTTTATGGCTCAACACACGGTACTGTATGTCCGTTACAAGACCCAGTCATCATACTCGGCCGTGAGAGCCGACATTCCATGCTTTTGATAATAACAAGCGGACCCGTGCGAGAACTCTCGTGTTCGCCCCGTGTGTACAGACTACCCGCCCGTCACTAGTGCTATGCGGGCTGGACTTGACCCAATTCTGCCAGGGACTCTGGTCTTGTTTATTAATTTGTTTAAAATCACTTTATAAACAAATAAATATATTTCCGTTGACGTTTCAAGAACTGCAAGTACAGTGAAACTCACAACACATATACTCTTGGTACAAACCACACCTTCTAACTCCCTCTGGTTTAGGAGCTTCAGTTTTGTGAAACGTACACCTTAGCGTATTATATAATAAGATAAGAAGAAGCAGATGAAGATGATGGTACAATTTCACAGGTATCCTCCCTCAAATACCTTGGAGAAATCACACTTCCATCGCCTAGACTTACAAACTCCATAAGGCGTACAGACTAACGTGGAATTACTACAACAAAAGAGTCATATCGCGTAATGCAAAATTACGACACTACTAGACTGTTGTTTTGCCTGAGCTTTATAGTCTTCGCCTCAGAAACCATATCCCTTGGTGGTCACTATTATTTACTCGAGTCAAAAGCATCAGACTATTTAACATACATAGACATGTACATTACATAATAACATACAAACAAGTAGTTCCGTAAAGAACTATACAGGCTATTTTCATATATCCTACTTATGTTAACTGCCACTATCAACATACAACATTTCAGTTTGATTGCTGTAATAGATTCGTAGATATTGAGAACCGACTAAATATTTCGGATGGTCGCCATGTTGGATTTTATATAATAGGTCCTAGAGTTATGTACTGTTACGTGAAGATTATTGTGTACTTGTAGCATTCAAACTTTAATCGCATGATTAGGACACAAGAAGTAACAAGGAGATTTTAAAATTTTGCACAGCTACCATCTTGTGGTTATAGAAACAATTGAAATAAATTAGATGCCAGTGGATTAACATTTGTATAAGGATTTACTGTACCATTTTCACTGCACTCAGATGGTTAAATTGCGAGAAACGTCCATCTGAATATTTATACTTCGCGTCGCCACCATGTTGGATTTGTGACCACCAGTTTATTTAAGGTCCTATAGGTGAACTTAACTTCATAGCCCCTATGAACATAAAAAATTCAGTTTGATTGTTATAATAGATTCGTAGATATTCAGAGCCGTCTAAATATTTCGGATGGACGCCATGTTGGATTGTCAAATATATAGGCCATAGAGTCATGTACCATTAAAGGAAAATTATTACGTAGGTTCATTATTCAAACTTTCACTTCGATCGCATGAGTACGACACAAGGAATAAATACTTAATTTTAAAATTCGCACAGCCGCCATCTTGAGGTTATGTAAACAATTGAACTAAATTAGATACCAGTGCATCACAATGTGCATAAACATTTCCTGTACCAGATTTCATTGCGTTTGGAACATTAAATCGCGAGAAAGGTCTATTTAAAATTTTCAAATTCGCTTGGCCGCCATGTTTGTTTTGTAGTTAACTGGTTTTTGAAAGTCATATAGATGAAATTCCAGTAGTGCCCTTTACCTCCGTACAAAATTTCAGGGTTATACCGCTAATAGTTTCAGAGATATAGAATGTCGGTGAAATATTTCGTACATCCGCCATCTTGTGGTTATGTAAACAATTGAACGAAGTTAGATGTCGGTGCAATACAATGTGTATAAACATATACTGTACCTAGTTTGATTGCGTTTGGTTGGTTAAATCGCGAGAAACGTCTATTTAAAAGTTGCAAATTCGCGTAGCCGCCATGTTGGTTTTATAGTTACCAGTTTTTCAAAAGTCACATAGGTGAACTTCTAGTAGTTCCCTTTATCACCGTAAAAAAATCCAGGGTGATATCGGAAATAGTTTCGGAGATATTGATTGCTGGTGAAATATTTCGCACTGCCGCCATGTTGGATTGGTGATATGTAACAAAATTTGATGGGCACGGTCGGGGTCATCCGGAATAGTGCTATGAACTTACCGAGTTTCCTTGAAATCGCTCCAGCCGTTTGGATTTTATTAGGGGGACACACACACACCACACACACACACACACACGCACACACACGGACAAAAGGTGATCTCATAGGCCTATTTTTTTTTCAAAATTGAAAATAGGATAAAATACATAGATATGTATATATACATAATAAGAATAACACTAACTATTTGAAATTGAAAGTAATATTACGTTAAGGAATGTTAAATGAAGTAGGAAAACAAAACCAAGATCACAGTCTAAGCAACTTTAGCCCAGTATTTGGCAATTTCTATGGCCTCAGATCTTGCGGACATCAGATCACCGATGGTGCATCTTGTAGGACATAATCTGCACTGGTATAGGTGGTCCGTTGTTTGTTGAGCCCCGCATTCGCAGAGGGTTGATGAGGTGGAATAACCCCATTTCGTCAAGTTGTCTTTTGACTTTGCAACCCCTGTTCTGAGCCTGTTCAGAGTTTCCCACACTGGCCATTCTTCAGTGAAACCAGCAGCTAGATGTTCCGATGGTGTCATCCAATGGTGTTCAGATCTCATCTTCCACACAGATAACCGGGAATTTATCCGTTGGCCAATGTTAACTGTTGTCCTCATGAAACTTTCCCTGGACTTCAGTCTTGGAGGAGGAGGATGATGATTATGTAGGGGATGTTTATCGGAGGTAGATGCCTTATACCTTTCTCTGTGTGCAGCTACTTCGCGCCTGATGTCTGGAGGGGCAATTCCAGCTAAGTAGTGGAGCTTATCCCGCGGTGTAGGTTTCAGACATCCGGTGATGAGTTTGCAGGACTCATTTAGGGCGATATCAACTTGTTTAGCATGTGCAGAATTATGCCACACTGGGCTAGCATATTCACCTGCCGCGTAACACAAAGATAAAGCTGTAGTTTTGACTCTTTTTGCTGCTGCACCCCAGGATGATCCAGTGACTTTGCGAAAATATGTTGTTCCTTGCAGATACTTTTTGTTTCCCGTTCAGACAGTGCCGCTTAAAGGTCAGCGTGCGGTCAAGAGTAATGCCAAGATATTTAGACAGGAAATTGTGTTCTAAGTGCACTCCTCTCCAGGTCACTTGAAGTTTCCTGGAGGCCTGTCTGTGCTTTGGGTGGAATGCACACGCTTGTGTTTTGCTAGGATTTGGTTGTAACTGGTTCTTACGATAGTATATGTTCATCTCTTCCAAAGCAGCATTGAGATTAGACTCCACCTGTTCAAATGTCTCACTCTGGCAGGAAAGGGCGAGATCATCAGCATAGATGAAACTTCGTGTGTTATTTGGCAGGGGTTGATCATTGGTATAAATGTTGAATAATAAGGGAGCTAGAACATTGCCCTGTGGTAATCCGTTCTTTTGGACCTTCCATCGACTGCGCTGACCTTGAAATTGTACCAAAAACTGTCTATTTTGAAGGAGATCTAGAATCATTCGTGTGAGATGGTACTCTTTAGTTATTTCATACAGTTTACGCAGGAGCATTTGATGGTTGATGGTGTCGTAGGCTGCCGTTAGATCAATAAATGCTACCCCAGTGACCTTTCTTGTCTCAAAACCATCACAGAAAACTATACAAATTGAAAAGCAAGAGTGGAAAATTCTCCGGAACATTTATGGTCCCACGAGAGAAAATGGAATGTGGATTAAGAGGAGAACAGCGGTCCTTTATTCCTTAACTGGCAGGTTTACTGATGCCGCGGAGTTACGCTGTACGCCTCACTACCCAGGACTGAGTCGTACAAACTGGGTTTTGTAAATAGATCGGTCTGTGCATGGCACAGCCTACCGTGTTCCCTGAAGGCTAGCAACAATAATGCCGTTCAATTCAAGAGGAAGCTGCGGCATTATTTGTTCAACAAGTAGGTTGTTCTTCATAAATTATGCCCCGATTCTTTGTTGTGCTAGTGTTTCCCGTGTATCTCTATTTGCAATATTTGTTTGATCTCTTCTCTTGTTGTTCCTCCCTCATCTACTATATAAAGCTCAAATACCACTGACTGATTCATTCATCACGAAATCTCAGAAACCACCGAACGGATTGGAATGAAATTTGGTATGCAGCTTCCTCAAGGGCCGCAAACGCCCGCTAAGAAAGGATTTTTGGATATTCAGGTTCTAAAGGGGTGTTAAGGGGGTAGACCTGCATTTCATTGAATAGCAATATCTCCCGATTGGTTTCATTGGGGGATGTGATACTCGGCATATAAACTCATCATTAAAGATAAGAAGACACGTGTCTGAGGGTTTTTCAATGTGGTGTATATTATGAGGTGAAAGGGGTGAAAAGTGGGGGTTGAAAGATTCCTAACGGAGCGTGTATCCCTTAAACGACATAGGCCAGGAGTTTGGAACTCAGCGGGAAAAAATCAGCATTAAAAATAAGTAAATATGTGTTTGACCGTTTTTTCATAAATCCAATTTAAGGGGCCCATGGGGAGGGGTGAAATTATGGGGGGGGGGGACGTAATATGTCTGAGTGTAAAATTATACATGGCCTATGTTGCAGACAATAACACATTACATCTTTTTTGTCACTTGCTATTTCATCACACGACGAATACTTACGGAGTTATTAATGATTTTCTATTTTTTGGCCGGAATTTTCGAAGTCCCAGGAATGACATAAAAATTGATTCGAATGAAATTTCAAAAAATAGTTTTTTTTAATACTTTTATTATATTTTTCACGTCTTTTAGGGTCCGAAACCAACATGATATTTTGATGTTTTTTTTTTCGTCCCATGCATTTTTGGTTTCAGGTGATTGAATTATTTTCCACTAGGACCGTTGCTTATCTACTATATAAAGCTCAAATACCACTGACTGATTCATTCATCACGAAATCTCTGAAACCACCGAACGGATTGGAATGAAATTTGGTATGCAGCTTCCTCAAGGGCCGCAAACGCCCGCTAAGAAAGGATTTTTGGATATTCAGGTTCTAAAGGGGTGTTAAGGGGGTAGACCTGCATTTCATTGAATAGCAATATCTCCCGATTGGTTTCATTGGGGGATGTGATACTCGGCATATAAACTCATCATTAAAGATAAGAAGACACGTGTCTGAGGGTTTTTCGATGTGGTGTATATTATGAGGTGAAAGGGGTGAAAAGTGGGGGTTGAAAGATTCCTAACGGAGCGTGTATCCCTTAAACGACATAGGCCAGGAGTTTGGAACTCAGCCGAAAAAAATCAGCATAAAAATAACTAAACAGGTGTTTGACCGTTTTTTTTTTCATAAATCCAATTTAAGTGGCCCATGGGGTGGGGTGAAATTATGGGGGAGGGGGGGAACGTAATATGTCTGAATGTAAAATTATACCTGGCCTATGTTGTAGACAATAACACATTACCTCTTTTTTCTCTCTTGCTATTTCATCATACGACGAATACTTAGGGATTTATTAATGATTTTGTACTTTTGGGCCGGAATTTTCTAAGTCCCAGGAATGACATAAAAATTCATTCCAATGAAATTTCAAAAAATATTTTTTTAATACTTTTATTATATTTTTCACGTCTTTTAGGGTCAGAAACCAACATGATATTTTGATGCTTTTTTTCGTCCCTTGCATTTTGGGTTTCAGGTGATAGAATTATTTTCCACTAGGACCCATGCTTATCTATCTATTTAACTAATGTTATAACGGGATTCCAAATGTTATTGCGGGCGAAGCCGCGGGTAACAGCTAGTCCTATATAAATGTGCATTTACCATCCCCCTAATGCATACTGTAAATATTGTAATCATTGCTCGATTCTCACTAATTGCCATCTTGTGTACATATGTAAATATAACCCAGTGTATATATGTTGGGGGCTCTGACGCATCCCGAATGCGAAGTGGGGCTTTGCTCTTTTCAGAGACTCCCTTCAGTGTACTGTAAATATAGTGTACCGTAAGGCACTGATAAATAAATATGAAATGAAATATATAGAATTAATAGCGACAGACTAATCAAAAGATTACTTAAAGTAATCAACCCAAAAAAGTCAAAATAAACTGGCTAGAAGAAACGAAGGTGGACCTCCAAAAAATAAATATCACATACATCATAGCAAATCGTGGAGTCTTTAGTACAAAAGCACAAATTCGTGGAGAAGCTTAAAATGAAAACTGGTCCACAGATCGCAAGATACAAAACAGTGCATTCATAAAGAGATTTTGGGAGGATAAGAAGGCGGGAACCGTGAGGCCAACTAACAAGTTCAAACGAGCTCTTTGAATAGGCATAAAGAGTATTAATAATAATAATAATAGTAGTAATTTCCTTCTTAGTCGTTTTAGCCTCCAGGGTTGGCATTTCCGTCGGACTCAGCGAGGAATCCCACATTTTCCGCCTCCAGGCCAGTGTCCCGGAGCTTGAAACTTCGAATCGGGGGATACAACTGGGGAGGTGGGACAAGCACCTCGCCAAGGCTGCCTCACTTGCAAAGCGAACAGAGGTCTTATGAGTGATGGGAAGGGAGGGGAAGATTGGGTGGGATACGCAAGGAAGAGGGAAGGAGGCGGCCGTGGCCTTACGTTAGGGACCATCCCGGCATTTGCCTGGAGACGAGGTGGGAAACAACGGAAAACCATTTCGAGGATGGCTGAGGTGGGAATCGAACCCCCTCTACTCATTTGGACCAACCGAGGCTGAGTTGACCCCGTTCCAGTCCTCATACCACCTTCCAAATTTCGTGGCGGAGCCGGGAATCGAACCTCGAACCTTCGCGGTAGCAGCTAAGAACGCTGACCACTACACCACGGAGGCGACAAGAAGGAAAGAAAGAAAGAAAGAAAGAAAGAGGAAATGTTTTTGGCCCAGTTTGTACCGAGGGAATTTGGATGAAAAGGAAATCCCAGGAGCTTTATCAGCATTCGGAGAAAATCTCTGACACATTCAGGAAATGACGTATAGATTTTATGGGCATATTCGCAGAATGAGTGAGCACAGGCTGACTGAAAGAATTATAAATCTTACTCCCTCAATGAAAGCTAAGAACAACTGAAGTTAAAGAAGACTTTCAGGAAATAAACAGCTCAAGTGATATGGTACTGGACAGGGAACTACTTGACAATCATCAATTTCCAGACCACTTGGCGATCACGGGACCCCAGCTTAGTCTGGCATTGCTTCCATTTACTTGTGCTGGGCTTCTCTCCGTCTTCTTTCCTGTCTACCTCTCTTGGTCAACTCTTGTTCTCTTCCGACCCAGACGGTATTAGGGTATCCGAGGCCAAGGGAGTCTCTTCCTTTCCCGCCTTAATTGGCCCTTCTCTCATATTTCCTAATCCCTCATTCTTCTAGGGATCAGCCTTCTTTTCTTTGCATTATGTTTCCTTTTCTCTTTAACATTCCCGCACTGTTTTTGTGAATTGGCTCCCCGTGTAACTAAATTACCTTTAGTGAATTTTCTGAATCTACACTACATTTTGTAAGTTTTTTCAATCTAAATTGCATTTTGTAGGTCTTTTGGAGCGGGGCTGTCATATTGTGAGTATTAGGTAGATTTCATTAGAAAGCTATTGCAATGGGTCCCATGTTTCGACTTCCGGAAAATTTCGACATATCTTCGCGTTTCACATCCCCTATACCCCCAAACCACCGTCATTTCAAAAGTTTATATATAATTCATGTATATATGTATATATGTATCTATCTATATATATCAGTTTCTTGTGGACACGATAACTACCGCAATTTTGCACCAATCACTTTGAAATTTTTACATAATATGTATCCCTATAAATTCTCGGTCGAGTTCGTCAATGGGCACAATCGGTCGACGGGGGTGAAAATGGGGGGCTTTTTTTTTTCGAAAAAGTGATTTATCGCTATAACTCTCTTAATATTTGAAATATCGAATCCATTCAAAGTTCATACTATGTGTCGGATAAGGCCCAAAATTTTATGTTTAAAAAGTTTTTTGATAGCACCAACCATTGGCCAAAGGGGTGAGAAAAAGTGGGCTTTTCGGGAAACATTAATCATATCTCTCTTAATAGGCACAATATCAAAACCGTACAAAATGGACAATATTCCTCTAATAATTACCTAAAACTTTTATCTGAAAGAATTTTTGATATGACCCACCATTACGCCAAGGGATGAGAAAAATCATTTCGGAATTACAAGAAAATGCCAAGAGCTATCAGAGGTTGCCATGACAACACTACTAAATTGATGAGGGATGAGCCATCAGACGTTGCCATGACAACGCACTTGCACGAGATCGCTTTCAGTTTTCCATCTGACTAAGTGTGAAGCGGCTTCGGTGACGTAACTGGTAGCATGCTGAATTTCTATGCCCAAGGTCGCGGGTTCAAGCCGACCGAAGTCGTCGGATTTTCTAAGAGCGCTAAAAATCCCTCAGCATGCTTTCCTTTGGAGGGGATGTTCCAACGTTCGTTGCGAGTTGCTGGTTGCGGTGGCATCTAATAGCCAAGTTCACAGCTAGGTATCGTTGACGGTAGTATTTGGTAGCAACATTAGGAACTACTGCTTGAAATTGACCGTCTGCAGTCCTTACCTGAATTACAGACTAATACAGCAATCACAATTCACACCGTTTATCAGACAGATTCTATACTCACCCAAAGTACACGGCGTTACATGACCGCGTTGTCGCAGCCCCGAAACTGAGGAACCAACCAAAATCTCTGCGGGAGATATAATTTTGCGTGAAGAAGTAACAGACCGTTAGATAGTTACACATCAGTGTCGAAACCTTGCATCAGGACAGTGTGACCACAAGTATAACAAGATGTTCAGCAAAGAACATATAGCGTACTTTCTCCTAAATGTATGGGTATATTTATAACTCTTCGTCATCATCCCTAAAACAATCACCTCTACCACTATGTGTTGTTTGTTTTTAGGTAGATTTCATTAGAAAGCCAACTATTGCAATGGGTCCCATGTTTCGACTTCCGGAAAATTTCGACATATCTTCGCGTTTCACATCCCCCAGACCCCAAAACCACCGTCAGTTCAAAAGTTTATATATAATTTATGTATGTATATATATATATATATATATGTATATCAGTTTTTTGTGGACACGATAACTGCCGTAATTTTGCACCAATCACTTTGAATTTTTTACCGAATATGTATACCTATAAAATCTCGGTCTAGTTCGTTACTGGGCTAAATCGGTCCAAGGGGGGTAAAAATGGGGGGCTTTTTTTTCTTCAAAAAAGTGAAATATTGCTATAACTCTCTTAATATTTGAAATATCTAATCCGTTCAAAGTTCATACTATGTGTCGGATAAGGCCCAAAATTTTATGTTTAAAAAGTTTTTTGATAGCACCAACCATTGACCAAAGGGGTGGGAAAAAGTGGGTTTTTCGGGAAACATTAATCATATCTCTCTTAATAGGCACAATATCAAAACCGTACAAAATGGACAATATTCCCCTAATAATTACCTAAATCTTTTGTCTGAAAGAATTTTTGATATGACCCACCATTATGCCAAGGGATGAGAAAAATAATTTCGGAATTATAAGGAAATGCCAAGAGCTATCAGAGGTTGCCATGGCAACACTACAAAATTGATGAGGGATGAGCCATCAGACGTTGCCATGACAACGCACTTGCACGAGATCAGATTCAGATTTCCATCCGACTAAGTGTGAAGCGGCTTCGGTGACATAACTGGTAGCTTGGTGAATTTCTATGCCCAAGGTCGCGAGTTCAAAGCCGGCCGAAGACGTCGGATTTTCTAAGAGCGCTAAAAATCCCTCAGTATGCTTTCCTTTGGAGGGGAAGTTCCAACGTTCGTTGCGAGTTGCGGTGGCATCTAGTAGCCAAGTTCACAGCTAGGAGTCGTTGACGGTAGTACCTGGTAGCAACATTAGGAACTACTGCTTGAAATTGACCGTCTGCAGTCCTTACCTGAATTACAGACTAATACAGCCATCCCAAAGTACACGGGGTTACATGACCGCGTTGTCGCAGCCCCTAAACTGAGGAACCAACCAAAATCTCTGCGGGAGATATAATTTTGCGTGAAGAAGTAACAGACCGTTACATAGTTACACATCAGTGTCGAAACCTTGCATAAGGACAGTGTGACCACAAGTATAAAAATTGACCCCAAATGACAAGAAGGTTACCGTTCCCATAAGACAATTAAGTGTTTAAAATAAGCATAAAATGACAAAAAACAAAGTTAATTAAGCTCCAATTATAAAATACCTTCTCGCAATAAATGAGGTCTGATCCTTCTACGAAAACCTGCATATTCTGCCTATTTTCGCCTATCCCCAAGTTTGTCCGGTGAAATCTACCTCCGCCTTCCGGCGTGCCGAGAGGACTTTTTTTAAAATCTAAATTACATTTTGTAAGTATTTTCAACCTTAACTGCATTTTGCAGGTTGGGCATTTTGTAAGTGTTTTGAATCTCAATTGCATTTTGTGACTATTTTGAATCTCAATTACATTTTGTAACCATTGTCAATCCAAATTGCATTTGGCAAGTATTTTGAATCTAAATTGCATTTTCTGAGTATTTTGAATCTAAATTGCACTTTGTCAATATTTTGACTCTAACCTGCATTTTGTGCTTATTCTTAATCTAAATTACTTTTGTGAGCATTTTCCATCTAAATTACATTTTGTGTGTCTTTTCAATGTTTTGTCAGTATTTTGAATCTCCGTTATTTTGCGTCATGGTTTACATCTCATTGCCATTTCCACTATCCGAAACCATTATGGGCCGATAACCAAGATGTTAGGCCCCTTAAAACAACAATTGTCATCATCATCATTTCAGACTACTTAAACATCCAAAAGAACCTGGACGGAGTGGTGGTTTTGGGGTCGGGGGTTAAACGCGAAGATATGGCGAAATGTTTGGAAGTTGCAACATGGTGCCCGTTTCTTTCTCATGGAATCTACCTTAATTCCTCAAAGATGGTGTGGGTCTTAATATTGCAATCTTTTGTGCAATAGTGTGGGTGTTTATGGGTAGAGCCCTGTGCGGATAAACAAACCCTTATCCGCCCCGCATCCGCACGACTTTTATCCGCATCCGCACGAGTGTTATCCGAATCTACTGGCTTTACAATAATATTTTCAATTGGATAGAATATTAATGCAACACATTTAGTTCCGAGGAGAATATCGTTTTCTTAGGCTTTGTATGTCATGTGCTGTGTTACACAGCCAGGATTGCAACCCTTTTCAGTTCGGAGTGTTAATTATGCTTATCGACATAATTTGAATGAGATTAGCTTAAATCATCTTACATTTGTCATGGAAAAAACATAACGGAAAAAATATATGTTATAAACATCCGCATCCTAGTAATGATATCCAACAAGTTCAGATTGTATTCTAAAATCTATCCGCAAATTTACTCCAAACATTATCCGTAGCTTATCCGCTGTCCCCACAGCCATGCAGCTTTAAGTAGGCCTATATGTAGTAAGGCGTCCTGTCGTGAATGAGTGATCGGATTAGAGCGATTCATGATGAATGATTTTGGCAGCATTCTTATGCTTGTCTGGGTACGATGTCTGCGCTAGAGTAGGCCTACTGCAGCTGCTGGTGATATGCTGTATAGTTTCTGGGCCGGTATTGCATTTTCTTCTTGTAGCGATAGGATTTATCAACCTCAAGCAGCCAGTTCTTAGTTTTCTTTGAGAGAGTAACATTTAACATTATTTCAGTCAGCCAATGATCACTCATTCTAAGAATATGTCCGTAAAATTCCAAACGTCTTTTTCTCAATGTGTCCGAGATTTTCTCCGAAAGCTGATAATGCTCCTGCCATTTCCTTTTAATCCAAATTCCATCAGTACAAATTATTATTATTATTTATTTATTTTCAGCGAACTCTCCCAATAAATGGAGGACGTTAAGCAAATAGCTCAATCAGCTTTCTCTTTGGTTCTTCTTGTTGTTCCAATAGGCTTTCATTCTTCATTGTTTACGTTCTTTCGACCACTTTGGTCTGTACTGTTTTGGTTGCTCTGATGTAACTTCCCATTTGTTTACTCTGTGTCTGAAGGTGTCCCTTTCTGAAATGTCTGTTGAACTAATGTTTGCGTTTTTGAGATCCTTTCGAAGTTCTTCTAGCCAAGGTGTTGAGTTCTTAAGTGAGGTAACTTAATCTATTATCCTTTTCGTCAATCGATTTTCTGGTAGTCTCGTGAGATCACCAAACAATTTCATTCGTCTTTTCTTAATATCAATTTCGATGTTTGAATACTGTTCTGTTTTGATTGATTGTAGCCTGTAACCATCCTGGGTATATCTTGCTCCTGGGAATTTCCAAATGATCTTCCTCTCTACTTCTTAGATTTCTTCAAGTTCATGTATTTTGTTGTGTCAGAGTTACGCTTTCGTAATGCAGTGTTAGTTTTATGACTGTGTTGTAGTGCCGAATGTTTGTTTGTTTGTTTGTTTGTTTTGATATAGTTTTTTTAGATGTTTTGGACTAACCCTAATGTTTTCTTAACTATTATCATCATATATATTATTTCAGTAGTATAGATCCCTCCTGCGGAGCTCACAAGCGACCGATCGTGATAAATGGGCATTCAAATGAAAGAGAGTAGACATTACCAGTGACGAATTGCACTCTAATTTCATAAATATAGTTTCTTTAAAACATGACTTTTAAAATAATGTACGAAGTGTGAGATTTTCAGATACTGTTGCTGTAAGAAAATATGCTCCATAATTGCTGTGACGCCTGTTTCATGTCATTTTAACATGCTGAAGTCTTTACTTTATAATTTTGCATGGATTTCAGATACAATATATCAAAGGAATGAGTAGGCTACTCAAATCGTATAGTTTCATATATATCGAATAACCGGTGAGTGTTATGATGATCCAATTTTCAGCGATTGCCTTCTTAAGTTAGGGAACGTAGAACTTGGAATTCTAACTGAAATGTAAATAGTGTTCTATAATCATTTGGTTGAAATAAAAACATAACAACCTTTCTCCTTAAGTCTCTCATTATAAACATATTGGGGAAAGTGTGGTTTATGAACATGCGAGATTTCTTGCACGGGTCCGCTTGTTATTGTTATTATTATTATTATTATTATTATTGTAATACTTCTCGACTTGATAGCTTTGGCCCTTAGCTCCCCTGCCAACGAAGTTCTTCACCCGTCCCTTAAAGCCCACTATAATAATAATGCAGCGCTCAACTTAGAGTAGTCTATTATTTCCGGTGGTCAACAGCCACTCGTGTGAAGTGAAGTCAGCAGGTTCCCAGAACGAGGTCTGTGTCGACAGCTACAGTAACAAGAGCCCAGAGCTCACAGCTTTATCAGCATCTTATTGGTTAGTGTTGCTGCATTGCTATGATAGGATAGGGAGCCAGCAACATAATTCAACGCTACATTTTCACATCATAATATCGTACAGTCCCACACATTGGGTACGAGGGCTCAGCGCACTGTGGGTCAATCTCGAAATCTAGGAGGACAAAATTATTTATTTTCATAATTAAAAATCAAAATTTATTACTTCTACAGCATTCTCATACAGTTGCCACTCACTATTCTAGGATATAAACGCATCTTAGTGTAAATCTGTCACCACTGTTCGAGAAGTCTGAATTGGAGGGTGAATGTAAGTGGCTGTGGTTTGGTTGTCTTTGTGGTTAGTGTGATGCTTTAAGATGGAACATGCAGCTAAAGGTATGATCTTTGTAACGTGTTTCAGTTATTAATGGGCGTAATTGTTACGTAATTTTAGCTATATTTGCATTGTATAATATTTAACTATTACTTTTAAAATTATATTTTCACTTAGATTTTTAGTATGTCACGTCACTCTGCGTCACTTTCTACTTAATGTTAAAATGTAGATAAAGTCTTGTAGTTTACGCCTGTTATAAGATTTTTTGCATCTTTTTGCAACGTACTTAGTTATTTTACGTTTTAGAAGATACCGCGCAGCTAGTTCTCACACATTTACAACTGTTTGAAGCACTAGATTCGACGATTATGTCAAAAGTGGAACTTTGTGACTTTGTTAAAAGTAAATTAGGGGTAGAAAATTGTTCTGAAGAGATAACTGAATGTTCTATCCAACTCCTAGTCATAGACAATTTCTTGCATGTGTAGACGTAGCTTAAAAAAGGTCTTAACTGATGTTTATTAGGAAGTAAACAAATTATATACGTTGCTTTCACTCTGAATTCTTAATTAAAACGTAAAAATAATTTTGTCCCCCTAGATTTTGATTTTGACCCACTGTGCAGCGGTAACGTTCTCGCCTGCTGAGCTCAAGATAGCAGGATCGACTCCAGGTGCAGTCAGCTGGCATTTGAGGGTGCGCAAATGCGAGGGAGCCGTGTCAGTAGATTTACTGTCACGTTAAAGATCCCCTTCGAGGCAAAATTTTGGCACCCAGGCGTCTCTAAAATCCGCAGTAGTTAACAGGGACGTAATAGTACATTATGCAACGAGCCTATAATGGCTATAATTAAGACACGAGTATGTTTATAAAACGAGCGTATGCGAGTTTTATAATTTCCATACGAGTGTCTTAATCACCATTATAGGCGAGTTGCATACGACTGTTTATGTTCGACGATAATTATAACTTTATTGTATGTTTTAACATAAATATTCATAAATATATATTCAGTCACTAGAATGTTGTGATCGGGTGCTGCGCTGGGTAGTATATCTCTGTTTTCCTAGCTCTCTGGCCAACCGACGCATGCGCTCTGTGTGCTTCAGTGCCATATGTTCAGATTGTTCACCAGTATTCAGTAAAACTGTCACCGAAGTCGTTTCAAAACAACGCGCTGTGTAGAAATTGGATTTGGGGATATTAAGGTACAGTGCTATTTCTTGTCTCATATTCACCAGTTTATTTACGCGAACATATGGACGGTGCACTTTCGGTAATTTATATAGACATGTTGGATTTTGAGCGCATGCGCGAAGGTATCCTTATCTAATTGGTCACACAACTGTTTCTTGATCTCTGATTGGTGGGAGAAACAGTTTCATAATGAAAAATAGTGTTATAATGAGCCTCATTATGATACAGTTTTCTGACACATAATAGTCAGGGTCGAACATAAAACAAATTACATTATTATTATTATGATCATCGTACTAGGGGCATATAGGCTACTCACACTTACCTGGTTAACGAGCGACGACTCAAACGTAAGGCAGTAGCACGCGCCGACATTAACCATTGTTCGCTACTGACCGATAGCTGACTGTTGTTGACCAATAGCATGCTTGCTCTATCTCTCCACGAGGGGCCGATAACCTAGATGGTAGGCCCCGTAAAACAACAATTATCATAATAATCATCAAATCTCTCCACGTAGACTGTAAAGTACGGTCCTGGCGGCCTGCTCGCGTGTCACGCAGGTGTCAAATGTCCAATTTTGCACAGCTGCACGCAGTTTTGTCCAGTCTCGCTGCTTACTCTCAGTGGCTACAGTGGAGAATTGACAATATGTGCCTGGAGCTGGGGAAGCTTCGGCTCACCGCAGACAGGAATGTTAACATATCCGCCCAGGTAGGTTTCAAAGGCGAGCCGCTCGTTAACGAGGAAAGTGAGAGAACTTTACAATAAGTAAGTTCCCTGTTTTTTTTATTGAACACAATAATGACGTTGAAATAATTTTACAGTGAACCCTCGATTTAGCGGATTAAATTGGGGCGGAAGTTCATCCGTAAAATTGCGAATTTAGACATTTGAACTTTCAATTCGAAATATTTTTTTAAAAAATACTTTAAAAACTCCGAAATTCTTCTTACAAAATTTATCGGCCCTCGCTTTAAGATGCGCGTCCTCAAATGTGCAGCTCTCGAGCGATTAAAAAAATCGACTACTAAGTCAACTCTTAACAAGTAGTTCCGTGAAGAACTATATAACCTATTTTCATATATCCCATTTATGTTAATTGCCTCTATCAACATAGAAAATTTCAGTTTGATTACTGTACTGTAGATATTGAGAGCCGTCTAAATATTACGCATGGTTGCTATATTTTTTTTAATATATGTAGGCCTTAAGTTCATGTACTATTACATGAAGATTATTGTGTAGGTGTATTATTCAAACTTCAATCCCATGATTAGGACACAATAAATGCAAGATTTAAAATTTCGCACAGCCGCCTTCTTCTGGTTATGAAAACAATTGAAATAAATTAGATGCCAGTGGATTACAATTTGTATAATCATTTACCATACTGCGCTCGGAGGTTAAATCGCTCGAAACGTCCATTTAAATATTTACATTTCACGTCGCCGCCATGTTGGATTTTTGATCGCCAGGTTATTGAAAGGCCCATAGGTAAACGTAGGCCTATGTCCATAGCCACTATCAAAATACAATATTTCAGTTGGATTACTGTCATAGATTAATAGATATTGAGAACTGTCTAAATATTTCTGATGGTCGCCATGTTGGTTTTTTATATATGTAGGCCATACAGTAATGCAATATTAGATGTCGATTATTGCGTAGGTTCATTATTTAAATGTTTACTTCGATCGCATGATTAGGACACAAGATATAAAACGTAATTTTAAAATTTCGCACAGCCGCCATCTTGAGGTTACCGTATGTAATCATTTGAACTAAATTATATATGTCAGAGCATTACAATGTGTATACCCATTTGCTGTACCAAGTTTCACAGCGTTCGGATGGTTAAATCGAGAGAAAAGTCTATTTAAATGTCTCAACTTCGTTTGGCTGCCATGTTCGTTTTGTAGTTCAAAGATATTTGGAAGTTACATAGGTTTCATTATTTCGTATGGTACAAATGATCTACATATATATACAAATATGTACATAATAATCAAAAATGAACATCAAGGCTCTTCAACCAGGAAAGCGCTGGAGCTGATGCTTTCATGAACTCTTCCCATTCGCCTGCGGAGCTACGCTGTGGGCACTCCCGAATGATGTGGTACATGGTCTGTTCTTGAGCTCCGCAGTCACAAGCTGGTGATTCTAGCCAACCCCATTTGTGTAGCATTGCTTTGCACATTCCATGACCAGTTCGAGCACGATTTAGTTGGCCCCACGTAGCTCTTAGTAGATCAATTCCTGGGATATGCGGGGAAGGATCATCTAAGTGGATTTGGTGAGGTGAAGAAAAATCTCTCCACCTTTCCTTCCAGATTTTGCTGATGTTGTTAGGCTCTGGCTGTTTAATACTGGCATCACTCCAAATAGGATTCCTGGATTTCAGGCGCATGGGTAGAGGGTTACTCAGTACTGAGTGAACCGGAATGTGCTTGAAGTCAGAACAGATTAAGTTTTCCAAGCGTGGGCACCTGCTTGTTGTCGTCTCAGTTGTGGAGGAGGAATGCCTGCCAGGACGTGCAACCATGGCACAGGGGCTGATCTTAATGTGCCCGTTATAATCCTTGTGGACTCATTGAGCTGAGTATCCACTCTGGGGACATGAGCACTTCTATACCATACCGGTGCACAATATTCGGCAACAGAGTAGACTAGCGCAAGGCTTGCCATACGAAGAGTACTTGCATGGGCACCCCATGTTGTGCCAGCCAGTTTGCGGATGATATTGTTCCTGGTCTTAAGTTTGCCTGCAGTATTCTCAAGGTGTTTATTGTAGGTCAGAGAACGGTCCAGAGTTACTCCTAGGTATTTGGGGTTGGGATTGTTTCTCAGCCTCCTTCCGCAGAATGTAATGTTCAGCTCTTTTTTGAGATTCTACTGTTGTTGTTTGAGTCTTCAGTCTTTTGACTGGTTTGATGCAGATCTCCATGCCTCCCTGTCCTGAGCTAATCGTTTCATCTCTACATAGCTACCACACCCTACATCCGAGGCAATCTGTTTAACATATTCTAACCTTGGTCTACCCCTTCTCGACCCTTCCTTCCATAACTAAGCTTGCTATTCCTGGGTGTCTTAGTATGTGTCCTACCAACCTATCTCTTCTCTTCATTAGCAGTCGCCAGAAACATCTCTCCTCTCCCACTCGCCTTAATACCTCTTCGTTTGTAACCCTATCTACCCATCTGATCTACATCATTCTCCTGTAACACCACATTTCAAATGCTTCAATTCTCCTCTTTTCTGCTGCACCAATAGTCCAAGTTTCACTTCCATAGAGCGCCACGCTCCAGACAAAGGCTTTCAAAAATGACTTCCTAATACCTAAATCTATATTTGATGTCAACAGATTCCTTTTTATTTGTAGAAAGGCTTTCCTTGTCTGAGCCAACCTACTTTTTATATCCTCTTTGCTTCGTCCATCACTGGTTATTCTGCTTCCTAAGTAACAGAAGTCTCCTACTTCCTTCAGCTTTTCACCTGCCAATTTGATCTCCATAGAGGTTTCTGATTTATTTCGGCTGCATTCCAGTATTTTTGTTTTACATTTATTAATTTTCATCATGAATTCCTTCCGTAAGACGGAATCCATACCATTCAAAAACTCATTCAAATCCTCAGGCTTGTCGGCCAAGATGACGATGTCATCAGCAAATCTCAGAGTTGAAATTATTTCTCCTTGAATCTTCACTCCCACTTTAAATTTTTCTCGAATTTCCTTCATTGCTTGTTCAATGTAAAGATTGAAAAGTATGGGTGATAAGTTGCAGCCTTGCCTTACACCTTTCATAATACCAGCTTCTCTCTCATATCCTTCAGCTCGAATGACTGCTGTCTGGTTTCTGTATAGATTGTAGATCACCCTCCTATCCCTGTACTTTATTCCAATAGATTTCAAAATGTCAAACAATTTAGTCCAATCAACGTTATCAAAAGCCTTTTCTAAGTCTACAAATGCCATGAACGTTCTCTTATCTTTCCTTATTCTACCTTCCAAAATCAGCCTAAGACTTAGTACAGCTTCCCTTGTTCCTACATTTCTCCTGAAACCAAACTGGTCTTCACCCAACTCCGTTTATATCTGGCTTTCAATCCTCTTCTAAATTATTCTAGACAGGATCTTTGAAGCATGAGTAATCAAGCTGATTGTACGGTAATCTTCACATCTGTCAGCTCCCACTTTCTTTGGTATAGGGATGATAACATTCTTCTTGAAATCAGGGGGTGCCTCACCTGTCTCATAAATCCTACACACCAAGTGAAATAACCTGATCAGACCTTCATCTCCTATGCAGCGTAGCAACTCAATCGGTATGGCGATTCTACTATTAAGGTGAAAAGCTGTGACCTCAATTTTTGATGGGTTTGGGCAAAGCCTCCACTGTTTGATATAGTTTTCAAGTTTGTGCATGTCCTGTGTCAGGATTTTTTCCCCGTCGTCCAGATATTTGGTTTGGATTGCTATGGCAGAGTCATCAGCATAGCATAACTTATGGGACGCTGTTGATGGTACATCGCTTGTATATACGTTGAACAATAATGGGGCTAAGACAGATCCCTGAGGGAGGCCGTTCTTGATGGTGTACGACTTACTCATCTTGTCACCTGAGCATACTCTGAAATAACAATTCCTTAACATGGTGGATAACAGGGCAGTGAGTCTTCTGCACGGTAGTGCTTGTTTTAACTTAACTTCAGCATTAATCCATCAATCCACACTGTATCATAGGCAGCAGTTAAGTCGAGGAAAGCCACAGATGTTTTTAGTCCTCTTTGGAATCCTGCTTCTATAAAGGATGTTAGAGCTAAGACTTGCTCACAACAGCTTCGTTTTCCCCTGAATCCAGCCTGTTCTGGTGGTATTCTGCTATCTAATGTGCAGTAAATTCTATTGTAAATTAGGCGTTCCAGAAGTTTATAGCAAACACTGAGGAGTGAAATCGGACGATAACTTGCTGGGTCATCTGCTGGTTTCCCAGGCTTAAGGATTGCAATGATTTTTGCTATTTTGAATTCTGGTGGTATTTGTCCTTTGGCTAGGATATCTGAGAAAAAATTCCTGAGCCACTTCCTGCCATTTCTTCCTAGGTGAGTTATAAATTCCGGAAATATACCATCCTGACCAGCTGCTTTTCCAGTTTTCAGAGATCTAATTGCTTGTTTAAGTTCAGCACTCGTAAAAGGGGATGAATAGAACGGGTTGTCATCCAACTGATCGCTGATTGCTTTAAGACTTTCTTGCACATTTTTCTTTTGGCAGGCATCTATTGGAACATTTTCTGACCTCTTTTTAATGTGTTGTGCGATAGAAGATGGATTAATTTCAGGTCCGGTATTCGGCAGTGGTGTTGCTGCTCCAAGCTTTCTGAGAAGTGACCAACCTTTGTGACTGGAGTGAGTAAAATCAAGACCGTTAGTTGTGCTTTGCCAGTGTTCCCTTCTTTGAGTGTTCAAGGATTGAAGAATCTGACTGCCCAAGGCAGGATCTCCGCTTTCTTCGTATGCTTTAGCAAGCTCTTCAGTCTCTTCATTCCAGCAAGGAATGTAATCCTTTCTATACCCACGAGGTATGCTACGTTTTGCTGCTCCAATAATTGTTCCAACAAATCGCTTATAATTCTCTAGTTTAGGTGGAATCCAGCGAAGATGAGAATTAACCTCATAAGAGTACTTAATCCATTGTGCTTTCTTGAAGTTCCATCTGGGTTTCTGTTTTGTTCTGATTAATGGGACTTGTAAACCGATGGTTAAAATAGTTGGACGATGCTGGTTGCGTGGAAAACCTGATAGTAAAGTTCTTGTGTGAGGTAAAGGAATGTGGTTAGCATCCATTATTATTAGGCAGAGATCAGGATTGGTGTCTTTTTGCCATCTGGTGGAATGGAATGATTTTTTGTCTTTTGCATCATAGGATAGGTGAAGCTGGATCTGGTCCATCCACTCTGACAGCTTCTCTCCATTTTCATCATTTTTTCCATACCCCAATGAAGTGTGATGACTATTGAAATCGCCAAGGTAGACACCTGGACGACGTATGGCTGGAAGAGGGGGATCTGGCCAATGACCATGTGGTGGTTTATACACTGCAGATACTGTTGTTCCCATTAAGTTGACAAAGATGATTTCAATATTACCTTGGTGACAGCAAGAATTAACACTGTAGTTGGAAAATTCCTGGCGAATGTACATGATAGAACCATAAATCTCTGATCCAAGCATGCCTACAATTTTATATCCGAAAATTCTGGCTCTATAGTCTACCTGATCATCTAGTAGGTGGGTTTCTTGAAGAGCAATGAGATCAATTTGATGTTCTTTGGATAATTTACTTAGGTACTCACATTTATCTTTGGATATACCTTCAATGTTCAGTTGTAGGACACGAGCACAAGGCCCAATGCATTTTGAGTTCTGTGTGCTTTGGCTCTTAAAAGAACCTTTTGGAAAAAGTTACATAGGTGGAATTCTAGTAGTGCCCTTTATCACCTTAAAAAAAATGTCATGGTGATATATGTAATAGTTTCGGAGATATATAATGCCGGTGAAATATTTCGCACAGCCTCCATCTTGAGGTTATGTAAACAATTGTGGAAATTAGATGCCAGTGCATTACAACGTGTATCAACATTTGCTGTACTAAGTTTCACTGCATTCGGATGGTAAATTCGCGAGAAAAGTCTATTTCAATATTTCAACTTCGCTTGGCCACCACGTTCGTTTTGTAGTTAACAGGTTTTTGAAAGTCTCATAGATGATCTTCTAATAGTACCCTCTATTATCATACAAAATGTCAGGGGGATATGAGTAATAGTTTCGGAGATATAGAATACCGGTGAAATAATTCGCACAACCGTCATGTTGGATTGGTGAGATGTAATAAAATTTGAAGGGCACGGTCGGGATCGGTCAAAATAGTACTATGACCTTACTGAGTTTCATTGAAATCGGTCCAGTCGTTTAGAAGTAATTAGGGGTGGGGGGACGCGCGCACACACACACACACACACAAACATACTCACACACACGGACAAAAGGTGATCTCATAAGTCTAATTATTTTTTCATAAATGAAAATAGGCTAAAAATGGCTCCTAATACGATAATAAGGGAAACTTAGGCCGGTTACACACACGGCGGATTTTTTCCGAGAGGATAAGTTAATGCCGCTGCCGTTCCAACAGTAGCCCATTAATGTACATTAGAGCTTACACATTAGACGGAAAACATTCCGATTGGTCAGTTTGCCGTTGGCGGTAGCTGTGCAGCCGACGCACAGTGGGTCAAAATCGAAATCTAGGGGGACAAAATTATTTTTACGTCTTAGTCATGAATTTAGAGTTAAAGCAACGTATATAATTTGTTTACTTCATAATAAACATCAGTTAAGACCTTTTTTAAGCTACGTCTACACATGCAAGAAATTGTGTGTGACTAGGAGTTAGATAGAGCATTCAGTTATCTCTTCAGAACGATTTTCTACCCCTAATTTACATTTAACATATTCAGAAAGTTCCACTTTTGACATAATCTTCGAACCCAGTGCTTCAAACAGTTGTAAACGTGTGAGAACTGGTTGCGTGGCATCTTCTAAAACGTAAAATAACCAAGTAAGTTGCAAAAAGATGCAAAAAATCTCATAACAGGCGTAAACTACAAGACTTTATCTACATTTTAACATTAAGTAGAAAGTGACGCAGAGTGACGCGACATACTAAAAATCTAAGTGAAAATATAATTTTACAAATAATAGTTAAATATTATATAATGCAAGTATAGCTAAAATTACGTAACTATTACGCCCATTAATAACTGAAACACGTTACAAAGATCATACCTTCAGCTGCATGTTCCATCTTAAAGCATCACACTAACTAAAAGACAACCAAACCACAGCCACTTACATTCACCCTCCAATTTAGACTGCTCGAACAGTGGTGACAGATTTACACTAAGATGCGTTTATATCCCAGAATAGTGAGCGGCAATTATATGAGAATGCATTTTGATTTTTTAATTATGAAAATAAATAATTTTGTCCTCCTAGATTTCGATTTTGACCCACTGTGCGACGGGTGCCACTGGAGCCGACGGACGTTTTACCGCCATCTTCAACTAGTGCCCTCCGTGACCTGCCTCAACTCTTCAATTGACGTGTAGAAAGTGCCATCCTCATCTCTCCTTTCATTAATTGGATGAACCCAAATCAGCCGATCTGTTCTTCTCCTTTTCATTCGACGACGGAATAACAGTAACGCTAGAAGCTGCTCTCTGTTCATTTCAAAGTACACAAGCAATCAATAATTTGAACTTCTGAGGAAGTGAGTTGGTTTCAGTGCCTGCACGGCAACTACTCGTACAATGTCGAAGGAAAAATTTCCTCCCAGCGCCGACGGTTGGATCTCCGACCGAAAAATCCGCCTTACGGTACTTATTGGATGCCCCTCATATACTGTAAGATTGGCACAAGATTACTCAATCTATTGCGGCTTCGGTGGCGTAGTTGGTAGCATGCTGAACTGCTGCTCCCAAGATAGCGGATTCAAACCCGGCCGAAGTCGTCGGATATTAAAAGAGCGTTAAAATCCTTCAGTATTCCTTCCTTCGGAGGGGAAGTAAAGCCGATCGTCCCATGTCCTACATTAATGGCATGTAAAAGATCCTTTCACAGACTAAACTTGTGTGAAGCAAAATTTCTAGGTTAGATTTCGTTGGAACGCTCTATCAAAGTTCCAACGTTCACTACTTGATTTTGAACGGAACTTGTAGCTCACCCTAGGGGTGTCCGCTTGAAGCAGCTACAGCCTCTGGCGAGCCGAACATGTCCTCGGACACTCCCGGCACTAAAAGCCATACGATAAATAATAATAATAATAAATAACGCCATCTATAATTGAACTACTGTTATGTTATTAAAGCGTGATTTTACGACGGTTATGAAAGTAAATGTCTATGTTGGCATCACTGTCTCGGCCGACAATGTTACTTTAAAGAAGATCCCCCATTGTAGTGGTTCTATTAAGACGACTCGGTACATGCGTGGCTCTATGCTACAAATCCGATGAGGTACTTTTCCGTATCACAGTGCGTGCTGTCACAATGGTATTCTTCCTCGGGCTGTATTTCAACAAAATTATATCACGCTTCACGTGCCCACGACAGCTAGTTTATACTTCCTTACGAACGAGAGCACCAATACCAAGATTTATTGAAAGGGTCAACTACTAAAATTATTGATTTATTTATTTATTTATTTATTTATTTATTTTATGGAATGTAATTTTGTTTATTCATTTATCTATTTAGCATATTTATTTATTAAATAATTATTTTATTTATTTTCATTTATTTATTGTAATTACTTTATATATTCATTTTTATCTATTTATCTAATTATGTTTTTAATTTATTGATTGATTTATTTATAGTCTATTTATTAATTTTTACTCTAAAATTAATTTGTTAAATTATTAAGTTAATTAATTTATTTAATTTCTAGCCTTTATTTTTTTATTTTTTCTATTTTATTTTGTATTACTTTTTATTTTTATTTTAGTTTTAATTTTATTTCCTATTTTTTTTAGCTTATTTTCATTTATGAAAAGAAAATAGACTTATGAGATCACCATTTGTCCGTGTGTCAGTCTGTGTGTGCATGTGTGTGTGTGTGTGTGTGTGTGTGTGATGGTGTGTCCCCCCTAATAACTTCTAAATGGGTGGAGCGATTTCAATGAAACTCGGTAAGTTCATAACACTATTCCGGGCGACCTCGACCGTGCCCTTCAAATTTTGTTACGTCTCACCAATACAACATGGCGGCTGTGCGAAATATTTCATCAGCATTCAATATCTCCGAAACTATTACCGATATCACCCTGGAATATTTTACGGTGATAATGGAAACTACTAGAAGTTCACCTATGTGACTTCTGAAAACGTGGTAACTACAAAACCAACATGGCGGCCAAACGAATTTGCGACTTTTAAATAGACTTTTCTCGCTTTTTAACCAGCTAAACGCAATAAAACTCGGTACAGTATGTGTTTATACACAGTGTAATGCATCGATATATAATTTTTTACAATTGTTTACATAACCTCAAGATGGCGGCTGTGCGAATTTTGAAATTAAGTTTTTATTTCTTGTGTCGTAATCATCCGATCGAAGTGAAAGTTTGAATAATGAACCTACGCAATAATTTTCCTTTAATGGTACATGACTCTATGGCCTATACATATAACAATTCAGCATGGTGACCATCCGAAATATTTAGATGGATCTCAATATCTACGAATCTATTACAGCAATCAAACTGATTTTTTTAATGTTCATAGTGGCTATGAACATAAGTTCACCCATCGGACTTTCAATAACCTGTTGATCACAAATCCAACATGGCGGCGACGCGAAATATAAATATTCACATGGTCGTTTCTCGCAATTTAACCATCGGAGTGCAGTGACACTTGGTTCAGTAAATCCTTATACAAATGTTAATCCACTGGCATCTAATTTTTTTCAATTTCTTTCATAACCACAGGATGGCCGCTGTGCGAAATTTTAAAATCTCCTTGTTACTTCTTGTGTCCTAATCATGCGATTGGTTTGAATACTACACGTACACAATACTCTCCATGTAACAGTACATAACTCTAAGACCTACATATATAAAAATCCAACATGGCGACCATCCGCAATATTTAGTCGGTTCTCAATATCTACGAATCTATTACAGCAATCAAATTGAAATTTTGTAGGTTAGTAGAGAGGCAGGGAGGGTTCTGCTTCAAATACCGTTATTTATGCAAATGAGGGGGGCGTGGCAAGGTCAATGACCTTGAGGTAGGTCATGGTCAATGACCTTGAGGTAGGTCATTGACCCCCAAGGTCGCCGGGACCCCGGAAGGTAAACAAACCTTGGAGGGTCCAGGAACCGGTTTGAGGGGGTGTGGGTGGAGGGGGAGGAGTGGGGGTGGGGAGGGAGGGTGGGGGAGGGAGGGGGAGGGAAGGGTGGGGTGGGAGACGAGGGGGGAAGGATGGAAGAGGCTCTGCACGAGACCCTCCTCGACCCAGTCTCTCTCTTGGACTGAGCGCCTTCTCTGATATTATCCTGGGCTATATAGCTTTGCTTTGAGCCCGATGAGATCCGAGTGTTGCCGAAGGTTTCCGAATCTTTGTCGGTGAATGAATCGTCAGATTTGAACGGTCAACTGGTGTGTGTGTGACGTCACAGCAGATTACGGGATGTGAGGTAGGTCATGGACGGGAGTGTTTTGAATGGAAAACATGAATGGCGGTGGATGGCGGCGGTTGTTGAACCCTGACGTGGTAGGTTGGTTAGGTGTGAATGGGTCTGAGAGACAAACAAGATGGGGTTGAAAGCGCTCAATGGTAAACAAACATCAATGGTATCGGGAGTAGTGAATGGAATTGAGAGAGAGAGGGGGAATGAACTGGTTGTTGAATGTGCTCAATGGTAAACAAACGTCAATGAATCTGGAGTAGTATTTCCTGTAAATGGTAGGGTGGGGGGTAGGATACAAATCGCATGGCATGTTGACTCGGCCAGCTCGACATGAAATAAAAACAAGAAGGTGTACACCAGATCTGATTTATTAATCCATGAATTATATGTGGCATTAAAACCTAGCCACTTAACAAAAAGTTTATTGCCACGTTTTTGTACAATTTTTTCAACAAGATAATGCTTGGGATATTGCGTCCTTTGCAGTTCCTCCATGTAGAATCCTCCTTGGATTGGCTGCTTGTTGAGGTCATCAAGTAAATAAACAACTGGATTAGAAAGTTTTACCTTGCGAATACGAAATATTTCTGTGCTCCAGTTTGGTGTGTATCCTTTGGCGAAGATTGTTTTATGTTTACTGATGCGCACATAATCACCAATACGTAATTGATGACGTCGCGGATCTACTGTTTTGATTTTGTGATGAATGCGATCCAATTGCGCAATGTTCTTGGTTACAAGGCGTGGTTTCATTTTGATGGTTCTATGTTTAGTGTTGTTGTAACGTGTCACCAGGTCGCCTACAAGTTCAAGCCAGCGATAGGATCCTCTTGCTGTAAATTGTTCCCACATGCGCGTCTTGAGTGTGCGGTTGAAACGTTCTACAACACTTGCCTTTAGATTGCTAAAAGTGGAATAGTGATGGATGTCAAGTGATTTGAGATAAGCGGAAAAAGTCTTGTTGAAAAATTCTTTGCCTTGATCTGTTTGAAGCAAACGAGGTTGTCGTCTTGACCGCTGAACGATGGTCTTGAATGCAGCGGTGACCAGTTGTGCAGATTTATTCCGAACAGGTTCAACAAAGGCCATTTTGGAATAAACGTCGATGACGGTGAGCAGATAGTTGACCCCGTTGTTAGCTTTGGCATAGGGAATCATTTCAACCAGATCAGCTTGCCAAAGATCGTCAACGCCCCGTGTGATGACATGACGACGATGGTAGAGACGACGAGCTGGTCTATGCAACTCGCGAGCAATGCCAGCCTTAACAGGCGAGGGTGTATGAACACGTTGACTCATTAGACAATAATGCCAGCATGACGAAGCTCCTCTTCTATTTCTAAAACTTCCGCCTCGTGTCCGGTATGACCAGCCTGTTCTGATGGACGCAACAGTTGCAGACGTTTAACCAACTTATTTGGATTGTTCCAATAGGCGAAATCGATGAAAGGTTTCAAAGTATTAAATGTGATACCGGACGCTGAATTTGCACGGCGAACACTTGCATAGGTGGGAAACAATTTTGATATGATGGTTTTATATTTGAAGCTCTTATTAGCATTTACTGCTTCAGAATGTTTATAATTACGTCTAAAACCATTTGTAGCCATCAAGATGTCTTTATACTTTTCAAGATCTTCTTTATCATAGTCCTCGGTAGAAGGTGTACGTGAAAATAAAAGTTCTAAAAGACCTGGCGTCAATTTATAACGAACTGTTTTAACAATCAAAACATTGTCACTTATCTTGATTGGTGAATCGCCAATTCGAAATCTATTGTTTTCATAGCGAACACCATAAGTAGTATCAGTTTTCTTAGTAAAAAGATCTTCAAGGAAGGGAGTAACCAACGCACCATAATTTTGTAGTAAAATGGATTTTAACCGCACATATTGTTCGGGCGTATTTAATATTTCTTTAAGAGTAGGCTGCTTTTCTTTGAGTCTAGTGGGTGTTTCAGCAATTATTGATGTTTTCAAAAACTGGGGCAGCGGTGATTCTTTGGAGCTAGAAGACGGAAGCAATGGAGAAAAAACATCCTCAGGTTCTTCATCATTTTCTTCCTCCTCCTCTTCAATTGTTTGTGTTTCTTTTGATCGTGTACTAGGTTTTGATGTTCCTTTCAACACAGCTTCCAGAGGTGACTTCAAATGTTTTTCGACAAACAGTTCACTGTCGGCATGTGCACGTTTTAGATAGCGAAACTTTTGTCGAATGCTATTTCGCGCACGGATTATGTGCTTTTTTAATTGACTCCCTGTTGTCGCCATGACATCTGAACAAATGATGTTCAGAAAAGCAATGCAGCTACTTAAATACGAATGAAATGGTCAAATCCCATGCGGTAGCGTCCATTGTTGATGTTGCTCTGCTTATCAATAACAAGACAACTGTGGTGATGAGCGTTCCAACACATGGCACACAACTGTGTAAAGGCTTGAAAGGTCATGTCTGGGTTCACGTGATCATCGTAGACGTGATGCATGTTGCGCTCATCCTGACGGAAGAGAACAATCACGTTGGCATTGTCACGAATCAACTGTTTTGGTATTCGCGAATAGGTTTGAGCGAGATAAAAACAATCAATATATTTATGACGTCCCATGCTAAAGTAAGCCTGAATAATACCCTGTCGTTCTGTGGCCACATCGTCAAAAATCATAAGCGAATGGGGGCGAACATTGTCTGGAGAAATGACATCTTCGTGTGCTGCGAATGTGAAGTAGCCCATGTTGCGCAGACCTGACATGACCTGTTCCAAGAACACATACAGCGGTTGATACAGCGATTTGGCAAAAATATAGATATTTTGAAAGCGCACTCCGTTTAAGGAGGTGATGAGGGTAAGCAGAAGATTGGTCTTTCCACATCCCGACGGGCCGGCGATGAGACAGCGAATGGAGGATGGGAAGAGTGATCCATGACGTTGTTCGGACGATGTTGAGAAGAGGTGTGAAACCAAGTCTCCCACCGGAAGTGAATGTTGTTGCTTAATAATCTGCATATCAACTAAATGTGAAAGGGGAAGAGCTGGTCTCTATATACATGAGGCAAACGGGTGTTTCAGTTCCAGTGTAACCATGGACGCCTTTGGAAGAACTCTCAAAACAAATGAACGATTTGCTTTGACAAACGATCCAAAACATGATACAGATCCGGCTACTAAACGATATGTCGATGCTAATGTATTGTCACGCACTACAGATGGCAATTACGACTTTAATGGAAAGCGATTGACCAATATAACAGAACCCGTATTACCCTCGGACGCATGTTCAAAAAAGTATGTAGATTATTACCGATTACGACGTATCAAAGGAGATTATGAGGCTCAGAATAAACGTATTACAGGCGTTGCAGATCCTGTGAACGATCAAGATGTGTGCACCAAAGCCTATATGTTAACCAATGCTGTGGTGTTAACAGAAGCAAAGGACTATGACGTACACCAACGTCGAATCACTCAGCTGGCTCTTCCAACAAACAACACGGACGCTGCTCGAAAGGACTATGTAGATAACAAGGTGAAACAGGTGCTCAGTATTGTGCCCACCCTAACTGCAAAGGGCTATACAGCAAATAATGCACGCCTTGTGCATGTGGCCGATCCTGAAGATGATCAAGATGTTTGTACAAAACGGTTTTTAAACTCTGAAATGGAAAAGGTGTGGGAAATTAAGGAGAACGCTCTACAGATGAAGCGAAGACGAATAGCAGAAGTTGCTGATCCTGTGCAACCTCACGACGTGACGACCAAACGATTTTTGGAACAACGGTTATCGCTTTTTATTAAATCAATACCCTCTATATTTCTGCTACACATTGTAAACCAACAACCGGTAAAAGATCCCAATAACCTCGCCTACATACTACGTTCGGGGTATGACAATTACCGTTTAATGTATGATGGTGCCATTCGTGTAATTGAGTATGCACCAGATTTGAAACATTTAGAGGTACGATTAAACGGTAGTGTTCAACCACTTATTGATCAACCGGTGAAAGCCGGAGACAAATTATTCTTTCACTTGAAACTCTCGTCTGAAGAAAAAGAGGCGGGGAAAACGATGAACGATTTTCCTCTGTATATAGAACTTGAATATACAGCCACCATTGAATAAATAACTACAGGTTCCCTTCCTGAGGAGCGTTAGTTGTGTTCTATACTTTGCGGTGTGAGGTTGTCTTGTTCTTTGGTCGCGATGGTGAAACAGAGATATGTGGTGAAGAAGAGGAAGAAGTTGCCAAGAAAGGGAGGCTTTAAAGCTATTCTTCATGCGGCACGTCAAGCTTCGCGCGGAGAAACAAATAGTGAGTTGGCTATTAAGAAAGCACTCCGAGCAGCACGATTGCATGCGAATCCCAAAAGTAAACTACGTTTTAGAAAACGTGCCCGAGTTATTCCTGTGCCGAAACGTGGTGGATTTTTACCTGCACTGTTTGCTGGACTAGCAGCCCTGGGTTCACTTCTTGGAGGAGCAAGTGCGGTAGCACGAACGGTGAAAGCTGTTGAGGAGGCGAAGCAACAGTTGAAGGAAAGTGAAAGGCATAATAAAACTATGGAGGCCATAGCACTGCGCGGTAAAGGTGTGAACATGAAGCTAGCACCCTACAAGAAAGGACTCGGCATTTACATGTCGCCAAAAAACGGTTAATCGATGCACTGCCACGACGAGCCATGACGCATGAGGAAGTTTTAAGATATGCAAAACAGCTTAAGATCTCCCACTTTCGAGGCGTGTTTATGCGCAACCAACTACCGTCTCGACCACGGAGCCATGAAAGTGCAGTTGTCAATTTGGATGACAGTCATGGACCGGGAACGCATTATGTGGCCTACATAAAGCATGGGCGAACCGTGTGGTACTTTGACAGTTTTGGAAATCTTCCTCCTCCGACAGAGCTTGTTCGCTATTTTGGAAGCAGTGCAACAATACACTATAATGTGAAACGAGTGCAAAATTTTAACACGCAACAGTGCGGTCGTCTATGTTTGACTTTTCTATATAAGACCGAGCACGGCGGGTGACGTGGTCATTATGACAACAGAAAGTAGAACGTTTACAGTGCACGGACAAGGTGCGGAAGTAACTGTTGACTTTTATCCTCCTATTGAATTGGGACGACGACCCTACGTGCTGGGACTTGTTTCGTTTGAAGGCTATAATAGAATCTGCAACATAATTGAAGACGTCAATGATAAGTTCTACTACGATGACTATGTGTTAACTCTACCGTCTGGCAGCTACACCGTAGATGATATTCACGATCACATCTACACAACTCTCACCAAAGAATTTAGTCTAAAAGCATTTCTGGACGGGACACGCAAGTTTGAACTCATAGCCAACAACGTGACACATCGCTGCAGTATTCTTTCTTCTTTTAGGATTGATTTTAAATCTCAACCAGATTCGATTGGGTCATTGTTAGGCTATTCACCACAAGTGTTAGTACCGAACGTGATACACAAGTCTGACCAACCGGTGAAAATAATTGAAGATCATCACGTATCTGTCACGTGTAATATTATTACAGACGTCTACACCAATCAAGATCCCTCGCATTCGCTTTATGATTTTATTGTTACTTCACCTGGTGGTTATATCATCCGCGAAAACCCGTCGGTGGTGCTCTATCATCCTGTGAGTGTGACCAACATCAGGAATATTACCTTAAGACTGGTGAATAGAAACCAACGTCTCATCCGATTAGACCCTCATACACCTGTGACCTACAAACTGTATTTGAAACCAGCATGAAACAAGTGTATAAAGCGGCAACGCTGTCAAGAGCAGGTGTTAGTTGTGCTCAACACGTGTACAGGTTAACACGTGTCAACAAGCAGATCATACAACAACTTGGTTACACCTTACGTCATGAATTCGATTCTAGACGTGACAAACCCTGTCGAAGTACAGGAGGGTATTGTAAGAATTGAACACCATTCCTACCAACCGTATACTCAGGGACTAAATAATAATGATGAGATTCGCATTACTATTAACCAACAAGATATCTACACGCTTCCACATGAAAGTTACATCCAGATTGAAGGGCAACTCACCAAATTGGATGGTACCATTCCAACAACGTCAAAGTTGGCCAACAATGCTTTGGCCTTTTTGTTTTCTGAGGTTCGCTACGTGATCAACGGTATTGAAGTGGATACTACTCGAAATGTTGGCATAACAAGTGTCATGAAACTTTATCCCTCGTATGGAAGCGAAGAGAGTAAAGCTTTTTGTATGGCTGGTTGGTGTCCCAACTCAACCAACGACTGGATGATTAACGATGATGGTACATTTACTGGACATTTACCTCTAAAATTAATACTAGGCTTTGCAGAGGATCATAAGCGCATTGTTGTGAACGCAAGACAGGATCTGATTCTTGTACGAGACAGGAGTGATTATAATGCGCTAAAGGGAGCTGATACAGCGCCAATAGATACAAAAATTCTACTGCAACGAATTCTATGGAAAGTACCGCACGTTACTCTATCAGATCAGAAAAAATTGAGTCTGCTCAAGATTGTGGAGAAGGATACAGCTTTACCCATTCAATTTAGAAGCTGGGAGCTGCATGAATACCCGGTATTACCACTCTCCGATACCCATACTTGGTCTATAAAAACCTCACGGTATACAGAGCGGCCACTCTACGTCCTGGTTGGATTTCAAACAGATCGCAAATATCAACAGAATAAAGATGCATCAAAATTTGACCACATCCAATTACGAAATATACGACTTTTTTTGAACGGAGTTACCTTTCCCTATGAGGGAATGGATTTAAACTTTAACAAGAACAAATATGGTAAGCTCTATGACATGTTTGTAAACTTTCAGTCTTCCTATTATCAGAAAGAGGCATGCCCGCTATTATCACCACAAGACTTCAAGTCCAAGGCGCCTCTGGTGGTGATGGACTGTTCGTATTTGGAGGAGTCGATGAAGGAAACAACTATTGATATCAGACTAGAATTTGAAACATCTACAGTTATTCCAGAAAAAACAACAGCCTATTGCCTTATTGTTCACGAGGCGCAAGTGTTTTATCAACCGCTGTCCAATATGGTGACCAGAGTATAAATAGCATGTCTTCCTGTATTGCCCTTCACAGTCATGGAAAGCTACGATGAAGTCACAACCCCCTCTGCGAGGTGGGTCTGCAAATGTGAAAGTGATTCACCAGGTTCAGATGAAGATTCAAGGTTTACCATTTATCGCGCCCTAGTGAGTGAAGCTATAACTGCCTATCACAAGAATCATACTGTGCTTAGAATGCCGCCGCATCTGGTTCACTATTTACCGGATGGATTCATGTCTACGTTTGGTATTCATGACAGGGGCTACAACAACAAGCCCATCGCTAATCAAACAAATAATGTGGACGATGGCGTTGCCAAAGCTTCATCTTGTCATGTTGGAGAGCGGGTAGATTGTATGGACTGCAAATGCGATCGTTGCTCAACAAGTCGAGACGCTGATGCAGCATTTGAGATTTATCGCACCCTGGTGAGTTTAGCAATACGCGCCTACCATAAAGCACAATTTCTTCGTGAAATGCCGCAGCATCTGATTGCCTATTTACCAGCTGGATTTCTGACCGCGTACGGTGCACACGACATTGACCTTAATTGGGATAAGCTACCATTACACCTCCGTATGTCGGCGGATGTTGCAGCCTGCCGTCCTTGTCGTAGACACTTTATGCATCGAGGAGATTCTCACTGTGATTGGGATGGTCCAAATCCTATGATAAAAAATTGTAAGCGATGTACTGATAACTTTATGAATAAAATTGTGTAATTGATTCTTTGTGTGTATATTATTTTCCCGCTCCTATCCAATCAGTTAGTTGTTAAGAAGCAGCGGTGGTGGAAGGTGTGATATCCGTCGCCATGCCGAAAACATTGATTGTCGACGTGCAGGGTTTCAAGGTGAACGGAAACAAGTTTGTATTTAAAGAAGTAGGAATTATTGACTGCACAACCATGTGGGCACCAAGAGTAACCAGTTTTGTCTTTGAACCACCGTTTCCATTGCATTTGCAGTCAGACGAGGACAGAAGACAAACAGAGTGGTTGCAACGCAATTTGGGACTAGTCTGGAAAGAAGGCGACATTCCTTACCAGCATCTATCACTTGTTCTGAAAGCACACTTGTTTGGTGCTGACCTTGTATTTGTAAAGGGAAGTGAAAAAAAAGGAATGGTTGCGTCAGTATGTTAATTCAACATGTCAACTTGTTGACCTTCATGATCTGGGATGTCCTGCACTGTACAACCTGTCCGTGCCTGATGAACCTCTACAAAATAAAACACTTCAAAATGTTTGGAAGCTTTTTGATTGGCTAGCTCGCAGAGCGTGTCAAAACTTGCATGTTGAGTGCAAAGCGTCGTAACGTCAGCTTCAGTGTGAGACATACCAGTGATCAGTGTGGACGTGTAGTAATATGGCAGCAATTGAAGGTTTGGACTCAAACCCCACAGAGCGAGCTATTGTCAAGTTTTTTGCCTGTAAAAAAAAGCTTGACAGTTTCACAGATGAGGAATTGAACGCTTTGCCCAAGGCGTTCCTTTTTTATGTTGCTTCAAACGCGGTGAAAAATATTTGGCACAGTGTACCTAGTGAATGGAGCAGAGATCCTGGTCTGCGTGAACTACAACCATGCACTGACTTTAGTCATCACCAGCAAGTGTCTATTACTAAAATGCCATCCATTAGACAGTGTGGAACGTGTCAGCTCATCAAATTGTACCACGGCCATACAAATATACCGTCCTGTAAAGACTTTGCTTCATCATTCCATGGTTGCGATGAAGAAGAGGAAGAAGAGACAGCAGCGGCAGTACCGCCAGCGCCAAAAAGTAAGACAACGCTTGAAAAAGATATGCCAGACCTTTGCTGGTCATGGTCTAGTTAACAAGGCCATTGATCTACTTCCCATTGAACTGCATATTCCTGGCTATCAATTTTGTGGACCTGGAACTAAACTAAGCCAACGTCTAGCACAAGGGAACTCTGGAATCAACATATTGGATGCAGCGTGTAGAGATCATGACATTGCTTACAACAACAAGAATATAGAAGTACGTCGAGTTGCAGACCGCATTCTTCTAAGAAAGGCCATGCAGCGTGTGATGTCATCTACTGCTTCTATTGGTGAGAAGATTGCAGCCTTGATTGTAGCAGGAGCGATGAAGTCAAAGCTATTGATTGGTGGTGGATTAGTGAGGAAAAGGACAAAGTAATAAACATGAATCAAATATTGTGAAGTATTTATTTGAGAGTCAGTCCACCAGTTCATAGTATACACAAAATATGGTTTAGTTTTCTTCTTGTAAAAAACATACAATTTTAATAAAAAGAATTGAAAATGAAAGTGTGTTCTTTTTTACAAGGTGTGGAAATGTCCATAAGGCAAGCTATTTACACCATCCCACAGACGTTTATTGTCATATGTTGTCAGCGATGTTTTATTTTGATTTACTCTAAAAATATTATGGTTCTATGATAGAATGCGTGTTTGCTGGTATAAGCGAGAGGTGTTTGCGTAGAGTACACATCGATATTCCTCAACATTGAGGAATTGTGTGACGCTACGAAGAACGCCCTTCGCTTTGCATTGACCTTTATTCTTTTGTGTTGAAAATGCGTACATTTTCGGCGCCAAAGCCACAAATTCTGTCATAACATCACCGGCGCACTCATCCTTAAATAGACCTATTTTTTTTATTCATGGGAATTATGCCAAACATATTGTTAACCTCATAGTTTGAGGTATCAAAGTAATTTGGATGTTCTCTCATCACTGAGTAAACATCTATCGTATTGGTTTGATAAATAAGACTGTCTGTATCCATATACAGTAATTTTACATCTCCAAACTTTTGTTTGGCAAACTCATAATGAAATTGATACATTACAAATTTTGAAAAGTCAAGTATTACCATTCCCAAGTAAATTGGTTTGTTATACATGATTTCTGTCTTTGACAATTCAATGGTTACTAAATCAGTTTCAATAACTCGTACAGAATGGAAATTAGGCATAGCTATATATTTTCGTGCGCCATATCGACCGTCCCAGTGGTTTACCAAATGAATAGTTCTATGCTTTCGAATATTTTCCATTGATTTACCGTAGCACGCATTGTTCATTAATTTATAAAAATTTGATTCAAATGTGGTCTTGGCGTGCTGCCGATGATGAGTATTCAATTGCATGTACGGTTGTAACCATGGTTTTTGGTCAAAGCAAATAATGCGGTGAATGGATTGCAGTTTCAAACCATGTTTCAAACATTGCATTAAATTTTCAATGTGTATGACGTACCGATTTTTTGAATTTAACGTTGCCAGCAACTTTTTATTGTTAGAACGTGAACTGGGAGGTTGTAATTTTTCAACACAAAATGGTAGATCAGAATGATCATTGTGTATCTCACAGGGATATAATAAGTCGACCTCTAGAACGTAGCCACGCGTGTCATTGCTCAACACATCTTTTAAATTAAAATTTGAAACTTCATCTGAAGTCAACCATAGAAAATTTTGATATGGAAGAGGTTTTTCCATAGCATATCCGTATAAATTGTTACAATCTAGGTAGGTGAGGTATGTTGTAGGTTGGTTTGGTTTGTATGTATCCATATATGGATTATTTGCTTTGGCGTGCTTTTGCACAAGCGAAACAAGACCACCACGTATTCCACGTTCAAAAAAGAGTAACATGTCGATGTCTGTTAATAGTTCCAGTTCTATGTCAGTCACCTTCAACATACAGTCCCAACTATATCCGGCAAGGGTGTAGTAATGGGCTGGATCTAGATTGTAGATTTCAAGACACAGTTTGCGAAAGTGTTCAAACACGTCTGTCAAAAGTAGTGTATCAATTTTGAGGTATAAATCAGCATACTCGCCCAAAGTTGATATCTTGAACACGTCCCATACTTTTTGGGCGTGTAAATAGTCTTCTTCAGAAATATGACTTTTTGTTAAGTCATTGTAAAATTTGTCCTTTGAAGGGAGTGCAGTTTCCTGTAAACATGCCCAATTGTTTACATAATTATAGGGAAACACCCCTTTTCGAATGCATAATTCAAATTGTTTGGCATCAGTAAAGTGTTGACGTACAAAATGCAAATTGTTTGGGTGAAGCCCTTGAACAAGCGCATCCAATGATGATGCGAGGAATCTATACGAATCTAAAAATCGTATACTGATTCCATTTCGCCATTTCGAAAACGAAATAAAATTTTCATGATTTTGTGGAATTAAAGAAAACTTTTGGTTTTCAAGGTTAACAAATTCCTTAATAATTAGATGACTGTCATACCGAGACATGTTGTGTAAGAAACAAGAAATATAGCGTGCTCTTTTATACGCCAAATTACATACACTATGAGCCGCTCCTCTAAATTTGCCAGTGTACCGATTATGGTCTCTCACTGGCGTGTCACAAGGTGCTATTGGTTTTTGACAAATGTGACAAGTGGTTGCTGTTGCAAAAACCGCCTCGTCTGCGTCCGACATTTGAAGCGGAATTGGGTTTTCCAGGATATTGTACACCCGATCTGCCAAGGCGTCCAATTCATTTAAAAACCAAGCAGCAGCATCTGCATTGCGATAAGATTTGAAGTATGAAAGTGAAGGGTCGTATGAACAAATCACGTTTAGGGCACAACTGAATGGCACATGTTGCTGTACTTGTTGAGTGTACGGACGTGTCGGATCTGGTTTACATGTGTCAATGGGTGTGGTTAAACATTCAAAATCTGCATATACTGTAAATGGAAGCGGTTCTTGACGAGACACATTTTGAAATTTCATACTGGCTTTATCCTTTTCTGGAAATATAATTTTTACCGCTGGTTGTGTGATGCAATCAATAGTATGTGCTGCCAACTTTTGATTGCTAGTAAAATATTGCAAACAGCGATCACATATGTATACCCTATTTTTTTTTTGTAACTTGTGAACGAACTAGTCTAGAAAGATCTTTGATATAACAATAATGGTTGCACAATTCCCCTTCAATGTACAATAAATTAAAATGCTTTTCTTTTTTTTCCTTTGTCACATAGAGTGGCCCAATAACTTTGTCCCCTTCAACTCCGTATACATTAATGGAGTAAAGCGGATTTTTAGATTCAAAACGAGAAATGGCGTTGAGGTCCATTGGGAATTCTATGTCTGCTAAATTTAGACTGATCATTAATTCCATAAATTTCTGGTGATATTTTCCCATTCTCTGAACATTTTCAGTTGCAGGACTTAACCCAGCAGCCAAGGACCACACAAAGCAGAAAACATCATTATTATCCACATTGATAACTGCGTGACGGTTTTCCAACTGTTTAGGCAAATTAACATGAGATGAACCACTATTTATGGGATCAAAGGTGCATACATTAATTTTAAAATGGTTGATAGCTTCCAGCGATTTGCCACTTTCCAATTCTTGAAACTCGGCAAAGCGCGTCATGAGCTTATTGACAATGTTTTTACTATACCAACTGTGTATATTATCAGTGCGGTACAATTCGCACATTTTCGTATGTAAATAAATCGGTTTGGTTATTTCAACTCCTTGTTTTAAAATAACAAAATCACATAATAACTCAGCGTTAATCTTTAACGCTACATGTTCTCTTAAACAGTCTTGCATTTTATTTTGAAAAATGTTGTAGCTAGCGTTTAAAAATTCATTTGGGTCTAAAAATTTAGCATCATTATTAATTTTTAAGCTACATAACTTATTATTAAAACAACTATCCACGTTCTGCCAACTAAGTTCTGATGCTGACATCATGACACTTACAGTAATTACATTTACTACAAAAACAGCAAATCACTGAACAGTTTGCAGAGAATGAAAACAAACAAAGTTTATTGTCTCTGCAAATTCTGTTTTAACATTAACAAATTTTAAATTTTATTTGATTCTTCAATAAATTCTACCAAACATCTTTTATTTTCTACTCCCAAATATTTAAGGTAGATGGTTCCTTTGTTGAGGTCATTTACAGCTTCGTCGTTGAGTTCCATGAACCTCGCAGGTAAGAAGACAGCGAAATCTTCTAGTTCGCAAACAATTCTTCTGCCATATTTCGTGTTTACTTTGCGAACAGCTGTCACCAAATAGGACTCGTTAACTGGCAGGTCCTGTAAACGTTTAGTCTCCAGACCGGTTGCTCTGCCAATGAGATTCGCAACTGTTATAGCAGACATATTGGTTCTGAAAGGTAATTATAAAGTGTTTAGGTAAACTATTAAAAAGGTTCAGGTACCCTCCACCTTTATTTATTAGCACATTAACTCAAACCCTGATCTATAGACTAAACCATCAAATGTGTATACAAAACTTATTTGCGAAGACGAGGAGTCTCTAACAGCGCTCAGTCCCAGTAAATCAGTCGGATAGAGCGAGATAAGGTAATATCTCTTTTGACTGACGTCAAGCCTGGTAATGACTGTTAGTTGCAATAATAGTTTCATATATCCACTTGAGTAGTGTGTCCTGCATCCCCATCCAAACCTCTAGACTAAACCATCAAATGTGTATACAAAACTTATTTGCGAAGACGAGGAGTCTCTAACAGCGCTCAGTCCCAGTAAATCAGTCGGATAGAGCGAGATAAGGTAATATCTCTTTTGACTGACGTCAAGCCTGGTAATGACTGTTAGTTGCAATAATAGTTTCATATATCCACTTGAGTAGTGTGTCCTGCATCCCCATCCAAACCTCTAGACTAAACCATCAAGTGTGTATACAAAACTTATTTGCGAAGACGAGGAGTCTCTAACAGCGCTCAGTCCCAGTAAATCAGTCGGATAGAGCGAGATAAGGTAATATCTCTTTTGACTGACGTCAAGCCTGGTAATGACTGTTAGTTGCAATAATAGTTTTATATACCCATTTGATATTATTATTATCCACTTGATAAATATTTAAGGTCAACTGTATAACCATCGACAGTTAGAGAAACTAAAGGTACTGTGTTCAATATTACCTGATAGAAGATCTTTGGAGCAAAGCGATGTGTATACTACCAACTCGTGGACTTCTCTGGCTAGCAACAATAATGTCAGGGCTTATATACCCTTACAATCAGAGGCAACACGCCGGTTTGTCCGCTTTCTCAGTAACTGGATGACCTCCATATTTAGTGTCCGCTTTCTCAGTAACTGGATGACCTCCATATTTAGTATAAATGAACCTGCTACTTTACAAAGAATTGTCATTCACTGGTGCTATGTCGGATCATGAAAACACCCGTGCTGAGGAAGAAGAATCCGCAAATTGGGATTCATCTTTAGACATTTTCATGTAAGTAATATTCATTTTTTTTAAATTGATACCAGGCTAAAAAAATTAAATCAAAGCCTAGAACGCTAACCAATTAACCATGGGACCGGAATATATTTTTAATTAAGACAATACAAACACCCAGTCCCCAAGCCAGGGGAATTAATCACCAGAAAATACAATCCCCCCAGACCTCCCAAAAATCTAACCCAGGACCCTCCAGTTCAGAGTCTAACAGCAGCCAAGAACAGTATAGTTGAGCCACACAGCTAAACACATAGTTGTATCTTGTCTCGCAATAAGCAGTCAAGTTAATTATTACACTATTGTTTAAATGCAATGTCAAGCTTGGCTAACACTATTGCTGTTAATGTTAATAGCGTTTGTCAAATTGTGGTCAAGTAGCTTTGAACACTTAGATAGGTGTTAAGGTTTTATATACTTAGCCGGGTGTAGCCCAAGGACGGCCGACGGTGGGGCTCGAACCCACGCGTCTACCGAGTCCGTCCTGACAAGCTTTTAATTGAATTTCATAGCTAGTTTTTTGTCGTGTGACCTACTCAGAGGCCGAGTGCAGGTCTTTCTATTCGACGTCCGTGGGTGACCTGCGCGTCGCTATGGAGTATATGAAGATGAAACTGGGCAAGGATGTGGAAGGAATCGGCCGTGGCCTATCAAAAGGTACCGTCCCAGCATTTGCATGTGGAAGGAATCGGCCGTGGCCTATCAGAAGGTACCGTCCCAGCATTTGCCTGGTGTTGAAAATGGGAAACCACGGAAAACCATTTCAAGGACGGCCGACGGTGGGACTCGAACCCACGCGTCTACCGAGTCCGTCCTGACAAGCTTTTAATTGAATTTCATAGCTAGTTTTTTTGTCGTGTGACCTACTCAGAGGCCGAGTGCAGGTCTTTCTATTCGACGTTCGTGGGTGACCTGCGCGTCGGTATAGAGTGAATGAAGATGAAACTGGGCAAGGATGTGGAAGGAATCGGCCGTGGCCTATCAAAAGGTACCGTCCCAGCATTTGCATGTGGAAGGAATCGGCCGTGGCCTATCAGAAGGTACCGTCCCAGCATTTGCCTGGTGTTGAAAATGGGAAACCACGGAAAACCATTTCAAGGACGGCCGACGGTGGGACTCGAACCCACGCGTCTACCGAGTCCGTCCTGACAAGCTTTTAATTGAATTTCATAGCTAGTTTTTTTGTCGTGTGACCTACTCAGAGGCCGAGTGCAGGTCTTTCTATTCGACGTTCGTGGGTGACCTGCGCGTCGCTATGGAGTATATGAAGATGAAACTGGGCAAGGATGTGGAAGGAATCGGCCGTGGCCTATCAGAAGGTACCGTCCCAGCATTTGCATGTGGAAGGAATCGGCCGTGGCCTATCAGAAGGTACCGTCCCAGCATTTGCATGTGGAAGGAATCGGCCGCGGCCTATCAGAAGGTACCGTCCCAGCATTTGCATGTGGAAGGAATCGGCCGCGGCCTATCAGAAGGTCCCGTCCCAGCATTTGCCTGGTGTTGAAAATGGGAAACCACGGAAAACCATTTCAAGGACGGCCGACGGTGGGGCTCGAACACACGCGTCTACCGGGTCAGCAGAGAGCTTGGACCGTGACCTAATGTTGCGCTACAGACTAGTTGGAAAAAAACTTTTTTTTTTTCCCAGTCCCACTTAAGAAACATGACTAATTTATTGTAATTTAATGCAAATTGTATTACCGGTTGAAGACATGTTAAATTTATTGCCAAGACATACTGCTTTAACAAAAATAAAAGTTAATAGCCTACATCCTCAATCTTGATACCAGTCTAATGTCAAACAGGCTTTCAATATCTTAGAATTGTGACAGTATCATTAAAATTGTGTTGGGCTGTTATGTAAATTAGCAGTAGTATACCGGCTCTCACCGCTGATCTAAAGTTTAAATCTCACTTCATGTGAGATCTGTGTATGGTACCGCAAAAGTTGAATTGTTGTTGTTTGAGTCTTCAGTCTTTTGACTGGCTTGATGCAGCTCTCCATGTCTCCCTGTCCTGAGCTAATCGTTTCATCTCTACATAGCTCCAACACCCTACATCGGAGGCAATTAACATACTCTAACCTCGGTCTACCCCTACAGTTCTTGTCCTCGACCCTTCCTTCCATAACTAAGCTTGCTATTCCTGGGTGTCTTAGTATGTGTCCTACCAACCTATCTCTTCTCTTCATTAGCAGTCACCGGAAACATCTCTCCTCTCCCACTCGTCTTAATACCTCTTTGTTTGTAACCCTATCTACTGCACCGCCCTCTTAAAATAAACAAATTCTTGGCGTGCCTCCTAGCTGCATCACTGGAACCAACTAGAAAAGAAAGGAGTACGCAGTGGAAATGGATGTTAATTTCTGACCTGTGCTGGGCCCGTACTTGCAGGCCAGATGTGCCGAGCGACTCCAGACTCCGTGAAGGTGGTCCCACGACGAGTGGTAGGAATACCCTCCTGGTGCTAGAAAGCTAGAATAAGTTAGGCCTAGGTTTGAAGAGAGAGAGAGAGAGAGCGAGCAGCCCGATCGCCAAACACTACTAAATAAGACACATGGGTAAAGAAATGGAAATTTAATGAATTGAAACCGAACACACAAAGAAACCCGGCCAGAATAACACACACAAAAAAAGTACCCTAGGGGTCAAATACAGTCACTTTCAAACGGGAAGGATGATTATAAACAATAAATTACTTACGATAATAAATAACGTTAACAAATTAACTTCATACCTGTGCTCACTTCCGTGAAAACGATGTAAAAAGGGAGGAAGTAAATGATCAAGAGGCAATGGAGCCGGTCGCTGGTCAACAACAATCACTTCTCAGCCTAGAGATGGATGGTTGTCATGACGACCACAAATAACAAGCATAGCAAAGATAAAACAAGAGGCTGTGTGCGTGTCGCAGAGGCTGTGGCGAGCAATGGGGATGCGATCGAGCTGGCAGTCCCCAGAGAAAAGAAATGCAAAAACCAAAGATACTACAAGGAGAAACAAATGACGTCAAGTGTCCGTGAAATATATCATGATACATACACGCAATCAAACACACAAAATGCTAGCCGACGATGCAGTAATAAAACACAAAGCAACTCGTGCTTGTAGGTAGTCTAGCAAAACATGCTAAACCTATATGGTCCCCAACTTACGTTCCGAGTTCGAGCTGAATACGGTAAGGCCTACTTAAAGTTACCGCCGTGATCCAGTTGCCCGAAGCATGGAATGAAGGGAAAACATAAGGGCTAAAATATATGGTGTCATGCCTCGTGTTGGGAGAATGGTCGAAACGCCAACGTCCACAAACAACGGGAGACCCATTCGAAGATATGCCCAATCAAAACAGCATCAATGCACCTGGCAGCAAGAAAAACATACACTCACAAAATCACTCGCAGACATATTTCACGGCACAAATAAAAGGTTAAACGAAGACTCAAACAAAATAAAACAGGAGACCGCCATTTCGATTGGTTCCACAGCAAATCCAAGCACACGACGAAGACCAAAAAGAAAGGTTAAATTTAGGAAATGAGCATAGTGGACACAAGGTTAGATGTATTACTTACATGAGTAAATGGAAGGCTTCGGCATAATAACAATGTTAAATAAAAAGGAAAAACATTACATTTTAAATAATAAGGCGGAGAGCCTCAAGGCACGTCCGGACAGAAAGTATCTCACATGGCGTCTGAGTCAACCGAGACGGCCGCCAAAGAAAATAAAGAAAATAGAGATGTTAAACATGGCTCAGGATCCACACCACCCCCCAAAAGAAAAATTATTTATAATAATAAAAGATTTTTCTTTTTACACCACTAAGTACCACCGCTTTGAAATCAATCATGTCCCAAGTGTTCCAAAATACACAACATCCTTATCACACAGGTGGTTTGTCAACAACTATAACAGTACACAAAATATGAGGGGGGAGGGTGATCGATATAACAATCACTTAAGCAATTGAGCCATATCAGAAAGAATACAGTTATAAAATGAAGTAATATATAAAAATAATCAGATCGCTTCGGCGATCGCAATATCAGGACAGAACTCCTTCGGGGTCCCCAAAGGCGCGCGTTCCTTTGACGATCCCTGGGCTTGTCATAATGGTATTACGGTTCGCCTGAGCGTTACAATGACAAGAAAAGTAGATAGAGACACGGACGAAAATCATAAACAAAAGACTTTCGCCCTTTGACGCCGAAGTCTGCCATTCTCCTTATACCCATCATGAAAGTGACGTATTAAAATAACAAAGAAGCGATATAATGTGTCCATTATTTATAGAATATAAATTCTCTACTGGCCGAATTCGCAAAAATACATATTTTTACAATAAATATTAAGTTACACAGAGTATGTAGGCCTATTTCTTCTTGTATTATTTTCTTTCTTGAGCTCGTAAATTTGTACTTGACTCTGCCTCGGTCAAAATTGGTTCAATAATAGGCAGGTCAAGGAGACGCCATATGAATACTAGCTTCCTTGGATAACATAAGCAAATTATGATTGGCTAACCTACGCAGAAAAAGGACAACATTAATCACAGCAAATAAGAAGGTTACACAATAAATGGTTTCAATTGAGATATGTGAGCTCTGGATACGTCGGTGGGATTCTCCTTGGAGATCAATTCAACAGTGACAGGTGTTAAAAATCTAGTTATAGTTTTGGGCGTGCTCCAGCGAAGCATTAACTTAGCTGACTCCTTATTCTTGGCCGAACTCTGTGGGTGCAGGCGCACTAGCACGTCGTCATTCACCTGAAAACAAACAGGTTGCCTACCCTTGTTATAGCGAGACGCCACGCGATCTCGTGCCCTTTTCAGATGCCGTACAGCAACTTCCCATTTTTCTTTGACTGAGGTACGGCGGGATGGCGCAGCCAGATAATCTATTTTCCACTGAAGCTGAAGTGGATCAACAATACGCCTCCCTAAAAACAATTCCGAAGGGGTAGAATTCGTCGATTCATGAAGAGCAGTGTTAAATCCTAAGGAGAAAAACTGAAGATTTGCGTCCCAACGTGACTGATCTGCGTTGTGGAACGCACTCAAGCAAGCCTTCAAGTTACGATGAAACCTTTCAACGTGATTTGGCTGAGGGTGGTAGGGTGCCAAAAAGACATGATCAATTCCCCAAGAAAAACACATTGATCTAAAAGACTTGGACCGGAAAGCGCTCGCGTTATCGGACACTAAAAACTTTGGAGGACCAAAAACACCAACAATATGATTGGTCAAAAGCCTAACAGTGGTACGTGTCGTGATTTCCCTGACAGGAAATAACCATACAAATTTTGAAAATCCATCAACGACAGTAAGTATAGCTTGATGACCAGAAGATGACCTAACTAGGGGACCAAAATAATCTATAAACAGGCGCTCATTAGGATATGACATCGTGTCAGCGTGGTGAAGTCCAATGCGAGAATTCTTTGCTGGCTTAGAACGTTGACACGTAACGCATTTTCGGACGAAAGCAAAAGCATCCGCTTTCAAATGAGGCCAGAAGAATTCCTGAGAGATTTTATGGAAAGTCTTCGTCATCCCTAAATGTAATCCAAAACAGGATTCATGGAAATACGCCAAGAGCATACTTCGTATATTCTCTGGCACGAAAATCCTACATTTCGAAGATCGAGGAGCGGTATGCACTATAACATCATTGCGCAATGAAAACTCAGATACACCAGGATCTTTCCCGAGAATTTTTTCACGCAATGTGACACAAAATGGGTCATCTGCTTGGTACGTACGGATGTCAGTAAAAGACCATGGAATGTGTTGGAGAAGATTCACTGGCTCGGGGATCTCAACAATGGGAGGAGGTTCCTCAAACATGCGTGACAAACAATCCGCTACATCATTTTCACTGCCTCTGACGTGAATGATGTCAAAGCTGAAAGAGGATAAACGAAGAATCCAACGATTTATACGTCCCAATTTTTTGACATGCGAGCGCATCCAGGACAGAGCTTCATTGTCGGTATACACTATGAAATGCCGATGTTCTAGAAAAGATCTGAAACGTTCACAGCCGAATACGACAGCCAGACTTTCTTTCTCGAAAGTGGAATACCGGCGTTCGCAATCATTAAGCATCCGACTGGCAAAAGCGATGGGTGCCAAATTACCATGCACCTGCTGACTAAGCACACAAGAAACTGCGACATCACTCGCATCACAATGTAACATAAAATCTTTCCCAAAATCCGGAGTTCGAAGGACGGGAGCAGAAGAAAGACATTCTTTCAATTTCTCAAAGGCGAGACACTGGTCGGGGCCCCACACGAATCGTACATTCTTCTTCTTCAAATAATTCAGGGGCGCTGAAATGTCCGAAAAGCCCTTAATGAACCTATTGTAAAAGCCTGCCATTCCCAAAAAACGTCGGACTGCTTTCACATTCGTGGGAGTAGGGAACTCTTGGATACATTGCACACGCTCAGGGTTCACTTCTATGCCCCCATCCGAAAGAATGTGACCTAAAAATTTGATTTGCTTCGAAGCCAAAGAGATTTTGTCCGGGTTAACAGTGAGTCCGGCTCTGCGAAGACGACATAGGACTTCACGTAAATGGATCAGGTGATCCTCAAAAGACTGACTGTAAATCACGAGGTCATCAAGATAGTTAAACACAGATGAATACTTTAAATCTCCAAATAACTCATCCAAAACCCTACTCAATACTTGTCCGCCGATAGAAATGCCCATGGGTAACTTATTGAACTCAAAAAGGCCGAACGGAGTGGAGAACGCAGTTACCTTACGGCTCTCGGGATCGAGAGGAATTTGATAGTATGCACAATTCAAATCTAGGACGGAATAGTACTTCGCCCCGTGAAAATGCTGAAAAGCGCTCTCCAGAGTTGGAAGGGGAAAGTTGTCGAACACCACCTTAGAATTGAGTCGACGATAATCAACTACTAAACGAAAAGTACCGTCTTTCTTAGGCACCAGGAATGCTGGACTACCATAAGAAGACTTAGAAGGGCTCACAACACCGCGTGCCTTAAGATCATGAATATATTCTCTCATGGCAATGAGTTTGGGTGGAGAGCAAGAAAATGGCGCCGACCTAACTGGAACCTCATCAGTTAAATCAATATGACACTCGTAGCCGATAGCGGAACCCAGTTCCGACGTGAGAACATCAGGAAATTCATTCACCAAATCAGATAAAGCGTCACGTTGACTCGTGAATAAAGTAGGAGGGAGTTGAACAGCAGCGATACCAGAAAAATTACAAGGAACACTCGCTTCACAAGTATTAAAATGAAACCGCTCCTTGGATTTAAACAAAAAACTGAAGGAATGATCCGAAAAATCAAGCCTCAACCCTGCTTTGTGCATAAAATCAGAACCTAAGATCATAGGCGTAGATAAGTCATCCACCACATGGAAGTTCCAATCCCAAGAATAACCACATATCTTAATATGACATGTTACAACGCTAGAAACAGAAATAGATGACTTCACCGCAGAATAAAATTTTAAACCCCCATCTTGTGGACAAATCTGAGTAACAGGAAGCTGTTCCGCGATGGAGCGCTGAATAAATGACCGTGAAGCACCAGAATCCAGTAAAGCGGGTATCGACAATTTCTTAACACTTACAGGGACCCAAGGACAGAAGTTTCCAGTCGTGGAAATGTTCATTTCCCGGCGAACTTCATTGCATGGCCACTCCGGCGGGTCTAAACCGGGGACCCATGCTCGTTTCCCTGACGCGAAGCACATCTAGGACAGGCTATGTGCGTCACGTCACGAAGACCACATGTGTGACAAAACACACGAGAGGGCGCACGGCAGGAATTAAAATGATGCCCCAATCGATCACAATTCCAACATTTTATACGGTTATACATGTTCGGGTTTCGAGGTAACTGTTGATCCTGAGGAGCGGGATTCGCAGAAGAAGTAGCATTGGGAATACTCCCGACAATATGCGAGTGGGGACGGTTAACTGCCCGGTCCTCCTGACGAGATATTGAAGATGGGTGCGCAGTCCTCTGAATCTGGGATTCCGCGCATGCAGTCTCTGGAAACAAACTGTCAGAGGGGAGGGGTGGGGGTACATATGACTTGCGCAGGCGCCGATTGAACTCGCATTCACGTCCTTGATCAACAATGTCAGCCACACTATACACACTGGACCGGCGTATGAAAGACTTGTACTCAGGTGCTAGATTTCTATACACAATATCAACAGTTTCAATAAGGGGAAGGGGCTGCGACAACCTACTTATTAAAGTCATTAGCCCAGTAACAAAATCGTCTACAGGCTCTTCCAAACCCTGGGTACGGCGATGAATTTCAGCCTTCAAGTCATGTTCAAAATCATAAGTCGTAAACCGCTCCTTTATTGACTTACAGAAATCAACCCACGAGATGAAAGATCTGTTGGTAAGTCGATACCATTTTAAAGCTAAGCCACTGAACAATAACGGTAGGCAGACAACAATGTCGTCTGGTTCGAGGTCATAACAATGGCAGAGTTCACTGACCCTGTCTAAGAACTCAAATACAGACGAAACTCCAAGTTCACCAGAAAATGAAATTCCCCACTTGGACACTATATTGGCTACGCCTCCCTTGCGATGGCCCTTCACCTCAGTCAATGGATTAGTGTCTTTCCCACAGACACTTTCAAACGATAGCAGATCATCGTCAGACTGGAAGAGCTCCTTCTTCACTTTACAACCTGGGAGAGAATACATGGCTAAACTACAGAAGTACTGCTAGCTACAATTCAAAACAATAACTACAAATGTCTTGCCTCCGTCCTGCGCCTGAAATGAGTACGAAACAAGAAGTAGGGTTGTTTAGTACATTACCAATGCTGGGGTTCGTTGATAGGGTCCAACTCATTGCACTCTCCTTACAGTTTGTTATTTTTATGGTCCATACTCCTTGGAAGTTCACATTGACTCTCAATATTTGTTTGCATAGTATGCAATAGGGAACATGAAACAGAATAAAAACAACATTGAAAAATATGCAGCGAAATATTAAAATCCAATGGATATGGCTAAGCGACCAGGAGACTTAACCTCGCAACTGATACCATTTGCACCGCCCTCTTAAAATAAACAAATTCTTGGCGTGCCTCCTAGCTGCATCACTGGAACCAACTAGAAAAGAAAGGAGTACGCAGTGGAAATGGATGTTAATTTCTGACCTGTGCTGGGCCCGTACTTGCAGGCCAGATGTGCCGAGCGACTCCAGACTCCGTGAAGGTGGTCCCACGACGAGTGGTAGGAATACCCTCCTGGTGCTAGAAAGCTAGAATAAGTTAGGCCTAGGTTTGAAGAGAGAGAGAGAGAGAGCGAGCAGCCCGATCGCCAAACACTACTAAATAAGACACATGGGTAAAGAAATGGAAATTTAATGAATTGAAACCGAACACACAAAGAAACCCGGCCAGAATAACACACACAAAAAAAAAGTACCCTAGGGGTCAAATACAGTCACTTTCAAACGGGAAGGATGATTATAAACAATAAATTACTTACGATAATAAATAACGTTAACAAATTAACTTCATACCTGTGCTCACTTCCGTGAAAACGATGTAAAAAGGGAGGAAGTAAATGATCAAGAGGCAATGGAGCCGGTCGCTGGTCAACAACAATCACTTCTCAGCCTAGAGATGGATGGTTGTCATGACGACCACAAATAACAAGCATAGCAAAGATAAAACAAGAGGCTGTGTGCGTGTCGCAGAGGCTGTGGCGAGCAATGGGGATGCGATCGAGCTGGCAGTCCCCAGAGAAAAGAAATGCAAAAACCAAAGATACTACAAGGAGAAACAAATGACGTCAAGTGTCCGTGAAATATATCATGATACATACACGCAATCAAACACACAAAATGCTAGCCGACGATGCAGTAATAAAACACAAAGCAACTCGTGCTTGTAGGTAGTCTAGCAAAACATGCTAAACCTATATGGTCCCCAACTTACGTTCCGAGTTCGAGCTGAATACGGTAAGGCCTACTTAAAGTTACCGCCGTGATCCAGTTGCCCGAAGCATGGAATGAAGGGAAAACATAAGGGCTAAAATATATGGTGTCATGCCTCGTGTTGGGAGAATGGTCGAAACGCCAACGTCCACAAACAACGGGAGACCCATTCGAAGATATGCCCAATCAAAACAGCATCAATGCACCTGGCAGCAAGAAAAACATACACTCACAAAATCACTCGCAGACATATTTCACGGCACAAATAAAAGGTTAAACGAAGACTCAAACAAAATAAAACAGGAGACCGCCATTTCGATTGGTTCCACAGCAAATCCAAGCACACGACGAAGACCAAAAAGAAAGGTTAAATTTAGGAAATGAGCATAGTGGACACAAGGTTAGATGTATTACTTACATGAGTAAATGGAAGGCTTCGGCATAATAACAATGTTAAATAAAAAGGAAAAACATTACATTTTAAATAATAAGGCGGAGAGCCTCAAGGCACGTCCGGACAGAAAGTATCTCACATGGCGTCTGAGTCAACCGAGACGGCCGCCAAAGAAAATAAAGAAAAGAGAGATGTTAAACATGGCTCACTACCCATCTGATCTTCATCATTCTCCTGTAACACCACATTTCAAATGCTTCTATTCTCCTCTTTTCTACTGCACCAATAGTCCAAGTTTCACTTCCATAGAGCGCCACGCTCCAGACAAAGGCTTTCAAAATGACTTCCTAATACCTAAATCTATATTCGATGTCAGCAGATTCCTTTTTTGTAGAAATGCTTTCTTTGTCTGAGCCAACCTACTTGCTTCGTCCATCACTGGTTATTCCGCTTCCTAAGTAACAGAAGTCTCCTACTTCCTTCAGCTTTTCACCTGTCAATTTGATCTCCATAGAGGTTTCTGATTTATTTCGGTTGCATTCCAGTATTTATGTTTTACATTTATTTTCATCATGTATTCTTTCCGTAAGACGGAGTACTTTATTCCAATTGGTTTTAAAATGTCAAACAATTTAGTCCAATCAACTTTATCAAAAGCATTTTCTAAATCTACAAAAGCCATGAACGTTCTCTTATCTTTCCTTATTCTACCTTCTAAAATCAGCCTAAGACTTAGTACAGCTTCCCTTGTTCCTACATTTCTCCTGAAACCAAACTGATCTTCGCCCAACTCTGTTTCTATTTGGCTTTCAATCCTCTTGTAAATCATTCTGGACAGGATCTTTGAAGCATGAGTAATCAAGAAGGTTGAATTAAGGATAACAAAATTAACAGTATTATTCTCTTCTTGCAAAACATTTTTTAAACTCAGCTTCCAAAAGCTTACATATAGCAGAACGCGGATTTTACAACTACAGAGGTGACAGCCGAGTTCAGCATTGCTTCCACTTACTTGTGTCAAGCTCCTCTCTGTCTTCTTTCCTGTCAACCTCGCTTGGCCAACTCTTGTTCTCTTCCAACTCCAACAGTATTAGAGTATCCAAGGCCCTTGCCACATCTTTTCTGATTCCCTCCTTCTGCAAGAGGCCAGTCTTCTTTTCCCATTATTTCCTACCTTCTGCCTGTCATTTAATCATTGATGCAGAGAAGTGCAAGGAGTATGCCTCCATAACTTATGAGGTTTTCTTCTGTGTACTTTAATTTTCCCTGACACAAACATCAAGACAGTTTATATCCTCGCCGCTAGATTGGGTATTCTAATGACATTGATAGACATTTTTTCTATTTTATAGTTTCTCGAATGACCGTGTCATGGCGGAGTTTTTTGTCCGCATGATGATGATGATGGAGGAGGTGGAGGAGGAAAATGAAGGAGGCAGTGACACCGAAGAGGAGGCGGAAGAAGAAGCTTCCGAAAATAATAATAACAAGTAAATGTAAGAAAAAAGAAAACTATTAATAAAAAAAATTCTTGTTTTGATTTATTTGTCTATCATTCCCACTTTTATTTTTTTTCTATGAAGCTGAGCGAGCCAACATGTCAGGTGTCAATCTCAGAAATTCACTCCTGTGACATCACACATCGGTTGACCGTTCAAATCAGATTATTCATTCTAACACCCATCCATGTCCATTAACCATCTAGCACACCTTCCATATCCTCAGCTCCATAACACATAAATTCAAATCTCCCAAGCCAGCATAAATGAAAAAATCCTTCGGCTGCACTAGGTCTCTGTGATTATGCCTCCATGGCTTAGGGAGAAGCATGCCAACCTCTCACCGCTGGGTCTGTGGTTCAAATCCCAGTTACTCCATGTAAAATCTGTGCTGGACAAAACAGAAGCAGACTGGTTTTTCTCCGGGTACTCTAGTTTTCCTGACTAACTTTCATTCCACCAACACTCTCCACCATCATTTAATTTTATCAGGCATTTATTCAATCGCTGACTCAGAGGAGTGCGATAGGCTTCGACAGTCGGCACAGTTCATATCTTCACAACTAGATGGAATATTGCAATGTCATCAATAGACATTACACCATCTTGTTTTTATTTCATGTCGAGCTGGCTGAACCGACATGCCATGCGTTTTGTATCCCCCACCCATTAACAATTTGTTTACCGTTAAGTATTAGAAAAAAACAATCCCATCCATGACCTACACTACATTCTGCCTGTGACGTCCCAACCTCCATTCACAGTTTCATCTTCATTCACGTTTGTTTACCCGCCAACCTAGCACGTCAGGGTTCAACAACCGCCGCCATCCACCGCCATTCATGTTTTCCATTCAAAACACTCCCGTCCATGACCTACCTCACATCCCGTAATCTGCTGTGACGTCACACACACACCAGTTGACCGTTCAAATCTGACGATTCATTCACCGACAAAGATTCGGAAACCTTCGGCAACACTCGGATCTCATCGGGCTCAAAGCAAAGCTATATAGCCCAGGATAATATCAGAGAAGGCGCTCAGTCCAAGAGAGAGACTGGGTCGAGGAGGGTCTCGTGCAGAGCCTCTTCCATCCTTCCCCCCTCGTCTCCCACCCCACCCTTCCCTCCCCCTCCCTCCCCCACCCTCCCTCCCCACCCCCACTCCTCCCCCTCCACCCACACCCCCTCAAACCGGTTCCTGGACCCTCCAAGGTTTGTTTACCTTCCGGGGTCCCGGCGACCTTGGGGGTCAATGACCTACCTCAAGGTCATTGACCATGACCTACCTCAAGGTCATTGACCTTGCCACGCCCCCCTCATTTGCATAAATAACGGTATTTGAAGCAGAACCCTCCCTGCCTCTCTACTTAGGTTGATAGAGGAAATTAACGTAAGTAGGATATATGAAAATAGGCTGTATAGTTCTTCACGGAACTACTTGTTTTACTTTAATTTTCTTTTTTAAAATTTCCTTAATTAAAAACAGCTCAAAGTTTGGTGGTATAATAATGCATGACTGTAAGCTTATTATAAAATGTGTTTTGTGCATAATAATGAGTGATCTGTGTTTTGATAATCCTGCGATGTTTTATTTCTTTGCAACATATAGTTTGTGAGATATATTTTTGGAACTCAGTAGAAATTGTAACGCGAAAGGTGTACCTTCTCCCTTAATTCCTTTAAGGGGTTTTGGAAAATAATTTTGGTCATCAGCCTCGTGAACTTCAGTGCACGTTGAATTTGTTTATAACCTTTCTGTGGTGACTGTAGGTTTGCATGACAAAAGTGTAGTTGCCGTGGGACTTGGAATAATGCTAGAGGCAGGGTTAGAAATTCCTGGAGGGGGGGGAGTTATACCAAACTTAGCGCAGAGATTCGAACCTTTGGAGTTCTTTGCAGTCGTGCGTGACTTATCGAGCTTGGCTGAGCTGCTGTGTTTGTTTTCTTATGGTTAAGATAACGTAGACTATCTATTTTAAATCGGCCACGTTATGTCTTGTGGCATATTATTATTAGTTCGTTAGGCCACTTCAAGATCATGCATATGGTTTTATCCTGCGGCTTTCCGCTCATTCAGCTAGCCCATTAACCCTTCATTATACAGTATTTTTATCAGATGATGAGAAAAAACTAGAAATTGCATTAAATGAATTAAATGATCATCTAAGGGTAAAATGTAAAATGAAGATTAACAAAACAAAGACCAAGATAGTGAAATGTAGTCGGGATGGTAGTCAGAACAGTAATGTATGGTTGGAAGGAGAAAGAGTGGCTCAAGTAAATCTTTTCAAGTACTTGGGAAGCATTATTACTTCTGATGGGAGGTGTGAAAAGGACATCCGCTCTCGAATAGCCCAGGCTAAAGAAGCTTCCAACAAGAAGAGAAGTCTCCTGACATCCAAAGCCATATCCCTGCAAGTCAAAAAACACTTCATTAAAAGTTAAATTTGGAGCATTGCGACCTATGGTTGCGAAACCTGGACACTATTGAAGGCCGACAAGAAACGATTATGTGCATTTGAAATGTGGTGCTGGTGACGATTGTTACGGATACCTTGGACCCTAAGGCAAACTAATGAAGAGGTTCTAAGAAGAGCAGAGGAGATCATCAATCTGACAGAAACAATCAAAAAAAGAGGAAATGATTGGATAGGCCACCTACTCCGGCATTCACCATGGTGCATCACACTGCTTGAAGGGAGAATGGAAGGCAAGGCAGGAAGAGGACGACCAAGAGCAGAGTTCTTTGATGACATCGGAGGAAGATGTCCGTACCACCTGATTAAACAGCGGGCTCAGGATAGAAGACCTTTGGACGAAGACATTCATGCTACCCACCAACCACCAGGTTGAGGAGAGCAAGAAGAAGATACAGTGTTTAATTAACATAGGATCCTACAGCGCCCAATCTGAACACTTGTTTATAGGCGAAACCTCACACAAGACATGGCACAAACCTAGAAAAATTGCTGAGTTTTAATTCCTTGGCCGTGAAAGCAAATATAACATTATTATTATTACTATTACAGACATCACGGTAACGCAGGTTATCAGCCAACTTCAACACACACCCAACTACACGGGAATGATGACTAAGATGTTCCAAGCCCTAAAAGGAATTAACAACATAATTTGTGTTTTACATTTATTGATTTTCATCACGCATTCTTTACTCGTGTCTGGTCGCCTATTTAACGTAATTTGAGGCATTCAACCCCAATAACAAGAGCTCACACTCACGGATGTTGTTGTTGATTCTCTTGGGGACTTCTCGACATCGTATCCATGTATCCCCGTGTGTGTATAATTGGTCTGTTAACCTGATGTGTGTAGTAGTGTGTGTATTTGTAATCGAGGTTAGATTTGGGTAGGAAGCGGCCGTGGCGTTGAGTAGAAGTGGACCTCGAGAATCCAGTTCCAGGATGGCTGAGGCAACAATCAAGTCTTCTTCTTCTTCTTCTTCTAAGTTTTGCCTCACGAGGCTGAGTGTACCCCGTTCCAACCCGGAGACCAGAATCATATTTCTTGGCAGAGCCGGGAATCGAATGCGGGCCTGCTCAGTGACAGCCAAGAATGCTAGCCACTACCAATTGAGGTGATGATAATAATAATATAAAAATATCGTATGGCATGGGGTGCCGGATGAAAGCTTTGTTATTTGCCACCCAGAGGGCAGATTGTATGTCGAATTGTATTGTTCCTTGGAGCGCTATGAAAGTCAAGGAGGTTAGATATCTAAGCTCCGTGACACTGTAGCACTTTCTAGTAGAGAAATTAGGAACTTTGTGTTGGTGGAAATCCATAGATTAATTTTGCCATTAAGAACACGGCCTACTGAATTCAAATGGGTTCTTTAACATGCCAACAACGTATGACATGCGTGTGTTGATTTTTGTCGCCTTTCAAACCTGCAAGTTTGGGGTTGGTAGTCCGACACGATAACCACTCGCCCACTGTGGCAAGCATAATAATAATTATTTTTTATTTATCGTATGGCTTTTAGTGCCGGGAGTGTCCGAGGACATGTTCGGCTTGCCTGAGTCTGTAGCTGCTTCCAGCGGACACCCTAAAGGGTGAGCTACAAGTTCCGTTCAATTTCAAGTAGTTCCAACTTTCGCCACCAGATATCAATGATACCTAGTGGTGAACGTTGGAACTTTGATAGAGCGTTCTGACGAAATCTAACCTAACAAATTTTGCTTTACACAAGTTTAGTCTGTGAAAGGATCTTTTACATGCCATAAATCTATGACATGGGACCGCCAGCTTTACTTCCCCTCCGAAGGAAGGCATACTGAAGGATTTTTAACGCTCTTAAAAAATCCGACGACTTCGGCCGGGTTTGAACCCGCTATCTTGGGAACAGCAGTTCAGCATGCTACCGACTACGCCACCGAAGCCGCTATAATAATTATAATAATGTCTCTCGGACGGTTTCACAAGCACTGAACGCAGCAGACTGTTGAAATACTTTGGGCACATATTTAGGATGGACAACAATAGACTAACGAAAAGATTACTCAATATAATTAATACAAACAATACGAGAATAAATTGGCTGGAGGAAACAAGGGGAAACCTGACTGAGATGAACATCGGAGAGAACATAATGAAAAACCGAGAAATATTCAGGACCTCTGTAAATAAGCACACATTTAGGGTGAGGACTGGTACAACACAGTGAACTCATCAAGAGATTTTGGGAGAAGAGGCAGGCAAAATTCATCAAGCCAACTAACAAGTTCCAACACGCTCTGTGAATGGGCATAACGAAGAAAGAAAGAAAGAAAGAAAGAAAAGAAAGAAAGAAAGAAAGAAAGAAAAAACTTTACGAGCCTTACAGTAGTCGCATATGATGATTGTGTAACATCTGACATAGAAGAAACCTCACATGAAATTGTTGATACACCGGTATTGTATGTCTACCCCTTAATATTCCCGTTTTCCTACGGGGTGGGGATGAGATGCGATGGAAGTATTTGTGGCAGATGGTTTTTACGGCCGGATGCCCTTCTTGACGCCAACCTCACGAGAGGAGTTAATGAGGGATGAAGTGAATGAAACAGGGTAAGGATGTGGAAGGAAGCGGCCGTGGCCTTTCAGAAGGTACCGTCCCCGCATTTGCCTGGAGTTGAAAATGGGAAACAACGGAAAACCATTTCAAGAACGGCAAATTGCTGATACACCGCTATTTTATAATATTTTTGGCACGAATATTAATCTATTGTAAAAGGGAGTGTTTTACAGATATTGTAGTTTAAAATACGGAACTCATTTTATTAGAGGTTTTGTAGCTTCCACCAGTACTAGCCTAAGTAAATAATACGATATGGATCAACTAGATTAATAGACGCGACATCGCTCATAACCTTAAATTCCTTATAAATAGGCCAACTTGCGAGTAAATGCAAAGTGCACAGCAGTAGATCATGAAAGGCTTGCCCAGTTCCCGGACCTCTTGATTCACAGACCAACACGTAATTCCATACGGATTCTGTTAAAATGAGTCATATTGATATGATAAATATCGTTTAAAACGATAATCTACTGTAGTAGCAAAAATATCTAACCCGTCCGGGATTCAAACCCGAGATCTCTAGATTCACAGTCATTTACGCTAACCCCACGGCTATTTTGACTACACGAATATTAGGTACAAGATGGTGAATTATTTTCACGTACCAATGATACTGCATCACGGCATTACGTTTCATTTATATTTTGCTTGTTTCGATAATGTTCCTGCGTGAAATTGAGTTTAAAATGCCTTATGAATAGGCCCTCTTGTGAGTAAAGAGAATGTATTCAACAATAGTTCATGAAGGCTTGCTCAGTTCTCGTATAAACACAACGATTATATTATATTGATGACTGTATTACCGTTATGTGGTTAATATTTGAATAGCCGTTGTGTAGAAACATAATACTGGCAATACCGACTACTTACAATGTTTGATATTAAAGCATTTTATCATTTAAATACTGATACGAAGACTTCGAACATGTGCCAGGTGCTTTGTTTCAATCACTTGACACCAGAGTTCGCATGAGCGTTTACCGTCAGAATGAAAGTGTTCAGCAATGCGATCCAGCTGGCAGTTCGTCTTACACACTTCCGGTCAATCCACCACTGCCAGCTGGATCGTCCGATCCACTTCCGTCCCATTTTTCAAAATCACTCCCACAAATATCCAGCACCCGATTGGAAAGATGTTACACATCAATAATAATGTTATTGGTTTTACGTCCCTTTTAACTACTGCGGCGTGTAGAGACGCCGGGGTGCGGGAATTAACCTACAAGTAAATCTACTGACACGGCTCCCACGCATTTCCACACCCTCTAAAGCCTCCCCTTTCCCCAGGGGCTCACATCTAGTGGGACGTGGGTTGGACCCCAGCTGAGTCCGGAGCCTGACGATATTAGGGTATCCGAGGCCTAGGGAGTCTCTTCCTTTCCGCCTTAATTGGCCCTTATCTCATCTTTCCTGATACCCTCCTTCTGCGAGGGGTCAGCCTTCATTTTCTTTTCCTGTTATCTCCTTCCTTCTGCTCAAGGCCCTCAAGGAGGCAGGCTGTATGTAGCCCCACCACTTCTGGTGCACCCTGGATATTGCTACACCCTCAGGGGCTCACGTCTGATGAGTTCGTGAGTTGGCGATCCCGAGGATTTCCTGAGCTGGGTCCGTTTTTATCCCTTTTCCACTGACTTTGGGGCATGCCTTCTCCTCTTTCCCTTTCCTATCTGTCTTTCATGGCTCTCCTTACTTCCAAGTCCCTCAATTCTCTATAACTAAGTTTGACAGCTAGAGTGCACTCGTCCTATGAGGATTATCTTATGCATAACTTTTCCACCAGATGTCATGACTGGTCTGTGTCGGACTCCATTGGTTTGCCTTTCGTAGGCATTCTATAGGCATCGAATTTGAAGAATGACAAGTTGATAATACGATTTTTATTTTATTTTTAAGCGTTTGTAACAGCCTATTGTGTGTTACTTGAAAATGTTATTTGAACTAAAGAACAAAACTATCCCACATAGTACCTGTACTCTAGCTGTTGGTACTAGTTCAGGATATTAATTAATACTTTTATTGCAGCCAAATAGCAATCGAAAATAAAGAATGGACATGTACACTAAAATTGCGCTCTGGCGATTTGAATTGCTTAGTCTTTGATTGATTGTTTTCTTTTACTACGGAGATCTAAGTGGTAGCGTTCACATGCTTGTCCACATAGTTGGCAAACACATGCCACTGTACGATCATGGAAAGATTTGTTAATACAATTAAGGTGGTGAAAACCATGGGCAGCCAGACGTGTAAACACAAAGTTGGCTGGTGTCCACATCCGGTTGATCATGTCTCCGGTTCCATAAAATTCTTGAGGTATGTCTTCTCTTTTTTTCTTGAATGATATTAGTAGTTTATCCGAGGCTCTGGTGTTTGGTAGAGGTAAATAGTTTCTAAGGTCTTCAACCAAGAAATGATTATATTATACTCCAGACAGTTATATCTATACCCACACATTTAGGAGAAAGTAGGCTATATGTTCTTTACTGAACATATTTGCTGTTGTCGTGGTGTTATTGTTGTTGTTGTTGTTGTTGTTGTTGTTGGGCTGTGGCCATTCATGGGTGGCATAGTGGGTTTTGAAAGTGTTTTGTAGAGCAATTTTGTCTTGTTTATAATTTGCAGGGTCGAATCCAGGCGCAGTCACTTGGTATCTAAGGAATATGTTGACATCGAATATAGATTTAGGTATTAGGAAGTCATTTTTGAAGGCTTTTGTGTGGAGCGTGGCACTCTATGGAGGTGGAACTCAGACTATTGGGACAGCAAAAAAGAAAGGAATTGAAGCGTTTGAAATGTGGTGTTACAGGAGAATTATGAAGATCAGATGAGTAGATAGGGTTACGAATGAAGAGGTAATAAGACGATGATGATGATAATTGTTGTTTTAAGGGGCCTAACATCTAGGTTATCGGCCCAAGTAATAAGACGAGTGGTAGAGGAGAGGACGAGTGGTAGATAGATAAGCATGGGTCCTAGTGGGAAATAATTCTATCACCTGAAACCAAAAATGCATGGGACGAAAAAAATAATCAAAATATTATGTTGGTTTCGGACCCTAAAGGACGTGAAAAAATAATAAAAGTGTTAAAAAAAAACATTTCTTGAAATTTCAATCGAATCAATTTTTATGTCATTCCTGGGACTTAGAAAATTCCGACCAAAAAGTACAAAATCATTAATAACTCCCTAAGTATTCGTCGTATGATAAAATAGCAAGAGACAAAGAAGAATCCAATGTGTTATTGTCTACAACTTAGGCCATGTATAATTTTCCACTCAGAAATATTACCTGTTTTTTTTCCCCAGAATTTCACCCCTCCCTAAGGGCCCCTTAAATTGGATTTATGAAAAAAAAAACCGGTCAAACACCTATTTACTTATTTTTATGCTGATTTTTTTCCCGCTGAGTTTCAAACTCCTCGCCTATGTCGTTTAAGAGATACACGCTCCGTTAGGAATCCTTCAACCCACCTTTTACCTCATAATATACACCACATCGAAAAACCCTCAGACACGTGTCTTCTTGTTTTTAATGATGAGTTTATATGCCGAGTATCACATCCCCCAATGAAACCAATCGGGAAATGCAGTTCTACCCCCTTAACACCCCTTTACAACCTGAGTATCCAAAAATCCTTTCTTAGTGGGCGTTTGCGACCCTTGAGGAAGCTGCATACCAAATTTCATTCCAATCCGTTCGGTGGTTTCTGAGATTTCATGATGAATGAATGAGTGGTATTTGAGCTTTATACACACATCAAAAAAAGTTTTGCATCACCTCGGTTCCCAGATCTCCGGCATATAGACGTTGACTGTGTATATTGTATCCAAGATACAGTCCCTTTGACTGTTCATAGATGTCACTAAAACTGCTCAAAGATGTAAACAACCATGCATGAGCAGGGCCTATTAGACGGAGGGGGTACGACAACCGATCAGTTCCAGTCATTCCACCAGGACGAAGGTACGCTGCTCATGTTGTCTGTAGTTCTACCATGCCTAGAAGGTCAATACCGCAGTTCGATCGCGTCCGCATTGTTACTTTGTGTCAAGAAGGGCTCTCAACAAGGGAAGTTTCCAGGCGTCTCAGAGTGAACCAAAGCGATGTTGTTCGGACATGGAGGAGGTACAGAGATACAGGAACTGTCGATGACAGGCCTCGCTCAGGCCGCCCAAGGGCTACTACTGTAGTGGATGACCGCTACTTACGGATTGCCGCTCGGAGGAACCCTGACAGCAATGCCACCATGTTGAATAATGCGTTTCGTTCAGCCACAGGACGTCGTGTTTCAACTCAAACTGTGCGCAATAGGCTGCATGATGCGCAACTTCACTCCCGACGTCCATGGCGAGGTCCAGCTTTGCAACCCCGACACCATGCAGCGCGGTACAGATGGGCCCAACAACATGCTGAATGGACCCCACGGAATTGGCATCACGTTCTCTTCACCGATGAGTGTCGCACATGCCTTCAACCAGACAATCGTCGGAGACGTGTTTGGAGGCACCCTGGTCAGGCTGAACGTCTTTGACACACTGTCCAGCGAGTGCAGCAAGGTGGTGGTTCCCTGATGTTTTGGGGTGGCATTATGTGGGGCCGACGTACGCCACTGGTGGTCATGGAAGGCTCCGAAACGGCTTTACGATACCTGAATGACATCCTCCGACCCATAGTGCAACCATATCGGCAGAATATTGGAGAGGCATTTGTCTTCATGGACGACAATTCTCGACCTCATCGTGCACATCTTGTGAATGCGTTCCTTCAAGATAACGACATCGCTCGACTACAGTGGCCAGCATGTTCGCCAGACATGAACCCTATCGAACATGCCTGAGATATGTTGAAAAGGGCTGTTTATGGACGTCTTGACCCACCAACCACTCTGAGAGATTTACGCCGAATTGTCGTTGAGGAGTGGGACAATTTGGACCAACAGTGCCTTGATGAACTTGTGGATAGTATGCCACGGCGAATACAGGCATGCATCAATGCAAGAGGAAAGTCTAGCTGTATGATGGTACAACATGCAATGTGTGGGTCTCATGAGCAATAAAACGAGCTGAAATGTTGTTTGTGTTGATCTCTATTCCCTTTGTATTTAACGGTTCCGGAACTCTTGGAACCGAGGTGATGCAAAACTTTTTTTGATGTGTGTATAATAGACTAGCTGTCCCGGCAGACGTTGCAATGCCAATCAAAGAAAGGGTTGGGGTTTTGACTGTTAGTTGCAGTGCTTTTGGATTCCCAATATTTTTTTCCCTTATAAAAAAAATACTATCTCAGAAGCATTCACGGGAGCGTGATCAACAACTCACGAAAGTTACATCGCAATGAAATGAATGGTATATGAATGCATACTGGACTGCTGAAACGATTAGAGCGCCGTCACCCATTTGTTGAATATACTCGTACGCTACCTATTGTAAAATGGATTTACTAACTCGAAAACCTTTCCTGGCGTGTACACAACAACTCATCCAAGTTTCATCGCAATCGGATGAATGGTATATGATCGCATACGGGACTTGATTGAAACGATTCACGCGCTGTCGCTTATTAGTTAAATCTACCCGTTTGCTACCAATTGTAAAATGGATTTACTAAATCAGAAACCTTCCCTGGAGTGTACATAACAACTCACCAACGTTTCATCTCTATCGGACGATTGTATATGAACGCATACGGGTCTTTATCGAAACACTTCGCGCGTCGTCGCTCATTTGTTGAATCCGTTCGTGCGCTACCTATTGTAACATGGATTTACTAAGCTAGAAATCTTCCCTGAAGTGTACACAACATCTCACCCACGTTTCATCGCTATCGGACAAATGGCATATGAACGCATACGGGACTTTGTTGAAACACTTCGCGCGTCGTCGCTCATTTGTTGAATCTACTCGCGCGCTACCTATGGTTAAGTGGATTTACTAAGCCAGAAACCTTCCCTGAGTGTATACAACATCTCACCGAAGTTTCATCGCATTGGGGTGAATGGTATATGAACGCATGTAGGACTTTGTTGAAAGAAACGCACGCCATTTTGTTGAAGTTACTCGCGCGCCATCTATTGTTAATTGGATCTACAATTCCTATAACTTTTCCTGGCGTATGCACAACAACTCGCCGAGATTTGATTGCAATCGGATGAATTGTATATGAACGCATCACCAACACTCATTTGTTTAAACTACTGGTGCGCTATCTATTGTTAATTGGATTAACTATGCCTATAACCATCCCGGAAGTGTGCCAAACAACTCACCAAAATTTGGTCGCAATCGGATGAATTGTAGGCTATAAGAACGCATCGCCAACACTCATTTGTTTAAAATACTCTCCTGCTGTTCATTGTAAATTGGATTGACTATGCCTATAATGATTTCGGAAGTGTTCCCAACAACTCACCAAAGTTTCATAGCAATCGGATGAATGGTATATGAACGCATACGGGACTTGGTTGAAACGATTCGAGTGCCGTCGCTTATTTGTTGAATCTACTTGTGCGATACCTATTGAAAAATGGATTTACTAAGCCTAAAACTTTCCCTGGAGTGTACACAACAACTCACCCAAGTTTTGTCGCTATCGGACGAATGGTTTATGAACGCATACGGGACTATATTGAAACACTTCGCTCGTCGTCGCTCATTTGTGTAATCTACTTGTGCGATACCTATTGTTAGGTGGATTTACTAACCCAGAAACCTTCCCTGAAGTGAACACAACATCTCACCCAAGTTTAGTCGGTATCGGACGAATGGTATATGAACGCATACGGGACTTTGTTGAAACGCTTCGCGAGTCGTCGCTCATTTGTTGAATCTACTCGTGCGCTACCTATTATAACATGGATTTACTAAGTCAGCAACCTTGCCTGTAGTGTACACAAACTCTCACCCAAGTTTCATCGCTATCGGACGAATGGTATGTGAACGCATACTGGTCTTTGTTGAAACGCTTCGCCCGTCGTCGCTCATTTGTTGAATCTACTTGTGCGATACCTATTGTTAGGTGGATTTACTAACCCAGAAACCTTCCCTGAAGTGAACACAACATCTCACCCAAGTTTAGTCGGTATCGGACGAATGGTATATGAACGCATACGGGACTTTGTTGAAACGCTTCGCGAGTCGTCGCTCATTTGTTGAATCTACTCGTGCGCTACCTATTATAACATGGATTTACTAAGTCAGCAACCTTGCCTGTAGTGTACACAAACTCTCACCCAAGTTTCATCGCTATCGGACGAATGGTATGTGAACGCATACTGGTCTTTGTTGAAACGCTTCGCCCGTCGTCGCTCATTTGTTGAATCTACTTGTGCGATACCTATTGTTAAGTGGATTTACTAAGCCAGAAACCGTCCCTGTAGTGTACACAACATCTCACCCAAGTTTAGTCGCTATCGGACGAATGGTATATGAACGCATACGGGACTTTGTTGAAACGCTTCGCGCGTCGTCGCTCATTTGTTGAATTTACTCGTGCGCTACCTATTATAACATGGATTTACTAAGCCAGAATCCTTGCCTGTAGCGTACACAACCTCTCACCCAAGTTTCAACGCAATGGGATGAATGGCATATGAACACATTTGGGACTTCTTGGGGGCAGATGACCTCGTAGTTCCGCCCCTTAAAACAACAATAACTAACTAACTAACTAACTAACTAACTGGGACTTTCTTGAAACAAATGCACGGCATTTTGTTGAAGCTACTCGCGCGCCATCTATTGTAAATTGGATTTACTACGCCTATTACTTTTCCGGGACTATGCACAACAACTCTCCAAAATTTGATCGCAATCGGACGAATTGTATATGAACGCATCTCCATTACGCATTTGTTTAAACTACTCGCGCGCTATCTGTTGTGAAATGGATTAACTATGCCTATGATCATCCCGGAAGTGTTTACTACAACTCACCGAAATTTGATCGCAATCGGATGAATGGTTTATGAACGCATAAAAGACGAACACACAGACATTCCTTTATATATATATGAGGATGGAAAGTGCAGGTACTTCACAGCGTTGCTTGGCTTTTCCTTCATTTCGAGCCTGCCCCTCTTAGACCTCACTTGCGGTATAGCGGACCAAGTTATTATAATATGGGAACTAGGTTGCTGTAAAACAAAAGCTAGGCCACGCGAACCGGAAACCGCAGTCTGCGTCACAGGAAGTAAGGTCTGTATCCTGATTGCTGGGTTCCTCCAAACTTATTGAGTTTTTCCCCGCTAATAGTATGGATCACCTGCCACGTGCTCTAGGGCCGCTGAGATATCTATGGAGTCTTCGACTGCTTATGGAGGTAAGCCTCCATATTTTATCATTTAAATTGATAATTGAATTGAAACACTCAAAATTGGCATCATGAAATCCGAAATAATATACAAGAAAATAATACGAATAATGTTATTTTAGTTTTACATCCCTTTTAACTACTGAGGATTTTAGAGACGCCGGAGTGCCGGAATTTTGCCCCGAAGGGGGTCTTTAACGTGCCAGTAAATCTACTGACACAGCTCCCTTGCATTTGTTGTTGTTTGAGTCTTCATTCTTTCGGCTGGTTGATGCAGCTTTCCATGCTTCCCTGTCATAAGCTAATAGTTTCATCTCTACATAGTTACCACACCCTACATCCGAGGCAATCTGTTTAACATATTCTAACCTTAATCTACCTCTACTGTTCTCATCCTCGACCCTCCCTTCTATAACTAAGTTTGCTACTCCTGGGTGTCTTAGTATGTGTCATACTATCCTATCTCTTCTCTTCATTAGCAGTTGTCAGAAACATATCTGCTCTACCACTCGTCCTCTCCTCTACCAGTCGTCTTATTACCTCTTCATTCGTAACCCTATCTACTCATCTGATCTTCTTAATTCTCCTGTAACACCACATTTCAAACGCTTCAATTCCTTTCTTTTTTGCTGCCCCAATAGTCTGAGTTCCACCTCCATAGAGTGCCACGCTCCACACAATAGCCTTCAAAAATGACTTCCTAATACCTAAATCTATATTTGATGTCAACATATTCCTTAAATACCAAGTGACTGCGCCTGGATTCGACCCTGCAAATTATAAACAAGACAAAATTGCTCTACAAAACACTTTCAAAACCCACTATGCCACCCATGAATGGCCACAGCCCAACAACAACAACAACAACAACAACAACAATAACACCACGACAACAGCAAAGATGTTCAGTAAAGAACATATAGCCTACTTTCTCCTAAATGTGTGGGTATAGATATAACTGTCTGGAGTATAATATAATCATTTCTTGGTTGAAGAACTTAGAAACTATTTACCTCTACCAAACACCAGAGCCTCGGATAAACTACTAATATCATTGAAGAAAAAAAGAGAAGACATACCTCAAGAATTTTATGGAACCGGAGACATGATCAACCGGATGTGGACACCAGCCAACTTTGTGTTTACACGTCTGGCTGCCCATGGTTTTCACCACCTTAATTGTATTAACAAATCTTTCCATGATCGTACAGTGGCATGTGTTTGCCAACTATGTGGACAAGCATGTGAACGCTACCACTTAGATCTCCGTAGTAAAAGAAAACAATCAATCAAAGACTAAGCAATTCAAATCGCCAGAGCGCAATTTTAGTGTACATGTCCATTCTTTATTTTCGATTGCTATTTGGCTGCAATAAAAGTATTAATTAATATCCTGAACTAGTACCAACAGCTAGAGTACAGGTACTATGTGGGATAGTTTTGTTCTTTAGTTCAAATAACATTTTCAAGTAACACACAATAGGCTGTTACAAACGCTTAAAAATAAAATAAAAATCGTATTATCAACTTGCCATTCTTCAAATTCGATGCCTATAGAATGCCTATGAAAGGCAAGCCAATGGAGTCCGACACAGACCAGTCATGACATCTAGTGGAAAAGTTATGCATAAGATAATCCTCATAGGACGAGTGCACTCTAGCTGTCAAAAGTGGAAACATTTGAATTGCAGCTGTTCCAACGTCCAGGTCGCAGCTTACATCCAGTTGGCCGTGTTTGCCACCCTCATAGTTAATCTGATTGCTGTTAGATGTCTCTCATGCAGATCCGGTGACGAATGTTGTTTTAATTTGATAAATATTTTCCATAGTAATATTCCCAATATACAGTAATGCCTAATTTTATAACATGTGAGTAATTACAAAACAATAAATATGTAGAAAAATCAAGCAAAACAAAACCAACTGTGATAGGTTTTGAACCCCGGCCAAACGGGTAAAAGAATAACGCTTTATCACAGAGCCAAACATGTCCAACGAAATTCATCGTTATGAATTGACTTACATATAACGTCTTAGCAAATAATGATTTGAACTAAACGATTTCTTCAGTGGTGTATATGCTTATTATAAAGCATTTCAAACATTATATTACTTCTATCAGTAATACTCAAACTAGTGAAATGTAGGTCAGGCACAAGATATCAGCTGTGCCATCTTATCTTGTAACCGAGACGGCTTGGCTTTTTAAAGTCACTGCTACCGTGCAATATCATAATATGAACTTAAAATCCCGAACGGGCCACGTCCTTTAGGACAGTTAAAACCTTTCTGGAATCGATAATCAGAACTGGTGGGTTCTAAGTAATGAATTATAATGCATGCACAATTCACACGGCTGTTATCTTGAAATGGTCTGGCTGATGACGTTGTAGTTTTGGCGCAAGATGAGTCCCTTATGAAGGTATGTTGTTACTAAATTTGGTAGAGATCGGATGATTAGTTTAGTCGTAATTTGATTGTACGTTTTGAACGTTTGAGTGGCCGCCATTCAGTTTTGGTAAAGATGGCGGCGAGATGAAACCTGACACTAAGGTGCCCTTTGCTATCCTTGTGCAGTGTTTGCCTATCTTCCTTACAATCGAGTCCTTCCAGCGCGCTCTCTCTTTGCCCACGTTCCTGCTTCCTGTTCTTTGGTCCCATACTGTATGTTAGTGCGTCCATCGATCAAGTTTCATTCATTTTTTGCAAAAATCGAAAGTAAGCTAAAATGTTAACTTTTCAGCCTTAACTGAGATCAACGCTAAAATAAAGAAAAGAGAACACTAAAAAATAAATAAATCCCAGTCTGCGTTTATTCCCACATAAATTTCTTCCTGCCGAAATCGCGACCTAACACTACAGTAATTAAATATCCCTTTCGGCACGCCTCAAAGTGGAGGTAGATTTCACCGGGCAAAGAAAAATGTTTGGAATTCACTAAATTTGCCAATTAATAGTTGTATACCTACAACAGTTCCACAAATTCAGCAAACGAGAAGTCCCATCTTCTTATAATTCCGATAACATTTTGCTCATCCCTTGGCGTAAGGGTGAGTTATATCAACAATTCTTTCAGGCAAAAGTTTTAGGTAATATATTTGAGCAAGTGCCACTAAGATAAAAAAACAAACTCTGTTTCGAACATACTTTGTCCCTATATTGACGTATGGGTTGGAAACATGCACAACTACCAAAAATTATGACAGCAGACCTCAGGCTTCAGAAATGAAGTTTCTAATTAGAAGCATGCTTAAAAAGAACTAGGAAAGACATAGTAAGAAATGAGAAGATAAGAGAACAAGCTGGAATAAATCAGTCCCTGAAGGAGACTATAACTCGAGCACGTTTGCGATGGTTTGGTCACGTCAAACGTATGGCAGAAGGAAGAATTGCTAAACAATTGTTGCATACTGAGATTACTGGAAAGAGACCTGTTGGAAGACCTAGGAGGAGATGTCTGGACCAAGTGAAGGAAGATATCATATCCAAGGGAATCAACTGGGATGAAGTCTTGAAGGAGCAGTGGTACATGAATAGACTAAAATGGAGAGCGCTCGTAAACCACACCCGAAAAACTGGAGTGGAAACTTGATGATAATGATGATGATGATGAATATTTGGAGGATTATTGACCATTTTAAACTGTTTTGATATTATGACTATTAAGGGGGGTAAGATTATTTTTCTTGCAAAACTCCATTTTTCCCACCCCTTTGGTCAATGGTTGGTGATATCAAAAACCTTCATAGTGTCAGTAATTGAGGTCCGTATTGACTAACTATATATTAGAAAGAAAATAAGGGATTCTGCCTTTTCAATACTTATATCGAACCTACTCACAGGTACATGTTTCGAAGGTTAACTCCTTCTTCCTCAGCCTGTACATAAATATCAAAGATAAATTACCTTTTAAGAACATACGTTTCATGAAATAAAGATTTGTGAAATGAGTTAACCTTCGAAACATGTACCTGTGAGTAGGTTCAATATAAGTATTGAAAAGGCAGAATCCCTTTATTTTCTTTCTAATCAGAAACCTTTACTGACATAAGTTTTTGGTCCTTATTCGAAGAATTGTATGAACTTTGAATGGATTCGATTTTTCACAAACTAAGCACGTTATAGTGATATTTCAATCGTTGGAAAGAGGCCCCCTCTTTTCCACCCCCTTGGTCAGCTTTTGCTCATTAAAGAGCTCGACCTAGATGTTGAACGGTTATACAAACTGCCGGCAAAAAAAAAACGATCACTTAAAAAATTCAACATTACTTTCATTCAAACCATAACTGTGAACGGTATATGCCTAGTACATTACATACAGTAGTTATAGCTTGGTAGTAAGGTTAATTGGTTTCCTGGATGCATTAACATTCTTCAAGTCATTGTTTCACTTAACAATACCGGTAGAGATGCTTTGACAAGATGCTGTTTCCCGCGGAAAGATGTGCGCGCCATCGCTATCGTCAACAATGCAATGTTTTATTGTTTTTTCTTTTGCCACTTGTTGGCATAGGAAAAGATCAATACAGCCATATCCTCAGTTGCTCTTGTGCAATTCACAAACGAATATGCGCTTTAGGCCTGAAGATGTTGCCTGGCAGTGGCTCTGATCGAAAATGGTGGGGCGCACATCTTTCCGCGGGAAACAGCATCATATCAAAGAATCGCTATTGTTAAGTGGAACAATGACATAAAGAATGATAATACATTACTTCAATGCTATAAACAGTAACTTATGTACTAGGCCTAGCGCGTTCATATTTTTGAATTAAATGAAAGTAATGTTGATTTTTTCTTGTGTTTTATTTTATTTTTTATTTTTATTTTTTGCCGGCCAGTGTATTTTATGTATAGATTTGAAAGTGATTGGTGCAAAATACCGGTAGTCATGGTGTCCACAAGAAAGTGATAAATATAAACTTTTGAACTAACGGTGGATTTGGGGTCTGGAGGATGTGAAACGTGAAGATATGTCAAAATTTTCGGGAAGTCGCAACATGATACCTATTGCAATAGTTAGCTTTCTAATGAAAATCTACCTAAAACGACTCTCAGGAGGGACACTCGGTACAATGGAACATACAGCCAACATTATGGCAGACAGAACACTTGCCTCTTGGAAAGTTTTACATTCATGTTTGAACGAGCTATCGCTTATCAAGTTGATAGACTGTCACCACTTCCTTAGCTGTCGTGAAACTTTTACTTGCTGATAAATTGCTTCAGTGATACTGTAGTTTACTTGAGAACCCTTTCATATACTGTCTCACTTGCCGTAGGCATTATAAAACTTACATAGTAAACAGTAAGTTATTTGGTATATTGGCTTTCACGGCCAAGGAATTAAAACGCAGCAAATCTCCTAGGTTTATGCCGTGTGTTGTGTGGGGCTTCGCCTAGGAACAGCAAGCTGGCTCATCAGTGGGCTCTTGGTGTCCGTGCCCGGACCTCCACAGGAGTAGCTTCTTTACTAAGTGCCCAAGAATACGTGACCGTAGGTATATGAACCCGACCCCTGTTATCCCGGCAGGTTCATTTAGCCACTCACCATTGTTGCCACCGTCCAACGATTTGGAACCGCTATTGCAACGCGCTGCTGCTACCAACACTGGAAGCTGCCACGGGGGTGGAATTTCGCTGCCGTTCCACGTGATTTGCTGGGTGCTCATTTGAATGCTAGTTAGAGGAGTGTAGTCTGGTTGAGAGTCAGCGATTTCTGCCTTCCCTAAATCATTGTCCTATAACTTCCTACTCTTCATACTGTGTGCGCCACGGGCTTATATACTCTGCTGAGTAGTAAGCAGGTTACCATGGCAACGAAGCGAAGGTCGAGTGTGGTGAAGCCCCTTCCCCTCGTTCTCCGACTCACCCCACTCTCGCAAACAAGTGTGTTCCTAAGTTGCCAAGGCAACGAAAGGAAGGTCGAGTGTAGGGAAACCCATTTCCTTCGTTCTTTGCCCCTCATCACCCTCGCAAACAAGTGAGCTTTCAAGTTGCCATGGCAACGAAAGGAAGGCCGAGTGAAACATTCCCTTCCCCTCGTTCTCCGCCTCACCCCACTCTCACAAACAACTGAGCACACAAGTTGCCATGGCAACGAAAGGAAGGTCGAGTATAGGTAGCCCCTTCCCGATGCTCTTCACCTCACCCCACACTCGCAAACAAGTGAGCTCCCAAGTTGCCATGGCAACGAAAGGAAGGCCGAGTGAAATATTCCCTTCCCCTCGTTCTCCGCCTCACTCCACTCTCTTCAAACACGTGAGATCCCAAGTTGCCATGACAACGAAAGGAAGGCCGAGTATAGGGAGCCCCTTCATCTTGCTCTCCACCTTCAATCGAAACACCATGTCTGATTCTAGTATTCGATCGCTCTAGAAGGTTGTTTGGACGATTTTGCCATCCTTCAAGAGCATTCGTAGTTTGGGGCCATCTCTCGTGGCGTGTCCAAATGTCGACAGAAATGTCTTCGTTTTCAAGCCATGAATATCCTCGTTTTTTCTCAGTATTCTCTTGCTAAGCCAAGCCCTTAGGCATTCTTATAGAAGTGACAGCCATTCACTGTGACAGAAGGAATCACTTGCTTCATAGCTGAACGTCGCTCTAGAAGGTTGATTGGGCGATTTTGCCATCCTTCAAGAGCATTCGTAGTTTGGGGCCATCTCTCGTAGCGTGTCCAAATGTCGACAGAAATGTCTTCGTTTTCAAGCCATGAATATCCTCGTGTTTTCTCAGTATTCTCTTGCTAAGCCAAGCCCTTAGGCATTCTTATAGAAGTGACAGCCATTCACTGTGACAGAAGGAAACACTTGCTTCATAGCTGAAATTGAAGCAGCTTCTTAATATGGGTATGTACGCCGGCAACATTCCATTCGAGTGGAATATTCACACAATTCCATTAGAGCGGAATATTCTCAACATTCCATTAGAGCGGAATATTCTCAACATTCCATTAGAGCGGAATATCCTCAACATTCCATTAGGGCGGAATATTCTCAACATTCCATTAGGGCGGAATATTCTTAACATTCCATTAGGGCGGAATATTCTCTACATTCCATTCGGGCGGAATATTCTCTATATTCCATTAGAGCGGAATATTCATAATATTTAATTTGTGTGGAATATCCGTAACTTTCCATTTGAGAAGACTTTTTGCATTATTTATTTTGTGCGAAATATTCGTAACTTTACTTTTGAGAGACCTTTTTGTATTATTTAATTTGAGCGAAATATTCGTAACTTTCCATTTGAGAGGAATTTTTATAATATTTAATTTATGTGGAATATTCACAACTTTCCATTTGAGATGAATTTACGAATATTTCGCTCAAATTAAATATAAATTCATCTCAAATTGAGAGTTACGAATATTCCACATAAGTTAAATATTATAAAAATTTCTCTCAAATGGAAGTTACGAATATTTCGCACAAATTAAATATATACAAAATGTACTCTCAAATGGAAAATTACGAATATTTCGCTCAAAATTGAATATAATTTTCCATTTGAGAGTACATTTTGTATTATTTAATTTGTGCGAAATATTCGCAACTTTCCATTTGAGAGGAATAGTTATAATATTTAATTTGTGCGAAATATTTTTAACTTTCCATTTGAGAAGTAATTTTATAGTATTTAATTTGTGCGGAATATTCGTAACTTTACCGTTTGAGTGGGATATTTATAACATTTGAGCGTAAAATTCCTAAGTTTCCATTTGAGTGGAATATTTATATCATTTAATTTCAGCGGGATATTCGTATCTTTCTATTTGAGCGGAATATTTACAACAATACATCTGAGAGGAAAATTTACTAAGCTCAATTTTCATGCGATCGTTTGTTGCCCAAGGACGTGAGGAAACATAGTGGTGGGAACTACGTCACCGCTGATACACTAATACAAATTACGCCTCATTAGCTGCTAATGGAACCTCAGACGCGCTGACGTGTTGGAATTTTGTCCGGAAGGAGTTATTTTAATATCCAGTAAATCGATTGAAGAGAGGCAATCAACTTAAAATGTCATCGGACTGGGAAGGGAACATTGGGAATGAGCACTTCGCGATCTCGACGGAACCTCGAATACATGTTGGTCAGGGCACAGGAGAATTATCTATGATGGTATTTCATCCCTAGTGAGACCGGGTGAGTTAGCCGTGGTCGTTACGACATGACTGCTGGCAGTCGCTCACATCCGGGAGGCGAGGAGGTTCGAATCCCCCCACCGGCAACCTTGAAGATGGTCTTCTGTGGTTTCCCATCTTCCTTCCAGGCAAATGCCGGGGTTGGTCCCTAACTATAGGCCACAGCCGCTACCTTCCAAATCCTCGACCTTCCATTCCAACTTTCCTCCCCAACGGTACTTGTAGCTCACCCATTGGGTGTCCGTCTCGAAGCAGCTACAAAACTGGCGACCTGAACATGTCCTCGGACACTCCCGGCACTAAAAGCCATACGCTAAAAAAAAGTATAAGCTGGTAGCCTATTTCATCCCTAGTGAGGACGTTGGGCTCTCAGATCCTCTCCGATCAATCGCAATATTTAAATCCAGCTGCCTGTCTATGGTGAGAGGGCCTAGGATAAATGTTAGGGGAAGTGCGATTGGTCAAACAGGGCACAGACACCCGTTGTTGGAATACAGTCTACTTCAACGCTCTCTCTCTCTCTTCTGTTGTTGCGCTCGAGTGTCGCTACTGAATGTCACGGGAGAATCTCTGGATGGATTTTGATGCGATTTTCACCATTCTGTAAAGGATATCTTGAGAAAGATTTCTGTTTAGAATAATTTATTTATGATCAAAGGAGGCCGAGCAGTAACGATTTCAGTGAAGAAGTCTGAAAAAAACCGCATGACGTCCGTGCACTTTTTAAGCTTACGTTGGGCAAACCGTTGAAAACATCTATATACTATGAGGGTAAGAATTGTTCGGCAAGAAAAGTTGTACAAAACAGTCCGCAAGAGCATATCTTCAATACATCGCCCACGATAAGTGTTTTCACTTTTTCATTTCTTCCAACAATCTCCATTCAATTACTGGTTGGTTGGTTCCTCAGTTTAGGGGCTGCGACAACTCGGTCATGTAACCCCGTGTACTTCGGGTGTGTGTAGAATCTGTCTGATAACCTGTGTTAATTGTGATTGCTGTATTATTGTGTGTTATGTTTTTTAATTCAAGTAATGACTGCAACTTTGACTTTTTCAAATAGTTCCTACTTTTGCCGCTAAACGCCACCGTCAACGACTACTAGGCCTAGTTCAGAACTAAGCTACTAGACGCCTCCGCAGTTGGCTCTTGGCAACGAACGTAGAAACCTAAGAGCGTTGTTTACATTCTTAACCTATCCAATTTAGCTTCACACAGGTGTAATTAGTGGAAGGTTCTTTATCATGCTATAAATCTATGACATGGGCCCGCCGGCTTTACTTCCCCTCCGAAGGAAGGCATACTGAGGGATTTTTAATGCTCTTAAAAATCCGACGACTTTGGCCGGGTTTGAACCCGCGACCGAGAGCATTGACCCTCAGCATGCTACCAAGTAGGCCACCGAAGCCGCCATCGTGGACATTTAGTGCCGTGTACTTGGGTGTGTGGAATTTGTCTGACAACCTGTTTTATAGTTGTGTCTGTAGTATTGTGTGTATTTGGATGAATTTGGGAAGGAGGTGGTCGTGGCCTCATGTTAGGAAGCATCCCGGAATTTACGTGGAGTAGAAGTGGGAAACCACGGAAGACCACTTCCAAGATGGCTGAGGTGGGAATCAAACCCACCACTTCTGAGTTTTGCCTTACGAGGCTGAGTGTGTCCCGTTCCAGCCCTCAGAACAAAATTGCATTTTTTGACAGAGCTGGGAATCGAATCCGGACCTCTGGCTGAAATAAATCCTTCAGTTTCTGGAAACAAGTCAGCTAACAGTTCCGACGCTTCACAGTGTACTACACTGTGGCTGAGATAATTAGGTTGTCTACCTTGAAGCATCATCTGTTTCCCCTGTTCTGTCAGGTTAGCTTCTGGTTATTGTGTAGCCTAAACCGTGAGAGGTACATCGTGGTGAAGGTCAAAAGTTGGAGGCAAGAACATGGTACAGGCTTGAACTGTCATACTTTTCCGCAAAGCATTTCCTCAGTAAACTGACCTGTTTATCATAGAGGTGCTTCTTCTTCTTCTTCCGTCGTTACGGCCAACTGAGGACGACGTCTTGTCAATTGTTTCTTATGCATTTTAATGTTGGCCCAGTACTCATTCATTCGCAATCGATGTTGCACCTTTCTCTCTGTCATCCACGCCTTCCCGGTTTTTGGTTTCTGATATTTTTGAAGTTTTTCCCTAAGCTCCTCGATATCTTCACATGATATCCCAATCTCCAACAGATCTTTCTCTACTTCACTGAACCAGGCCCCCTTTGTCTTTTTCTCATGGAGAAAAGAAAAAATTCGGTTGGATAGCCGTGTTGATTTCATTCGGGTTATACATGGGTTGTTTTTTTAGTTTTGGCACTTTAGTTATAACTGGATTAATAACTCACTTAGATGGTTACAAGTTTCACAGGCTCTCGATGTAGTCCCCACCGTTGCGTACAACGTGTTCCCAGCGATGCGGAAGTCGTTGGATCCCGTTGGCACTGCCCAATCTTTTGATGGTACGAAGAGAGCGCTCGGCAGCCTGCTTAACGTCTTCAATAGTACGGAAGCGCTCCCCGCGCATTGTCATCTTCATCTTCGGGATGAGATCATCGACGCAGGGACTGATGTCGGGAGAATATGGGGGGGGGGGGGGGGGGTGATAGAGGACCTCCCAGCCCCAGCGATCCAACAATGCCGACACAACGCCTGCTGTGTGTGCCCTAGCATTGTCATGCTGAACGATGGGCGGTGTAACCATGTGGTGGCGCCGTTTCCTTCTCAGAGCTCCTCGGAGATGGTCTTGCAGAAACTAATAATAAATAATGTTATTGGTTTTACGTCCCTTTTAACTGCCCTGGATTTTAGAGACGCCGGGATGCCGGAATTTTGCCCCGAAGGGGATCTTTAACGTGCCAGTAAATGTACTGACACGGCTCCCTCGCATTTGCGCACCCTCAAATGCCAGCTGACTGTGCCAGGTTTCGAACCTGCAACCTTGGGCTCAGCAAGCCAGAACGTTACCCCTGAGCCACGCCGCCAGACTCTTGCAGAAACGAACAATAGTACGCCGCATTAACGGTTTGCCCTCGGGGATGGTGAATGATCACACCTTCCCAATCATAGGCAAGAATCAACATTATCTTCACATTGGTGGGGGTTGGTCGAACTGTTTGTTTCCGAGGTGATCCGTGGTGCCGCCACTCGTTCGATTGGCGTTTTAACTGTGGCTCATAAGATCTGGCCCACGTCTCGTCTCGTCAATGGTTATGATACGCCGTAAGAAGGCCTCTCCTTCGCGCTCATAACGCTGCAAGTGCATACGACAAGCGTCATATCGCAGCCATTTGTGCATGTCGGTTAAGTCATGCGGAACCCATTTGGAAGCAATCTTCCTTATTTTCAGTAAGTCCTTCAGGATGTGGAGGACAGTTGAATGCGCCAGTCCGGTATCTTTGACGAATCGTTACGTTCCGATCCACCTCTACTAACGCGGACACCATCTGTACATTGTCATCACTTACTGGTGGGTGACCAGATCGAGGCATGTGCTCCACACGTTCGCGCCCAACTCGAAAGGCTGCAACCCATCTTGCTACCGTTCTGAACGGTAACGCAGCTGCACCGCACGCTTCCTGCAATCCTCGGTGACACTGTTTAGCACTGCGACCCCTAGCATACTGAATTTTTATCCACGTTCTCTGCTCCTGCTTGGAAAACATTGCGACTGTCTTTCGCGAGCGCTGGTCTCACACTACTCATCTAACAGGCGCGACTGCGCACGAGCGGTGGTGAGGACGGGCGAGGTCATGTGCTCTGAGGGAGGGGATGCAGGGCAGCAACCGTCGGTAAAAGTGGCAGCGCCCAACATTGTTGCAACTTGGCACTGAAGTATTGGTGCACTGTTAATGGTTCGGCTCAAGGGAAAACGTTTCCAGATGATAATTTCAAGTAGTTGCTACCGTCCACGACACCTAGCTTGCGCACTTGCCTACTAGATGCCATCGCAGTCAGCACCTGGCGGCTTTGGAACTAATATAGCGTTATCAAATCTAACTTAGAAATTAAGCTTCACACAATTGTAGTTAGTGGGAGGTTATTTTGCATGACTCAAATCTATGACATGGTACCGCTGGCTCTATTTCCCCTCCGAAAGAAGGCATACTGAGGGATTTATAATGCTCTTAAAAATCCGTCGACTTCTGCTGGGATTAAACCCTTGATCTTGTGCATAGAAGCTCAGAATGTTACCAAAGCCGCCATATTTACTTAACTTCCTCGTTCTGTTCCAAAACTAAGGTCCGTCTTTTTATTTAAGCCCGTAGTTAGTGCGCACGCCGCAACAAGCATGCGCGCTACCTCCCGGCATCCTTTGTGAACAAGCAGGCGTCAGTTGCAGCTGTGTAGCTAACCTGTACGCTGAATTGTGCATCTTTACAATGTTCAAGATTATTGATTCGCCCGCCGCGTGTGAGGTACGATCTGTGATACGCTTTTTGAGTGCAAGAAACAAGTCGGCTGCAGACATTCATCGTCAGCTTTGTGAGGTGTATGGTGATAATGCAATGAAAATGAAAATCCACAGCCTGCTTCCAGTCTCCGACCGGGTCAGGAATGGAATGAATGAAGCCCCCATCTAGCGGCGAGGATATGGACTGTGCCGGCTGCCGAGGCCTGACGCACTCCTCTGGGGCAATGATTAAATGCATGACAGATGAAATGAAATGATAGTGGAGAGTGTTGCTGGAATGAAATTTTGACAGGGAAAACCGGAGTACCCGGAGAAAAACCTGTCCGCCTCCGTTTTGTCCAGCACAGATCTCACATGGAGTGACCGGGATTTGAACCACGTACCCAGCGGTGAGAGGCCGGCGTGCTGCCGCCTAAGCCACGGAGGCTTGTGATAATGCAATGACGGGAGGTAAAGTGAGAAAATGGGTACCCAAATTCAAAAGTGGCCGTGAAAATGTTCATGACGATGAACGCTCAGGTCTGTGATCACAGATGACTTGGTGACTGCATTTGACACGAAAATTCACAAGGACCGCAATTTCATGATAACCACTCTAGCAATGAATTTTCCTCAAGTGCGAATTCTTGTTGTCAGAGCAAGCGGCAAACTTTTATGCAGAGGGATTTGAGAACTTAGTTTTAAGGTATGACAAATGCCTCAATAACGAGGCAACTATGTAGAAAAATAGAGGAAGGTATGTAAAACCTAAAAATAAATGTGGTTTCAAAATAAAATGTTCGGTTAATAAAAAATAAACGAACCTTAGTTTTGGAATAGCCCTCGTAATATTATTATCTTATCTTAGTATATAATACGCTAAGGTGTATGTTTCACAAAACTCAAGCTCCTAAACCAGAGGGGGTTAGAAGGTGTGGTTTGTACCAAAATCTTCCAAATCGTCTCAATAGTACAGGAAAAACCTTGCATTTCTTGAAAAGTCAACGGAAATGTATATATTTATTTATAAAGTGCTTTAAAACAAATAAACAGGACGATAGCCCCTGGCAGAACTGTGTTGCGTGTAGCCCGCATAGCAGTAGAGCCGGGCGGGTAGTCTGTACACATGGGGCGCACACAACCCATTATGCGAGAGTTCTCGCACGGGTCCGCTAGTTATTATTTTTGTCAACATGGAGAATGCGCTAAGACGTCGAGGTGGATTCCATGCAGTAATGACGATATATTTTAGGATTTCTCCGGACGTGAGGTCGCCCTGGTGGCAGCACAATTCGTGGAGACCTGCTGCTAGGCCACGTGGAGGCTGTGGTAGGCCATGTGAGAGCTCCCTTCTTCTCTCAGAGTACTTAACATCGTCAGCACCCAAGAGTGACGTCATCACAGCCTCGCCAGTTCCCATGTGTCGCTCTCCCGTTCCCGTTAGTACAGTAACAGCAACAACAAGTTAAATAAAACTACGGTACAAATTATTTATGATAAAGAATGCGCACCTCTGGTGGAAGGCTGCCATATATACAAATAAATGCGTTTCTAGTTATCCCTACTTAGTAATAAAAACAAAGTCCTCGATTCTTGGATGTAACGGGTAATCTCGAGGACCACTGGTTCGATTTTGATGCGGTTTTCACCATTCTGTAAAGGATTTCTCGAGGAAGGGTTCTGTAGAAAAACATTCATTTATGACCAGAGATGGCCGAGCAGTAACGATTTCAGTGAATCGAGTCGAAGAAAACCTGCCGCCCGTGCGCCTTTTAAGCTTGCGCTGGGTAAACAGTTGAAAGTATCTATAGAGCATACAATGAGTGTAAGAATAGTTTAGCATGAAATGTTCTACAAAAAAGTCCAGGACAGTATATATCTATCTTTAATACATCGCCCACTATAAGTGTTTATAAGATTTGATTTCTTCCAAAATCTCCATCAGTGGCCCTTCTTTAGCGGATGGTGTCTTGAGATTTTATCCACTCTGAGGTATAGTTCTTGGTTCCCTTTTGATGTGGAACATCTTTCCACTCGGTAGCTGGATATTTTTGTGGGAGTGAGTTTGGAAAACAGACGGAAGTGGATGGGACGGAAGTGCATGGGACGGAAACAATGAGCGTGCGTTGTGGCGGAGATCGGTACAACGACGTACTGTAGGCCATGTGACTATGTGGAATGTAAATCGCATACGGTTTACCTCAAGGTTTAGAGGCCCCATTAAAGAAATTCCTACAATAAATCATCTTCATATTGTCGTTCTTTGGAGTGAAAATATTCATTATATCCTATTTGCTGAAAACAATTACGATTTATTGAATCTTCTTACTTTTGCTGTATTCTTATTTAATGTAAGCACTCGATGTACTGTCGGCCATGTGGCTATGTGGAATCTATATCGCATCAACAAACACTCCAAGCAACGTAGGGATTCAGTATATTAACTCCGACTACTAACAATAATTGAAACTTCGTTGGTCTAAACGTATCACTGGGAGATACGCATTTGATATACCTACTGCACACCTAATTTTTAATCGCGCCAATACTTGGCAGTGCGCTCTATCGGCAAAAAGAGGCCATTTTCAATAACATCGCTGGCATGGGTTCACTAACTGGCCGGTATAACGCGCAGCTCGCATCAAGTAGGCAGTGGATTGCTCCCGCATACAGTTGCAGGTATATGTCACTACTGCAGATGCATGGGAGAACTTTGTTTTAATTAAATATATTAAATATATATTTCCCATTGCAAAATGCACAATATAACGCTCAATTTTATAACGCCTCAGCACTCAAAAAATTATTTAATGTAAGCACTCGAGGTACTGTCGCCGGCCCCGTGGTGTTGGGGTAGCACGCCTGCCTCTCACCCGGAGGGCCCGGGTTTGATTCCCGGCTCCGTCAGTGATTTTAAAACTGACGTGAGAGTTGCAACGGGGTTCACTCGACCTCGTGAGAGCAAATGATTAGCTGTCTGACAGTGAGGCAGCGCCCCGATCACGAAAACCAGGATTAACGGCCGAGGGGACCCGATGGTCAGCGGTCGCTTGGTCGGCCTAGGCCCTTCATGGGCTGTATAGTGCCAAGGGTTGACTCTTTTTATTGTTCTTCTTGTTGATGTACTGTCGGCCAAAATGCAGCACTATGCGTAATGTATATAGCATACGGTTTAATTCAAGGTTTGGAGGCCCCATTAAAGAAATTCCTACAATAAATCATCTTCAAACTGTCGTTCTTTGGTGTGAAAATTTCATTATTTCATATTTGCCGAAAACAATTATAATGTATTAAATCTTACTACGTTTGCTGTATACTTATTTAATGTAAGCACTCTAGGTACTGTCGGACAAAATACAGCACCATTATATCATATTTGCTGAAAGGATTTGTCACTGGAGTTTTACAAGTAGTTATTGCAGAAATACTAGTAATGAGAAATTACCGATGGTAATAAGACGAAGGAATCCTTCATGTTTGCTGGCACAAGGTAGCACTATGAGTTCATTCTTAAGAAAATGCGAGTAAGTAATATGGAATTATTCGAATAACATGTCAGATGTTACACATCATATGCGACTACTGTAAGGCTCGTAATTCTTTTTTTTTTCTATACGACCCATTTTCTGTTCTTTTAGGTCCAAGTATCTTCCTAAGAATCTTTCTCTCTATTAGCTCCAACTTTTTGATCATTCCTTTCTTTGTCAGACACAAAAATTTCAGCTGCATATTTGGCTTCCGGACGAATCACTGTCTGCTAGTGTCTCAGTTTTGTGTTGATCGATATGGTCGACGGTCGTCTTGTTGTGAGTGTTTCAGGTTAATTTGTTTCTTGCTATTATAAGCAAAGCTTAAATTTTTCAAAATTCGAATCTTAACTATTCTTATCCATTATTAGCCTATTTTCATATATGAAAAAATAGGCTAATGAGATCACCTTTTGTCCGTGTGTCTGTGTGTGCGTGTGTGATTCGTGTGTGTTCCCCAATAATAACTTCTAAATGGCTAGAGCGATTTCAATGAAACTCGGTAGTTTAATAGCATTATTCCGGGCGACCCCGACCGTGCCCTTCAAATTTTGTCACGTCTCACCAATCCAACATGGCGGCTATGCGAAATATTTCACCTGCATTCATTATCTCCGAAACTATTACCGACATCACCCAGGAATTTTGTACGGTGATAAAGGGAACTACTAGAAGTTCAGCTACGTGACTTTCGAAAATCTGGTGACTACAAAACCAACATAGCGGACAAGCGAAGTTGCGACTTTTAAATAGACGTTTCACGCGATTTAACCAACCAAACGCAATGAAACTTGGTACACTATATGTTTATACACTTTGTAATGAACCGACATCTAACTTCGTTCAATTGTTTACATAACCTCAAGATGGCGGCTGTGCGAAATATTTCACCGGCATTCTATATCTCTTAAACTATTACCGGTATCACCCTGGAATTGTGTACGGAGATAAAGGGTACTGCTGGAAGTTCATCTATGAGACATCAAAAAAAACGGTTAACTACAAAACGAACATGCGGCCAAGTGAATTTGAAAGTTTTAAATAGACTTTTCTCGCGATTTAATAATCCAAACGCAATGAAACTTGGTATAGCAAATGTGTATACACATTGTAATGCACTGGTATTGAGTTTAGTTCAATTATTTACATAACATCAAGATGGCGGCTGTGCGAATTTTAAAATTAAGTTTTTATTTCTTGTGTCGTAATCATGCGTTCGAAGTGAAAGTTTGAATAAAGAACCTACGGAATAATTTTCATTTAATGATACATGACTTTTTGGCCTATACATACAACTATCCAACATGGCGTCCATCCGCAATATTTAGTTGGTTCTTAATATCTACGAATCTAATACAGCAATCAAACTGAAATTTTGTATGGTGATAGTGGCAATTAACATAAGTAGGTTATATGAAAATAGGCTTTCGTTCTTCACGGAACTACTTCTTGAAAATGTGGTCCTTGCCTTGTGCTGATATTCATCGTTTCCCTCATATCTCCCTTTTTTATAGGAATTTTTGGACCTCTCATTTTTTTTAGCGTACAGTAGATGTGAAACCTTCAGCTACAAAATGTATTTTACACATTTCCTCATTATTAATTAATTATGGATTTTTATTCCATTTGTATTCTGTTCTTTGAGTTTTCAACTTTTGACGGGTTTGATGCAGTGCTCCATGCCTCCCTGTCCTGAGCTAATCCTTTCATCTCTACATAGCTACCACACCCTACATCCGAGGCAATCTGTTTAACATTATTCTAACCTTGGTCTACCCCTACAGTTCTTGTCCTCGACCCTTCCTTCCATAACTAAGCTTGCTATTCCTGGGTGTCTTAGTATGTGTCCTACTAACCTATCTCTTCTCTTCATTAGCAGTCGCCCAGAAACATCTCTCCTCTCCCACTCGTCTTAATACCTCTTCGTTTGTAACCCTATCTACCCATTTCCTGTAACACCACATCTCAAATGCTTCAACTCTCCTCTTTTCTGCTGCACCAATAGTCCAAGTTTCACTTCCATAGAGTGCCACGCTCCAGACAAAGGCTTTCAAAAATTACTTCCTAATACCTAAATCTATATTCGATGTCAACAGATTCCTTTTTCGTAGAAATGCTTTCCTTGCCTGAGCCAACCTACTTTTTGTATCCTCTTTGGTTCGTCCATCACTGGTTATTTTGCTTCCCAAGTAACAGAAGTCTCCTACTTCCTTCAGCTTTTCACCTGCCAATTTGATCTCCATAGAGGTTTCTGATTTATTGCGACTGCATTCCATTATTTTTGTTTTACATTTATTAGTTTTCATCATGAATTGTTTCCTCAAGACGGAGTCCATACCATTCAAAAGCTCATTCAAATCCTCAGGCGTGTCGGCCAAGATGACGATGTCATCAGCAAATCTCAGAGTTGAAATTATTTCTCCTTGAATCTTCACTCCCACTAATTTTTTCTCCAATTTCCTTCATTGCTTGTTCAATGTAAAGATTGAAAAGTATGGGTGATAAGTTGCAGCTTTGCCCTACCCCTTTCTGAATACCAGCGTCTCTCTCATGTCCTTCAGCTCGAAGGAGCAAACTCAAAAATATTTTCAACATTTTCTAGAAAGACTAGTTAGTTAGTTATTGTTGTATTAAGGGGCGGAACAACGAGGTCACCTGCCCCTATAACGATAGCACCGTTGTTATCGATAGCGCTTCGCTTTGGCGACTTTTTTTTATCACTGCATGACCTCCTCCTACTTTCTATGGAATGGGAATTTTTATGAAGCTTGTAGTTTAACGTGACCGTTAATCTTGAGATCATGAGCCACGGGACCTTCTTTTTACGTGGAATCCGAACCACAGGACATGGCATTTCACTTCGAAAATCTCACATGCATTGACCGGGAATCGAACCCGGACCGCCTTGGTGAGAGGCATACAGCTAGACCGCTGAGCCACCACGCCCCGGAATTTTTATGAGCAGACTGATGGTGTGGCCATGGGTAGTCCTCTCTCTCCTGTTGTGGCTAATTTCTTCATGGAGAACTTTGAAGAGAAAGCTTTGTCGTCGGCTCCTTTCAAACCGAAGATCTGGTGGCGTTATGTGGATGACACGTTCGTTGTTTGGACGGAAGGTGAGGAAAATCTTAGCCATTTCCTGGATCACCTTAATCTCCAGCACCCTTCTATTTGTTTCACCACGGAAAAGGAATCTGACGGCAAAATACCTTTTTTAGATGTTCTCGTCACCAAGAAAGAGGATGGATCTTTAGGACACAGCGTTTTTCGTAAGCCTACACACACCAATAGATATCTCCACGCAAGTTCTCACCATCACCCTGCCCAGAAACATGGTATCCTTACAACTCTAACTACCAGGGCTAGGAGGATTTGTGAAGTGTCTTCTTTACAAGAAGAAATTAACACCCTGCGAACCACCTTTGAGAGCAACGGTTATAGCAAGGCATTGATTTCTACGGTTCTGAAACCAACAAATAATAATAGGACGTCAGTTGAGAAAAGAGATGTAAGAGGAACTGCTTACCTTCCGTACATACATAACACAACGGATCGTATTGCTAAAATCCTACGTCGGTACAACATACGGACTGTATTTGGAACTTCTGTTAAGATTAGGCAACTCCTGCGACCAACTAAGGACAGTTTGCCTAAATTGCAACAACCGGGTATCTACAGAGTTCCCTGTACTTGTGGCAAGGTTTACATCGGGCAGACTTCGAGAACAATATGCACTCGCATTAAGGAACATAATAGATGTATCAGGCTCATTCAACCTGATAAATCAGCTGTTGCCGATCATGCTTTAACACCTGGCCATGATGTCATGTTCCAAGGAGTGGATGTTCTTGCCCGTATAAAGCGATATCGTCCCAGAATCATCAGGGAGGCGGTTGAAATACGTAAACACCCAGATAATTTCAACCGCGACACCGGCTACAATCTCAGTGAATCCTGGCTACCTATTATCAGAACCCTGAGAAAGTAATTCACTGCTGCTTTCCGTTGTCCCTAACATGGGGCTATAATGGCGTCCATCTTTGGGCACCTTCTATATGTTCTTCGTTGCTTTCTCTTAGCAACATTGTCGTATTCCAGATTATTCCTGACGATGAAAGACATGGTTTCTTTCGAAACGCGTCGAATATTAGTATAATAAAACACGGCATAAGCCCAAAATTCAACATTATGAATAATAACACGGGCCGTGAAAGTCTAAATGACAATATATATAACTATGTTTATAGCCGAAAGGCGCAAAAATGGTCGTACACAAATAAAGTAGGAGAGCTGTCCCAGTACAATATTAGCGCGATTGTGAGTGGTTTGCTTTTTAGTGAAGATGCTTGTCTTTCTGAGCTTGAGTGAGTATCAGTGAATCTGAAGTTGAGAAAGTCTCTGGCTCAACAGATAATGACAGCTCCGACTGGGTAATCTGCAAGCTTACTCATGCTGATTTTATGAAGTTTCCGCATACTTTTACTTCAGGTTTTCTACCGCCGGTTAGTCTCTTTCAACAATAGATATTTTAACGAACGAAACATTGAAGGAGGTATTGGATGGGACACAAAAGGTATGTTAAGAACATTTCAGGAAAAAGTTAAAGAATTGGGAGCATGTTCAGCTGAACAAATTCGAGGGCGAAGGGTTAAGCTGTTTGTTCCCCCTTAAAAGAATCAACAACAACTACTCATGATTGCCGGTATCAAGGCGAGATTCAAACCTTCAATCTCTGGTCGTGCAGCTTCTCCTTGCATCGTGGTGCGGAACTGCATGTAAGTGTGTAAGGCTAAGCCGGAAGCTCTTGAAGTGCCCTCGCTCAAATCTTAACGTAGCGGATATCCTGTCACACCCACACAATATGTTGGTTGGGCACATTGAACATTGCCTGGCATGACATCGTAAGCAAATGGGACCCACGAGTGATTTCTTTTGTAAGTAATGTTTCACATGTTGGTCGCACTGCACTTAGTTTCTCTGTACTTAACACTAGCGGTTCTCAAACTTTTTTTGCCCCCCCCCCCCCCTATGAAACATTAACTATCTAGCACCCCGTCCCCCTTATTCTTTCCTTTCTTAGCACTTCTCATAGGATCACAAAAGATTGCAGGTTTGCTCCTGGCCGTGGTAAGTGATTTTTGAAAGGCGGCCAAAATACGACACGCATGTCATACGATGTTGGCATGTCAAAGAACCCATTTGAATACAGTAGGCCGTGTTCATAATGACAAAACTAATCTTGGGAGTTTCCGCCAACACAAAGTTCCTCATTTCTCTACTAGAAAGCGCTATAGTGTTCAAGGAGCTTAGATATCTAACCTCCTGGACTTTCATGGTGATTCAAGGAACAACGAAAATCGACATGGAAGCTACCCTCTGGGTGTCAAATTACAAAGCTTGCACCCGGCACCCGTGGCCATACGATATTATTATTTTATTATAGGATCACAAGATCTAGAGTATTTGCTTGTCTAATTACTGCAACTACCAGTGTAATAATAATAAACTAAACGTTCTTCGGTTTATCTCAATAGATTGGGATCTCCGGAGCCAACCTGGCTCATTTTGGTATTGGCTCGGGATTTAAGACCGGATGCCCTTCCTGATGCCACTTGATTTTTCGGGTGAAAATTCCACCCAGTTGTCACCGGGATTCGATCTCCGGCCGTCCGGGTGAGAGACGAGCAGCTAAGCCACTACGCCATCACGCTCCCCACCAGTGCAATAGGGTAGCTTGCATGTCGAATTTAGTTGTTCCTTGAATCACTATCAAAGTCAAGGAGGTTAGATATCTAAGCTCCTTGAACACTATAGCGCTTTCTAGTAGAGAAATGAGGAACTTTGTGTTGGCGGAAACTCCCGAGATTTAATTTTGCCATTATGAACACGGCCTACTGAATTCAAATGGGTCCTTTGACCTGCCAACATCGTATGACATGGTGTCGTAATTTTTGCCGCCTTTTAAAAAAAATCACTTACCACGGCCAGGAGCGAACCTGCAAGCTTGGGGTTGGTTGGTTAGTAGACCGAGACGTTGACCACTCACCCACTGTGGCAACCTAACAATTAATTACAAAATTAAGACACAACCACATCTACTGAACACGCACTAGATTCATCTGTTCACTCACTGTCTTTTGAATTGACAGCAAAGACATGGCTGAATTTGAGTCGGCACTGACAGATATAGAAGAATCTATTCTTGTGAGGAAGTGGCGGTCACATTGTTTGCGGGTGGCGGGAGAAAGGGTGCTGTGTGGGAAATGTCACTCTACACCTTGCCTGCTGGCAGGATCTACTGGTCAGTTCTTGTGAAATAAGACAGCAAAAGTACGAGTTTATTAGTGTTGAATGATCATGGGAGCTTCCTGTCTATGCTAGCTTCATGGATATGAGGATAGTAATATTTGTTATAGCATATTTCAATCAGAGCCGGCGCCCCCCCCCCCCTCCTCCTCCTCCTCATTCCCCCCCCCCCCCCCCTTTATCACTCCATGCCCTGCCCCCCACCACTTTGAGGACCTTGATAGATGCGGACGCACTGAGGCTTTGTGTTGTCGGTAATTGCAACGTTTGGGTCTTTGGGACCCATCTGTGTAAGGAAAGTAACTTTATATTCGATCCTGACTATTATATGTCGGAAAACTGTATCATAATGATGGTCATTATTAGCCTACTTTCGATTTTTGCAAAAAATGAAAGTAGACTTATGAGATCACTACAGGGCGAAAAAAAAGTGTGTCTGTCTGTGTGTGTGTGTGTATGTGTGTGTGTGTGTGTGTGTGAGTGTGTGGTACTCTGAATGGCTGTCCCCCCCTATCAATTCGAACACGGTGAAACCGAATGGAATGAAATTTGGTACAAAGGTAGCACTAGCAAAGGACACCTCAGTGTCATGTTTTATATCGCCGCCATCTTGACGGAAACGTAATGGCGGCCACACAAATGTTCAAAGCTTAAATCAAATTACGATTAACCTAATCATCCGATCTCTACCAAATTTTGCAACAACATACCTTTATGGAGGAAGCATCCTTTGACCAAATAACTAGGTCATTAGCCTAATAGTTTGCGGATGGCGGCCATCTTTGTGTGAAAATCAATTCCCCCTATTAATTCAAACACGGTGAAACCAAATGGAACGAAATTTGGTAGAGGTAGCGCTAGCAAAGGGCACCTCAGTGTCATGTTTTATATCGCCGCCATCTTGACAGAAACGTAATGGCGGCCACACGAATGTTCAAAGCTTAAATCAAATTACGATTAACCTAATCATCCGATCTCTACCAAATTTTGCAACTACATACCTTTATGGAGGGAGCATCCTTTGACCAATCTAATACGTTATTAGCCTAATAGTTTGCGGGTGGCGGCCATCTTTATGTCAAAATTGATTCCCCCTATTAATTCGAACACGGTGGAACCGAATGGAACGAAATTTGGTACAGAGGTAGCACTAGCAAAGGGCACCTCAGTGTCTTGTTTTATATCGCCACCATCTTGACTGAAACGTAATGGCGGCCACACGAATGTTCAATGCTTAAATCAAATTACGATTAACCTAATCATCCGATCTCTACCAAATTTTGCAACTACATACCTTTATGGAGGGAGCATCCTTTGACCAATCTAATAGGTCATTCGCCTAATAGTTTGCGGATGGCGGCCATCTTTGTGTCAAAATCGATTCTCCCTATTAATTCAAACACGGTGAAACCGAATGGAACGAAATTTGGTACAGAGATAGCACTAGCAAAGGGCATCTCAGTGTCATGATTTATATCGCCGCCATATTGACAGAAACGTAATGGCGGCCACACGAATGTTCAATGCTTAAATCAAATTACGATTAACTTAATAATCCGATCTCTACCAAATTTTGCAACTACATACCTTTATGGAGGGAGCATCCTTTGACCAAATAACTAGGTCATTAGCCTAATAGTTTGCGGATGGCGGCCATCTTTGTGTGAAAATCAATTCCCCCTATTAATTCAAACACGGTGAAACCGAATGGAACGAAATTTGGTACAGAGATAGCACTAGCAAAGGGCATCTCAGTGTCATGATTTATATCGCCGCCATATTGACAGAAACGTAATGGCGGCCACACAAATGTTCAAAGCTTAAATCAAATTACGATTAGCCTAATCATCCGATCTCTAGCAAATTTAGCAACAACATACCTTTATGGAGGGAGCATCCTTTGACCAAACTAATAGGTCATCAGCCTAATATTTTGCGGATGGCGGCCATCTTTGTGTGAAAATCGATTCCCCTTATCAATTCGAACACGGTGAAACCGAATGGAACGAAATTTGGTACAGAGGTAGCACTAGCAAAGGGCACCTCAGTGCCATGTTTTATATCACCGCTATCTTGACGGAAACGTAATCGCGGCCACCCAAATATTAAAAGCTAAAATGTAATTACGACCAACCTAATAATATAGTCTCTACCAAATTTTGCAACACCATATCTTTATGTGGGAAACATATTCAGACCAAACTGCAAGAACATCAGCCCAATAGTTTGCAGATGGTGGCCAAGTATGTGTGCAAATCGATTCCCCCTATCAATTCAAACACGGTGAAACCGAATTGAACGAAATTTGGTACAGAGGTAGCACTAGCAAAGGGCACCTCATATTCATGTTTAATATCCCTATAGCACGTTGTATTTCAACAAGCTACTACAACCAACATTCAATCATACTCCTTGAAAAGGACAAAGAGTTATAACAATACCCATGCATTTAGGAGAAAGTAGGCTATATGTTCTTTACTGAACATCTTGTTTTCATTATGAAACAGTTTCTCCCACCAATTAGAGCTCAAGAAACAGTTGTTTGACCAATTAGATAACGAGTTCCACGGCCTTCTAATTTACATTTCACTGCCTGGCCTAGTGTCATAGTAGGGTAATCGAGGAGGCCATGGTCAAATACAAGGCATTCTCTGCGTCTCATGGGATCTGTTCAGTACATAAAATTGGCGAAATCTCGACAGATATTTATGAATATTTATGCTCGAACATAAAATAGTTATAATAATTATCGTCGAACATAAACAGTCGTATGCAACTCGTCTATAATGGCAATTAAGACACTCGTATGGAAATTATAAAACTCGCATACGCTCGTTTTATAAACATACTCGTGTCTTAATTATTGCCATTATAGGCTCGTTGCATAATGTACTATTTGTGTGTGTACACTAAAACGTTATTTGTGGTATAATATGTCACAAAGTAGTGATGATGTGAGACCTTTGTTAGAAGAATATTTAAGTGATAGACGTTGAAAGTGAGTTTGAAATTAGCGAACATACGGTCATTCAAGTACTTGTGAAAGCGAGAAGGGGACAGAAAGGCTTGTCGAGTCTGTGCTAAGTGTCAATTACCACTGTGCGGGTCTTCTGGAACTGCCATTTGCTTGAGATGTGCTTATTGGCGATTAAAATATTCATTTTCTCCTTCTTTGAAGGTTTGACCTCATAACATTTTTCTTCAAATCCATTAGAACAGATTGATACAGAACTTTTCTTTCCACCTTACAAATCTCTGCTAAAGTGACAATTTTGTGAAAAACCTTGTGCAAATAATATGTAAATCGTGTTCTTTATCACAGAACCATATAACTATTAGTTATATAATGTATGGTTGTACTTACTCCCCCCAGGGGCTCACATCTAGTGGGGCGTGGGTTGGCGACCACGGGACCCCAGCTGAGTCCGGCATTGCTTCCACTTACTTGTGCCGGGCTCCTCTCCGTCTTCTTTCCTGTCGACCTCCCTTGGTCAACTCTTGTTCTCTTCCTACCCCGACGGTATTAGGTTATCCGAGGCCTAGGGAGTCTTTCACTTTCCCGCCTTAATTGGCCCTTGTCTCATCTTTCCTGATACCCTCCTTCTGTGAGGGGTCAGCCTTCTTTTTCTTTTCCTTTTACCTCCTACCTTGTGCTCAAGGTAGGGCTGTTACTTTTAATCGATTAATTTCAGATTTCGATTAACCGATTAATCGAAACCGAATAATCGATTAATTATCGGAAATAACGATTAATCGGTTTTTGATGTTTTGCCGATTAATCAATGTATTTCGCATTTTTTTAGCCTATTTTCAAATTTGAAAAAAAATAGGCTTATGAGATCACCTTTTGTCCGTGTGTGTGTGCGTGTGTGTGTGTGTGTGTGTGTGAGATGTGTGTGTGTTTCCCCCTAATAAATTCTAAACGGCTGGAGCGATTTCAATGAAACTCGGTAAGTTCATAGCACTATTCCGTGCGACCCCGACCGTGCCCTTCAAATTTTGTTACGTCTCACCAATTCAACATGGCGGCTGTGCGAAATATTTCACAAGCATTCAATATCTCCGAAACTATTCCCGATATCACCCTGGAATTTTTTGCGGTGATAAAGGAAACTACTAGAAGTTCACCTATGTGACCTTTGAAATACTGGTAACTACCAAACCAACATGGCGGCCAAGCGAATTTGCGACTTTTAAATAGACTTTTATCGCGATTTAACCAACCAAACCCAATAAAACTTGGTACAGTATATGTTTATACACATTGTAATGCACCGTCATCTAACTTCGTTCAATTGTTTACATAACCACAAGATGGCGGATGTGTGAAATATTTCACCGGCATTCTATATCTCTGAAACTATTAGCGGTATCACCCTGAAATTTTGTACGGAGATAAAGGCCACTTTTGGAAGTTCATCTATAAGACTTTCAAAAACCGGTTAACTACAAAACGAACATGGCGGCCAAGCGAATTTGAAAATTTTAAATAGACCTTTCTCGCGATTTAATGTTCCAAACGCAATGAAATCTGGTACAGGAAATGTTTATACACATTGTAATGCACTGGTATCTAATTTAGTTCAATTGTACATAACCTCAAGATGGCGGCTGTGCGAATTTTAAAATTGAGTTTTTATTTCTTGTGTCGTAATCATGCGATCGAAGTGAAAGTTTGAAAAATGAACCTACGCAATAATTTTCCTTCAATGGTACATGACTCTATGGCCTATACATTTAACAATCCAACATGGCGACCATCCGAAATATTAAGACGGCTCTGAATATCTACAAATCTATTATAGCAATCAAACTGTTTTTAATAGTCATAGGGGCTACGAACTTAAGTTCACCTATAGGACTTTAAATAACCTGGTGATCACAAATCCAACATGGCGGTGACGCGAAGTATAAATATTCACATAGACGTTTTTCGCAATTTAACCATCCGAGTGCAGTGAAACTTTGTACAGTATATCCTGATACGAAAGTTAATCCACTGGCATCTAATTTATTTCAATTGTTTCCATAACCACAAGATGGCAGCTGTGGGAAATTTTAAAATCTCGTTTTTACTTCTTGTGTCCTAATCATGCGATTGAAGTTTGAATGCTACACGTACACAATAATCTTCATGTAACAGTACATAACTCTAGGATATACATACATAAAATCCAACATGGCGACCATCCGAAATATTTAGTCGGTTCTCAACATCTACGAATCTATTACAGCAATCAAACTGAAATTTTGTATGTTCATAGTGGCAGTTAACATTAGTAGGATATATGAAAATAGGCTGTATAGTTCTTCACGGAACTACTTGTTAACTACGCTCTCACAGAATCAACCAACTATGACACAACTTGGTTTCTTAATGCAATCACTCGACATGGTTAGCCGGGGCAGTCCCATGATGGTTGATGTCTTTGATTCTTTTAGGGGCTTTGCAACATCGTGGTCACGTATCCCCGCGTACTGGGGTGTGTTTAAGACTTGTCTGATAGCATGTGTCACTGCGATGTCTGTACCACTGTGTGTATTTGTAATTCAGGTAGAATATGGGTAGAAACCGACCGTGGCCTTGAATTAGGGACCAACCCGGCATTTGCCTGGAGTAGAAATGAGAAACCATGGAAAATCATTTCCAGGATGACTGAGGTAAGAATCAAACCCTCCTCTTATCAGTTTTGCCTCACGAGGCTGAGTGTACTCGTTCCAGCCCTAACACCAGAATTAAATTTCTTGGCAGAGCCGGGAATCGAAACCAAACCTATGTGGTGGCAGCTAAGAATGCTAGCCACTGCTCAACGCCCGCTTTGAGGTTTCATTTAACTTCACTCCAAGGATTGTTGGAAGCCCTTTTTCAGGCTTCCCTTAGAAATCAAAATTTGTTCGTTAATCCTGAAAAAATACAACATGATGTTAATAAATACACTTGGATAACTAGTTTCGATCGTCAAGTGATCATCATCAGATCATTTACACGTAGGCTAGGGGAGATTATACTGAAATTTCATGAATTTCGAGGAAAATATCGAATTTGGGTTTATAGCACTAAAAAATACCCGGATATGTCCTCTATCAAAAAATGTTTTTATTTTTTTAAATACCGCCATTTTAAAAGTCTTCAGCACCTTTTTTAAATAGCCCCGTCCAGTTGCTGCTAAGAAATTATGTGTTTATGAAGTCTTTCTTACTGGGATTTCAAATGCTATTGAAGAATAGACTTGCAGAGATGATATTTTGCAACTCAATGCTCAGTTGTTATACTACGTGATCTATTATTAGTGTAGTAAATACTAATAACCATGGTTTCACTCCTTGCGCTGAAATTTATTTCATAATATTACTTCAATTTTCATTACAGTGCTACTGGTAGTAATAGCTTAGTATTGTTTGTGCTGTGAGTGAGCTCATCATGGGGTGTGTTAGAACACTTGAAGTCTTACAGTCCATCAGAGCGAAGCCAGCACCAACCGTTGCTGTGAAAATCAGTACCCAGCGAGACCAAAAGCGCATAAAACAAAGTAGGAAAAGATGCTCAGGTGACAGCAAGGGGCTAAGAAAAAAAAAGAAGTTGGTGAAAATATCACTGGAGGAGAAAAGAAAGCAGTCTGAAGGGCATACCTGTAGTGCTGGGCAGTTCTTAAGTGTGTGAAGTTGCATAGATTTTTATTTTGCATTTTATGACTTAACAAAATTTTAATGTTTTCTTTCATTAAAAAAAGTCCCTTGACATGCAGTTTTTGCCTGATACAAGTACAATTTTACACAGCAGTAGCTAGATAGTCGGTGCACAAATATTAGTATGCAATTTGTTGTGAAAATAGAATTCAAAATTATTTTTGAGCTACCAAATTCTGTTTGCAATCATATTTTAAAAAAAATTCAACATTACATTTTTAAAAAAATCTACTTGCTAATATGTTTGTCAAACAACAAACTGTGACACTTAACATTTGTTAGCATAGGTATTAAGAAGATTTGTGGAAAATTTGGTACCAATTGGAAAAATATTGTGATGCAAGGGACTTTTTTTTAAAGATGGTGGTAAAATGGCATTTAAAAAACTCCTACTCAGAAATTTGTATAGGTACAATATTCAAACTTGGTAACATTACTTCACTTGAAAAGGGCTATCACAGAAAAAAATGGGAAAAATTCAATGAAAAATATAGAAGTTAGAAATTTCAGTATAATGGAGTAGTATGGAATGCTAATTACAATATATACACTTATTTATTTGCAGTAGCAATTAAACTACCAAACTAAAGATTTGTGCTTCTTGTTGAGATACTGATAGTTATTAAATGGTGCACTTCGCAGTTTGAGCGATGTGTGGTCCTTTTTTGTGCACAGCGTGAGGACGATTATGCTGACACAATAACCTGACCATTTAATAACAATCACATAATGGCACTAAGCAAGCAAACTTGAAGATCAATCACAACTATCAGTATCTCAACAAAAAATAACATATCTTTACTATTTGTGCTAGATTAATTACTACTGCAACTAAAAAAGTGTATGTATTATAAATATCATAACCCATACTTATCGACACAGATTAATAGCCGAAGTTTATAGATCTGATGATCTCTTGACGATCGAAACTGGTCATCTAATTGTATTTATTAATCTCATGTAAAAAGTCTTTGACCGTCCGAAAAACATTAAATTTCGACTCCAAAGATACAAAGGTGACGTCTTACGAACGAAGGTATGTCTAAAGTCAACACTTAGGCAAGTTCGATAAAAACTCAATAATCTCATGGTAGGGCAGTTATAAAAAGCACGGTAAAAATAGGAAATCTTGTAGATGTAGCGTAAATATTGCAATCATTGCAAAAGACGAACTGGACGTCTATCTTGGGAATTCACCGCCTGACTTGCATACTCACCCTTTTTCACAGGTGGAAAATGAATAAACAATATATCATAAGGCCCGCTAAACTAGCGACAAAATACTTGATATTCCCCGCTGGAAACATTGTGACTGCAAAGCGGAGCTGCCTCGTCCCAGAAAATGAGTACTTGCTAGTATTTTTGCACCAAAACAGACGGTCTATTGAAATATATTGTCACATTTATTTTTAAATAATGCATCTTGTTTGTGAACCGTTGATGCCATTGTTTCAGTGTTGCCTATACAAAAACTGTCATTTGTAACTCTTCAGTCGGTCAACATGAATTTGTCCATTTACTGTGCGGGGTGCAATGTATATAAAATATGAGTAATAAGTAAATGAACTCCTTGAAAAATTACACGTATTAGTTATGATCACAATGAGCCCGGCGGGAGTAGGCAGGCTAAAGCGTAACAACTGTACGACCAAGGCTCCTCTGAGATATGTAAACTTATGCATAATAGAATTCACTTGCATGCTCTAATTTTATTTTATTTATTATATTGTGTTATTCTTATTTGTATGCACGATCATAATACTCATAAATAATTCACAAACCCTTATTAAACAAACTAAACTTATACAATGCTCAAAAAAAGTTTCGCATATTGTGATTCAGTAACTTGTTTATTTTGTTATGTGTATGTTATCATATTATACACAATATAGGGTACATACTAAGAAAAACCACACACAATCTGCTTTGCAAAAGAGACAGAAACACACGACGAATAACAAAAGTGATAATGTGGGACTGAGCATACAACCGTCCTATTCATTTTGGGGCATATCAATACCATGTATGGCCACCACGAGCTCTAATCCATGCTTGCAGATGACGAGGCATACTGAGCACCAACGAATACAACGTGGTTTGGGGCAGATTCCCCCACTTTTGGAAAGCAGCTTCAATCAGTTGCTCTTTGTTTGTTGGAGGATTGGGACGGTGCGAAATTGCCCTCTTGACTCTTTCCAGGCATGTTCATTACAGTTCATGTCCGCAGAATAGGTAGGCCACTCCATTCTCTGTATGACATGCATCTGAAGGAACTGATTGACCACCCTAGCTCGATGGGCACGAGCATTTTAGTTCACTAGTGTAAAGCCCTCACCCATTGTGGTAGCAAATCCTGTAACGATGATGTCTGTATACACTAGACCAGTCATGTTACCGTGGATAGGAATTAGAGGCGTACGTCAACCGAACATGATTCCACCCCAAAACATGACTGAACCTCATTGCTGTTGGTGGCTTTCCTGGTTGAAGGGCTCGTGAAATCTCTTACCCACTCGGAGCATTCGAGTGTGGCGACGTAATGGTGATAGTGATTGTAATAGCGATCATAACTAACACATGTAATGTTCCTAGGAGTGTTATTTACTTATGATTCATATAGTTTATACATTGGACTCCGCCCAGTCTTTGGGCAAATTCAACTTGACCGCCTGAAGAGTTACATCCTACAGGTCTTTGTGGAAATTAGGCTAAACCAGAATAAAACAAAAATAGTCCTGTCCTAAATTGTAAACAGCCTTTCCAACAAAAATTGAACAAAATTCAAAAGCATTGCTGAAAACTCCTCGTTTTCTTTTCCTGAAACCCTTCCCAATTTGATTGATGTTTATCCTTCCACGGTCACTGACTGTTATTGTTAACATAAACAAGTAAGGACACGTATCTTAACGCAAAATTTAACTTTTATAGATGTCTATACATCATTCCGAAAATAAGCGTAACTCAACTTAAGCGATGACTTCTCATTTAAACCATTTTCAAAACTTATTTTCTTATCTCGTGTCTACTATCAGTTAATCGATTTTTCGGTTAATCGATTATTCGATTAATCGATTTTTCGGTTAATCGGTTAATCGATTAATCGGTTTTAAGGAGCTTCGATTAATCGATTAATCGTTTCCGATTAATTTCAAATTAATCGATTAATCGATTATTAATCGATTAATTGAAAACCTATTATCACCAGCTCTAGCTCAAGGCCCTTAAGGAGGTAGGGTGTATGTAGCCCCACCACTTCTGGTGCACCGTAGATAATGCTACGCTCTCAGGGGCTCACGGCGGGTGAGTTCGGGAGTTGGCGGCCCCGAGGGATTCCTGAGCTGGGTCCGTTTTCCCCTTTTGTCCCTTACCTTTGGGGTGGACCTTCTCCTCTCTCCCCTCCCCTCTCCTCTCCTCTCCTCTCCTCTCCTCTCCTCTCCTCTTTTCATTATATTTACTTTTCTCTTTAAGATTCCCGCACTGTTTTTGTTACTTGGTTCACCGTGTATCTAAATTCCCTTCTAGCGATTTTTTTAAAGGTATTTTTAATCTACGTTGCTTTTTGTATGTTTTTTCGATCTCAATTACATCTCGCGATTGTTTTCAACCTCAATTACATTTTTTAACGATTGACAATCTAAATTGCTTTATAGTAAGTCTTTCAATATGGCGGAGGGACCTTTGTGAGTATTTTGAATTTCAATTGCATTTTGTAAGTATTTTCAACCAAAACCGCTTTTCGCACGAATTTTGAATCTAAATTGCATTTTGTTTGGCGGGCATTTTGCACATATTTTGATTCTCAATTGCCGGGTGTAGGCTATGTAGCCCCACCACTTTTGGTGCACCCTAGATAATGCTACACCCTCAGGGGCTCACGGCTGGTGAGTTCGGGAGCTGGCGACCCCGAGGGATTCCTGAGCTGGGTCCGGTTTCCCCCTTTTGTCCCTTACTTGTGGGGCGGACCCTCTCCTTTTTCACTTTCCTATCAGCCTTTCATGGCTCACCTTCCTTCCAAGTCCCTCAATCCGCATTCTTCGAGGGTTGAGGGCATTTCTTTTCATCCTGTCCTTTATTTTCCTTTTCTCCTTTCGTTTTTCCATTTCTTCTTCTAGTATGTAGGTCCGTAGTTAGTTTTAGTTCTAAGTTTGCATTTCATTTTCATCTTCACGATCACCCAACCCATCAGGGGCCAAAAACCTAGATGTTAGGCCCCTTAAAACAACAATTATCATCATCATCATCATCTTCCTCTCAAGCTCCTATAATAGTAGCTGGCCTTGGCTACCGGGTCTCTCCATCTCATTTTTGGTCTGCCTATAGGTCTTCGTCCGTCTGGATTTTTCTCACACACTTCTCGCAGTCTAGATCCCTCTTCTCATCTAAACACGTGGCCAGCACATCTCATCCTTCTTGTCTTATCCGCAACAACATCGGGTTCTTTATACAACTCCTTTAGTTCCTTATTCTTTCTCCTTCGCCACTCACCTGCTTCACAAATTGATCCGAAAATCTTTCTGAGGATTTTAATTTCAAAAACCTTTATCTTTCTCTCTGCGCATTTGCTTAATCTCCATATTTCTGCACCATATAGCAATACTGGCCTAATTATAGTTTTATAAGGTGCGTTCAAAAAGTAACGAGCCGGAGGCTGCAATGCGCAAACCGATGACGACATCGTGGCGTGTGTAACGAGGTGTGGTTCTGACGTGACGATACAGAGCGAGCAGCAGCATGCATCAATCGTCCAACCAACACCAAGACAGTAGGCCATTCGACATGCTTTCTGGTGTGGTTGAAGACTGTGGGGCACCCATTGGGCACACACTTTCCGCAAGTGCATTCGTTCCTTCATGATGGTGTGCACACTTCCGACGTCAATCCGACCACGGCGGCTATGGCGTTCACTGTCACTCGGCGGTCCTGGGTAATGACGTTGTCATCGGTAATGCGGGGGGGTGCCCCAGACCGGGCATAATCGGCTAACGACACCCGTCCTTCCCTGAAGCGCTTGTGCCACGCCTTGACCCTTACAAGGGACATGCAGTGTTCGCCATTCGGCGATGGATGTCCGTTCCCACTACTCCTTTCGCTGTCAGAAACCGAACAACACCTCCTTGCTGTTCGTTTGACGCCTCCATGTCACTGTTTGCAATGCGACTAGCTGCGTTGGACGATTGATGCATGCTCCTGCTCGCTTTGTATCGTCACGTGACGGGCTGTGACCGTCCACGCTCTGGTCAGAACCACACCTCGTTACACACGCCACGATTAGCCGATGTCGTCACCGGTTTGCGCATTACAGCCTCCGACTCGTTACTATTTGTACGCACCTTATATATATTCGTATTTGGGTCCCTTTTGATAACAATTTGGATGTGAGTAGCTTGTTAACTGAATATGAAGCTCTGGATGCAGCTTTAATCCTCGCTTCTACAGCAAATGTTTATACACATTGTAATGCACTGGTATGTAATTTAGTTCAATTGTTTACATAACCTCAAGATGGCGGCAGTGCGAATTTTAAAATTAAGTTTTCATTTCTTGTGTCGTAATCATGCGATCGAAGTGAAAGTTTGAATAATAACCTAAGCAACAATTTTTCTTTAGTGGTACATGACTCTATGGCCTATACATACAACAATCCAACATGGCGTCCATCCACAATATTTAGTTGGTTCTTAATATCTACGAATCTAATACAGCAATCAACTGAATTTTTGTATGTTCATAGGGGCTATGAACATAAGTTCCCCTATAGGACTTTCAATAACCTGGTGATCACAAATCCAACAGTGAAACGTTGCACGTTAAATCCTTATACAAATGATAATCCACTGGCATCTAATTTTTTCAATTGTTTCCATAACCAAAAGATGGCAGCTGTGCGAAATTTTAAAATCTCGTTTTTTACTTCTTGTGTCCTAATCATGCGATTGAAGTTTGAATACTACACGTACAAAATAATCTTCTTGTAACAGTAGTCTACATAACTCTAAGCCCTACATATATAAAAATCCAACATGGACCATCCACAATATTTAGTCGGTTCTCAATATTTACGAATCTATTACAGCAATCAGACTGAAATTTTGTGTGTTTATAGTGGCAATTAACATACGTAGGATATATGAAAATAGGCTTTAGTTCTTCACGGAACTACTTGTTCTCTTTCCCATTTCCTTCTTTAATCTTCTCTCTTCTTTGACTTCCCTTATGGCTTCCAGGTTGGTGTTTCTTTTCATCCAGCTCGTTCTTGTCATTTTCCACCATATCCACATTTCATCAGCTTAATCCGTATGGGGTTGAAAAATTAATTTACACTTGGGTCCCTCGGACCCAAGTGTGTAAGCAGCGTAATAATTGCTCACCAAGCAAGTTACGGGTTAAAGAAATATATATTGTCTTCAGACCCGTGTTCTTGTGTTTGGGGGGGCGTGGTGGCTCAGCGGTCTAGCTGTATGCCTCTCACCAAGGCGGTCCGGGTTCGATTCCCGGTCAATGTAATTGGGATTTTCGAAGTGAAATGCCATGTCCTGTGGTTCGGATTCCACGTAAAAAAGGAGGTCCCGTGGCTCATAATCACCAGATTCACGGTCACGTAAAACTACAATCTTCCTTTTTTTCTTGTGTTTGGGTCATTTTCTGTGTAGTGTCCACTTCCTGGTGGAGTGGTTAACATCCTTGGCTGTCGCTTTGGAGGTCCGCGTTCGATTCCCACCACAGCCATCCTGTAAGACGCTTTCTGTGGTTTCCAGGCAAATACCGGGATGGGTCCTAACTTATGGCCACGACCGCCTCTTTTGTAATCCTCACCTGAATTACAAATACACACACGACCTCAGACACCTCAGTAACACAGGCTATCAGACAAATTCTGCTTGGTTGGTTCCTTGATTTAGGGGCTGCGACAACGCGGTCATGTAGCCCCGTGTTCTTTGGGTGTGTGTACAATCTGTCTGATAACCGGTGTGAATGGTGATGGCTGTATTATGTCAGGTAGTTAGTTAAGTTACTTTTGCTACCGAACGCAACCGTCAACGACAACTAGTTCTGAACTTGGTTACTAGATGCCACCGCGGTCGTCTCCTGGCGACGAACGTTGAAACCTAATAATAGGGTTAGTCAAATCTAACCTATAATTTAGCTTCGCACAAGAGTAATTAGTGGAAGGTTCTTTTACATGCCATAAATCTATGACATGGGACCGCCGGCTTTACTTCCCCTCCGAAGGTAGGTATACGGAGGGATTTTAAGGCTCTTAAAAAATCCGGCGATTTCGGCCGGGTTTGAACCCGCGATCTTGGGCATGGAATCTCAGCATGCTACCAACTACGCCACCGAAGCCGCCTCATACAAATTCTACGCACTCCCAAGTACACGGGGATAAATGACCACCAAGTCTGCATCATTGCGTAGAGGCTAGTATTCTTGACTGTCACCGCGGAGGCCCAGTTTCGATTCCCGGCTATGCCAAGAAATTTAATTCAAGTCTGAGGGCTGGAACGGGATACACTCACCCTCATGAAGCAAAACTGAGAAGAGCTGGGGTCGATTCCTGCCTCATACATCCTCGAAGTGATTTTCCGTCTTTTCCCCTTTTGTCATTTTGAAAAGGATTGGAATAAAGTAGAGGGATATGAGGGTGCTCTACAATCAGTGCAAAAACGAGCCGGCCGTTATTCAAGTCGAAGGACATGAGAGAGAAGCTGGTGTTCCGAAAGGTGCAACTTATCACCCAAACTCTTCAATCTATACACTCAACAAGCAATGAAGGAAATTAATGAAGAATTTAAAGTGTGAGTGAAGATTGAAGTCCAACTCTGAGATTTGCTGATGACATCGTCATCTTAGACGACACACCAGATGATTTGAATGAGTTTTAAATGGTATGGACTCTTTCTTGAGGAAATAATTCATGATAAAAATTAATAACTATAAATCTCTTCTCTCTGTATATAAGAATGAAAGTTTGTCTGTTTTTTCTGAATTTCTACGGAAATTTGAGTTATTTATGCGTTTCAGACTGTTTTATGACGGATGCGCGCGAAAATATTTTTTGTCTGTCTGTATGTCTGTCTGTCTGTCTGTCTGTCTGTGGACAAAGTTGTTCCCTTATAACTCGAGAACGGCTGGGAGGATCAACGTAAAATTTGGTACAGATATCCTTCAGAGGCACGACACTAATCATTGATGTAACTCTTCTCTGTACCTCTCATAAAAGGGGGCCTACCCCCTTAAAATACTTGCTGAAATAGGCGTAGTTGGGCGAGACAAAGCTCATTTTCAGCCCCTCAATGTGAGAAACGAAACTTGGGGGCCCTAAAGGGACCTCGAAAACCACATTTTAAGGCCCTAAAACCAATAATAGGTTTTGAGATATTTCCAGAAAACTAATTTCATTTAATACAACAACGAAAGAATGCAAGCCAGTAACCATGACAACGGAATCTCACAGGTCCATCTATTGCTGTAAGGCGCAATACAATTCCATTTATTACATTACTGAGATAGTTTGCAAACGGCTATAACTTTATAACGGAACCAAATTAAGCTGTAAATTTCATCAATGTCATATAATGCGCTTAAGGGGGTCAAGGGGTACTCTAGATTTTTTTCGCGCGATTTACACGTGTGCGGGTGTGGTACGGAAGGTCTATTATATCCCTATTCCTATATTGTTATATTATTATTATTATTACCGGGTGAGTTAGCCGTGGTGGTTACGGCATGACTGATGGCAGTCGCTCACATCCGGGAGGCGAGGAGGTTCGAATCCCCCCGCCGGCAACCTTGAAGATGGTCTTCTGTGGTTTCCCATCTTCCTTCCAGGCAAATGCCGGGGTTGGTCCCTAACTATAGGCCACAGCCGCTACCTTCCAACTCCTTGTCCTTACATTCCAACTTCCCTCCTTCCCTCCCCAACGGTACTTGTAGCTCACCCATTGGGTGTCCGTCTCGAAGCAGCTACAAAACTGGCGAGCCGAACATGTCCTCGGACACTCCCGGCACTAAAAGCCATACGCTAAAAAAAATTATTATTATTATTATTATTATTATTATTATTATTATACTACGGCCTACAACGACGAGACAAAGCTTATTTTCAGCCCCTTGATGTCAGGAACAAAACTCGGTGCCCCTAAATAGCCGTAAAGGGTCCCCGAGAACTACATTTTAAGGCTCTAAAACCAACAGTTTCTCAGATATTCCCAGAAAACTAATTTCATTTAATAAACTAATGAAGGAACGCAAGCCAGTAACCATGACAACAGTGTCTCAAAAAGTTACATCCAACTTTCCATCTATTTCTGCAAGAAGTAAAGCCACTCCATTTATTAAATTTCTGTGATTGTTTGCAAATGCCTATAAGGTTATTACGGAATCAACTAAAACTCTAAAATTCATCAATGCGCTTAAGGGGGTCGAGGGGTACCCTAGATTTTTTCACACGACTTAAATGTGCGTTATGTCATACAGAACGTCTATTATATCTCCAAACAGCAACATTATTTTCAAAAATTCCTGAATTGAAATAGGTTTTTTTTCTTTCATTTTTTCTTTTTTTTTTTCCTTTTAGGAATTTGGGTCATTGGAGGCTAAAAAAACGGAATTTTCAAGCACCACAAGCCTTTATAATTTATAAAAGGGTCTTCCTCTGGATGGGGACTTGACACAACAGTGAAGGTCAGTTTTATTTGACGTGTATTGCGTTTTGTTAACGAGGTTTTCAATTTTATTTTCACGTCAGGAAGTACACGTTAGGTAAATTTAGTTTCAGAGCATATTTTAACTAATCATTTTTCTTTGTCGACAAACAGGTTCCAAGTCTCTAACCATTGCAACAGTAGCTCAATTAATTACGTCTGGTTATTAATACCGAAGACCGTTCGAAGAATGGGTACTTCTGCTATTACAACTATAAAAAGTAGGTTGGCTCAGGCAAGGAAAGCATTTCAACAGAATAGAAATTTGTTGACAGTCAAATATAGATTTAAGTAATATATAACAAATTAATTTCCTCACAATGAAAAATCCTTAAAAAATTTCCTCCTAAATTTTCTAACTTTTTTATATTAAAATGTCATTTTAGAAAGCCTTTGTCTGGAGCGTGGCGCTCTATGGAAGTGAAACTTGGACTATTGGTGGAGCAGAAAAGAGGAGCATAGCAGTCTTTGAAATGTGGTGTTGCAGGGGAAAGATGAAGATCAGATGGGTAGATAGGGTTACAAATGAAGAGGTATTAAGCCGAATGGGAGAGGAGAGATGTTTCTGGCGACTGCTAATGAAGAGAAGAGATAGGTTGGTAGGACACATACTAAGAGACACAGGAATAGCAAACTTCGTTATGGAAGGAAGAGTCGACAAGAATTGTAGGGGTAGACCAAGGTTAGAATATGATAAAGAGATTGCCTCGGATGTAGGGTGTGGTAGCTATGTAGAGGTGAAACGATTAACTCAGGACGGGGAGGCAGGGAGAGCTGCATCAAACCAGTCACAAGACCTGAAGACTCAAACACTCAATAATAACAACTACTAAACATTATTCGTGCTAAGAGCGAGTAATTTTCGTTGATGATGCGTCTTCTATGGGTTTTGGAACAATTCACTAATACGTTCAACTTCTCAGAACATCGTTAACATTTACGTTCTAAATGCCTTCGACAGCAATCGAAATGACAGGTATTCAGTCAACAGGTTGCGAGACATAAACTGTTGTAATACTATTGATAATGGGTGCGCCGGTAAGATTGTTCCACGGTTTCCCCATACTTACTAATCATCTCCCTGCAGGTACAGAAATGTTCTCAACAGACGGCGTGATTACTAGTTGTGAGTACCCGTCGATAATGGGTTCATACAGTTGATGACAAGAGGGAAGCCTTCCATATACTGAGAAACCTCGAATAATGGATTTGTTATTTTTAGCCTATATTCATTTTATGAAAAAAAAAATAGGCTTATGAGATCACCTTTTGTCCGTGTGTGTGTGCTTTTGTGTGTGTGTGTGTGTGTGTGTGAGAGAGAGAGAGAGAGGTGTGTGTGTGCCCCCTAATAACATCTAAACGGCTGGAGCGATTACAATGAAACTCGGTAAGATCATAGCACTATTCTGGCCGACCCCGACCGTGCCCTTCAAATTTTATTGTGTCTCACCAGTCCAACATGGCGGCTGTGCAAAATATTTCACCAGCATTCAGTGTCTCCGAAACGATCACCGATATCGCCCTGAAATTGTGTACGGTGGTAAAGGGCACAACTAGAAGTTCACCTATGAGACTTTCAAAAACCTGGTGACTACAAAACCAACATGGCGGACAAGCGAAGTTGAGACTTTTAAATAGACTTTTCTCGCTATTTAACTATCCAAACGTAATGAAACATGGTACAGCAAATGTTTATACACATTGTAATGCACTGGCGTCTAATTTAGTTCAATTGTTTACATAACCTCAAAATGGCGGCTGTGCGAAATATTTCACTGATATTCTATATCTCCGAAACTATTACAGATATCACCCTGAAATATTGTACGGTGATAAAGGGCACTGATACAAGTTTATCTACGTAACTTTCATAAACCTGTAAAGTACGAAACGAACATGGCGGCCAAGCGAATTAGAAACATTTTAATAGACTTTTCTCGTGATTTAACCATCTGAGCGCAGTGATATGTGGTACAGTAAATGATTTTACATATTGTAATGCACTGGCATCTAATTTAGTTCAATTGTTTACATAACCTCAAGATGGCGGCTGTGCGAAATTTTAAAATTAAGTTTTTATTTCTTGTGTCGTAATCATGCGATCGAAGTGAACGTTTGAATCATGAACCTAGGCAATAATTGGCCTTGAATGGTACATAATTCTATGGCCTCTACATATAACCATCCAAAATGGCGAGCATCCGAAATATTAAGACGGTTCTCAATATCTATGAATCTTTTACAGCAATCAAACTGAAATTGTTTATGTTCATAGAGGCTATGAACATATGTTCACCTATAGGACTTAGAGTAACCTGGTGAGTACAAATCCAACATGGCGGTGACGCGAAGTATACATATTTAAATGGACGTTTGTCGCGAATTAACTATCCGAGTGCAGTGAAACGTTGCACGTTAAATGCTTATACAAATGTTAATCCATTGGCATCTAATTTATTCCAATTGTGTGCATAATCACAAGATGGCAGCTTTGCGAAATTTTAAAATCTCGTTTTTACTTCTTATGTTCTAATCATGCGATTGAAGTTTTGAATACCACACGTACACAATAATCTCCATGTAATAGTACATAAATAACAATCCCTGCGAACCATCTGAAATATTTAGACGGTTCTCAATATCTACGAGTCTTATCACAACCTTAAAACTGAAATTTTGTATGTTGATAGAGGCAATTAACATGAGTAGGATATAGGAAAATAGGCTGTATAGTTCTTCATGGAACTACTTGTTTTCATTATTATTATCGTTAATCCCCCCTTAAGAAGAGCGTTAAAACACAGCCAATTTTCATGTTTTTTCTGTCCCTTTCTTCTTTCTTCCCAGAAACCTCTCATATATTCACTCTGCTTCCTCTTTCTCTCTTCTGTCACTTCATCCCTTTTTTCTTCTCTTTGGGAGTTTGCTCAAATTTCTGTTTTCTGATTTTGTCTCCGTATGTTTTCCTGTCTGCCATGTCTTCTGTAGAGATGTTCAGTTCCTTGAGGTCTTCCACGATTTCCTTTACCCAATGGGTTTTCAGTGTACTATTCATAACTATATTAAAAATGTTCTTAGTCAGTCTGTCTTCGTTCATCCTATGTAAGTGTCCATAGAATTTGTATTATTATTACCGACAGTGGTAGCTACGCCCCCTAACGCGCATGTCTAGGTCATGGGCCAAGCTCTTTCAGGACTCGGTAGACGTGGGTTCGAGCTCCACCGTTGTCCATCCTTGAAGTGGTTTTCCGTGGGTTTCCTTGGTTTCCCCATTTGCAACTCCGTGCAAATGCAGGGACAGTACCTTCTGATAGGCCACAGCCGCTTCCTTTCACATCCTTGCCCAGTTCCATTCATCGTCATCAGATCGAATCCAAATTTTAACACAATATGCATTGGAATGTTGTTTAACTGGTTTATTAATTTTAAAATATTGTGTGTCCATGAAACAAAGTTGTTATCATTTTTGTAAGGTAAGTTTTTCTCGGCTCGGGGGGGTTTGAAAATATAGTTCTTGGTCGCGTTGTAATCCTCATACATCAAAAAGGAATGCTGTATGACTGTGAAATACGTAAATTAATTCACTTATTTTATATCGGTTTGTATTTGTACGGGGAATTAAGACATGGTTCGCCAGTTAGCCGCTCCGGTGAAAGCTGAATTTTATGTAGGTCTATTGGTTACTTCACAAACAACCTTCAAACTCGAGTGCACATGATATTTTGGTCGACAGTAGTACCCGAGCGCCGTTAATCTCTATATATAATACGCTAAGGAGTATGTTTCACAAATCTTAAGGTCCTAAACCAGAGGGAGTTAGAAGGTGTGGTTTGTACCAAAATCTTCCGAATCGTCTCAATAGTACAAGAAAAATCTTGCATTTCTTGAAATGTCAACGAAAATATATTTATTTGTTTATAAAGTGCTTTTAAACAAATAAACAAGACGATAGCCCCTGGCAGAACTGTTTCGCGTACAGCCCGCATAGCACTAATGCCGGGCGGGTAGTCTGTACACATGGGACGCACACAAAATAATAATAATAATAATAACTAGCGATTGAACTTGGAATACCACACCTGTACAATATTCTTCATTGTAATCTTATATATCTATCTTATATATACTAGCAGTAGTGCCCGCCTCCGCCCGGTGGATTTATATGTTTTATGGATGATAATGAATACTACTACAGAACTGGCATATTATACATAAACCAACAGAAAAAACAAATGTAAAAATATAATTTTTTGTGGTGGTAGTGGGGGTGATACGTAGTACGGTATAATGGACAAACATTCACGTCATTTTCCCGTAATGATAATGATAATAATGAATAGGGAAACGGCTATTTACTAACTACAGTACTGACACAATACATGTAATTTACAAACGAATTGAAAAATAAAGAGGAGTAAGTGAATTAAAAGACACTGACTAGGGCCTATATCTCAATGGCTCTTGGGAAAGTAGTGACCAATAGTGTCGTCCGTTGTCGCATAGCGCTGTAGGAAAATAATCAGAGCACTTTGGAAAACATTGTCTGTCCCGAGGTACAGTACTGAGCAACAGTGGATAAGGATCGAAATAAATGAAAGTAAATTTGAAAGCACCAACGCTTTTTGCTACTGATCTACACCTTAATGTACTGCACCAACACCATCGCACGTATACAGATGCATAATATATTCATGATGATAACCGTTTTCAGGGGCCTAAGAAATCTCTTTGTACTAATTCCTCCCCGTGACTGAAATTTATAAGCAGCGCAAGGTGCAACTATTTTCACAATTAATTCTGCTCCAGAACACGGGTAGGGGCGGCGTGATGCAGCCCGCTTTGTCAGTCAACAATAGACTTATTAAGATATTCTTACAGTTACACTACTACGTACATGAATGGTTCTAGGGCCTTAAAACATGTTTCTCAAGTTCCTTTTGTCTGTTATTCTAAATATAGAGAATGGAGAGGGTTGTTCAAAATATCAAATGGACATTGTTACCAGCAGGGTTTCAAACGGTATGTAAAATTCGTTGTAATTAGGTGAAACGGTTTAGATATGTGCCAAAGGGCTTAAATTCAGGGAAGGGAGTGGTCTGTCCGAAATTTCAAGTAGACAGTGTTATTCGCAGGGTTACAAAGAGTAAGTATACACATTTTGGTTCAGATCGGTAAAACGGTGTAGATTTGTGCCAAAGGGCCTAAATGCAGGGAATGGAGTGGTCTGTCCGAAATTTCATGTAGACAGTGTTGTTCGCAGGGTTCCAAAGGGTAAGTATACACATTTTGGTTCAGATCGGTAAAACGGTGTAGATTTGTGCCAAAGGGCCTAAATGCATGGAATGGAGTGGTATGTCCGAAATTTCATGTAGACAGTGTTACTCGCAGGGTTTCAAAGGGTAAGTATACAAAATTTGGTTCAGTTCGGTGAAACGGTGTAGATTTGTGCCAAAGGGCTTAAATGCAGGGAATGGAGTGGTCTGTCCGAAATTTCATGTAGACAGTGTTACTCGCACGGTTACAAAGATTAAGTATACACATTTTGGTTCTGATCGGCGGAACGGTGTAGATTTGTATAAATAACAGACAGACAAACCAACATTGAGTTATATATATAGATAGATTTACACATGCTAGTGCAACAATCACAATAACGCAGGTTATCACAAAAATTCTATACACACCCATGTACACGGGGAAACATGACCACGATGTCTAAGCCCCGCAAATGAAATAACAACTGTCTAGGCCTACACATGAAAACTGCAAAATGGTGATAGGAGAATGTAGGAATATTTGCCACTATGTTTCTCTGACAGGATAGCATTACATCGGTCAGTTTTCCCGTGTCCTTGAGCACATTTTACCGGATTATCATGATACAGAGTAAATCGTTGTTGCCTAGTGACAACCTGTCCATCAATGGTGCGGCGTTGACTATCATGATATAGTGCTAGTCGTTGTCGCCTAGCGACAATATGTCCGTCAAGTTATAAGATCGGTGAAACGGTGTAGATTTGTGCAAAAGGGTCTAAATGCAGGGAATGGAGAGGTCTGTCCGAAATTTAAAGTAGATAGTGTTACCCGCTGGGTTCCAAAGGGTAAGTATACACATTTTGTTTCAGATCGGTGAAACGGTGTAGATATACCATTCATCCGATCCCGATCAAATTTTGGCGAGATGTTGTGAACACTTCCGGGATGGTTATAGGCATGGTTAATCCAATTTACAATAGAGAGCGCGTGAGTAATTGAAACAAATAAGTGTTGGCGATGCATTCATATAGCCTACAAGTCATCCGATTGCGACCATATTTTGGTGGGTTGTTTAGCACACTTCCGGATGGTTATAGGCATAGTTAATCGATTTTACAATAGATAGCGCGCGAGTAGTTTAAACAAATGAGTGTTGGCTATGCCTTCATATACAATTCATCCGATTGCGATCAAATTTTGGTGAGTAGTTCTGCACACTTCCGGGAAAGTTATAAGCATAGTAAATCCAATTTACAATAGATGGCGCGCGAGTATCTTCAACAAAATGGCGTGCTATTGGTTTCGACAAAGACCACGCGCGTTCATATACCATTCATCCCATTGCTATTAAACTTGGGTGAGATGTTTTGTACACTCCAGGGAAGGTTTCTGGCTTAGAAAATCCATTTTACAATAGGTAGCGCACGAGCGGATTCAACAAATGGGCGACGACGCGTGAAACGTTTCAACAAAGTCCCGTATGCGTTCATATACCATTCGTCCGATAGCGATGGAACTTTGGTGAATTGTTATGTGCACTCCAGGAAAGGTTTCGGGCTTAGTAAATCCCCATTTTACAATAGGTAGCGTAAGAGTAGATTCAACAAATGAGTGACCGCACGCGTATCATTTAAACAAAATCCCGTATGCGTTCATATGCCATTCATCTAATTGCGATGAAACTTTGATGAGTTGTTGTGTACACGCCTGGGAAGGTTTTCGACTTAGTAAATCCATTTTACAGTAGGTAGTGTACGAGTAGATGCAACAAATGAGTGACGGCGCGCGAAGCGTTTGAACAAAATCCCGTATGCGTTCATATACCATTCATTTCATCGCGATGAAACTTTGGTGAGTTGTTGAGCACGCTCCCATGAATGTTTCTGAGATATTAAATCACTTTTATAATAGTTTAGAGGTGGTGAACGTAAAAAGAAATAAAATATTTGGAATCCAAAAGCAGTTCAACAAACAAAGTCACATCGCCAACACTTTATTTGATTGGCATTGCAACGCATGCCGGATACAGCTAGTAGTACATAAATAAAAATCCAACATGGCGACCATCTCAAATATTTAGACGGTTCTCAATATCTACAAATCTATTACAGCAATCAAACTCAAAATACCGTATGTTGATAGAGGCAATTAACAAGAGTAGGATATATGAAAATGGGCTGTATAGTTCTTCACGGAACTACTTGTTTTTAATTATAATTTTATTAGGCCTTCCATTTTTAAAAGTTTTTAATTTTAATTGATTTTATTTTTGAAAAATTGTTTCATGTACTTTAAGTCAAGGAGATGAAGAGATAATATGTGGTTGTCAGTAATATTAACACTTCCAAAATACAATTTGTTGGTATTTGGCAGAAAGATTCAAACATAAGCATCGCTGACAATAAAAAAAAAATCCTTATACAGGGCGCCAGGGAATGTTCTCCGCAGAGCCTACAAGCTCCTGCGAGAGATTACGTCACCTGTTAAGTTGGCAGCACGGCTGTCGCTTGTATCGCAACAGACAAACATTAAACCTTGTACTCACCACAGCCATTCATAACATACTGTTGCACTCTTCCAATAATCTAACTATACACACTGACGATTTCGACAGCCCACAGCTCACACATGTGGCCTTCACTCTATCAAGGACACCGTGCTGCCAACTAAACTGATGACGCTACCACTCGCAGCTGCACGTAGTCACTGTGGAGAACATTTCCTGGCGCTGTAGTAGGTGGTTAATATAAAGGCCACTAACCTATAAACTGCACCTGGTTGTGAAAACCTGTCCGTTGACAACAGTAATCGGGGACAACATTGTGTATCTATGGATTATCTTGGTGTTTGAAGCCGTTTTCAGTGTTGCCTTAGGAAACGAACGTTTCATGCTTTTCAGTCGGTCAACACGATAGGTTGCATCACATAGAAACAAATATTGACGAATTGAACCATCTCAACTAATACCGCAACTAAAGAAGTGTACATATTGTTACGTGCCACCCCCCTAGTGGCACTTTTGTTAACTGGATTACGGTGGGTTAGGAAGCACAACACCAATTACTGCTTTAAAGAAATAATTAACTTTATTGTGGCCAGAAAGATACACTACTAAACAGCAAATACAAGCAATTATTATCTTACTCCAGTTTCCTCGCGTCGAGAATACTTCCCCTTTCACTTGTCAACAGACCACAGTTAATCCCTCGTAATGAGGTGGCCCCGTACGCTGGATGTAAATAGCTGCACTAGGTCTGTCACTGACTGTTTTGCAACTCACCACAATGACCTCTCTCGCACTAGCAAGCACACTCGCTCAAAACACAGGCAGTCCCCTGTAAGCTCCTCACTCCCTTCACTGTCACGAGAATCGGCTTCACTAGTCGGTTTCGCAAGTCTCCACACTTCTGTCGCTCAGGATACGCGCTCGCACTCGCTCGTAAAACACAGCAACAACCACTGCTTGACAGGTCGCCCTTATATAGCAGGCCGGTGACTCAATAAATGCTTCTAGATCCATCCAGGGTTCACGGCTTCTCGAGGTTTCCATCGCTGGTCCAGTCACGAATATTCTGGACTATCCCTTTGTCCTAGTAGCCCTGTTGCATAAGGCGCACGCAATACAGGAGGCAGGGCACAGCCCAGCCCTGGGACAGTTGTGACTCATGCAGCGAGCGATGACACAAACTCACAGCCGTAACAATATTGTAAATATTTTCACCCATACTTTCAGAGTAATAAACAGGTTAAACGTTCCGCCTAATCAATACTTTTTATAAATTATGATCACTGTGTGGTCATTAGTGGGACATGTTTCAAGGCCTAAATAATAATTTTGGCCCCTTCATCAGCCGTTTTAGAAGATGCCGCGCAAACAGTTATCACACGTTTACAACTATTTGAAGCACTGGGTTCGATGATAATGTCAAAAGTGGAACTTTGTGACTTTGTTAAAAGTAAATTAGGGGTAGAAAAAAAGGCCTCCGTGGCTTAGGCGGCAGCACGCCGGCCTCTCACCGCTGGGTCCGTGGTTCAAATCCCGGTCACTCCATGTGAGATCTGTGCTGGACAAAACGGAGGCAGACAGGTTTTTCTCCGGGTACTCCGGTTTTCCCTGTCAAAAATTTCATTTCAGCAACACTCTCCACTGTCATTTCATTTCATCTGTCATTCATTTAATCATTTCCCCCAGAGGAGTGCGTCAGGCCTCGGCAGCCGGCACAGTCCATATCATCGCCGCTAGATCGGGGCTTCATTCATTCCATTCCTGACCCGGTCGGAGACTGGAAGCAGGCTGTGGATTTTCATTCATTTCATCAGCCGATATGTATGAATACGACACAAGATAATTGTTTAGCGTAACACTAAAAAGCCACTTATCACTAAATCTTATATGGTGCACCATAAAGATAGATTAAAAATTGAACGCCTAAAGTAACACAAAATGATGCAAGTGTTACAAGTTCATAAGACTTTTTACATAATTTTGTGTTACTTTAGGCGATCAATTTTCAATCTATCTTTATGGTGCACCATATAAGATTTACTTTTAAGGGACTTTTTAGTGTTACAATAAACAATTATCTTGTGTCGTTTTCTTTCATATCGGCTGATGAAGGGGCCAAAACTAATAATTAGGTCTTGAAACATGTCCCACTAATGACAATACAGTGAGCATATTTAATAACAGTATCGATTAGGTGGAACTTTTAACCTATGTAGTACTCAATTAGTTTATCAATACGGAACCAGAATGAACCTTTTAACTTCTAATATCCGTACTATGAGACTTTTTTTTAGCATAAGTGTAATGGATCTAATGATGATCACTTGACGATCGAAACTGGTTATCCACGTGTATTTATTAATCTCATGTAAATTATTTTCAGGATTAGGGAATAACCCATCTCATTTGGGTATAATCGTGTTGACCGACTGAACAGTATCAGACTGTCGTGTATCTCTGGGAATGAATGTCGTGTTCATAAAGTGTCCACATATGCAACATATACTCACATTTCCAGCGTGTGACCTTTAAACTGAGTGAAGCGGATGAGCTAACCCAATTCGCGATACGCTCATTGTTTGTGTAGCTTCAATTATGTCAGTTTACTGACCAGTGCTGTCCCACCCACGCTTTGTTAGTATGGGCGTATTTCCAGCTAGCCCCAGGCAACATTCAGGAAATGCATTCCTGTGCAGTACTGGGGGAACCACAGACTGGCTGAGTGGTAACGTTCTCGCCGGCTGTTCCCAATCCTGGTGCAGTCAGCTGCGCCAATGTGAGGGAGCCGAGTCAGTAGATTTACTGGCACGTTAAAGATCCCCCTCAGGGTAAAATTTTGGCACCCAGGTGTCTCAAAAAGCCGCAGTAGTTAAAAGGGATGTAAAACCAATAACATTAAACTAGCGGACCCGTGCGAGAACTTTCCCATAATGGGTTGTGTGCGCCCCATGTGTACAGACTACCCGCCCGGCTCTAGTGCTATGCGGGCTGTACGCGACTCAGTTCTGGCAGGGGCTATCTGGGTTGTGTGCGCCCCATGTGTACAGACTACCCGCCCGGCTCTAGTGATATGCGGGCTGTACGTGACTCAGTTCTGGCAGGGGCTATATGGGTTGTGTGCGCCCCATGTGTACAGACTACCCGCCCGGCTCTAGTGATATGCGGGCTGTACGTGACTCAGTTCTGGCAGGGGCTATATGGGTTGTGTGCGCCCCATGTGTACAGACTACCCGCCCGGCTCTAGTGATATGCGGGCTGTACGTGACTCAGTTCTGGCAGGGGCTATATGGGTTGTGTGCGCCCCATGTGTACAGACTACCCGCCCGGCTCTAGTGATATGCGGGCTGTACGCGACTCAGTTCTGGCAGGGGCTATCTGGGTTGTGTGCGCCCCATGTGTACAGACTACCCGCCCGGCTCTAGTGATATGCGGGCTGTACGCGACTCAGTTCTGGCAGGGGCTATATGGGTTGTGTGCGCCCCATGTGTACAGACTACCCGCCCGGCTCTAGTGATATGCGGGCTGTACGCGACTCAGTTCTGGCAGGGGCTATATGGGTTGTGTGCGCCCCATGTGTACAGACTACCCGCCCGGCTCTAGTGCTATGCGGGCTGTACGTGACTCAGTTCTGGCAGGGGCTATATGGGTTGTGTGCGCCCCATGTGTACAGACTACCCGCCCGGCTCTAGTGCTATGCGGGCTGTACGCGACTCAGTTCTGGCAGGGGCTATATGGGTTGTGTGCGCCCCATGTGTACAGACTACCCGCCCGGCTCTAGTGATATGCGGGCTGTACGCGACTCAGTTCTGGCAGGGGCTATATGGGTTGTGTGCGCCCCATGTGTACAGACTACCCGCCCGGCTCTAGTGCTATGCGGGCTGTACGTGACTCAGTTCTGGCAGGGGCTATATGGGTTGTGTGCGCCCCATGTGTACAGACTACCCGCCCGGCTCTAGTGCTATGCGGGCTGTACGCGACTCAGTTCTGGCAGGGGCTATATGGGTTGTGTGCGCCCCATGTGTACAGACTACCCGCCCGGCTCTAGTGCTAAGCGGGCTGTACGCGACTCAGTTCTGGCAGGGGCTATCTGGGTTGTGTGCGCCCCATGTGTACAGACTACCCGTCCGGCTCTAGTGATATGCGGGCTGTACGCGACTCAGTTCTGGCAGGGGCTATATGGGTTGTGTGCGCCCCATGTGTACAGACTACCCGCCCGGCTCTAGTGCTATGCGGGCTGTACGCGACTCAGTTCTGGCAGGGGCTATATGGGTTGTGTGCGCCCCATGTGTACAGACTACCCGCCCGGCTCTAGTGCTATGCGGGCTGTACGCGACTCAGTTCTGGCAGGGGCTATATGGGTTGTGTGCGCCCCATGTGTACAGACTACCCGCCCGGCTCTAGTGCTATGCGGGCTGTACGCGACTCAGTTCTGGCAGGGGCTATATGGGTTGTGTGCGCCCCATGTGTACAGACTACCCGCCCGGCTCTAGTGATATGCGGGCTGTACGCGACTCAGTTCTGGCAGGGGCTATATGGGTTGTGTGCGCCCCATGTGTACAGACTACCCGCCCGGCTCTAGTGATATGCGGGCTGTACGCGACTCAGTTCTGGCAGGGGCTATATGGGTTGTGTGCGCCCCATGTGTACAGACTACCCGCCCGGCTCTAGTGCTATGCGGGCTGTACGCGACTCAGTTCTGGCAGGGGCTATATGGGTTGTGTGCGCCCCATGTGTACAGACTACCCGCCCGGCTCTAGTGATATGCGGGCTGTACGTGACTCAGTTCTGGCAGGGGCTATATGGGTTGTGTGCGCCCCATGTGTACAGACTACCCGCCCGGCTCTAGTGATATGCGGGCTGTACGCGACTCAGTTCTGGCAGGGGCTATCTGGGTTGTGTGCGCCCCATGTGTACAGACTACCCGCCCGGCTCTAGTGCTAAGCGGGCTGTACGCGACTCAGTTCTGGCAGGGGCTATCTGGGTTGTGTGCGCCCCATGTGTACAGACTACCCGCCCGGCTCTAGTGATATGCGGGCTGTACGCGACTCAGTTCTGGCAGGGGCTATATGGGTTGTGTGCGCCCCATGTGTACAGACTACCCGCCCGGCTCTAGTGCTATGCGGGCTGTACGCGACTCAGTTCTGGCAGGGGCTATATGGGTTGTGTGCGCCCCATGTGTACAGACTACCCGCCCGGCTCTAGTGATATGCGGGCTGTACGCGACTCAGTTCTGGCAGGGGCTATCTGGGTTGTGTGCGCCCCATGTGTACAGACTACCCGCCCGGCTCTAGTGCTATGCGGGCTGTACGCGACTCAGTTCTGGCAGGGGCTATATGGGTTGTGTGCGCCCCATGTGTACAGACTACCCGCCCGGCTCTAGTGCTATGCGGGCTGTACGCGACTCAGTTCTGGCAGGGGCTATCTGGGTTGTGTGCGCCCCATGTGTACAGACTACCCGCCCGGCTCTAGTGATATGCGGGCTGTACGTGACTCAGTTCTGGCAGGGGCTATATGGGTTGTGTGCGCCCCATGTGTACAGACTACCCGCCCGGCTCTAGTGATATGCGGGCTGTACGTGACTCAGTTCTGGCAGGGGCTATATGGGTTGTGTGCGCCCCATGTGTACAGACTACCCGCCCGGCTCTAGTGATATGCGGGCTGTACGCGACTCAGTTCTGGCAGGGGCTATCTGGGTTGTGTGCGCCCCATGTGTACAGACTACCCGCCCGGCTCTAGTGCTAAGCGGGCTGTACGCGACTCAGTTCTGGCAGGGGCTATCTGGGTTGTGTGCGCCCCATGTGTACAGACTACCCGCCCGGCTCTAGTGATATGCGGGCTGTACGCGACTCAGTTCTGGCAGGGGCTATATGGGTTGTGTGCGCCCCATGTGTACAGACTACCCGCCCGGCTCTAGTGCTATGCGGGCTGTACGCGACTCAGTTCTGGCAGGGGCTATATGGGTTGTGTGCGCCCCATGTGTACAGACTACCCGCCCGGCTCTAGTGCTATGCGGGCTGTACGCGACTCAGTTCTGGCAGGGGCTATCTGGGTTGTGTGCGCCCCATGTGTACAGACTACCCGCCCGGCTCTAGTGCTATGCGGGCTGTACGCGACTCAGTTCTGGCAGGGGCTATATGGGTTGTGTGCGCCCCATGTGTACAGACTACCCGCCCGGCTCTAGTGCTATGCGGGCTGTACGCGACTCAGTTCTGGCAGGGGCTATCTGGGTTGTGTGCGCCCCATGTGTACAGACTACCCGCCCGGCTCTAGTGATATGCGGGCTGTACGCGACTCAGTTCTGGCAGGGGCTATATGGGTTGTGTGCGCCCCATGTGTACAGACTACCCGCCCGGCTCTAGTGCTAAGCGGGCTGTACGCGACTCAGTTCTGGCAGGGGCTATATGGGTTGTGTGCGCCCCATGTGTACAGACTACCCGCCCGGCTCTAGTGATATGCGGGCTGTACGCGACTCAGTTCTGGCAGGGGCTATATGGGTTGTGTGCGCCCCATGTGTACAGACTACCCGCCCGGCTCTAGTGATATGCGGGCTGTACGCGACTCAGTTCTGGCAGGGGCTATATGGGTTGTGTGCGCCCCATGTGTACAGACTACCCGCCCGGCTCTAGTGCTATGCGGGCTGTACGCGACTCAGTTCTGGCAGGGGCTATATGGGTTGTGTGCGCCCCATGTGTACAGACTACCCGCCCGGCTCTAGTGATATGCGGGCTGTACGCGACTCAGTTCTGGCAGGGGCTATATGGGTTGTGTGCGCCCCATGTGTACAGACTACCCGCCCGGCTCTAGTGATATGCGGGCTGTACGCGACTCAGTTCTGGCAGGGGCTATATGGGTTGTGTGCGCCCCATGTGTACAGACTACCCGCCCGGCTCTAGTGCTATGCGGGCTGTACGCGACTCAGTTCTGGCAGGGGCTATATGGGTTGTCTGCGCCCCATGTGTACAGACTACCCGCCCGGCTCTAGTGATATGCGGGCTGTACGCGACTCAGTTCTGGCAGGGGCTATATGGATTGTGTGCGCCCCATGTGTACAGACTACCCGCCCGGCTCTAGTGATATGCGGGCTGTACGCGACTCAGTTCTGGCAGGGGCTATCTGGGTTGTGTGCGCCCCATGTGTACAGACTACCCGCCCGGCTCTAGTGATATGCGGGCTGTACGCGACTCACTTCTGGCAGGGGCTATATGGGTTGTGTGCGCCCCATGTGTACAGACTACCCGCCCGGCTCTAGTGATATGCGGGCTGTACGTGACTCAGTTCTGGCAGGGGCTATCTGGGTTGTGTGCGCCCCATGTGTACAGACTACCCGCCCGGCTCTAGTGATATGCGGGCTGTACGTGACTCAGTTCTGGCAGGGGCTATATGGGTTGTGTGCGCCCCATGTGTACAGACTACCCGTCCGGCTCTAGTGATATGCGGGCTGTACGTGACTCAGTTCTGGCAGGGGCTATATGGGTTGTGTGCGCCCCATGTGTACAGACTACCCGCCCGGCTCTAGTGATATGCGGGCTGTACGCGACTCAGTTCTGGCAGGGGCTATATGGGTTGTGTGCGCCCCATGTGTACAGACTACCCGCCCGGCTCTAGTGATATGCGGGCTGTACGCGACTCAGTTTTGGCAGGGGCTATATGGGTTGTGTGCGCCCCATGTGTACAGACTACCCGCCCGGCTCTAGTGATATGCGGGCTGTACGCGACTCAGTTCTGGCAGGGGCTATATGGGTTGTGTGCGCCCCATGTGTACAGACTACCCGTCCGGCTCTAGTGATATGCGGGCTGTACGTGACTCAGTTCTGGCAGGGGCTATATGGGTTGTGTGCGCCCCATGTGTACAGACTACTCGCCCGGCTCTAGTGATATGCGGGCTGTACGTGACTCAGTTCTGGCAGGGGCTATATGGGTTGTGTGCGCCCCATGTGTACAGACTACCCGCCCGGCTCTAGTGATATGCGGGCTGTACGCGACTCAGTTCTGGCAGGGGCTATCTGGGTTGTGTGCGCCCCATGTGTACAGACTACCCGCCCGGCTCTAGTGATATGCGGGCTGTACGCGACTCAGTTCTGGCAGGGGCTATCTGGGTTGTGTGCGCCCCATGTGTACAGACTACCCGCCCGGCTCTAGTGATATGCGGGCTGTACGCGACTCAGTTCTGGCAGGGGCTATAAGGGTTGTGTGCGCCCCATGTGTACAGACTACCCGCCCGGCTCTAGTGATATGCGGGCTGTACGCGACTCAGTTCTGGCAGGGGCTATCTGGGTTGTGTGCGCCCCATGTGTACAGACTACCCGCCCGGCTCTAGTGATATGCGGGCTGTACGTGACTCAGTTCTGGCAGGGGCTATCTGGGTTGTGTGCGCCCCATGTGTACAGACTACCCGCCCGGCTCTAGTGATATGCGGGCTGTACGCGACTCAGTTCTGGCAGGGGCTATCTGGGTTGTGTGCGCCCCATGTGTACAGACTACCCGCCCGGCTCTAGTGATATGCGGTCTGTACGCGACTCAGTTCTGGCAGGGGCTATCTGGGTTGTGTGCGCCCCATGTGTACAGACTACCCGCCCGGCTCTAGTGATATGCGGGCTGTACGCGACTCAGTTCTGGCAGGGGCTATCTGGGTTGTGTGCGCCCCATGTGTACAGACTACCCGCCCGGCTCTAGTGATATGCGGGCTGTACGTGACTCAGTTCTGGCAGGGGCTATATGGGTTGTGTGCGCCCCATGTGTACAGACTACCCGCCCGGCTCTAGTGATATGCGGGCTGTACGCGACTCAGTTCTGGCAGGGGCTATCTGGGTTGTGTGCGCCCCATGTGTACAGACTACCCGCCCGGCTCTAGTGATATGCGGGCTGTACGCGACTCAGTTCTGGCAGGGGCTATCTGGGTTGTGTGCGCCCCATGTGTACAGACTACCCGCCCGGCTCTAGTGATATGCGGGCTGTACGCGACTCAGTTCTGGCAGGGGCTATATGGGTTGTGTGCGCCCCATGTGTACAGACTACCCGCCCGGCTCTAGTGATATGCGGGCTGTACGTGACTCAGTTCTGGCAGGGGCTATATGGGTTGTGTGCGCCCCATGTGTACAGACTACCCGCCCGGCTCTAGTGATATGCGGGCTGTACGTGACTCAGTTCTGGCAGGGGCTATATGGGTTGTGTGCGCCCCATGTGTACAGACTACCCGCCCGGCTCTAGTGATATGCGGGCTGTACGCGACTCAGTTCTGGCAGGGGCTATATGGGTTGTGTGCGCCCCATGTGTACAGACTACCCGCCCGGCTCTAGTGATATGCGGGCTGTACGCGACTCAGTTCTGGCAGGGGCTATCTGGGTTGTGTGCGCCCCATGTGTACAGACTACCCGCCCGGCTCTAGTGATATGCGGGCTGTACGCGACTCAGTTCTGGCAGGGGCTATCTGGGTTGTGTGCGCCCCATGTGTACAGACTACCCGCCCGGCTCTAGTGATATGCGGGCTGTACGCGACTCAGTTCTGGCAGGGGCTATATGGGTTGTGTGCGCCCCATGTGTACAGACTACTCGCCCGGCTCTAGTGATATGCGGGCTGTACGTGACTCAGTTCTGGCAGGGGCTATATGGGTTGTGTGCGCCCCATGTGTACAGACTACCCGTCCGGCTCTAGTGATATGCGGGCTGTACGTGACTCAGTTCTGGCAGGGGCTATATGGGTTGTGTGCGCCCCATGTGTACAGACTACCCGCCCGGCTCTAGTGATATGCGGGCTGTACGCGACTCAGTTCTGGCAGGGGCTATATGGGTTGTGTGCGCCCCATGTGTACAGACTACCCGCCCGGCTCTAGTGATATGCGGGCTGTACGCGACTCAGTTCTGGCAGGGGCTATATGGGTTGTGTGCGCCCCATGTGTACAGACTACCCGCCCGGCTCTAGTGATATGCGGGCTGTACGCGACTCAGTTCTGGCAGGGGCTATATGGGTTGTGTGCGCCCCATGTGTACAGACTACCCGCCCGGCTCTAGTGATATGCGGGCTGTACGTGACTCAGTTCTGGCAGGGGCTATATGGGTTGTGTGCGCCCCATGTGTACAGACTACCCGCCCGGCTCTAGTGATATGCGGGCTGTACGTGACTCAGTTCTGGCAGGGGCTATATGGGTTGTGTGCGCCCCATGTGTACAGACTACCCGCCCGGCTCTAGTGATATGCGGGCTGTACGCGACTCAGTTCTGGCAGGGGCTATATGGGTTGTGTGCGCCCCATGTGTACAGACTACCCGCCCGGCTCTAGTGATATGCGGGCTGTACGCGACTCAGTTCTGGCAGGGGCTATATGGGTTGTGTGCGCCCCATGTGTACAGACTACCCGCCCGGCTCTAGTGATATGCGGGCTGTACGCGACTCAGTTCTGGCAGGGGCTATATGGGTTGTGTGCGCCCCATGTGTACAGACTACCCGCCCGGCTCTAGTGATATGCGGGCTGTACGCGACTCAGTTCTGGCAGGGGCTATATGGGTTGTGTGCGCCCCATGTGTACAGACTACCCGCCCGGCCCTAGTGCTATGCGGGCTATACGCGACACAGTTCTGCCAGGGGCTGTCGTTTTGTTTGCGCCCCATGTGTACATACTACCCGCCCGTCTCTAGTGCTATGCAGGCTGTACGCGACTCAGTTCTGGCAGGGGCTATATGGGTTGTGTGCGCCCCATGTGTACAGACTACCCGCCCGGCCCTAGTGCTATGCGGGCTATACGCGACACAGTTCTGCCAGGGGCTGTCGTTTTGTTTGCGCCCCATGTGTACATACTACCCGCCCGTCTCTAGTGCTATGCGGGCTGTACGCGACACAGTTCTGCCAGGGGCTGTCGTCTTGTTTGCGCCCCATGTGTACATACTACCCGCCCGTCTCTAGTGCTATGCAGGCTGTACGCGACTCAGTTCTGGCAGGGGCTATATGGGTTGTGTGCGCCCCATGTGTACAGACTACCCGCCCGGCTCTAGTGATATGCGGGCTGTACGCGACTCAGTTCTGGCAGGGGCTATATGGGTTGTGTGCGCCCCATGTGTACAGACTACCCGCCCGGCTCTAGTGATATGCGGGCTGTACGCGACTCAGTTCTGGCAGGGGCTATATGGGTTGTGTGCGCCCCATGTGTACAGACTACCCGCCCGGCCCTAGTGCTATGCGGGCTATACGCGACACAGTTCTGCCAGGGGCTGTCGTTTTGTTTGCGCCCCATGTGTACATACTACCCGCCCGTCTCTAGTGCTATGCAGGCTGTACGCGACTCAGTTCTGGCAGGGGCTATATGGGTTGTGTGCGCCCCATGTGTACAGACTACCCGCCCGGCCCTAGTGCTATGCGGGCTATACGCGACACAGTTCTGCCAGGGGCTGTCGTTTTGTTTGCGCCCCATGTGTACATACTACCCGCCCGTCTCTAGTGCTATGCGGGCTATACGCGACACAGTTCTGCCAGGGGCTGTCGTTTTGTTTGCGCCCCATGTGTACATACTACCCGCCCGGCTCTAGTGCTATGCGGGCTGTACGCGACTCAGTTCTGGCAGGGGCTATATGGGTTGTGTGCGCCCGATGTGTACAGACTACCTGCCCGGCCCTAGTGCTATGCGGGCTATACGCGACACAGTTCTGCCAGGGGCTGTCGTCTTGTTTGCGCCCCATGTGTACATACTACCCGCCCGGCTCTAGTGCTATGCGGGCTGTACGCGACACAGTTCTGTCAGGGGCTATAAGGGTTGTGTTCGCCCCATGTGTACAGACTACCTGCCCGGCCCTAGTGCTATGCGGGCTATACGCGACACAGTTTTGCCAGGGGCTGTCGTCTTGTTTGCGCCCCATGTGTACATACTACCCGCCCGGCTCTAGTGCTATGCGGGCTGTACGCGACACAGTTCTCTCAGGGGCTATCAACTTGTGTATTTGTTTAAGAGCACTTAATAACAAATAAATATATTTCCGTTGACTTTTCAATAAATGCAAGATTTTTCCTGTAGTCTACTATTGAGATGATTTGGAAGATTTCGGTACAAAGCACACCTTCTAACTCCCTCTGGTTTACGAGCTTGAGTTTTGTGAAACATACACCTTAGCGTATTATATAATATGATTATGAACTTGTCTCGTTACCTGTGTTTCTGTGGGTGTATTACGGACAAGAGAATGGGGTAGGTGCACCGGGACTTGAAATAAGACATTATTCTGGGATTTTGCCTGCGGGGTGGGGGGTGACACCACACTGTCAGCGGTGGAATTTGAACCTCAGATCTCCGGGCGTATTGCAGCCGCCTAACACGGCCGTGGTGAACGATTTAGCGTACATGGCAACGCCGGAATGTAACTGAATTGCAAAAGCTGATGGGGAGTTTCCATTTCTTTATTAATTTGATAGTGTATTTTGTATATACAGAAATGGATCACCCAATTTTGGCCTATTTTCCTTCATGAACAAAATAGGCTTATGAGATCACCTATTGTCCGTGTGTGTGTCCCCCTAATAAATCTAAACGGCTGGAGCGATTTCAATAAAACTCGGTAAGGTCATAGTACTATTTCGTCCGACCCCAATCGTGCCCTTCAAATTTCATTACGCCTCACCAATCCAACATGGCGGCTGTGCGAAATTTTAAAATCTCGATGTTTTAATTAATTGTGTCCTAATCATGCGATTGAATAAACCTACGCAATAATCTTCATCTAATAGGTCGACATATATAAAAATACCACATGGCGACCATCCGAAATATTTAGATGGTTCTCAATATCAACGAATCTATTGTATTACATCAATCAATCCGAAATTTTATATGTCAAGAGGCAATTAAAATAGGTAAGATATATGAAAATAGGCTGTATAGTTCTACACGGAACTACTTGTTGTACATAAAAGCGTGTTGTTGTTGTTGTTGTTGTTTGAGTCTTCAGTCTTTTAACTGGTTTGATGCAGATTCGATGCTTCCCTGTCCTGAGCTAATCGTTTCATCTCTGCATAGCTACCACACACTACATCCGAGGCAATCTGTTTAACGTATTCTATCCGTGGTCTACCCCTACAGTTCTTACCCACAACCCTTCCTTCCATAACTAACTTCACTATTACTGGATATCTTAGTTTGTGTCCTACCAACCTATCTCTTGTCTTCGTTAGCAGTCGCCAGAAACAATTATCCTCTCCCACTCTTATTAATACCTCTTCATTTCTTAGTCTATCTAACCATCTGATCTTCATCATTCTCTTGTAACACCACATTTCAAACGCTTCAATTCTCCTCTTTTCTATTGCTCCAACAGTCCAAGTTTCACTTCCATATAGCGCCTCGCTCCAGACAGAGGCTTTCAAAAATGACTTCGTGATACCTAAATCTACATTCGATGTCAACAGATTCCTTGCCTGAGCCAATCTACTTTTAAATCCTCATTGTTTCCTCCATTTATTCGGTGATAAATATCTTATGCAATATTTCTTTCAGGTTAGGGCATATAAATAAAGCCTGCGTGGTTTAATAAGCACCAGCATGCCAGCCTCTCACCGCTGGGTCCGTGGCTCAAATCCCGGTCACTCCATGTGCGATTTGTGCTGGAAAATGCGGAGGCAGATAGGTTTTTCTCCGGGTACTCCGGTTTTCCCTGTTACAAATTTCCTTCCAGCATCACTCTCCACTATCATTTCGATTCATATTTCATTCATTTAATCATTACCTCAGGGAAGTGCGACAGGCTTCGGCAGCCGGCACAGTTCATATCCTCGCCGATTGATGGGGGCTTCATTCATTCCATTCCCTGGCCCGGTCGGTCGGCTGGAAGCAGGCTGTGGATTTTCATTGTTAGGGCATATAAATACTTGTTTTTTCGCCAAATGTAATTGGGCGCAGTTTATTTGTGTTGACCGACTGAAAAGCTTTCTTTAATAAGACAAGGCAACACTGAAAAGTGGTGTCATTTCCTTCAGAAGCATTCTTCCAAGTTTCACTTTGATCAAATTCCATGGATGAAACTCTGCAATTCTTCTAGGTTTGTGCCGTGTCTTGTGTGGGGTTTCGCCTAGGACACCAAGCTGGCTCAACGGCGGCCTCTTGGTGTCCCCGCCAGGACCCCCCCCCCCCCACAGAAGTAACGAACTGCGCGCTACCTCCCTTTATAGTAGGTGCAACTGCCCCTCTTGACTGCGAGAACTAAAAGCTCAAGCAGCCTCAACCTCCTTATGAAGGCTTCCAAAAAGATGGTATATTGGCTTTCACGGCCGGTGAATTAAAACTCAGCAATTCTTCTAGATTTGTGCCTTGTCTTGTGTGGGGTTTCGCCTAGGACACCAAGCTGGCTCATCGGCGGGCTCTTGGTGTCCCCTTCCGGACCCCCACAGGAGTAACGAACTGCGCGCTACCTCCCTTTATATAGAGTGCAACTGCACTACTAGATTGCGAGAACTAAACGCTCAAGCAGCCTCAACCTCCTTATGAAGGCTTCCAAAAAGATGGTATATTGGCTTTCACGGCCGGTGAATTAAAACTCAGCAATTCTTCCATGGATGATTTTATTTTTGATGAATTGATATTCAAGCCATCTATCATTCATCTCCGGCCTTTTTGTGGTACGGTAGCGCGCCTACCTCTCGCCCGGAGGCCCAGGTATCAAATCTTGGCTTTGTCAGGGGTTTGGAAACTGATGCACAGTGGGGCCCTGCAGGGAAGAGCTGGAAAAACGACCAAAAGTAAAGTCCCGGACTTCTTAGTCAACTGTTCAATTTCCATACAGGTACAGTAGAAGCCCACATGCATTGTATGTCGATAAGGAAATGATGCAACAAGTACCGTACTCCTCGCTACAGAAGTCTGAACTGCCACGTCTCCCCCATAGCCATAGTTACATTCCTATGATTTCAGTCAGGTTCCGGGCACGTCCGGGCTATAATTTTAACGTTTTCTCTATCTCAAGATAGTCATATTATAATAACATCTGTAGAAGTTTGCGAATATTTGCGTATCCCTGCAGTATAATTCTTTCTTTAAGGGCTATCGCGGCCAATTATTTTGTTCATATTTAGATAACTGTATTATGTTAACTTCTTTTCCTTCACGATCTGGCTGCACTGATATTTTCCTAACAATCCGAACCCTATATGGTGTAATAAGGCATTCACGGAAGAAAAACGTGGAGGATAAATTGTGTATCTTAAAGGAATTTGCGAAAAAGGGCACTGCATGCTCAGAACTCTGAGTGTGGATGTGAGTCAAGTGGTAACAGTTCAGATTCTGATTAAAAACATCTATATGCAGTGTTAATTAGGTATGTACAATAAGTTAAGGTGTTATTTTGTTATGATAATGTGTTTCTGTCACTTACGTTACTAATATACTGTGCCCGATTGACGAGGATTCCGGGGAGCCATCGACCTTAAATGACCCTTCCGAAACCCCCATCTCCCAGGAAGACATATAGGCCGGGAAGGAATGCATTCTTGGACTGGGAAAGCACTCAAGAAACTGTACTCGGGGGGTGTCGGGTGTAATGAGAGGAAAAACTACCAGTCCAAAGGAATACAAACTCAACAGATACAATAAAGAGGCAAGGCTTACATTTCAATCGCACTCAGTTTGTTCAAAAAAGTGGCAGACCCCTAACCACTTCCGAGAGGTGAAAACGGCTAGTCCGTGCTAACAATGTTCATAATAATTAATTCGTTTCCGTGCGACAATCCTAACAAATTAAGCCTCTCGAAGTTCTACGCAAAAGTGGAAAAACAAAGAATGCAATCTAAGAGAATGACACGTAGATCTTCCCTATCCAATTACTTCGGAGATTCAATAATAGTAACAGTACAAGAATGTTTCTACAGCAAGGTGAGTTATTTACTTGTTTACAATGCAAGATATTAGTTACATTTAAAGCATAATAAGTTTAAGGCTACGCTATGATGGTGTCATCTCCCACATTTAACGTTATAATCATTTAATGTAATGCCTATCGTACGTTAATCATAATGGCAACGATGTAAACGAGAAGCGTTTCATCCAAAATTTATTTCCAAGCTAAAGCTATGCACATTCTGAACCTAACAGAAAGTATGAAAATCTATCCTAGTTAAAACACAAATGAATAGCATGTAAACACTCTTAAATTAGATGCGCAGTGGGCGCCACTACAGTTACCTTCCTACATCGCAAATTCGCTCTTTGCGAATTTGGGTCGTGTTTGTGTTGGGAGAGAAACGTTATGTTGGCGATAGCATGAATTAATACATGTCTAACATCGCATCATCAGCTTAGCTACCGCGTTGAGACACGTAACTGACTGTCGTCGCTCAATAGGGGAAAGCTATATTTGTGTTTAAAATGAGACAAAGAAACAAGTCTAAGTTATGGTCATCAAGGTTTATTTAAGTTTATGGTTTTATTTAGATTTCATTAGAGTTCCTAGCTTTTGGTTTATATTCAGTATTAGTTGAAAAACCCTGATATTTGATTATTACCTTCTTATTTATCAGATTAGTTTATTCATCAGTTTCATTGTATTTTTTTAATGACCATGTTCAATTCGTATAGTGTAAACAATTGGTGTCCCAAGCATCCAATACAAACACTTCATTGGAAGAAAAATCAATTCAAATACCATAAATAGCACCTCAGTGTGCTGATCAATACTACTGATCTATTGATCATCTGCTGTAGTAACGTGACAAAAACCGTACGCGTCACCAGCCTATAAATTACGAAAACTTGTACTAGCATCTAAGGGTAATCATATAATCATATCCTACCGCTGTAGAGCGTTTTTACATTACATGGTTCCTTTTAAATCTATACAATCCAAGCTTGAGGATAAGGTTTAAATATTGCTGTCATAACAGCTGTATACTCTGAAGTTACAGAAAGGTGTCTCATTTACTCATATATCAGACCTGAATGTCTGGAAATATAGCATTTATAAACTTGGGTCTTTTGCTTACAGTCCTATAAAATGACCCGTTCTCTCGAACCAAGAATAGCCTGCTCAGCTGATCTTATAATGTTACAATTCATATGTTGTTTGGCAGTCGTCTGCATGTCAAAAAAAAAGTATTTGTTTCACTTCTCCACACTACATAAACTGGTTTTCAGGTAACAAGAATGTTTGTTATTCACTGGGCCCACTGCCTTCTATATAATTTACTGAAGAAAAGAACGCGCTGTCATCGCGTTTGCAAGGTCAAAATAAACCAAATAAAAGTGTGACATTGGCTCCTTTTCACGGCCAACAGCTGATCGTTGAGTTTCACTTGTTAAAATAAAACACTGTTCTTTCTGACAAGATTATGATACAAATCCTACACGTAAATGAGTGTTGGTTGGATGCTCTGTCGAAGTTATATAAAAATGTTATGTACAATAATGGGTGGTAAATGCTATTATCCTCAACAAGTGCAAATGATACGTTATATTTGTGGTTTCTCCACCACCTAGGAGTGCATGTTAAGTGTAAAACCTACCTAAGAATGTGCGGCGTAAGGTCATAATAACTAATCTAGTCCCCACAGCAGGACCGTACATAAAAATAGGTTTTGGCCGTCAGCCTGACTCACGTGTGTTCTTCATAATTATGCATGGTTTAGGTTGCAAATTAGGCGTATGGATGGAATGCCTTTAATCCACGTGCTTGCTTTGTAGTACAATCTCAGCCATTACTAAACCAGTTGACGTGCGATCCCACCATCGCTAGACCATCTGGAGTGCGGTCTGACCGTCGCTAAACCCCGCCATGATATGGGTCTACTCCATTTCAAAGCTCATGACTAGTTGAATAATTGGTGTTTCTTCATAATAATTGCGTTTCAATAAAGGCATGGTGGTTACAATGAATTTACACTGGTAGCGGTTAGCAAGATAGAATGGCCATGTGGTTTTTCCGCTCACAGAAGCTAACTTATGGCTTGTGCCAAAGTACACACTCAGAACTGATTGATTAAGTTCACTCGTGAATCGTTCATTACTTGTTTAACACTGATGATGATAATCTCGCTGCACATGTAAGAAAAAAACGTGGCTTAGCAGCGTGCTTTGTGCCTATGTTAAATTGTTAGTGAAAGATCACAAATATTCCGAATTGGCGATTACTGATTATCCTAAACACACTCGGAAGTCATACTGCACATAATCACGTATGATTCTTCACCAGATTAAGTAGAATCATACAGATACTCCTCGATTTATCGAGCACGTTTCGACGTCAAGGCAGGACCATGCCTGTCAAAAATAGTACGTCACGCTGCAATCATGCTTGCGATAAGAGTCGCCTCATCAAGGTGCCGGATGGACTCTCTAGTGACTAGTCAAGTGTGTGACTGTAAAAATATCTGCGGCAATCATTAGGGATTCTTTATATTCATGCCTCTTATTTATCATAAATCATATTTCTCTTCTGAGCTTCCAAAATATTTACAACATTGGTTAATAATCATGGGGTTCACAAAATATTTACAACATAATATACTCTCGGCGCGGCAACTCACATTAGTCAAACGAGCGCTCTCTTGGCCTGCTCCATGGATGATGAATTCTTCATGAGCCAAAGAGGTCACATGGCAAATGTGACATCGGGTTCAATACCGTTCATATAATTCTTTCCATATGTTTCCCCTTTCGGCCCCACTGTGTGACGTGAGGGCTGGAACGGGGTGCACTCAGTCTGGTGAGGACAATTGAGTAGCTCTCTGAGAGTGAGGCAGCGCTCCAGTCACGGATACCAAGATTAATGGCCGAGAGGATCTGTCGCGTTGACCACGTGTCACCCCGTGAGTTGGTAGGCCAGTGTCGTCATGGGCTGTTGTGGCACGAGTGGTTTGGATCAAGTTCATAGTAGTGGTATATTATACTAAACTTCACTCCAATCGCTTCCGTGAAAGACCACACCTGTGGTGTAGTGGCTAGCATTCTTAGCTGTCATCCCGGAGAACCGGGTTCAATTTATGACTCGGGCAAGATATTTAATTCTTGTCTGAGGACCGGAACGGGGCACAGTCAGCCTCGTGAGACAAAACTGAGGAGAGTTGGATTTGATTCCCACTTCAACCAACCTTAAAGTGTTTTTCCGTGGTTTCCTATATCTACCTCAGGCAAATGCTGGGCCACGGCCTTCTATTTCTCAATCCTTAACCTGAATTAGAAACACACACACTAATAAATCCATCAAATAACACAGGTTATCAAACAAAATGTACCAATGTCTAATGTATGTATGTCTACCCCTTATTATTCCCGTTTTTTCCTACGGGGTCGGCGATGAGATGCGATGGAAGTCTTTGTGGCGGTGATTTTTCTGCCAGATGCCCTTCCTGACGCCAACCTCACGAGAGGAGTTAATGAGAGATGAAATGGATGATGGTGAATGAAACTGGGCAAGAATGAGGAAGGAAGCGGCCGTGGCCTGTTAGAAGGTACCGTCCCAGCATTTGCCTGGTGTTGAAAATGGGGAAACCACGGAAAACCATTTCAAGGACGGCCGACGGTGGGGCTCGAACCCACGCGTCTACCGAGTCAGCAGAGAGCTTGGCCCCATGGCCTAATGCTGCGCTTTAGCCAGCGTAGCCACTACTGTCGGTTACCAATGTCTAATATATTATGGAAATTAATACCTCAAGTCAATAAAATGTACTTTTAATTATAGTGTATCGGTTTCATGCCAAGAAATTTTGAGGTTGGGTTTGATATGATCATGCTTGTACGTGAGAATAGATATCTTGATGATGTTTATGTGGAAAATAATAATTAACCCGCGCGGACTGGGTATTTTGGCTTCAATAATGCTCTATATTTTCGTTTTGGTCAGCCCTTATTTCCTGTCGCTTACTGTATTTTCCTTCCTAGGCTTGAACTTCAACCTGCAAAAGAAACATGTCGATAGCTTTTGGCACACTCAAGTTATTTCTGTATTATTTACAGTCGGGTCAGATTTACCCATGGCGCCAGTCCTCGCGTGATATTTGTCGGCTTACGTTAGTCGGGACAATCTGAAAAACATAAGGGGGAAAATCCAAATATTTTCAAGCAGATCAATCACATAGCTCACGTACTTGTTCATCTATGTTTAGGGTCTAGGGACACCTTGGTCATCAGCTCCTTTGTTCAATAAAATAGAGATGACTGCTTTACCGCCACTATCAATGCCAATTATACTGTTACTGCATGTTCAATTTGAAAAATATAAATAATCCTCATCTTATATTGGGAACAGTTCATAGGAAGACACCAGGTGAAAAAGTACTTGCCACGGTTAGTGAGTGGTTGTTGTGTCGGATTACTAACCCAAAGTGTGTCATTGGTTCTACAGTGTGACGGCAGGGGCGCAGCGTATTGCAGCCTAAGACACGGGCCCTAGCAGCGGCGTAGCGCCCAACTAGTTGAACACATTTGAATGAAAATCCACAGCCTGCTTCCAGTCTCCGACTGGGTCAGGAATGGAATGAATGAAGCCCCCCCTCTAGCGGCGAGGATAAGGACTGTGCCGGCTGCCGAGGTCTGACGCACTCCTCTGGGGCAATGATTAAATGAATGACAGATGAAATGAAATGTTAGTGGAGAGTGTTGCTGGAATGAAATTTTGACAGGGAAAACCGGAGTACCCGGAGAAAAACCTGTCTGCCTCCGTTTTGTCCAGCACAGATCTCACATGGAGTGACCGGAAATTGAACCACGGACCCAGCGGTGAGAGACCGGCGTGCTGCCGCCTAAGCCACGGAGGCTTTGTTGAACACATTTAACGTATTTAATAATCATAATTACTGCTTGCTATGGTGGGTGAGTCGTTATCGTGTCTGACTACCAACCCCAAGCTTGCAGCTTCGCCGTGGTAAGTGATATTCAAAACGCGGCACAAATCACGACACGCATATCATACGATGTTGGCATGTTAAAGAACCCATTTGAATTCAGTAGATCGTGTTCATAATGGCAAACTGAATCTCTGGAGTTTACGCCAGTACAAAGTTCCTCATTTCTCTTCTTGAAAGTACTATATTGTCAAGGAGCTTAGATATCTAACCTCCTTGACTTTCATAGTGCTTCAAGGAACAGCAAAATTCGACATGCAAGCTGCCTCTGGGTGTCAAATAACAAAGCTTGCAACCAGCATCCGAGGCCATACGATGATATTATTATTATTATTATTATTATCATTATTATTATTATTATTATTATTATTATTACACTTCATTAAATTTCGTACGACTACGACATAAAGGGAGTGACACACTGTGGGTCAAAATGACCCGGCACCAGTCTTCGTGTTATATATTTCCACGCCAGTTCTCAAAGGTTAAGGAAAATTGAGTATGCTTATCATTCCCACCCTCAAAATTTCTTTGCATGAATATAGCTATCTGGAGTTTGAAGGAGCAAGGGCGAATGTAAGAAATCCATTTCATTTTATTGACGCCTTGTTATCAATTACAATATGAGTGATACAATGGTAACAGACTTTGGTTGATATTCGTCCCGAGTATCTTCCACATTGTGTCTAAGTGACTAGGCCGCACACTGAAGAGAAGCGCCGTGCATGTGAACGTTGCGCAACCAGCTACACACACAAGTATAGCGTGTTGCAAGCAACTTGTCTACCCACGCTCTATAGAACACGTGTGTTGAGAATTGACCAAATATTTAATGGTTCTAAACATTATTTACGATTTGGTGTTTAACCCCGGAAATACAGACCTCCATTGTGAGCCCGGTCACCAACGCTTTGCTTCCAACCTTTCTGAAACTCAGCGTGACAAGACATTGTTTTACGAGCCGGGAGTTGTACTGTAATACAGACGTGTCGTATTATTAGTTCAGTAAAACCTGCCTAAAGTGGAACTCATTCGTCCCGGATATATTTTTCCGTTTTCGCGGGATTCCGTTTTACAAAGGGTTGAGTTTTAATAAGACAAAATACTCTACAAAGAAATCCTGTATTATCGCACAGGATTACTAAGAAATAATTTGCCTTTTTGCTTCTTTAAACAACACAGTTAATTCTTTAATGCTTGCCACGGTGGGTGAGTGGTTATAGTGTCGGACTACCAACCCCAAGATTGCAGGTTCGTCCCTGGCCATGGTAAGTGATTTTTGAAGGCGACAGAAATCACGATACTCATGTCATACGTTGTTGGCATGTTAAAGAACCCATTTGAATTCAGTAGGCCGTGTTCTATGGCAAAATTAATCTCGGGATTTTCCGCCAACACAAAGTTCCTCCATTCTCTACTTGAAAGCGCTGTAGTGTCAAGGAGTTTAGATATCTAACCTCCTTGACTTTCATAGCGTTCAAAGGAACGACGAAATTCGACATGCAAGCTACCCTCTGGGTGTCAATTAACAAAGCTTGCACCAGGCACCCGAGGCCATACGATATTATTATAATTCTTTAATCGGATGTTTTTTTCTCGTGTTCTTCTATAACTTGAATTTTCTCCTCCTGAGTAAGTGTCTTATGTTTACAAGTCATTGTCACTGAATTACAGTACGTAAATAAATGCAGTGCACAGTAAAAGAACACCTTTAAAGATCGCTCAAGTTCACTGTTTTCATCTACTCTCATTTGTCAGAAGGAAACTGTGTGTATCACAAGAAGTGTTGGAGGAAGTAATGGTACAGATGTTATACCTGCTGCATTCTTGAGGAAAAATTAGAGTTAATGTTTCCTAGGACTTCGGTGCAAGTACAATCGCGCTCAAAAATTCAGTACATAGCTTTGAATTATGGATAAGATAATCCGTCTTAGTCAGGTATTTTACGCCTACAGTTCCAACATTTCTTTCCGTTTCCGCGTTAGGCAGTTTTACGGTTTACAGTGTTATTTTACATAGGAAATACCTCCGTCCCGAATTCTGTTTTCTGTCTGTCCAGGTTTCCGGTATAGGGAGGGTCCGGTTTAGGCAGGTTTTACTGTGTAATGTTCTGGTAGAGCAGGGGTTCTCTACGTTGGTTAGTCTGTGAGCACCTTCTCCCAGGGGCTCACAACTTGTGGGACGTGGGTTGGCGACCACGGGACCCCAGCTGAGTCCGGCATTGCTTCCACTTACTTATACCGGACTTCTCTCTGTTATCTTTCCTATCGACCTCCCTTGGTCAACTCTTGTTCTTTTCCGACCCCGACAGTATTAGGGTATCCGAGGCCTAGAGAGTCTTTCACTTTCCCGCCTTAATTAGCTCTGTCTCATCTTTCCTGATACCCTCCTTCTTCGAGGGGTCAGATCACTTGTTTTCTTTTCATTGTATCTCCTGCCTTGTGCTCAAGGCCGTCAAGGAGGCAGGGTGTGTGTAGCCCCACCACTTATGATGCACTCTGGATAATGCTACACCCTCAAGGGCTCATGGCTGGTGAGCCAGGGAGTTGGCGACCCCAAGGGATTCCTGAGTTGGGTCCGGTTTTTCCCCTTTTTCTATTCCCTTAGGGGCGGACCCTCTCCTCTTTCCCTTTCCTATCTGCCTTTGTTGGCTCCCCTTCCTTCCAAGTCCCTCAATCCTCTCTTTTCGAGGGTTGAGGGTATTTCCTTTCTTCCTGTCTTTAATTTATTTTTTTACTTGCCACGGTGGGTGAGTGGATAGCGTGTCGGTCTACTAACTCCAAGATTGCAGGTTCGCTCCTGGCCGTGGTAAGTGATTTTTGAAAGGCGGCAAAAATACAACACGCATGTCATACGATGTTGGCATGTCAAAGAACCCATTTGAATTCAGTAGGCCGTGTTCATAATGGCAAAATTAATCTCGGGAGTTTCCGCCAACACAAAGTTCCTCATTTATCTACTAGAATGCGCTATAGTGTTCAAGGAGCTTAGCTATCTAACCTCCTTGACTTTCACTGCGCTTCAAGGAACAATGACATGCAAGCTACCCTCTGGGTGTCGAATTACGAAGCTTGTACCCGGCATCCGAGGCCATACGATATTATTATTATTTCTTTTGTTACTTTCTTATCTTCTTCTAGCCCGTAAGATTTGTAGTTAGTTTTAGTTATGGTTTCATTTTCACGATATCACAAACCATTAGGGGCCGATAACCTAGATGTTAGGCCCCTTAAAACAACAATTATCATCATCATTGAACATTCAGTGAACTGACTAAATTCATCTACAATAAGAAGATGCTAAGTATGAGAGACAAACTAAGGCATTACAGCACTGTTGTCAGACCAGAAGGTTTACAGTATATGCTTCGGAGACCCTGTGTATGAATCGAACTGGACAAGTCAATCAGCTACTTAAAAGAGAACGCAGACTACTACGGAAGATCTTGGACAACAGATGGGTTGACGGACAGGTTCGACTGAAATCAAATAAAGAAGTAGACAGCAAGATGGAACCGATAACAACAACAACAATTAGAAAGCGAAGATTGCTGTTTTATGGGCACATCTTCCGTATGAATAATGACCGCTAACAAAATGGCTCCAAGAGTGTGAGACAGGTGGGCATTACGGAGGATAAAATCAAAGACAGGAATAGTTTCAGAAGGATGGTGAAAAGCTATCAGGGTTTTATGGAGGAGGTGGAACCCAGAAGACGAAAAGGCCCTTTGAAGGGAGCGGAAGAACACGCTGATAGATGGGCTCAAGAGATACTGGCAGGATGTCAAAGCCGGCAGACGAACAAGACGCAGACACTGAAATGAGAGTGGTTGTTAACACGCAGTCCATAGAGGCTCAAGTCGACGGTTAAAGAAAGAAACATTCGGTGGCGTAGTCAGTAGCATGCTGAACTGCTAATCCCAAGATCGCGGGTTCAAACCCGGCCGAAGTCGTCGGATTTTTAAGAGCGTTAAAATCCTTCAGAATGCCTTTCTTTCGGAGGGGAAGTGAAGCCGGCGGGCCCATGCCATAGATTTATGGCATGTAAAAGAACCTTTCAGTAAGTACAATTGTGTGAAGCTAAATTTGTAGGTTAGATTTCATTAACGCTCTATTAAGTTTCAGCGTTCGACGCTAGGTGCCGATTGCGGTAGCATCTAATAGCCAAGTTCGCATATCGGTATCGTTGACGGTATCATTTGGTAGCAAAAGTAGGAACTAGGCTGTCTGAAATTGATCGTCTGCAGTCCTTACCTGAATTACGGATAACACACACTAATAGAGCCATCGCAATGGACACCGGTTATCAAACAGATTCTACACATACCCAATGTACACGGGGCTACATGACCGCGTTGTCACAGCCCTTAAACTGAGGAACCAACCAAACAATGACCGTTTAGAGAAGATGTTGCAGCTCGCATCCTGTGCACTTGTGGTGGCCAAGTGTGAGTGACGTCAGAGGGCCCACGCCAGAGGAAGGAACTGATTGTCTGAGAGAAACAAAACAATCAGGACGTCACGTGACCGCAGCCTGATACAGTATCCCAACTTCTTTTATTGTTCCACTGGTCCTATTTATAGCATACATTGCTGCCAACCTGCGTTGGGGTTTCATATCATCACACTAAAATCATTAGCACTTGAGAACTGGCGTGAAAAAATATGACACGCGAACTGGTGCCGGGGCGTTTTGAACCAGAGTGTTGGTTGGTTGGTTGGTTGGTTGGTTCTTAAGTTTAGGGGCTGTGACAACGCGGTCATGTAGCCCCGTGTACTTTGGGTGTGTGTAGAATCTGTCTGATGAACGATGTTAATTGTGATGACTGTATTAGTGTGTGTTACAGGTATCTGTTTTTTAATTTGAGTACTGCAACTTAGAATTTTTCAAATAGTTCCTACATTTGCCGCCAAGCGCCACCGTCAACGACTAGTAGGCCAAGTTCAGAACTTAGCTACTAGACACCACCGCAGTCCGCTCTTGGCAACGAACGTAGAAACCTAAGAGCGTTGTTTACAATTTTAACCTACCCAATTTAGCTTCACACAGGTGCATTTTGTGGAAGGTTCTTTAACATGCCATAAATCTAGGACATGGGACCGTCGGCTTTACTTCCCCTCTGAAGGAAGGCATACTGAGGGATTTTTAACGTTCTTAAAAAATCCAACGGCTTCGGCCGGGTTTGAACCCGCTATCTTGGGCATGCTCAGCATGCTACCGACTACGCCACAGAAGCCGCTGAAGCCCAGAGTGTGTCACTCACTTTTTGTCGTAGTCGTACGTATTTTAATGAAGTAATTTTACACCTGGTGTCTTTCTATGAACTATTCCCCCAATATAAAATGAGGTTAATTTACATTTTTGAAATGCAATAATTTTCTTAACAGTATCGTTAGCCTTGATAGTGGTGGCAAAGCAAACATCTTAAAATTTTTGAACAAAGGAGCTGATGACCAAGGTGTCCCTAGACCCTTAACATGGATCGACACGAACGTGAGCTATGTGATTGTGCTGCACCAAAATAGGTGGATTTTCCCTCGAATATTTTACAGATTTTACTAACATAAGCCGAAATTTGTCACGCGAGGACTGGCGCCATGGGTAAATCTGACCCGGCGATAGATAATATAGAAATAACTTGAGTGTTCAAAGAGCTAGGACATGATTATTATTATTATTTTTTATTTTTTTATTTTTGCAGGGTGAAGTGAGCTGACCAAACCCTCGAAGTGCTATCGTCTCACAATGAGACTATTCGTAAAATCTAGATAACAATAAATCGATATAACAAATCGTAAATCTACATAACAATAGATTTTACGAATAGGCTCGCTGTGAAATTAAATTCTCTATCTGGTAGGAAATGCAAGTTGTTTTTTGATCTTCAGAAAACAAAATGACGACATTCTACTTATGTATATGTGACTGAAATTCTGTGAAAAGTGATATGGTTAGACTTTTTTATTATTTATTATTCATCAAAGTTTCTAGTATTATATATCATTGCGCTTGTAATGAAATTTGGCACATTTTGTATAACTTCGAATTTTATTTCAGATAAAGTTAGTGCTTGTGACCAGCCTATATTTTTTTTTTAAATTTGACTAATCATCCATTATAATTCTACTAGGTACTTGCAAGCAAAAAAAAACTATTATCTTATTCTCTACATTTTCCTGAATACATTGGTATATAATGTTACGTGCCACCCCCTAGTGGCACTTTTGTTAACTGGATTACGGTGGGAGTTCAAAGCACAACACCAATTACTGCTTAAAGAATTAATTAACTTTATTGTGGCCAGAAAATTACACTAATCAGCAAATACAAGCAATTAGGAGCCTTACTCCAGTTTCCTTTATGTCTCTTCCTTGAGCGCTCTTGGCCCTTCCACTACTTGTCAACAGATCACAGAAGTTAATCCGTCCGCTAATGAGCCTACTGGCCTTGACAAAAACTACCTGCTCCTCTCCTTTATATTCACCGACCACAATTACTTACGAGCACTTGCTGCAGGCTATTTCGCTGTCCACAAGCTGGGAGAAACAATGTCACTTAATTTCGACACCACAATATCTGACACTCAGTGAAAGCACACTTACTCAGAACACGGCAGTCCCCTGTATGTTCCTCACTTCGCCGCTACACTAGGGGTTTCGCAAGTCACCACACTTCTGTCGCTCAGAATAAACGCTCACACTAGCTCGTAAAACACAACAACAACTGCTTCACGGGTCACTCTTATATAGCAGGCCGGTGACTCAATAAATGGTTCTAGATCCATCCAGAGTCCACGGCTTCTCGAGGTTCCACCGCTGGTCCGGTCACGAATCTTCTGGACTATCCCTTTGTCTGTAGTAGCCCTGTTGCATAAGGCGCGCGCAATACAGGAGGCAAGCCACAGCCCAGCCCCTGGGGCAGTTGTGACTCAAGCGGCGAGCGATGACACAAACTCACAGCCGTAACACCACCCCCTTCCTAAAAAGGCTGATCGTCCCGATCAATCATTGGTCCGTCTGTGTCCCTCCGTAGGCTGCCAGGCGATCTCGATGCACGATCTTCATCTTCGCCCTCGGGCTCCGCTGGATCCTGTAGACGACATCGTTGATCCGTTTCACGACTCGGTACGGGCCCTCCCAGGACTTCTGCAGTTTGGGTGACAGGCCTTTCTTCCGTAATGGGTTGAAGAGCCAGACCAGGTCGTCCTCGTGGAATCCGCCGGCATCCGTCTGCTGGTCGTATCGGGTCTTCATTCTGTCGGTCTCGATCCGCAGTTTCCTCCTCGCGAACGCGTGCACGTCCTCCAATTGGTCGACCAGTTCTTGACAATACTGGCTTACCGGGATCGGATCATTCCCAGGTCGGCCAAAGGCAAGATCGACAGGTAGACGGAGCTCCCTCCCAAACATGGCCCGGGCTGGTGTGCACCCGGTGGCTTCATGCACGGCGGCGCGGTAGGCCAGGAGAAATAGTGGAAGATGTTTGTCCCAATCCCTCTGGTGCTCGCTGACGACTATTCGAAGATGGTTCTCGATGGTGCGATTGAATCGCTCTACCATCCCGTCGGACTGAGGGTGTAGTGGCGTTGTCCTTGTCTTCCGGATTCCCAGCAGCTGGCATAGGTTTTGGAACACCTGCGACTCGAAGTTCCTCCCTTGGTCGGAGTGCAGCTCCAGGGGTACTCCGTACCGGCTGACGAATTCCTTCACCAGGGTCTCTGCAATCGTCGCGGCTTCTTGGTTAGGGAGCGCATACGCCTCCGGCCATTTGGTAAAGTAGTCGCTGACGACTAATATGTAGCGGTTCCCTGCCTCGCTTAACGGGAATGGCCCAGCAACATCGATGGCCACTCTCTCCATGGGGCCGCCCACGTTGTAGGTCTTCAGTGGACCCCGTCGTCTTCGTCCTGGGCCCTTGCTGGCTGCGCAATCGTGGCACCTCGCGCAGTGGTTCTCCACGTCTGTTCGGCATCCGATCCAGTAGAACCGCTCTCTCAGCTTCTCCAGGGTCTTCTTTATCCCTAGGTGTCCACCAGATGATCCTCCATGAACTTCCTTCAGGACTTCCTCCGTCATAGCCTTTGGAACGACGACTTGTTCCCGAGATGTCTTCCCGTCGGTGCTCTCCCAGGTACGGCAGATGAGGCCATCCCTTACAATCAGCGAGTCCCACTGTGCCCAGTAGGACTTAAACTTTGGGCTGCAGTCACTCACAATGTTCCACCCGGGTCTGGGGACACAGGCCCTCTTCCATTCGGCTATCAGTCCCAGGTCATCATCCTCTGCTTGTGCCCGCGTGAAAGATTCGCGGCTCCAGTTCCCTTGAAGTTCCACAGTAGTCCGTCGGCACAGTATCCCGGTGTTCTCCTCCCTTCGGGCACAGAAGGTGCAGTCTTCGGGGCACGGTCTTCGTGACAGGGCGTCGGCGTTAGAATGCAGTTGGCCTTTCCTGTGCTGAATCTCAAAGTTGTACTGTTGAAGTCTCTCTAACCACCGCGCGAGTTGACCCTCGGGCTGCTTGACGTTCAGGAGCCACCGCAGGGATGCATGGTCGGTCCTGATGAGAAATTCTTGCCCGTACAGGTACTTGTGGAAGTGTTCAATGGTCTTCACGATGGCGAGCAGCTCCTTCCTGGTGACGCAGTAGTTCCTTTCTGGCTTTGACAAGGCCTTGCTGAAGTAGCCCACTACTCTCTCCTCGCCGTCCACTACTTGCGACAGGATCCCCCCTATGCCAAAGTCGCTGGCATCGGTATCGACGATGAACCTTGTTCCAGGTCTGGGGTAGGCCAGAATAGGCGCGGTGCACAGAGCCTGCTTGAGTTGTTCGAAGGCACTGTGGCATTCTGCTGTCCACGTGAAGAGTTGGTCCTTCTCAGTCAGTCGATGTAAAGGTTTGGCGATGTCGGCGAATCCTCTCACGAAGCGACGATAATAAGTGCAGAGTCCCAGGAAGCTTCGTAGTTGCGACTTGTCCTTCGGAACTGGCCACTCCCTCACAGCTGCGGTCTTCTCTGGGTCGGTGCGCACCCCTTCCTCGGAGACGATATGCCCAAGGTACTGGACCCGCTTCTGGAAGAGCTGACACTTCTTGGGGCTCAACTTCAGCTGGGCAGCCCGTAGCTTCAACAAGATCGCCTTCAGGTTGCTGTAGTGCTCCTCGAAGCTCCTCCCCAGAACGATGACGTCGTCTAGGTATACCAGGCAGGTCTTCCAGTGTAGTCCCCTCAGAATGGACTCCATTAGCCTTTCGAAGGTTGCAGGGGCGTTGCACAGACCGAATGGCATGACGGTGAACTGCCAGAGCCCGCTGCCCACAGAGAACGCCGTTTTCTCGCGGTCCTTAGGGTGAACCTCCACCTGCCAGTAGCCACTCTTCAAATCCAAGGTGGAGAACCATCTTGATCCTGATATGGTGTCCAGCGTGTCGTCGATCCGGGGTAGAGGGTAGCTGTCCTTTTTCGTGACGTCGTTCACCCGCCTGTAGTCCACGCAGAACCTGGTGGAACCGTCCTTCTTCTTCACTAGCACGACCGGAGAACTCCAAGGACTATGTGATGGCTCGATCACCCCTTGCTCCTTCATCTCTTCTACCATCCGGTCGCCTTCGGCTTGCTTAGCGAGCGGGACACGTCGGAATGGGGCCCTAATCGGTGCGCTGTCCCCAACGTCGATTCTGTGCTGGACCAAGCTTGTCCTGCCGAAGTCTTTGCTCCCCACGGAGAAGACATCCTGGAATTCGCGTAGCAGGTCCTGAAGTTGGCGTGATTGCTCTTCGTCTAGATGGTCCTGGGATCCTTGGTACAGCTTCTGTAGTTCTTCTGGCAGGGCGCGTTTTCTTCGGTTGTCCATCTGCAGGTGTCCGTCCGTCGTATCTGTGATGCGGGCAATCCAGGTAACGGGCTCGCAGACTCCTAGGTTGGTGTCCCGGTGAACCGTAATGTCGTAGTCGTTCAGGTTGGACAGGCGGACGTACGGCCGAGACGTCGTGTTGATGAGAGTCTTGGCAACTAGCAATCCTTTTGTCTGGATGTCCTCATATTTTGGCTCGATGACAGCCGCCACACCCTCAGCAGTTCCGTCGACAATTACGGCAGCGCTGACTTCCGTCCTGGCGGGAACGATGACGTCCTCTCTCAGCCTTACTCGTCGTGCGGTGACGGCCTCGTGTGCTGGTTGCAAAGCAAGTTCCTCACCTCCGAAGTGCAGAGTGTTGGTACTCAGATCCAAGATGATGTTGTTCTGGTCCAGGAAGTCCAGTCCGACGATCACTTCATTTGATACGTCAGCCAGAAGCACTGGATGCTTTATCGCCCGTCGACCAATGACGAACTCCAGTGATGCTTCGCCGTGTACCGGTGCGGTCTCTCCGGTCGCGGTTATTAGCTGGAGGTTCCTTTGTGTGGGTTGCACTCTCCACTTCGGGATCACGGTGGGGCTGACGATGGTCCTCGATGCTCCCGTGTCGATTAGCATGGGCCATCTCTCTCCGTTGACGACTCCGTCGACCATCAGGCTGCTATTATCCCTCCGTAACTGCGTCACACGAACTTGGACTGCCGGGGCTTGACGACTGTCACAAGCCAACCTTTGCCCCCCTAGGCTGGCTGATACTTGCTTTCCTGGGCCGCGCGGTTTCCCTACGACTGACTGTCCCGACGGAAACCCTTGGCGGCGGCGATCACCGCAGTCCTTGCTCAGGTGGCCTCTCTTACGGCAGTTCCAGCAGGTCGGTAGTCCTCTTCCGGGCCGCCTCTCCGGATGTCCTTCGGCTACGTTTTTGCTGGTGGTACCGCGACTATCGAAGAAACGGCTTAGCGCCTCCATTAATTCGTCGGCCAGGGGCTTGGTCTCGCTGGTTTTTACTGGTTCGTCGACGTCCACTTGACGCACCCGCGCGTGCATTCTAGATGCCTGTTTCGCCGTCTCAAACTCAAGTGCGTGGCTCAGCGCATCTGCCAGGGTCTTATTGCGCGCGAGTCGCAGCGCCTGTTGAGTGTCCGAGTCCCGCAGTCCGTCGGTGAAGGTTTGCGTCGCAATCTGCTCCAGAAAGTCGGCCGGCGCTGTTGGGTAGGCTAGCCTTACGAGGCGTGCGATGTCCATCTCGAACTCCTGCAGGGTTTCCGCGTTCTTTTGTACCAGGGTCCGGAGCTGCATCTGGTAGGCCTGCTGAAGATGGCTATCCCCATATCGGGACTCCATATGGGCGATCAGTGAAGCGTAGTCCTGGGATCCAGTCGGGATGGCCTGAAGGACGTTAAGGGCGTCCCCTCTCAGCGCTACAATGAGAGCTGTAGCCTTTTCCGTGCTGTTCCAGTTGTTTATGGAACAGGCTGCCTCGAACTGACGTAAATAGGTGCTCCACGGGACCTTTCCGTCGAAGGTTGGGGGCGTCACTCTGCTCTGTCCCGTTCCTGGTGTCCCCGGTGTACCTGTGGGCGGGCGTCGGCGCAGCTCGGCAACTTCCTCTTGAAGAGCGTTGACTTTCTCTTCCACCCCCGTGAGTGGGCGTTGGCGCAGTTCGGCAACTTCCTCTTGTAGGGCTTTGACTCTCTCATCCACCCCGGTCGGCGGGCGTCGGCGCAGCTCGGCGACTTCCTCTTGTAGGGCTTTGAATCTATCTTCCATCCCTGTCGGCGGGTGTCGGCGCAGCTCAGCAAATTCCTTTTGTAGAGCGTTAAATCTCTCTTCCACCCCCGTCAGCGGGCGTCGGCGTAGTTCAGCAACTTCTTCTTTTAAGGCGTCGAACTTCTTTTCCACTGCCGTGACTTCCTCACGCAGACCCAGTTCTAATTTCTTCAAGTCCTGTGCTAACTCATTCTGCCCGTCTTCCATCTTCTTCTGGCCGTCCTCTATCTTCTTGGTTAAATTCTTCTGGCCATCTTCTAATTTAGCAGTTAGGTTCTCGGCTAACTTCTTCTGGCCGTCCTCCATCTTCTTCTGGCTGTCCTCCATCTTCTTCAGGTCCTCCGCTAACTTATTTTGACCGTCTTCCATCTTCTTCTGGCCGTTTTCTAATTTGCAAGTTAGCTCCTTGGTTAAATTCTTCTGGCCGTCTTCTATGCCATTTAACTTTTCTAGCAATGCTGCCAATTGCGCCTCCATTTTAGTTGTTTGCCTTGTAAAGGGCATGCACTCACAGGAAAATTTTAAAAAAATTGACCTGCTCGGGTTTTGAAACAAGGACCGTCAGGTGTTGTGCTTGAGTTCGTAATCCGGCTTCTGACACCAGTTGTTACGTGCCACCCCCTAGTGGCACTTTTGTTAACTGGATTACGGTGGGAGTTCAAAGCACAACACCAATTACTGCTTAAAGAATTAATTAACTTTATTGTGGCCAGAAAATTACACTAATCAGCAAATACAAGCAATTAGGAGCCTTACTCCAGTTTCCTTTATGTCTCTTCCTTGAGCGCTCTTGGCCCTTCCACTACTTGTCAACAGATCACAGAAGTTAATCCGTCCGCTAATGAGCCTACTGGCCTTGACAAAAACTACCTCCTCCTCTCCTTTATATTCACCGACCACAATTACTTACGAGCACTTGCTGCAGGCTATTTCGCTGTCCACAAGCTGGGAGAAACAATGTCACTTAATTTCGACACCACAATATCTGACACTCAGTGAAAGCACACTTACTCAGAACACGGCAGTCCCCTGTATGTTCCTCACTTCGCCGCTACACTAGGGGTTTCGCAAGTCACCACACTTCTGTCGCTCAGAATAAACGCTCACACTAGCTCGTAAAACACAACAACAACTGCTTCACGGGTCACTCTTATATAGCAGGCCGGTGACTCAATAAATGGTTCTAGATCCATCCAGAGTCCACGGCTTCTCGAGGTTTCCACCGCTGGTCCAGTCACGAATCTTCTGGACTATCCCTTTGTCTGTAGTAGCCCTGTTGCATAAGGCGCGCGCAATACAGGAGGCAAGCCACAGCCCAGCCCCTGGGGCAGTTGTGACTCAAGCGGCGAGCGATGACACAAACTCACAGCCGTAACAATAATATGCCATATATAGTTACAAATTTGTATGTATTATATATTTTTTTAAATATATCTGCACGCTGCGTTAAAAATGCTTAGCACTTAAAGAGTCAAACGTTAAGCACTTGGAGGGTAAAGCCTCGGGTAAAAAATACCCATGTGCCAGTCCTCGCGGGTTAAATGAATAACACACAATAAGCAACTCCAGTGATAACGCTCCATAACTACTCTGGTCCACCGTGTACGTAGTGTCAGCCCTAGGGTCCGGGTTCGATTTCATTCTCGTTTAAAGGCTAGAACGGGGCTCACTCAGTCTCGTGAGGCAGAACTGAGAAGATATGGGTTCGATTCCTCCCTCGACCATCCTAAAAATACTTTTTTCAGGTCACTCCCCACCGCCCTTCTAATACAAGTGAATGCTGAGATGGTGCCTAAATTAAAATCAAATTCTAGTCTCAATTACAAATACGTACACAAGTAGGCTAGATGGGGCTACTTGACTTCGGAGTGAACAAAAAAAGAAGCCCCGAGATGAAACAACATTAACTAATGTTTACAGTTACAGTTTCGGACCCACATCTAGTAGGGATCAAATGAGATGGAGATGGTAGAAAGTAAGGCTGCTAGGTTTGTGCTCACCATTTTAATCCTAGAAGTAGTGTAACTCGAATGATAGAAAAACTAGGGTGGGAATCTCTGGAAGATAGAAGGAAGAAATCCAGACTTGTTTGACACTTGCACTAATCGGCCAGCATGGGGCGAGCTAAGCAAACGTCTGGGAAATCCCACCTACCTGAGCAGGGCAGATCATCTGCATAAAGTCAAGGTCCGACCACAGCGTACAAATGATTACATGACAGTTCCCCACACTGACACTTCCACACACTGCCCAAAATACTGACACTTCCCCACAGCCCTTGGACGCGGCTACCTGTTTAATGACTCAGAAATAATCTCGATTGACAGTTCCACACACATCCCCCCCCCCCTAAGGCTATCGTTACAGCCGCACCAGTGACAATGCTCCTTAACATAATACTCCTTTGGAGTGAAGAAAAGCGCTCGGGCTATGTACTTCATTACTAACACGGTCTCGAAAATATCATTGTATTGTAGTGTATTTTCCGTCAAAATAAAATAGATGCAGAGTCTGATTTCCATCTCACTTTATCCAGTCTGTGGTCTGGCAAAATAACAACAAAACCGATCAGTTTGGTGTTGTTATCATTTTGGTCTGTTTAAAATCCGCCTTCTAGGCTTCGTCAGTCGTTTTTTTTGTCATATTTGTTCAACAATAATATTAACCTACTCCGTTTTCTGTGAAAGGCAACAGTCTTCAGAAAACTTTTCATTTTTTTGTCATTTTTGAACTTTTTCTGAATGTTCTCAATCCGTCCTTCCAGTTTGACATATTTTCGTCTTCTTCTTTTTCCCCCTTCTAAGTTGAGCTTGGCCTTTACAAATGCGTAGTTCGTTTTCTCAGCTTCCATCTTCAACACTTTGACAACCTCTTTCAATTCGGGGTGAGGTCTCTCGACAAGATTGTGCAAAAATGCGGTGTAAACGAAACAAATATATAGTTAATCTACTTGCACGATACATTTTTCAAGTGTGCTGTATTATACAGCTGTTAAATATCAGGGGAAGATCTTACGCTATACTTATACTTCAAAGGCTACTATGGGGAGGAGCCTTTGGAAATTTCTCATTTTGTACTTGTACTCATAATAGCTGAAGAGTATTAAACATTTTTGCCTCAAACCTTATACAGTAGTTCAGTAGTTAAAGAATATAATATGTGATTCCAGAGATATTAAAAGTGCTAAACAGTAGGCCAAATTTCAACGTGATCGTTTTCATAGTAGCCTTGCGGGAGGGGGGAGATGTGTGTGGAAATGTCAGTCGAGATTATTTCTGAGTCATTAAACAGGTAGCCACGTCCAAGGGCTGTGGGGAAGTGTCAGTATTTTTGCAGTGTGTGGAAGTGTCTGTGTGGGGAACTGTCCGGACACCGTACAAATTATGGGAAATATTCTTTCATTAACCGTGGTATTTATAATTGGAACTCATTACCTGCCTCAGTCTTAGAGCCTTTCCCAAACATATTGATGTGTTTAAGAGAAAGATGGTATATAGGCTTTCACGGCCAGTGATTTAAAAGTCAGCAATTTTCCTAGGTTTGTGCCGTGTCTTGTATGGGGTTTCGCCTAGGACACCAAGCTGGCTCATCAGTTGGCTCTTGGTGTCCCCACCCGGACCCCCACAGGAGTAGAGAACTACGCGCTACCTCCCTTTGAATGTAGCGCACCTGCGCCTCTTTACTGCGAGAAATGAAAGCTCAAGCAGCCATAACCTCAATTCAGGTCGCTACACCTATTTGGGTCCGGGTGGGGACACCAAGAGCCCGCAGATGAGCCAGCTTGGTGTCCTAGGCGAAACCCCACACAAGACACGGCACAAGCCTGGAAAAATTGCGGTGATCAAGAGAAGACTGTAATTTTGTGTAAATACAAATATGTAATCCTTCCCTATATTATTCTGCTAAGATCCCATTCCAGTTTTGTACCGAAAATAAGGTACCATTAACACCAACCTACACATATTAGGTACCTACAGGTTCAGCATAACCGAACGCGTAAGCGAAACGCAGTCACTTACTCTTTAAATGCCTCATAATTAAATAAATACCTTAAAACATGTATATTTACAATGAAATAATGAAAGAATGCAACACGGTAACAGAATCTCACAGGTCTATCTATTTCTGTAAGACCCCAATGCAATTCCAATTATTCCACTACTGTGAACATTTCCAGACAGTTATAAAGTTATCACGGAACCAAATTAAGCTGTGAAATTCATCAATACATACAGTAGAATGCGCTTAAGGGGGTCAAGGGGCACTCTAGATTTTTTTCGCGCAATTTTCACGTGTGAGTGTGGTACGAAAGGTCTTTTCACCCGACTATAAAGGGTCTCCGAAAACCACACTTAAAGGCTCTTAAATTAACAGTGTCTGTGATATTCCCAAAATACTAACTTCGCTCTGATATACCTATGAAGGAATGACAAACCCCTAACCACTGCACCAGTAGCTGAATTGATAAAGTCTGATTATTCATACCAAGGATAAATCAGTCGTAGCATTCTTGATTGGGATTTCGCTAAGTGTACGCTTTACAACTAGAATATTCGCGATGGGTAATGCTAGTTACTATAATTCCCAACACGTGACTTGTCTATATTGTGTTTCATGTTATTGTTGGTAATTTTCTGTAATTATACGATTTGCCACCGGGAAATTACCCACATTTGCAAAAGAAGTAAATGAATGAATGAACGCTCCTACAGTCAGCGCAATAACACGAGTCCCGCACACAGGCTAGTACATGAGGCTGGCAGAGGCTCCTACAATGAAACTTAACGACTGGATTGCTCCTCTTCGGTTACTTCCGGGCGGCCTTGACAGAATATATCGACTAGGCTGTGGCAATCACTTTATTGAAAACAGGAAACACTTCCTTACGATTAGTGTTTGCAGGATGTCCTTTGCGCCCTCAGTGAACAACAGCAGTACGTACACTCTTCTAGCATGTAAAGTAAGGCGGCTTCGGTGGCGTAGTCGGTAGCATGCTGAGCTTCTATACCCAAGATAGCGGGTTCATACCCGGCTGAAGCCGTCGGATTTTTTAAGAGCGTTAAAAATCCCTCAGTATGCCTTCCTTCGGAGGGGAAGTAAAGACGGCGGTCCCATGTCATAGATTTATGGCATGTTAAAGAACCTTCCACTAATTACACCTGTGTGAATGTAAATTGTATAGGTTACGAATGTAAACAACGCTCTTAGGTTTCTACGTTCGTTGCCAAGAGCCGACTGCGGTGGCGTCTAGTAGCTAAGTTCTGAACTAGGCCTAGTAGTCGTTGACGGTGGCGTTTGGCGACAAAAGTAGGAACTATTTGAAAAATTCAAAGTTGCAGTCCTTACTTGAATTAAAAATCAGATACACACGCTAATACAGACATCACAATTAACACCGGTTATCAGACAGATTCTACTTAATTTTTTATTTTATTTTTTTATTTAGTCAATTTACCCTCTAGGTTTGTGGTTCCCACGGACTCATCGAGGGAACTCACCACTACCGCCTCTATGGGCAGTGTCCTGGAGCTTGGAACATCTGGTCGGGATGGATACAACTGGGGAGGTGTGATCAGCACTTCGCCCAGGCGGCCTCACCTGCAAAGCGAACAGTGGCCTCATGAAGGAGGGGAAGGGATGGAAGATTGGGATGGATAGGCTAGGAAGAGGGAAGGAGGCGGCCGTGGCCTGACAGTATGTACCAGTGGGAAACCACGGAAAACCACTTCGAGGATGGCTGAGGTGGGAATCGAACCCCCTCTACTCATTTGGACCACCCGAGGCTGAGTAGACCCCGTTCCAGTCCTCATACCACTTTTCGAATTTCGTGGCAGAGCCGGGAATCGAACCCAGGACCTCCGGGGTGGCAGCTAACCATGCTGACCGCTACGCTACGGAGGCGACAGACAGATTCTACACACACCCAAAGTACGCGTTGTCGCAGCCCCTAAACTGAGGAACCAACCATATGTAAAGTAAAACCCGTCTCAAGCGGAACGTAATCGTTCCGGATTTATTCTTCCGTTTTACAAAGGGTTGAGTTTTAATAAGACAAAATACTCTACAAAGCATTGGATTACTGAGAAATTCTTTAGCCGGACGATTGTTTTCTTCGTGTTCTTCAATAAGTTTAGTTGTCTCCTCCAGTGTAAGTATCTTATGTTTACAAGTCCTTGTCACTACATTACAGTATGTAAATAAATTCAGTGCACAGTAAAAGAACGTCTTTAAAGATTACTCCAGTTCACTGTTTTCATCTACTCTTACTTCTACTCTTATTTGTCAGAAGGAAACTGTGTGTGTTGCAAGAGGGATGGTCGAACTCCGCTAATTAGGTTAAACCCAAACAGTCCTGTCAGCTCACGCTAATAGGTTTGGGAAGAGAGTGGGGGTTGGCAACCTCCCCTGAAATGTTGGTTAAGCCATGAGTTGACTAACAGCTACGTACACTTGGACCTCCTGGAGTTTCCGTAGATATAATCAATGCAGCTAATATGTTATCCATGTACAGTCAAAGAGGTGGAGAATTATAGGAAACTGTAAATTTCATAAGTGTGAGTTGTCAAAACGGGGCCATAAGGATCCCCCAATTTACACATTTGCAGATTTTGAGAAATCACCCTGTGGTAAAGGTATGAATGTTATTTTTACTGTATTCTTTTAAGACTTAAACGATGCGTCATAAAATTTCTACCTACAATTTTGTTCTGACACCTGTACTTCGTCTTGATTGAAAATACTAAGAAGATGAATTATTTTCATAACGTCAAAGTTTTGAAGTTAACTCCACGAACTGTCAGTCTGTAATTTTGCACCTTGTTTTGTAGCAGAATACATATAAGCATTTGAACCTTATCGTTTTAATGTTCATAGTGCAGGTTATAACTTTCATACGATAACTTTTTTACGAAGCTACAAGATACAAATTAAAATGTGCATATTGATCTGTATAGTAACTCTGAAGCACAAATAAATTATTGCACTTGAGTTTCAAAGGCAAATCTGGAATAACGCCTAAAATTTCTAATGAGTGGTTTGAAATAGGTGTCTAAGATAACAAGAGTAGATAGTGAAGATCAGGGCAGGTTGACACATTCCGACAATATTTACTACTACGTCCACTTTGGAGTGGGGGGCAGTGAAACACGCCTCAGGCAACTTCCCCTGTTAGGATGTTCTCTAATTGCCCCCCGTGGAGTGAACCCATTAGCGGAGCTCGGTATCACCCGTTGCAAGAAGGGTTGGAGGAAGTAATGGTACAGATTCTGCATCCTTGAGGACTTTGCTGCAAGTACAGCGCGCTCAAAATTTAGTACATAGCTTTGTATTATGGATAAGATAATCCGTCTTAGTCAGGTTATGTGCGCCTACAGTTCCAGAATTTCTTTCCGTTTCCGCGTTAGGCGGTGTTCCGGTTAACAGTGTAATTTTACGTAGGATATACCTCGTTCCGAATTTTTATTCCGTTTGTCCAGGTTTCCGGTATATAGAGGGTCCGGTTTTGGCAGGTTTTACTGTGTAATGTTCTTCACGACCAAATGAGCCTTGTTTATTTGATGGATTTATGCTTCGTTTTCCAGTAACTTTCCTGCACTGATCCAATACATTTTTTAAAAAGAATCACACAAAAACAACAAAGTTTTTCCAACGCCATGTCAAGTTTCTTCATCAAATTGAGCGGATTATGTAGAAACGTTACCATCAGGCAATCATCTCCAGTACGGGACTTGGAAGTCCCTCAAAAGAACAGGAGTGGCAAGGTGCAAGGGAAATCTGAAGAAGTGGGTAATCAGTGATGATGAAATTGGTGAATGTGGGGCAAGGCACGATTTTGAATACTTGTGGGATTGCAGTAATCTGAGTGAACCTTGTATGCATCAAATGACCGTGCTGGTCTGACTGCTGAACATTGGCTTCACAAAGTGTGAAGTTCTTTTAATTATTGATGGATTGTATTTTAGTGTTTTTTGGACTCGGATAATTAAATAGGCGCATTATGTAGCACAAATCCATCAAATGGACAAGGATCAATCATAAGAACTCAGCAATTTTTCTAGGTCTGTGCCGTTTCTTGTGTGGGGTTTTGCTAGGAACACCATGCTGGCTCATCAGCGGGGTCCTGGTGTCCCCGCCCAGACCCTCACAGGAGTAGCGAACTGCGCGTTACATCCCTTTTTATGAAAAGCGCACCTGCGGCTCTTTACTGCGTGAACTAGAAGTTCAAGCAGCCAAAACATCCTTATGAAGGCATTCAAAAAGTTGGTATATTGGCTTTCACGGCCAGTGGTTGACACTCAGCAATATTTCTAGGTTTATGCCGTGTCTTGTGTGGGGTTTAGCCTAGTACACGAAGCTGTCTCATCAGCGGGCTCTTGGTGTCCCTGCTCGGACCCCCACAGGAGTAGCAATAATAATAATAATAATAATAATAATAATATCGTATGGCCTCGGGTGCCTGGTGCATGCTTTGTTAATTGACACCCAGAGGGTAGCTTGCATGTCGAATTTCGTCGTTCCTTTGAACGCTATGAAAGTCAAGGAGGTTATATATATAATCTCCTTGACACTACAGCGCTGTCAAGTAGAGAATGGAGGAACTTTGTGTTGTTGGAAACTCCCGAGATTCATTTTGCCATTGAACACGGCCTACTGAATTCAAATGGGTTCTTTGACATGCCAACATCGTATGACATGAGTGTCGTGATTTTTGTCGGCTTTCAAAAATCACTTACTACATGCAAAATTGGGGTTGGTAGTCCGACACGATAACCACTCACCCACCGTGGCAAGCTACAGTAGTAGCGAACTACGCGCTACCGTACCTCCCTTTTTATGAAGCACATGTGCGCCTCTTTACTGCGAGAACTAAGATCTCAAGCAGCCAAAACATCCCTATGAAGGCTTCCAAAAAGGTGGTATATAGGCTTTCACAGCCAGTGAATTAAAACTCAGAAATTGTTGTAGGTTTGTGCCGTGTCGTGTGTGGGTTTTCGCCTAGGAACACCTAGCTGGCTCATCAGCGCGCTCTTGGTGTCCCCACCCAGACCCCGACTGGAGTAGCGAACTGCGCCTCTTTACTGCGAGAACTGAAAGCTCAAGCAGCCATAACCTCCCTATGAAGGGTTCCAAATCGTTGGTATATTGGCTTTCATGGCCAGTGAATTAAAACTAGCAATTGTTCTAGGTTTGTCCGGGCGGGGGCACCGAGAACCCGCTGCTTGGTGTCCTAGGCGAAACCCCACACACGACACGGCACAAACCTAGAAGCAACTCATAATCAAGTTCCAACAGACAAGAAACATTGTTTTTAACAAATATTGATCAAGTAGCCATGTAAACAACCATATGTGCCCAACGTTGGGATTATTATTGACTTTTCTATGATCTGAACAAGTGCACAGACACAAAAATAAGTTTTTAACGTTTTATTGTTTTTAATATGTTGAAGATTTTTAGATTGTTCTAATCACAGTATTGTTTGCATGATTTCACACTTTTATTTCTCATACAATCGCACATTTTGTCATATCACCATCCATTTTCACATTTCACAAAAGTTCTTACTATTTCTATTTTAGTGTCCCTATTTGACTGGTTATAAAATAATAATAATAATAATAATAATAATAATAATAATAATAATAATAATAATAATAATAATAATATTGTATGGCCTCGCGTGCCGGGTGCAAGCTTTGTTATATGACGCCCAGAAGGCAGCTTGCATGTCTAGTTTTGTTGTTCCTTGGAATGCTTTGAAAGACAAGGCGGTCAGATATCTATGCTCCTTGACACTATAGCCCATTCTAGTAGAGAAAGAACGAACTTTGTATAAGGTGCAACTGCACCACTTGACTACGAGAACTAAAAGCTCAAGCAGCCTTAACCTCCCTATGAAGGCTTCCAAAAAGATGGTATATTGGCTTTCACGGCCGGTGAATTAAAACTCAGCAATTCTTCTAGGTTTGTGCCGTGTCTTGTGTGGGGTTTCGCCTAGGACACCAAGCTAGGCTCATCGGCGGGCTCTTGGTGTCCCCGCCCGGACCCCCACAGGAGTGACGAACTGCGCGCCACCTCCCTTTATATAAGGTGCAACTGCACCACTTGACTACGAGAACTAAAAGCTCAAGCAGCCTTAACCTCCCTATGAAGGCTTCCAAAAAGATGGTATATTGGCTTTCACGGCCGGTGAATTAAAACTCAGCAATTCTTCTAGGTTTGTGCCGTGTCTTGTGTGGGGTTTCGCCTAGGACACCAAGCTAGGCTCATCGGCGGGCTCTTGGTGTCCCCGCCCGGACCCCCACAGGAGTGACGAACTGCGCGCCACCTCCCTTTATATAAGGTGCAACTGCACCACTTGACTACGAGAACTAAAAGCTCAAGCAGCCTTAACCTCCCTATGAAGGCTTCCAAAAAGATGGTATATTGGCTTTCACGGCCGGTGAATTAAAACTCAGCAATTCTTCTAGGTTTGTGCCGTGTCTTGTGTGGGGTTTCGCCTAGGACACCAAGCTAGGCTCATCGGCGGGCTCTTGGTGTCCCCGCCCGGACCCCCACAGGAGTGACGAACTGCGCGCCACCTCCCTTTATATAGCACTGCACCACTTGACTACGAGAACTAAAAGCTCAAGCAGCCTTAACCTCCCTATGAAGGCTTCCAAAAAGATGGTATATTGGCTTTCACGGCCGGTGAATTAAAACTCAGCAATTCTTCTAGGTTTGTGCCGTGTCTTGTGTGGGGTTTCGCCTAGGACACCAAGCTAGGCTCATCGGCGGGCTCTTGGTGTCCCCGCCCGGACCCCCACAGGAGTGACAAACTGCGCGCCACCTCCCTTTATATAAGGTGCAACTGCACCACTTGACTACGAGAACTAAAAGCTCAAGCAGCCTTAACCTCCCTATGAGCCCGCCGATGAGCCTAGCTTGGTGTCCTAGGCGAAACCCCACACAAGACACGGCACAAACCTAGAAGAATTGCGAGTTTTAATTCACCGGCCGTGAAAGCCAATATACCATCTTTTTGGAAGCCTTCATAGGGAGATTAAGGCTGCTTGAGCTTTTAGTTCTCGTAGTCAAGTGGTGCAGTTGCACCTTATATAAAGGGAGGTGGCGCGCAGTTCGTCACTCCTGTGGGGGTCCGGGCGGGGACACCAAGAGCCCGCCGATGAGCCTAGCTTGGTGTCCTAGGCGAAACCCCACACAAGACACGGCACAAACCTAGAAGAATTGCTGAGTTTTAATTCACCGGCCGTGAAAGCCAATATACCATCTTTTTAACGAACTTTGTGTTGGCGGCAAATCCCGAGATTAATTTTGCCATTATGAACACGGCCTACTGAATTCAAATGGGTGCTTTTACATGCGTGTCGTGACTTTTTTTTGCCGCCTTTCAAAAAATCACTTACCACGGCCAGGAGCGAACCTGCAAGCTTGGGATTGGTAGTCCGATACGATAACCACTTACCCTCCGTGGCAAGCCAGGTTATAAAATGATATAGGCTGATGAAGGGGCAATTCACACTATAACGCCTCGAAACATGTACCTAAGCATTATGTGTAAATAAATCACTGATTAAGTACAGTATTCACAAGACGCAAAGCTTACCACGGTGGGTGGGTGAGTGGTTATCGTGTCGGATTACTAACCCCAAGCTTGCAGGTACGCTCCTGGCCCTGGCAAGTGATTTTTTTTTGAAAGGCGGAAAAAATCACGATACGCATGTCATACGATGCTGGCATGTTAAAGAAACCATTTGAATTCAGTAGGCCGTGTTCATAAAGGCAAAATTAATCTCAGGATTTTCCGCCAACTCAAAGTTCCTCATTTCTCTACTAGAAAGCGCTATAGTGTCAAGGAGCTTAGATATCTAACCTCCTTGACATTCATAGTGCTTCAAGGAACAACAAAATTCGACATGCACCCGAGGCCATACGATATTATTATTACTATACGGAAACATACTTTTAAATGATTTTAAACTCAAACTAATTATTGTGTTAATGCAGATCAATCTTGAACAGTAACATTCCTAAATTGCCTCGGTTGTAAGATGGTATTGCAATATAGAGATGCAACGATTAGCTCAGGACAGGGAGACATGGATGGCTGGATCAAAAGGTTATAGGACATAACGTACCACCGGACATAACGTACCACTTGGCCGGCTGATTACCTGCGAAGAGTCAGCGAATGACTTTAACATATTTTGGAGAGGACATAACGTACCTCTTGAAAGAGTGGGAAGTATTTAGGGTGCATGAAGCCCTAACCGCACGGCCACTTGCTTGGTTTTGCTCAATTAATACTGGTAATAAATACGTGGACAATAACATAACATAAAATAACATAAAATATGACAAGTTTTTGGATTCCCATCACACTTTATCCAGGCTTTGGACTGGCAAATCGCCAATTGCGTCCGTTTCTTTACTTCTAGCTGTGCATCGTTCGTAACACCACATACATGACTGTTTGATGGGCCACTAATCACTTTATCACCTCTTGATTTTATAAACACAAAACACTTCTACTTTTTTGCTTTACACATATCTAAGTATCAGTATCGCCCTTCGCCTGACGTTCCTTCCTGTATACGTATCCCTCGAAGTGCGCACATAAACCGCCCTTATTCGTTGTACACAACTCCATGTTACCAAAATGTTTAAAGCCGCACAGAGTGGTCGTCACCGATGTTTAATGTGGTAACGAACCTGTAACTGGAATGCCCGTCTGACATCAAGTGGTACGTTATGTCCTAGCGTAAATATTTGGGGATTACGGGAAAACCGTTCTTAGGTAGATAACAACCTAGGTGGTACGTTATGTCCTCGAAAATCAAGTGGTACGTTTTGTCCGTCGTACGTTGTGTCCGGACACCGGATCAAAAGACTGAAGACTCAAACAACAACAACAACATTCTTTCTGATGGGAACTTGTTGCTGGCTGTATGTACGTTAGCACTTGAAACTGGAGTATGGTGCTTATGCACTTGAAAATGTTCGGATGACTGCGATAGAAGGAGGCAGTGACGGAGTTTACTACCGGCCTTGAAATATTGCTAGGTTGGCATCAATCATTGTTGGTAATTTTAGAAGCTTCTATTGACCTAATGACTGATTTTCCCCTCCTAGTATTGAGGTGAAGAATGTTGGACATCTGAGTGAAAGTGTGTTGATGCCCCAAGCTGCTCCAGGGCTCCATAGATACTATAGGTATGGACCCTATTCGCCCGCCATTTTGTTTCCCTGCTGTATTCCGTTGTGATGGTAATTTATCTCTCCCTCTTTTTTCATGTACACCACATTAACATATCCTACTTTAACTACCAAAAGACAAGGTAAACATATATATTTCATTCCGTAACCGTCTTCTACAGCTCGCCGTCACCAGCCGTCACTGCGAAGGTAGCAGTGGGTACCTCTTTGTGGCTTCAGGGAGTCATACCGCGGAGACTTCCGGCTATGGAGGATGTGGGCCACACTATCGCCACATCCGTTCATTACATCGTACAGAGAAAGGTGTTTATGACACTGCGGCAAAATATGCAAACTCCCCCTTGCCTCGTAATTTTTTAGCCTACTTTTCACATTTTTCAAAAATGAGGAAAAAGTAGACTTATGAGATCGATCCGGGAAAATGTGTGTCTGTCTGTCTGTCTGTCTGTCCTTCTGTCTGTCTGGCTGTGTGTGTGTCCCCACCTATCAACTCCTAAACGGCTGCAGCAATCAAAACCAAATTTAGTATGAGTAAAGATGTGCACCGGAATATCTCACGTCCATATTTGAAAATGATGTTAGTGCTACCAACTGCTGAAAATACGCACTGGAAATTTGAGCTCCATGTTGGATATCTTGCAAGGTGTGCATGGGAGCTATTCCAAAATTGACACACATGTAGATAAGACTATTTCAGTTTAATTCCCAGGAGGCCAACTATGACAGTATTGCCAAAATAATGTTAAGCCTTCTGATAGGTTCAATGTTTAAATGCATATAACTTCTACACTATCAATTGGATTTCAACCAAATTTTGTATGTAATATCTGTACATAAACAGATATGACTGAGCGTATTTTTAAGGCCACCAGGGCTGCCAACTGTTAATAATTGCTCTCTCTATTTTTTTCATCCAAATACCTATATATCAGAAAGTATGCAAGCCAACAGCTTTAAACTATGCACACGTATATTCTGACATTTTAGATTAATTTGGAGTAACTTATATAAGTCAGTTCTACCAACATGATTATAAACCTGCTGATAGTACCAATTTTTAAATACATGTAACTTCTATACTATCAGTTGGATTTCAACCAAATTTCGTATGTGCTATGTGTACCATAACAGATATTACTATTAGTATTGTTAAGAGCAATCAGGGCTGCCAACTGTTAATAAATGCTGTCTATATTTTTTTACCCTAATATCAATATATCAGAAAGTATGCAAGCCAACAGCTCTATACTTTGCACACGTATAGCACCTGACATTCTAGATTAATTTGGAGTAATTAATACAAGACAGTGCTGCCAACATGATTCTATGCCTGCTGATATGTCCAATTTTAAAATACATGTAACTTCTATACTAACAAATGTATTTCATCCAAAATTGACACAAAAAGATATCATAATATTTCAGATTATTTCTGACCAGCACACGCATGACATTGTTGCCAACATGCTTTTACGCGTGCTGATAGATCCAATGTCTAACTGCATGTAACGTCCATTGGACTTCAACCTAATTTTGTATTCTGTACCTTAAGAGATGGAACTAAGAATATATTCAGTCACCAGGGCTGCCAACTGTAGTGCTCTATTAGGCTACATTATACCAGGTATATTTTGAACTAATTACATATTTCGATATTACCAACTTAATTTCGTCATTATTCTAGATAGGTTCATATTCTGTAGAATAATCATTGGCATGAAAAGTAGGCTGTATAGTTCTTCACGGAACTTCTTGTTAACATAGAAATGTTTTTGGTCTATCTATCTGGACAGTTTTCCGTCAACACATTTCCAACACCTCTCCATTTTTACGGAGGCTCCCAGAACGTGTGCAAGGATGTGGTTTCATTTACTTACAAATAATGTCGATATGTGAATATTATACAGGGTGATATTTTCCACCGTGTACAAACTGTAGGGATTGATCGACGAGAGGATACGGAACAGTAAAGGTTTCATGAATGTATGTCCGGTAATGCATGGTTGGTTCGTTACGGACCATTTATTCGATCATCCTTTGTGGAAGAGACGGCGGTACCTAGTGATGTGCGCGAGTGACGCTTGGACTCGCGAGAATCGAGTCTAGCCGTTCCGAGTCTGAACGAGTAACCCGTGCGAAGGACTCGAGTCTTCACGGTGACGTCACGATCCGTATGCGGCAAAATTCCCAACACTCGCCAAACGTCCAAACGACTTTTCCACAAGGCTGGGACACTAGTGATTTACAAGCGAAATCGTTTGCAAAATGCACACCATGCTTCATATTATAACGACTGAGTTACGATAAAGAAAGAAATATAATAAAAATAAAGTTGGAAAAAAAACTCCTCGCCGGGAACCGAACCCCATCCCGCCGGGCGGCAGTTAACACCGTTAACCAGTCAACCAGAGATGTCGATAAATTTCCTAGCGTTATCAGCAGCCAGACATACTACGGCTGAGCAAATGATCACGTGGAAGGAAATCTCTCTTTAGTGTATTGCGTTCATTATTTCATAAGTCCACTTCTTGCCGGTTTCCAATTTTGAATATTTTATTATATCACTGTGCATTAATGGGAAACGAATACAATACTTGGTGTAGGCCTACCGACATTACTATACATCGTGTTGTTTCCATACATGGCTCACAGATAACGCTGACAGCGTCCTCAGCCTCGATTCCGGACTCGAGTACCTCGAGTTTTACGGTTCCGGACTCGATTCTTCGCGAGTCCACTCGCAGCGCATCACTACTGTACCATGCAGCCACAGTTACAGTATGTGTTGAAAATGGTTTCCATGAGCCTCCACGCATCCGTGTACGCGCCATAGCATGTTCTGTCTCACTCGTTCACATCGGCCAGGCTGCATCCGAACAGTGTCAAAGGCAGCATGAATACGCTGATCCAGTGTCTCGATGTCTGGATTGGGCTCTGCATATACGATACTTTTGAGATGCCACAATAACCAGGAATCGCACGGGTTGAGATCTGGTCAAAGAGCAGGCCATGCAACTCAACCTCCTCGTCCGATCCATCGACCAGGGAAGACACAATTGAGATACGTCCTGACGTTAACGGCGAAGTGGGCTGGAGCACCATCATTTAGCAGCCACATAACCCTGCGAATCATCAATGGTATGTATTCCAGCTAGGAGGTCAAAGTCACCCGAAACGCCGATAGTTCCGGCCTGTTAGGCAACGTGGAAGGAAGACTGGTCCCTAGCATGGACACCATGCATTTCCGGACATAGGTTCGTTAAACCATTTTTGTTCCGTATCCTCTCCGCGATCAATCCCTACAGTTCGTACACGGTGGAAAAAAATAATCCTGTATGTCAGAAAACTGTTTCATTTAAGTACTACTTTTCATTATAACACAGTTTTTCAAACCTATCACAGCTCAATATTGTCATTCATTGACCAATTAGCTAAGGATAGCTTCTGACATGCACTGAAAATCCAACATGTCGGACATGAATTACTTGATTTTAAAGTTGACAATGTAGCCTATATTGGATCAACCACTGTAGTTCCAATGCATAAACAAACTGGGCAATATTGCAAAAGAAATAGCACTGTACCTTAATATCCGCAACTCCAATTTCTACACATTCGTAAGATTGACATACACCAGAACGTCATGGAGGAAGCAGGCGTATGACATTAGTTCCACTGAAATTATAATACAGCTCTCTTTTCGTTAAATGAATTTCTTAAGCGAAACTCTTCTGACATATGTCATGACTCTTTCTATGTGGGACTCGATTGATTTACATTCTGTTGACAATCTATACGCATCGAACTTTAAGAATAACTAGTTGATAATATTGTTACGGCTGTGAGTTCGTTTCATCGCTCGCCGCATGAGTCAAAACTGCCCCAGGGCTGGACTGCTCTCCCTCAGTGTATTGCATGCGCGTTACGCAACGGACTGCGAAGTGAAAGGGATGGTCCAGAATCTTCGTGACACCACCAGCGAAGGAAATATCGAGAAGCCGTGTGTCCTGGACGATTCTAGAATTTATTGAGTCACCAGCCTGCTATATAAGCGGCTTCAACAGTGAGGAGACCGAGTTTTCTGTGGGTGTGTGTTTTTGAGCGAGTGCGACAAAGTGTGGTGACGAAGTGCTGTGCGAGTTACGAAATCCTGTGACATTGTTTCTCCAGCTTGTGGACTGCGAAATAGCCTGCAGCAAGTGATCGTAAGTAATTGTGGTCGGTGAACATAAGAGAGAGGGGCAGGTAGTTTCTGTCAAGGCCACCGTACTCATTAGGACGGATTAACTTCTGTGGTCTGTTGACAAGTGGAAGGGCCAAGAGCACTCAAGGAAGAGACTTGTGGAAACTGGAATAAGGCTCTTAATTGCTTGTATTTGCTGACTAGTGTAATTTTCTGGCCACAATAAAGTTAATTATTTCTTTAAGCAGTAACTGGTGTTGTGCTTTGTACCCCCCACCGTAATCCAGTTAACAAAAGTGCCACTAGGGGGTGGCACGTAACAACTGGTGTCAGAAGCCGGATTACGAACTCAAGCACAACACCTGACGGTCCTGGTTTCAAACCCCGAGCAGGTCATTTTCTCTAATTTTCCTGTGAGTGCATGCCCTTTACAAGACAAACAACTAAAATGGAGGAGAAATTGGCAGCATTGCTAGAAAAGTTAAATGGCATGGAAACCAAGATGGAGGACGGCCAGAAGAATTTAACCAAGGAGCTAACTGCCAAATTAGAAGACGGCCAGAAGAAGCTAGAGGACGGCCAGAAGAAGATGGAGGACGGCCAGAAGAAGTTAGCCGAGGACCTAACTGCCAAACTAGAAGACGGCCAGAAGAAGTTAGCCGAGGACCTAACTGCCCAACTAGAAGACGGCCAGAAGAAGATGGAAGACGGTCAAAATAAGCTAGCGGAGGACCTGAAGAAATTAGAACTGGGTCTGCGTGAGGAAGTCACGGCAGTGGAAAAGAAGTTCGACGCCTTACAAGTGGAAGTTGCCGAGCTGCGCCAACGCCCGCTGATGGGGGTGGAGGAGAAATTCAACGCCTTACAAGTGGAAGTTGCCGAGCTGTGCCAACGCCCGCTGATGGGGGTGGAGGAGAAATTCAACGCCTTACAAAAGGAAGTTGCCGAGCTGCGCCAACGCCCACTGACGGGGGTGAAAGAGGAATTCAACGCTCTACGAGAGGAAGTTGCCGAGCTGCGCCAACGCCCGCCCACCGTTACACCGGGAATATCAGGAACGGGACATAGCAGAGTGACGCCCCCAACCTTCGACGGAAAGGTCCCGTGGAGCACCTACTTACGTCAGTTCGAGGCGGCCTGTTCCATAAATAACTGGAACAACACAGAAAAGGCTACAGCTCTAATTGTAGCGCTGAGAGGTGACGCCCTTAACGTCCTTCAGGCCATCCCGACTGGATCCCAGGACTACGCTTCCCTGATCGCCCATATGGAGTCCCGATATGGAGATAGCCATCTTCAGCAGGCCTATCAGATGCAGCTCCGGACCCGGGTACAGAAGAACGCGGAAACCCTGCAGGAGTTCGAGATGGACATCGCACGTCTCGTAAGGCTCGCCTACCCAACAGCGCCGGCCGACTTTCTGGAGCAGATAGCGACGCAGACTTTCACCGACGGGTTGCGGGACTCGGACACTCAACAGGCGCTGCGTCTCGCGCGCAATAAGACCCTGGCAGATGCGATGAGCCACGCACTTGAGTTCGAGACGGCAAAACAGGCATCCAGAATGCACGCGCGGGTGCGTCAAGTGGACGTGGACGAACCAGTAAAAACCAACGAGACCAAGCCCCTGGCCGACGAATTGATGGAAGCGCTAAGCCGTTTCTTCAAGAATCGCAGTACCACCAATAAAAACGTAGCCGAAGGACATCCGGAGAGGCGGCCCGGAAGAGGACTACCGACCTGCTGGACCTGCCGTAAGAGAGGCCACCTGAGCAAGGACTGCGGTGATCGCCGCCGCCAAGGGTTTCCGTCGGGACAGTCAGTCGTAGGGAAACCGCGCGGCCCAGGAAAGCAAGTATCAGCCAACCTTGGGGGGCAAAGGTTGGCTTGTGACAGTCGTCAAGCCCCGGCAGTCCAAGTCCGTGTGACGAAGTTACGGAGGGACAATAGCAGCCTGATGGTCGACCGAGTTATCAACGGAGTGAGCTGGCCCATGCTAATCGACACGGGAGCATCGAGGACCATCGTCAGCCCCACCGTGATCCCGAAGTGGAGAGTGCAACCCACACGAAGGAACCTCCAGCTAATAACCGCGACCGGAGAGACCGCACCGGTACATGGCGAAGCATCACTGGAGTTCGTCATTGGTCGACGGGCGATAAAGCATCCAGTACTTGTGGCTGACGTATCAAATGAAGTGATCATCGGACTGGACTTCCTGGACCAGAACAACATCATCTTGGATCTGAGTACCAACACTCTGCACTTCGGAAGTGAGGAACTTGCTTTGCAACCAGCACACGAGGCCGTCGCCGCACGACGAGTAAGGCTGAGAGAGGACGTCATCGTTCCCGCCAGGACGGAAGTCAGCGCCGCCGTAATTGTCGACGGAACTGCTAAGGGAGTGGCGGCTGTCATCGAGCCAAAATATGAGGACATCCAGACAAAAGGCTTGCTAGTTGCCAAGACCCTCATCAACACGACGTCTCGGCCGTACGTCCGCCTGTCCAACCTGAACGACTACGACATTACGGTTCACCGGGACACCAACCTAGGAGTCTGCGAGCCCGTTACCTGGATTGCCCGCATCACCGACACGACGGACGGAAACCTGCAGACGGACAACCGAAGAAGACGCACACTGCCAGGAGAACTACAGAAGCTGTACCAAGGATCCCAGGACCATTTAGACGAGGAACAATCACGCCAACTTCAGGACCTGCTACGCGAATTCCAGGATGTCTTCTCCGTGGGGAGCAAAGACTTCGGCAGGACAAGCTTGGTCCAGCACAGAATCGACGTTGGGGACAGCGCACCGATTAGGGCCCCATTCCGACGTGTCCCGCTCGCCAAGCAAGCCGAAGTCGACCGGATGGTAGAAGAGATGAAGGAGCAAGGGGTGATCGAGCCATCACATAGTCCTTGGAGTTCTCCGGTCGTGCTTGTGAAGAAGAAGGACGGTTCCACCAGGTTCTGCGTGGACTATAGGCGGGTGAACGACGTCACGAAGAAGGACAGCTATCCTCTACCCCGGATCGACGACACGCTGGACACCATATCAGGATCAAGATGGTTCTCCACCTTGGATTTGAAGAGTGGCTACTGGCAGGTGGAGGTCCACCCTAGGGACCGCGAGAAAACGGCGTTCTCTGTAGGCAGCGGGCTCTGGCAGTTCACCGTCATGCCATTCGGTCTGTGCAACGCCCCCGCGACCTTCGAAAGGCTAATGGAGTCCATTCTGAGGGGACTACACTGGAAGACCTGCCTGGTCTACCTAGACGACGTCATCGTTCTGGGGAGGAGCTTCGAGGAGCACTACAGCAACCTGAAGGAGATCTTGTTGAAGCTACGGGCTGCCCAGCTGAAGTTGAGCCCCAAGAAGTGTCAGCTCTTCCAGAAGCGGGTCCAATACCTTGGGCATATCGTCTCCGAGGAAGGGGTGCGCACCGACCCAGAGAAGACCGCAGCTGTGAGGGAGTGGCCAGTCCCGAAGGACAAGTCCCAACTACGAAGCTTTCTGGGACTCTGCACTTATTACCGTCGCTTCGTGAGAGGATTCGCAGACATCGCCAAACCTTTACATCGACTGACTAAGAAGGACCAACTCTTCACGTGGACAGCAGAATGCCACAGTGCCTTCGAACAACTCAAGCAGGCTCTGTGCACCGCGCCTATTCTGGCCTACCCCAGACCTGGAACAAGGTTCATCGTCGATACCGATGCCAGCGACTTTGGCATAGGGGGAATCCTGTCGCAAGTAGTGGACGGCGAGGAAAGAGTAGTGGCCTACTTCAGCAAGGCCTTGTCAAAGCCAGAAAGGAACTACTGCGTCACCAGGAAGGAGCTGCTCGCCATCGTGAAGACCATTGAACACTTCCACAAGTACCTCTACGGGCAAGAATTTCTCATCAGGACCGACCATGCATCCCTGCGGTGGCTCCTGAACTTCAAGCAGCCCGAGGGTCAACTCGCGCGGTGGTTAGAGAGGCTTCAACAATACAACTTTGAGATTCAGCACAGGAAAGGCCAACTGCATTCTAACGCCGACGCCCTGTCACGAAGACCGTGCCCCGAAGACTGCACCTTCTGTACTAGGAGGGAGGAGAACACCGGGATACTGTGCCGACGGACTACTGTGGAACTTCAAGGGAACTGGAGCCGCGAATCTTTCACGCGGGCACAAGCAGAAGATGATGACCTGGGACCGATAGCCGAATGGAAGAAGGCCTGTGTCCCCAGACCCGGGTGGAACATTGTGAGTGACTGCAGCCCAAAGTTTAAGTCCTACTGGGCACAGTGGAACTCGCTGATTGTAAGGGATGGCCTCATCTGCCGTACCTGGGAGAGCACCGACGGGAAGACATCTCGGGAACAAGTCGTCGTTCCAAAGGCTATGACGGAGGAAGTCCTGAAGGAAGTTCATGGAGGATCATCTGGTGGACACCTAGGGATAAAGAAGACCCTGGAGAAGCTGAGAGAGCGGTTCTACTGGATCGGATGTCGAACAGACGTGGAGAACCACTGCGCGAGGTGCCACGATTGCGCAGCCAGCAAGGGCCCAGGACGAAGACGACGGGGTCCACTGAAGACCTACAACGTGGGCGGCCCCATGGAGAGAGTGGCCATCGATGTTGCTGGGCCATTCCCGTTAAGCGAGGCAGGGAACCGCTACATATTAGTCGTCAGCGACTACTTTACCAAATGGCCGGAGGCGTATGCGCTCCCTAACCAAGAAGCCGCGACGATTGCAGAGACCCTGGTGAAGGAATTCGTCAGCCGGTACGGAGTACCCCTGGAGCTGCACTCCGACCAAGGGAGGAACTTCGAGTCGCAGGTGTTCCAGAACCTATGCCAGCTGCTGGGAATCCGGAAGACAAGGACAACGCCACTACACCCTCAGTCCGACGGGATGGTAGAGCGATTCAATCGCACCATCGAGAACCATCTTCGAATAGTCGTCAGCGAGCACCAGAGGGATTGGGACAAACATCTTCCACTATTTCTCCTGGCCTACCGCGCCGCCGTGCATGAAGCCACCGGGTGCACACCAGCCCGGGCCATGTTTGGGAGGGAGCTCCGTCTACCTGTCGATCTTGCCTTTGGCCGACCTGGGGATGATCCGATCCCGGTAAGCCAGTATTGTCAAGAACTGGTCGACCAACTGGAGGACGTGCACGCGTTCGCGAGGAGGAAACTGCGGATCGAGACCGACAGAATGAAGACCCGATACGACCAGCAGACGGATGCCGGCGGATTCCACGAGGACGACCTGGTCTGGCTCTTCAACCCATTACGGAAGAAAGGCCTGTCACCCAAACTGCAGAAGTCCTGGGAGGGCCCGTACCGAGTCGTGAAACGGATCAACGATGTCGTCTACAGGATCCAGCGGAGCCCGAGGGCGAAGATGAAGATCGTGCATCGAGATCGCCTGGCAGCCTACGGAGGGACACAGACGGACCAATGATTGATCGGGACGATCAGCCTTTTAGGAAGGGGGTGGTGTTACGGCTGTGAGTTCGTTTCATCGCTCGCCGCATGAGTCAAAACTGCCCCAGGGCTGGACTGCTCTCCCTCAGTGTATTGCATGCGCGTTACGCAACGGACTGCGAAGTGAAAGGGATGGTCCAGAATCTTCGTGACACCACCAGCGAAGGAGATATCGAGAAGCCGTGTGTCCTGGACGATTCTAGAATTTATTGAGTCACCAGCCTGCTATATAAGCGGCTTCAACAGTGAGGAGACCGAGTTTTCTGTGGGTGTGTGTTTTTGAGCGAGTGCGACAAAGTGTGGTGACGAAGTGCTGTGCGAGTTACGAAATCCTGTGACATTGTTTCTCCAGCTTGTGGACTGCGAAATAGCCTGCAGCAAGTGATCGTAAGTAATTGTGGTCGGTGAACATAAGAGAGAGGGGCAGGTAGTTTCTGTCAAGGCCACCGTACTCATTAGGACGGATTAACTTCTGTGGTCTGTTGACAAGTGGAAGGGCCAAGAGCACTCAAGGAAGAGACTTGTGGAAACTGGAATAAGGCTCTTAATTGCTTGTATTTGCTGACTAGTGTAATTTTCTGGCCACAATAAAGTTAATTATTTCTTTAAGCAGTAACTGGTGTTGTGCTTTGTACCCCCCACCGTAATCCAGTTAACAAAAGTGCCACTAGGGGGTGGCACGTAACAATATGATACAGTACACGTTAAAACGTTTGTAACATCCTACTTTGAGTTATTTGAGCTAAATAACAAAATTATCCAACATAGTACCTGTGCGCTATCTGTTGGTGCTACTTCAGGATAAACAATGTTTCAAAGCTTTGGGATTCGTTATTGGGTAGAGATCAAATGCTGAGCCCACACAATTCCCAAAAAGGAGACTCAACCGACGGAATCTTGACAGATATTTATGAATATTTATGTTACAATATATAATAAAAGTTATACTTATCGTCGAACATAAACAGTCGTATGCAACTCGCCTATAATGGTAATTAAGACACTCGTATGGAAATTATACTCGTGTCTTAATTATTGTCATTATAGGCTCATTGCTTAATGTACTATTATTGCAGCCAATAGGCATATAGTGTACTTAAGAAGACATTAATACCATAATTAGTTCCTGTAATTTGCATACTCTGTTATTGATTTTGTACTTTTAACACATAATTCAAGATTATATCGTTGACAGCCTTTTCCACACAGCTGACACTTACAAGTCATGTAAGGTTCGTAATATGATTTTTTAGCCTACTTTTCACATTTTGCAAAAATGAGGGAAAAGTAGACTTATGAGATCGGGAAAATGTGTGTCTGTCTGTCCTTCTGTCTGTCTGTCCTTCTGTCTGTCTGTCTGTCTGTCTGTCTGGCCTTCTGTCTGTCTGTCTGTCTGTCTGGCTGTGTGTGTGTCCCCCCGTATCAACTCCTAAACGGCTGCAGCAATCAAAACCAAATTTAGAATGAGTAAAGATGTGCACCGGAATATCTCACGTCCATATTTGAAAATGATGTCAGTGCTACCAACTGCTGAAAAAACGCACTAGAAATTTGAGCTCCATGTTGGATATCTTGGAAGGTATACATGGGAGCTATTCCAAAATTGGCACACATGTAGATATCACTATTTCAGTTTAATTTCCAGGAGGCCATTCATGACAGTGTTGCCAAAATAATTTTAAGCCTTCTGATGAGTCCAATTTTTAAATGCCTATAACTTCTACACTATCAATTGGATTTCAACCAAATTTTGTATGTAATATGTGTACATAAACAGATATGACTGGGCGTATTCGTACGAGCCACCAGGGCTGCCAACTGTCAATAAATGTTATCTCTATTCTTTTATCCAAATACCAATATATCAGAAAGTATGCAAGCCGACAGCTTTAAACTATGCACACGTATAGTACCTGACATTCTAAATTAATTTGGAGTAACTTGTGTACATCAGTGCTACCAACATGATTCTAAGACTGCTGATAAGACCAATTTTTAAATACATGTAACTTCTATAATATCAATTGGATTTCAACCAAATTTCCTATGTGCTATGTGTACCATAACAGATATGACTATAAGTATTGTTAAGAGCAATCAGGGCTGCCAACTGTTAATAAATGCTGTCTATATTTTTTATCCTAATATCAATATATCAGAAAGTATGCAAGCCAACAGCTCTATACTTTGCACACGTATAGCACCTGACATTCTAGATTAATTTGGAGTAATTAATGCAAGGCAGTGCTGCCAACTTGATTCTATGCCTGCTGATATGTCCAATTTTAAAATACATGTAACTTCTATACTAACAAAGGGATTTCATCCAAAATTGGCACAACAAGATATAATATTTCAGATTATTTCTGACCAGCACAAGCATGACATTGTTGCCAACGTGCTTTTACGCGTGCTGACAGATCCAACGTCTAACTGCATGTAACGTCCATTGGACTTCAACCAAATTTTGTATTCTGTACCTTAAGAGATGGAACTAAGAATATATTCAGTCACCAGGGCTGCCAACTTTAGTGCTCTATTAGGCTATATTATACCAGGTATATTTTGAACTAATTAGATATTTCGATATTACCAACTTAATATCGTCATTATTCTAGATAGGTTCATATACTGTAGAATAATCATTGGCATGAAAAGTAGGTTCTTTAGTTCGTCACGGAACTTCTTGTTTACACATGAGATTGTGGAATCCATGCACTGCCTTTCTCGTAAATACATGTCTGATTTCAAAGTTGGTCGCAATCCAGGTCCGGATTACCATAGCACCGGTGCCATAAAATTTTGGCCATATTCCTTCTCTTCGTTTTTGTTGGGATATTAGTAAATCCTCAGAAGCTTTGGTGTTCTGTATTGGAAAGTGTATCCTGCGATCTTCTACGAGTAAGCTTTCTCTCACCATAAGATAAGCAAATCTTGATCTTTTTATCTTTGATACTCGCAATATTCCTCTAATGTAGAGTGCTTTGACTGTTTCTAATGTGGATAGATGTTGCCAAACAATGTCAATACCGTACGCCAGTACAGACAATGCCATCCCTGTTTCTAAACTGAGGGATCTTATTTATCCAATTTAATTCATTGCCATTATTGCCCGTGTTTCTTTCTCTGTTACTTGTTTCGTGAAGCATCTACCACTTCTGTGTAATGCGATCTCTAGATACAGGGTTATTCTAAATTAGTTACCTGATAATGAAGTTCAATTTTACATAGTTAACTTACGTAGTTTATGTTCGACGATGTCGAAATGTAAATATTATATGTCAGAAAACTGTATCATATTAAGGGTCATTACAACACTATTTTTCATTATGAAACAGTATCTACCACCAATCAGAGCTCAAGAAACAGTTGTGTGACCAATTAGGTAAGGATAGCACCGTAGCTGCACTGAGTTCCATGGCCTCCTAATTTAAATTTCACTGCGTGACTAGTGTCATAGTGGAGTAATCGAGGAGGCCATGGTCAAATACAAGGTATTCTCTGCGTCCCATGCGCTCCGTTCAGTGCACAAAACTGGCGAAATCTCGATAGATATTTATGAATATTTATGTTCGAACATAAAATAGTTACAATTATCGTCGAACATAAACACTGGTATGGAAATGATAAAACTCGTGTCTTAATTATTGCCATTTTAGGCTCTTTGCATAATATACTATTGTGGGAACCGGTGTCAAAACACTCACGTTTGATTTGTTGAAAAAGAATATTTTACTTAACAAATGCAAATAAAATAATTACCGATACATTATCAATACAGAATACGTTGATGCCTTCCCAGCTCCAAAGAACAATAACAATCAAGTTCATGGCCACTGTTTTCTCTATGTCCGCGCGCCCTCTATATCACTCGCGGCAAAACCTCGAAATTCCTGCCCGTCTTCCCACACTATTATTTCCAATACCGGTACGTAAATGGACATAAACTCAAGATTTATTTACCATGTTTACAAAGGTTCAATGTGGCTCTCTGCTGTCACTCGGCAGATATCCCACATACGCGTGAGCATGTTCGCACTCACCTGAGTTACCGCTACGTTGTTACGTTGACGAAGCTCATGGAGAGTTGTTGGAAGTGGAGTGATGTACACGGTATCTTACTCTAACCCCACAGAGAAAAATCCAGCGGCTTTAAATCAAGAGATCGTGGTGGCCAAGCTATTTTCACACAATGCCCCATCCAAGCGGGAGTGGAGTAGGATAGGGACATAGTGACATCGTGGTGGAAATGAGGAGGTGCTCCATCTTGTTGGAAAATAAAATAACAATAGACTTCAGCCCATGCACGCGGGCACCGCGAGTTTGTTTGCGCTGCATCACTTTTCCCGTTTTCCCGCCAGACGAGCAAGTAGAGTGCACGGAGCGAACTCTACCGACTAGGCCTAAAACTTGATGATGTGACATGAGGTTTGACAAACATCTGATTGAATTGCGGGCAATAGTTTCGAAATTATTCATTGATATTTTCAGGTAACTAATCTAGAGTAACGTAACGTCTGACGTGATATTTTCTAAGAAATACACCCTCTATCTGAAGAGTTCGGTGAATGGGTCTATATTACGAACGGATTGTTGGCGCATCTGAAACAGCAGTTACTGTCGCTCGAAGTAATCCCCATGGATAGTTATGCACTTCCTAGAACGGCTGTACAAGTCCTTGAAACTCTTGGCGTAGTCTTCTTTAGGGATAGCCTTCAGTTAGGTCGTCACATTACGTTGGATGTCCGAAATGTCCGAAAACCTCTGGCCCTTCAGGGCTTTTCGTTGATCCTGGACCCCGCCACTTCATACCTTGACGCTTGCCTTCGAGGTCGTACCTCAGGCACCAGGTCTCGTCACTCGTGACGATGGTTTTTAGGACCATTCCATTCCACGGAACATTCACCCTTCTCACTGCCACCCGTCGAACAGGTGTGCATGACAGGTTGCATAAATTCATCCTTCTCACTGCCGCCCGTCTATCAGGTGTGCAAGGCAGGTTGCATAAATTCACGCTTCTCTCTTGCTTTCAATTTGGAGTTTTGACGACCCAACTGAAGGCTATCCCTCAGGAAGACTATGCCAGGACTTGTACAGTCGTTCTCGGAAGTGCATAACCATCCACGGGGATTACTTCGAAGAACAGTAACGGCTGTTTCAGGTAAGCCAACAATCCATTCGTAATATAGACCCATTCACCGAACTTTTCAGACACAGGTTGTACATTAGAGTTAGATTTATGTGTGTGTAATATAGAAATATGTAAATGCATAATAAATCCTATCCCTGTTTAATCACCAATTACATCAGCTGTTACCGTTAGCCGAACAGCCTGTAATTCCCGCTCTAGATGGTGCGATATTAGGCCTACTATCGATAGAAAGGGAGCCATATGTTGTGCTTGTAAACAGATAAGCGTTATCTCTTAATGTCATTAGCCTCGCCATTCTCAAACACTTATAATACAGGAAAATGAATGACATTTTTTAATGCTCATGTGATTTCCTGGGAATCAGTAGTAGCTTACGCTGCGTTCAAACACGAGGGATAATCAATAAATATTGAAACAGAAGAATATTTCTCAGAGATGCTTATTGCTTTGTTGGAAAGATAATATGATAACGCGTATGCCATCTATACGCTCTCTTAATTGAGTCAGTCATTTAAAAAGATCTAATTATTTGGTTCAAAAACCTCTGTCTCTAGATAGATAGTATCAAACAAAGTCCCCGATTGTTGGATGAAACGGGTAATCTGGAGAACCACTGGATGGATTTTGATACGGTTTTCACTAGTCAGTAAAGAATTTGTCCAGGAAGGATTCTTTAGAAATGCATTTATTTATGACCAAAGGAAGTCGAGCAGTAACGATTCAGTGAATCGAGTTGAAGGAAAACGTGGAGTCCATGCGCCTTTTATGCTTACGCTAGGTAAACCGTTAAGAATATCTATGTAAGAATTGTTCGGCATGAAAAGTTCTACAAAAAAGTCCCCGACAGCATATTTCTATCCTTAATACATCGTCCATTATAAGAGTTTTTAAGTTTTTGTTTCTTCCAACAATCTCCATTTAGTGGACATTTAAATTACTACCTTCGGAGCGAGTTTACGAGGTAGTGAGCGAGCCTATCACACCAGCATCAACCTGTTGAGTCGTGTCAAATTAAGACTTCAGAGAAGAGTATATGTGTTTGGAGTTTCGCTGTTCATCTCGGCTTTTCTAAATTGCGTCTGGGACCTGACCTGACGTCCGTGCACATTTTAAGCTTGCGCTGGGTAAACCGTTAAAAGATACCGGGCGAAGCCGGGGCGGGTTGCTGGTTGATACATAATAAGCACTACGACATTCAAAATTACCCCCCAAAACACTGGCAACGTCTTTTTAAGCTCTTTTGATGACTGCAATATTAGGTTTCTACATTCGAGAACTTAATTTTAATGAACTACTCAGAATTATACAAATTTAATAATGTCAAACTAGCAACCAGCCCCGGCACCGCCCGGGAACAGTTATGAATGCATTACGTGATAAGCGCTCATTTTCGATGTCAATGAACAACGACCTATGTCCGTTTCACGTCTCGGCATGATGGGTTAAAATCACCGACTGGACTATTAATTATATTATCATGGTGATGCCTGTGCAACGAATTCTTGTCAGACGTAATTTTAGAATGGTGAGGTGCATGAAACACAAATCCCCCTCGTCCAATCTTAACTTGACTGTGTATTTTGTGGAATTAAAAGTTCACAGGCGAAATGAAGAAAAGGCGAGTTGCACTTCCAGGGAAACTCCAACCACAACCACTCTTCTCTGAAGTCTTAACTCAACACGACTTCAACAGTTTGCTGCTGGCTGTATCTGGGGTAATGGGCTCGCCCCTAGCTAGCTCGTAAACTGTCGCCTCAGTAATTGAATGGAGTTTGTTGGAAGAAATAAAAACGTAAAAACACTTATAGTTGGCGATGTATTGATGATAGAGATATGCTCTCGCGGCCGTTTTGTAGAACTTTTCATGCTGAACAATTCCTACACTCATAGTATATTGATATTTTTGACGGTTTGCTCAGCGTAAGCTTAAAAAGCGCACGAACGCCAGATTTATTTCGACTCTTTTACTTATATCGTTACTGCTTGGCTTCCTTTGATCATAAATAAATTATTTTCTACAGAAACCTTCCTCGAGATATTATTTACAGAATGGTGAAAACCGCATCAAAATCCATCCAGTGATTCTCGAGATTACCCGTGACATCCAAGAATCGGGGACTTGGTTTTATACTAAGTAGAGATATTTAAAAAAAAAATTGTAAGGATGTCCATTACTTTTAATAATTATTTCAAAGGTTTAGTCATAGCAAATTATTGTTCCTTGCAACCAGTAATTTATAGATTTGACACAACGAGATCTTAATTAATTTTCTTAATTGAACTTTTAGCTGAAGAAGGATTCATTATCAAGCCGAAATATGAACAACAATTGAATAGTTGTTTCTTAATTTGTATTGATTGACCTAGTATTATTAATTAAAATGCTCCGCCAGTCAATACAAATTATATTCAAATTAGTGCATGTTTCGATGAGACCTCCTTCAGCATATTAGAACCTAATTTTATAAAACTGTTTGGAAATGAAATTAAGTAAAATATATCTTCTTCTTTATATGCCGTCTCCGCGTCGAAGATTGGCGATCATCATTGCAATCCCTTGATTCGAGGTTGCCGTTCGAAACAGAGATGCTGAGTCAAGTTCAAACCATTCCCGCAAATTCTTGAGCCAGGAGATCCTCCTCCTCCCTGGCCTGCGCAGTCCTTCAATCTTGCCTTCCATGATTAGTTGCTGGAGTCGGTACTTGTTATTTCGAATCGCGTGGCCAAAATATTGTAGCTTCTGTCGCTTGATGTTGTAGAGTAGAGCACCTCCATCTCCTTGCCCTTCCGATCCAGCACCTCGGTATTTCTCACCTTGTCGGTCCACGATATACGAAGCATGTGACGATACAGCCACATTTCAAATGCTTCCAACTTCTTCTCCAAGGTTTTGGTTAACGTCCACCCCTCGTGTCCATACATTAGTATGGGAATTATGTAACACTTGAGGGCAAGTAGTCTCGTTCTCAGACTAAGATCTCGGTGACACAGCAGATTCTTCATTTTGATAAAGACACCCCTGGCTTGCTCAATGCGAGCTTTGATTTCATGGCTGGAGTTCCATTTGTCATTCAGGATGAAATGAAGAAACTGGAAAACAATGCATAAGAACGATGAAAATGTAAAGTCTAATGGATAAGTATTCTTTTAAAATGTAAAATAATATATTCAATTTGAAATAAAATAAAATGGATATCCTTACAAGTAATTTGGTTATATAAAGGTTCTGAATATTTAAATATAATTTTCAAAACTTTCTGCAGATGTCTTTTCAAACTTTTTATTGGAGCCGAGATGGATAGTTGTGTTGTTGAAACTGACAGATGGAATTGAGACTTCAATCTCCACATCTACCAAATTTAAAGTCATAAATGTCGGCCTATTCTCGCAGTAGTCGTCCATAAATTGCATATAAAATTCACACGGTTCCAATTCTATTATTAAGTATGATTAAGAGTTAATAACTCAATCTAACGCTTAATTATGAGGGTTGTTGCTTCATTTGAGGGACTTCGATATCGTGTGGTCATTTAGCTCGGTGTACTTGTGTGTGTGTGTGTAATGTGGGTGATAACCTGTGTCATTGTTGCTGATGATAGTTGCTGTTTTAAGGGATCTAACATCTAGGTTATCGGTCCCTAATGGTTTGGTGTTAGTCAAGACAATGATTATGACATAAAAACTATCTGCCAACTTATAATCTACGAGATGAAATAGACAAAATAGGAGAAATGGAAATGAAAGACAAGGAAAAGAAATGCCCATAACCTTCCAAGAATGAGGATTGCGGGACTTGAATTTGAATTTATTGTTTCTCTTATACAGGCCACTGGGGCTACAAAGCCTCTTTATGCAGCTCTCTTCATTCAGAGGGCGGTTAAAAACAATAGAATAAATGAAGAAAGAAAAAACTTAACCTAAACATACAGTTGACAATAGAAGTTCTTGTTATTACATCCGTTCACCTTGAACATGATAATTGTATAGCTGATAGATTACAATGAAGGGAGTGTTTTATCGCTCTGATAGGAAGTCCTGAATACTGGTGCAATTTATATTTATTCCAGAGAATACTAGCTGAAATACGGAATGAACCTTTGCATTTTTCAGTTCTGTGATGAGGTATCTGGAGCATTTGTGCAGTGTGTCTATTCGCACGGTTATGCACTGATTGCATGGGAGTTAGTGTGCTGTAAATATAAGACGGAATTTTGAATTTTAGAATTTTTATCACAGTCAGACCCATGGCATACTGTCTTCGTTCCTTTAACTTTAGCCATCCAATCTGGACGTAAAATGGAGTTATATGAGACTCTCTTGGTACATTGAGAACAAACCGCAAGCAAGCAAGCATTTTGCATTCTTTGCAATTTTGTATTGAGGACCTCTCCCATATCATGGTAAATTATAGATCCATAGTCAAATATTGGTAATATCAAACTCTCTATCAGTATCTTTCGTACATTTTGAGGCAAATAGAAGCAAGTTCGCCTAATTTGATATAATGACGATGCAACCCTTTTCAGAATCATGTTTGTGTGATCCTGCCACGATAATCGAGAGTCAAAAATAACTCCCAGATTTCTTACTGCTGACTGGTACGGAACTGTTTGGGATGCAAGCTGTAAAGGCGGTACTGGGTCAGGTAGGGAACTGAGTAATTTGGTATAGTCGATGATGATCGGTTGCGTTTTTTCGAAGTTAAGTATTAGGTTATGATCGAGTGCGTACTGAGATAGGCTTTGAATGTCACTGTTAATTAGGGCTACGTTCAAATGAATGGATTTCAGATCCGTGTGTAGATATAGCTGTAGGTCATCTGCGTACATATGATGTTGACAGAATTTAAGGACATATGGAAGGTCATTTATATACACGGAGAACAGGAGTGGACCAAGGACCGAACCCTGCGGTTTACCTGTTGTTACTTCACACCATTCTGAAACATTGTCATCTGCTAGGACTACTCTCTGACATCTGCCTGTTAGGTAAGACCTAAACCAGTTCGTTACTAACTTTGAAAGGCCTAGATTTCTTAATTTCTCATGTTGAACTCTGTCAAAAGCTTTGCTGAAATCGAATAGAGATAATATAGTTATTTCCTTCCAGTCCATTGCTAGACGAATATCGTCTGTGACTTTGATAAGGGCTGTCAGAGTACTATGTTTTGATTTATATCCAGATTGGTTCGGGTTTAGGATATTGTTGGAATTTATATATTCATAAAACTGATCAAAAACAATCCGTTCTAACGCTTTCCCAATTGCACACAATATACTTATTGGTCTAAAGTCACTACAGTTTAAGGTGTTCGTGAATTTTGGTATTGCTTTGATGTTGGCTTTTTTCCATTGTGTCGGATAAATACCTATTTGCAGGCTATAGTTAAATATATGCAATAAAACTGGCATGAGGAGGTCCATATTCCTTTTCAATAGCGTAATAGATATATGATCTGGTCCTATGGCTTTTGAAGTTATCCTAAATATGGCTAAATGAATGTCCTCTGGATATATATAGCCAATATGAAATTCTTCCCGTCGGTCAGTAAATTTTTCCCTGTAGTTAGCAACAGTTGACAAAACTCTATTGCTGCCTACAACAGTTGATACGTTTAAATAATGCTTATTAAGCTCATCAGCGCTCATTGTTGGGCTATTGCTTTTGTGTCTGGATTTTCCAACACCGAGAGTTCTTACAGCTCTCCACAAAGCCGAAGAGTTGTTAGCTGAATTAATTAGCGAATAAGTGTAACGTATCTTTGTATTACGAATAACTTGCTGGGTTCTGTTGCGTAAGCTTTTGTATTCTACGATGTCCTCGGGTTTCTGTGTTCTGTTGCACTTCTTTCTGGCTCTATTTCGAGATTTTATTAGATCTTTTATTTCTGTGTTGATCCAGGCAGCTGGTGCGTGCCTCACGTTAGCTGAGCGCACTGGGGCATGGCGATCATATAAATCAATTAAAAATGTGTTGAAAGTTTCGGCCTTCTCATCTATAGTTTGCTGCTCGAGAACAGTGTGCCATGGAACTGAGATGGCATCTGCCTTAAACCTTTCATAATTAAACCTGCTGAAGTCTCGAAAAGTTCGAATACTGGGCTTATATTTTGGAGTTGACAGGGTATATACTGCGTATAAGAGATCATGTGCTGAGAAGCCAGAAGCAGCTGTTTGGCCAAACTCAATCAGGTGCTCATTGCAGTTGGATGCTATTAGATCCAGAGTAGAAGAGGAGGTTGCAGTGTGATGTGTATCTTGATACGGGAGCCACGACAGATTGCAAGTATTTAGAGTTTCTACTATGTTTTTCGTTTCAAATGTACCGGTCCAAAATGGGCATTGAAATCACCGGCTAATATTACATATTTATAACTAAAAATGTGTGAAAGCATGTCATTTAATAGTAGTTCCATGAAACCGACTTTGGGTGCTCTATAAACACAAATAAATAGTACTTTAGTATCTTTCAGGCAAATCTCTACGAAGAGGTACTCAGGTCTGAAATTCTCATTATTTGGGGATTTGCAGATAACCCGGCACTTAATGTGCTGTCGAACATACACTGCTACTCCACCTCCTTCTCTACGTTGTCTGTCATTGGGGAGAAGGAGAGCCGTGTAAGGCAGATAGGAAGGGGACAGAGGACAGGACCCGCCCCAGAGTTACTGGAAAAAGGGAGAAAACCTGACCCAGCTCAAGAATCCCTCGTGGTCGCCTACTCCCGAACTCACCAGCCGTGAGCCCTTACGGGTGTAGCACTATCCAGGGTGCACCAGAAGTGAGGGAGCTACACTAGAACATTGAGCAGAAGGCAGGAGATACCATGAAAAGAAAAGGAAGATGTCTCACCTCTCGAAGAATGAGGGTGTCAGGAAAGATGAGACTAGGGCCAATTAAGGCGGGAAATTGAACGACTCCCTAGGCCTCAGATACCCTATCATCAAGTAACCAAGGGAGGTCGACAGAGAGGTGCCCGGCACAAGTTCGTGGAAGCTATGCCGGACTCAGCTGAGATCCCGTGGTCGCCAACCCACGTCCCACTAGATGTGTGTCTCTGAGGGGTGTTATTTTAATGGCTGTATTAGTGTGTATATTTGTGCGGCCGTGGCCTTGTGTGTTAGGAACCATCCCAGCATTTGTGTAGACAAGAAGTGGGGAAATCACGGAAAACCACTTCCAGGATGGCTGAGGTGGGATTCGAACCCACCACCTCTCAGTTTTACCTCACGAACCTGAGTGTGCTCCGTTCTAGGTCTCAGACTAGAATTAATCTTCTTGGCAGAGCCGGGAATAGAACGCGGACCTCCGATGCTACAGCCAAGAATGCTAAGAAATGAAAAATGTACACTGATGCCTAGATGCCACAATATGTAGTGGACAATTCACAATCGACAGTTCGAGGGTGTCGCATCTACAATTCAGGCACCTGTTCCAACTCAGAACAATATTTACTACGCCCTCCGTGAATAAAGACGCTGGTTACTGGCGAAACCACTCGTACCTCATCCAAACAAGTGATAGCCACAACGAGAGATAAGTAGGCTGTATCGCCTGGAGGTAATGCAATACATCGTGTAGCAGTGTGTTGAGTGATGCGTTTCGTGTTTTGTAAGGGATTTATTCACTTCATTCTGTTGGAGGTCTACAGACTCCTCACTGAGCTTTTTTTCTCAAGCTCGACCACCTCGTGGTGTTTTTAGCTGTCACCATTGAGGCGCGGGGTTTGATTCCCCGCATTACCAGGAGATTTAATTCTGGTCTGAATCGCGTTAGGGAAAACTGAGAAGATGTGGATCAAATTCCCATCTCGGTTATCGTAGAATCGATCCGCCGTGACTTACTCACATCTACTCCATGCAAATGCCTGGATGGTTCTTAACTTAAGGCCACGGTCGCCTCCTATCATGACTTGAATTACATATATACACACTAATATAGGCATCACATTAACACAGGTTAATAGACAAAATTTCCACGCATACACCCCTAGGTACACAGGGCTAAATGACTACAATGCCCATCAAATGAAACTAACAACAACTCACTTCCCGGAACTATGTCGTCTTCCTGAAGATTTCGAAGATTATTTTCGACAGAGAGTCCATAGGCATTATTATTATTATTATTATTATTATTATTATTATTATTATTATTACACACTTCATTTATTTATTTATGTATTTATTTATCGTATGTAGTTTAGGGCCGGGAGTGTCCGAGGACATGTTCGGCTCGCCAGAGGCTGTAGCTGCTTCAAGCGGACACCCTTAGGGTGAGCTACAAGTTCCGTTTAATTTCAAGTATAGTTAAGCCATCATTACTTCCGACTTAGCATTTCAGTGCTAGGCTATAATTTCGTTCGCTAAATCGCGACATCGCGAACGAAACTCGATTTGTTTTGATATATCGATTTGAATGGCTGCTTGTGATTGGCTAGATAACTCTAGGGCAACACTGAAACGTCAAGTCAGAAGTAATGATGGCTTTATTATAGTTCCAACTTTCGCTACCAGATGTCACTGATACCTAGTGGTGAATGTTGGAACTTTGATAGAGCGTTCCAACGAAATATAGCCTAGAAATTTAGCTTCACACAAGTTTAGTATGCCATAAATCTATGACTAGGGGCCGCCAGTTTTACTGAAGGATTTTAACGCTCTTAAAAATCCGATGACTTCTGCCGGGTTTGAACCCGCTATCTTGGGAACAGCAGTACAGCATGCTACCTACTACGCACCCATTTCACAACATAAGTGGGACAAATCAGCATATCGTCGGCTTGTTTGCAAGACGGGATGACAACTTCTCGTAGGTTGGCACATTGAGAAACGAGCGAACAATGGAACAGGTCTCCACATTGATATGTAGACCAGGATGTATTCCCATTATTTCTAGATTGCGAGCCAATGATTTAGGAAAGATGCTGGTAGAAGAGATAACTATGAACCGAACTACTACCCTTTCCTGTCTCCACATTTGCCGTATTTCCTCAGCCAAGGGCAGATATTTGGTGATCTTCTCACAGCAGGCTTGTTGCAGATTATAGGAATTGGGCAATGGGATATCAATGAAAAAGGGTCTCTTCCGCACTTTGTCCACAAGAACAATATATGGCCGGTTCGCTGGGATGGTTTTATCAGTAACAACTTGTGAGTAGGATTTTCCAAAACGGCTTCGGGAACATACTGATAGTAAGGCCAAGTATTTTCACATGACAAATACTTTTGAGCAAGGTGTAGGTGCACTATTTTGCCACTTGGTTGTGCCTATTCATGTAATCAGTAAAGGAGATTGCTTGGCAGCCTCCTGTGATATGTTGAATTTTTTACGGTTCTAGTTGGCTTCATCGGCATTTATCATCCTGTATATTTGCCTTATTATTATTATTATTATTATTATTATTAACAACATTACCATCAGTAGATAGTCGGATTCTTATTTTCAATATCGCCGAATCAATCCGTGTTAATGTAGGTGAAATGTTAATTCAGATTCGTTCTATTTTATGGATCAGTGACAACAGTTAGTTATAAAATGCGTGTACGTTTATCTTGCCAAGGCGGATTACACAATACATATATTTAACAGTTATGTATTTAAAGTATTTATTTATTTATTTATTTATTTATTTATTTATTTATTTATTTGAGTTTTAAGGGGCGGAACAGCGAGGTCATCTTCCGCTAAAAGTGACAACAGTGATTCGTGATTCTTATGGTCCCTTCAGCGTCAATTAAGTTACGTAATCCCTGTACTAGAATGTTTCATCTGTTTTTATTTATTTTTACTCACAGTGTTCTGATGGTTTGTTCTTTTCTTTCAGGTAAGTTGAGGCGAATACTTGTGGAGGGCTTCTGATTGGTGAGTTATTTGTTGTATGTTATACATTAAACATTTTGATGTATCGTGTGTGTTTCGTTGAGGTCGTTGCCAGTGAGTGAGCTAATTTTAAAGTTAAGCTGGATTGCTGGTAGGTAACAGTGACAATGTGGTTTGTTCTTGTAATGTCCGCTAGTTCAGAACTTCTCCATTGCGATCGCCGCGGTCGGGGGTTTGATAATCGCATTGTTGACCAGTTTTTGAGGAGGGTGTTTTACGATTAATATTACTTTTAGACTTTTTGTTAAAACAGTGTATAAATTAGTAGCACTTCGGATCTAATAATAAAGCAGATTTGTTTTTGTCAGCGATGGCGATGGCAGCGGAAATGCTTAGATCTAGTGAACATTAAGTGGCCATGCCAACTGACCTATTCAGGGGCCGATAACCTAGATGTTAGGCCCCTTAAAACAACAATTATCATCATCATCATCATCATCACCAACTGACCTACAATTTGCATTCTAGTGTAAGTTATAAGATCTGCGAGTGTTATAATAATGTGTAGGTATCAAAGGGAGTATGAAAGTAGGCACATTTAGATTTAAGTAAAATGCGGGAAGAAGTTCCTTTGTTCGTAACTATAAGGTGCGTTCGAAAAGTAACTAGCTGGAGACATAATTACAGAAACCAGTACCTGTATGATAGAAGTATTGGCCCTGGCTGTTGAGGCACTTGTCCCACGAGACGGTGAATGGCTGTCTCATAAAATTCCCTGGGCTTCGATGTGAACCAGTTCCGCACGTACAGCTGGACGTCGGCGTCCGTGGTGAATCGTTGGTCCGGCAGAGCCCTTTTCAGGGGACCAAATATGGCGTAATCACAGGGAGAGATTGATGCATGCTGCTGCTCGCTTTGTATCGTCACGTGACGTGCACGCGTGCCCTCTAGCAACGGGCTGCGACCTTCCACGCTCTGGTCAGAACCACACCTCGTTACACACGTCACAATTAGCCCATGTCGTCACCGGTTTGCGCATTACAGCCTCCGGCTCGTTACTTTTTGAACGCACCTTATAAATAAATTATAAAGGCACGTCCAATACATCTAAAACACCACATCTCCGATAAGAAAGCACAGTGATAAAAAACGTTCAAATATTCGTTCATTTGAGAAACACCACATCTCCTGGATATGTGTTGTTTCTCAAATGACTTAAAATTTATAGTTGCTCCCCCTTATTCTGTGCCAACCTAAAACTGCTGTTAATGTGTTCAGATTGTTGATTTGACGTTTGGGAGACCACAAATAGATTCTTGCTGCAAATGTGAGGAATTATCTGTGGAAATAAAAGGCAGCTAAAAGAGTTAATGTTGCTGAGCTCCTTGTCCATAAAAGGAGATCAAAGAAGTTTTTTAAGGCAATTGAAAATATCAGAGACTAATGTTTAAAAGATAACAAAATAGCCGGTATCTGCATTGACTTCATGCAAAACCAACTTTATGTCAAGAAAGGGCCCAATGAAATTTGTACATTTTAGTTGATTATATCAATGAAGTTCTTGATGCTGATGCTAGGCATCTTAATGTATTTTCTGATGGTGCACCAGGACAAAACAAAAATTATGTGGTTGTGAGGCTGTTTCTTACCCTAATAGAAACCAGCTGATTTGGCAGCATTAATCACTACTTTCCCACACGGGTCATTCGTACCTCCATGTGACTAAAACTTCAGTGTTCTCAAAATAAAAATTAAAAAAACTGACAGGATTTTTAGATTGAAAAAATATGAAGATCTAATAATACACACATCAAAAAAAGTTTTGCATCACCTCGGTTCCAAGAGTTCCGGAACCTTTAAATACAAAGGGAATAGAGATCAACACAAACAACATTTCAGCTCGTTTTATTGCTCATGAGACCCACACATTGCATGTTGTACCATCATACAGCTAGACTTTCAGCATTTGTGGTCCAGATTGCAGTACACACCACTACCTCTAATACCCAGTAGCACGTCCTCTTGCATTGATGCATGCCTGTATTCGCCGTGGCATACTATCCACAAGTTCATCAAGACACTGTTGGTCCAAATTGTCCCACTCCTCAACGACAATTCGGCGTAAATCTCTCAGAGTGGTTGGTGGGTCAAGACGTCCATAAACAGCCCTTTTCAACATATCCCAGGCATGTTCGATAGGGTTCATGTCTGGCGAACATGCTGGCCACTGTAGTCGAGCGATGTCGTTATCTTGAAGGAACGCATTCACAAGATGTGCACGATGAGGTCGAGAATTGTCGTCCATGAAGACAAATGCCTCTCCAATATTCTGCCGATATGGGTGCACTATGGGTCGGAGGATGTCATTCAGGTATCGTAAAGCCGTTTCGGAGCCTTCCATGACCACCAGTGGCGTACGTCGGCCCCACATAATGCCACCCCAAAACATCAGGGAACCACCACCTTGCTGCACTCGCTGGACAGTGTGTCTAAGACGTTCAGCCTGACCAGGGTGCCTCCAAACACGTCTCCGACGATTGTCTGGTTGAAGGCATATGCAACACTCATCGGTGAAGAGAACGTGATGCCAATTCCGTGGGGTCCATTCAGCATGTTGTTGGGCCCATCTGTACCGCGCTGCATGGTGTCGGGGTTGCAAAGCTGGACCTCGCCATGGACGTCGGGAGTGAAGTTGCGCATCATGCAGCCTATTGCGCACAGTTTGAGTTGAAACACGACGTCCTGTGGCTGAACGAAACGCATTATTCAACATGGTGGCATTGCTGTCAGGGTTCCTCCGAGCGGCAATCCGTAAGTAGCGGTCATCCACTACAGTAGTAGCCCTTGGGCGGCCTGAGCGAGGCCTGTCATCGACAGTTCCTGTATCTCTGTACCTCCTCCATGTCCGAACAACATCGCTTTGGTTCACTCTGAGACGCCTGGAAACTTCCCTTGTTGAGAGCCCTTCTTGACACAAAGTAACAATGCGGACGCGATCGAACTGCGGTATTGACCTTCTAGGCATGGTAGAACTACAGACAACATGAGCAGCGTACCTTCGTCCTGGTGGAATGACTGGAACTGATCGGCTGTCGTACCCCCTCCGTCTAATAGGCCCTGCTCATGCATGGTTGTTTACATCTTTGAGCAGTTTTAGTGACATCTATGAACAGTCAAAGGGACTGTATCTTTGATACAATATACACAGTCAACGTCTATATGCCGGAGATCTGGGAACCGAGGTGATGCAAAACGTTTTTTGATGTGTGTACATTCAATGGTGGTTCAAACAAGTTCACAGTAGAACTGGTGGAAAGTGAAAAGGTAAAAGGATTTTAAATCATGGTGGCCTCAGTTTTATAAAAAGAATGTAATACCGGTATCAACTGAAATTAAAGCTAGGAACATTCCTAGAGAAAACAAAATGAAATTTAACAAATCACACTTAATGGAGTTTCATTACTCTAACAACCGACAGCAGTGGCTACGCTGGCTAAAGCGCAGCATTAGGTCATGGGGCCAGGCACTCTGCTGACTCGGTAGACGCGTGGGTTCGAGCCCCACCGTCGGCCGTCCTTGAAATGGTTTTCCGTGGTTTCCCCATTTTCAACACCAGGCAAATGCTGGGACGGTACCTTCTGACAGGCCACGGCCGCTTCCTTCCACATCCTTGCCCAGTTTCGTTCATCTTCATCAATTCCATCTCTCATCCCGACGCGCAGGTCGCCCACGGGCGCCGACTAGAAAGACCTGCACTTGGCCTCTCAGGAGGTCACACGCAAAAAAAAAAAAAAAAAAAAAAACTCTAACAGACATTTGGGTCAAGTTAAAGCAAACCCCTTCATTGATGACCTTATCGAGCACACTTTTGACTTGAAAAAACAGGGAGCCTGTTAACCAGAACTTCCAACAATTAGTGCCTACCCACAAAAATGTGTTCCTATAAACATTAACAAAATTAATGATCTCAAGAATCTCAAAGACTATATTCCCACAGACATTGTTGATGTATTTTATTCAAAAATTTATGACTGGCCAACTATTGATAGGGATGAAGTTGATCTGATGCAAAGAAATAATGCCTAGAAAATGTATATACAGTACAAGATTGTAGATTGATCTTAACATAAAAAGTGGCTTTTTCTCATAACGTATACCGTATATTTTTAACAGTTATTTCATGCCTGATGACTCCACATGATATCAGTCATTTGAGTAACAACTCATCTCCAACGACTTTGTGAATTTTTATACACATCAAAATTTTTTAAAAAAACTTATCATATAATTCGCTTACCAAACCCCTGTACATATACATTAAAACATCTAACATTGATTGTAAAATATTGTCACGGCGATTTTTTTTCCATAAGTTTACTTTGTGGATATGAGGTGTTTCTCAAGTGACTGATTGATTTATTCTCGCGTTTATCGTTAATGCGAGAAAAGCAAGCCTCTACCAATGGGGAAAGTGAATGGATCGATAGAATGAGAAATGAGGAGGTTCTAAGAAGGGTAGGAGAGGAGAGGAGGTTAGTAATAATGTTATTTGTTTTACGGCCCTTTTAACTACTCATGCTTTTAGAGACACCGGAGTGCTGGAATTTCGCCCTCAAGGGGATCTTTAACGTGCAAGTAAATCTACTGCCACGGCTCCCTTGCATTTGCGCACCCTCAAATGCCAGCTGGCTGCGCCAGGATTCGATCCTGCAACCTTGGGAACAGCAAGCTTAAACGTTACCGCTGAGCCACGCAGCCAGCTGGAGAGGAGTTTCATGAGGATGATACATGTTTGTTAGGCCGGATTTGAACCCGCGATCTTGGGCATAGCATCCACCGCAGCCATTAATTTACAACAATAACGAATGGATGAGAGACTGTGTCAGAACCAGGGGGTGTCAACCAGATAGGGATTATTTGGTACCATCGGTGTAGTAGCGCGGCCAGACGTAAGGAGCGGATTAAGCGCTGTATATCGTCTTGCCAACATATGCATGATACACGTTTTAATTGAATTGCAAATATATCCCTATATTTAGTCAATAAATATACACATAATTCCTAATTGACATTTCCTTGCAATTATCTTGCTCACCGACGATAATTACGTCACTTATCATTAAATAAACATTATTTCTACTGGGTTGGCGGCATTGACCAACATGGACGCTCTGTTTATGTCGTGTTTGCTGTAAACAATATTGCCCGTATATTAATATTTTATAATAAGCTAATGTTGTGTTCTTTCTCATCTTTCTTTCATCAAATCGTCTTCTTGGTAATGAGAAGTGAACAGTTCTTCTTCTGCTACGCCAAGTAAGTACGCTTGTTTTAAGAGTTTAAGTGAAAACTTGTTTCTGTAGTGCCTGTGAAAAATATATCGTACCGGTAGCCTAGTTTTGAATTGATATTAGACGCAGTGTACAGGTGATATTCTACTTGACATATTAATTAACTTTCACTATTATTTATTCCACAGGTAGGCCTACCAAATTCTGTGAACAAACAAATCGTAAATTGCTGTTCTCGAAATAGCAGATGAATGTGGCAATTTGGCCTACTCTCCTGAGAAAGACCAGGTAAGAGTCTATGTTACCGTAATGTTTTCAACTTGATACATCTTGCAGAGATACATACAGTATCATGAGCCTATTGCATATGTGTACTCAAGTTCTTGAGGAGATCAGTTCTTGCACATGTTAGTTACTGGTGAAGTGGCAAGTATTCAGTTGGTCGAATGTGTAGTAATGCCATTACTGATGTAGAACTGTAATTACAGGTTCTAAAATCTTAACACACACTGGTCCTATGGGTGGCTGTGTGCTCTTGTTCTGTGGAGCAAAGTCCAACATTAAAATTTATTTCAGAGGTCTACATTTTGGTCCAAATATACAAATGAACTAAGCACCAAATGGTGAACGCATTTGTACTCTGAATTTGAAGCATATTAAGTTCATCAGAATGGTTTCATTTTATGCGTATGTTATTTTAGAATAGGCTATGTTTATTTTTCTTCCCATCATTCCATAATTATTTTTAGAAAATTCAGCAGCTACAGCACTGTATTCATGCGTTGCAAAACCTCCTCTGGCAGAGGATTAAGAATAGAATTAGAAACGATGAGACATCTTTCAGAAGGGTGATACCTGCAGAAGCAGTAACAAAACCACTCACCAGACACATCAAAAATCTAGAAGATATGCTGGAGTTACCCTTAATTGTTGTGTAATAGAAACACACGTGGATTAGTTACATTAATCGCAGAATTAAAATTTTAGTTATTTTCTGAAAGGTGAGAGAGGCAATCTTCATCAATCATAGATGTCTATTACATTAATAAATAAGCTTCTGTGTCCAACTAAAATAAATCCTCATCAGTTTTGATGTGGTGTTAACTCATAAAACAGTGTAAAGAAGATTGGTTAATATGTTTATGTTCGACACTGGCGAAATGTAAATATTATGTCAGAAAACTGTATAATGAGGCTCATTATAGTACAAGTTTTCATTATGATACAGTTTCTCCCACCAATCAGAGCTCAAGAAACAGTTGTGTGACCAATTAGGTGAGGATAGCATCGTACCTGCGCTCACTTCCATGGCCCCCTATTTTAAATTTCACTGCGTGGCGAGTGTCATAGTGAGGTATTCCAGGAGGCCATGGTCAAATACAAGGTATTCTCTGCATCTCATGCGCTCTGTTCAGTATATAAAACTGGTGAAATCTCGACAGATATTTATGAATATTTATGTTCGAACATAAAATAGTTATAATTATCGTCGAACATAAACAGTCGTATGCAACTCATCTATAATTGTAATTAAGACACTCGTATGGAAATTATAAAACTTGTGTCTTAATTATTGTCATTATAGGCTCGTTGCATAATGTACTATTAAGTTACAAGGTGCACATATAATAAGCCACTACAACAGAGATCTGAGTGAAATCACATGAAATTTTATTAACAAATAGGTGCAGGCTAGAACTATTACCACTGTGTTGTATTGTTTCTTCCAGTATCACAGTAAACAATTTGTTCTAAAGGACTCTTCACCTTGTATTATGTTATATCGTGGGATAGATAGATACAAGATAAATATAATTCATTTATTATATGCCAATGTAATGGTTGACATACCTATAGGTAGTATTTTATTCCTACACGTTACTTACAATATTTTTCAACACGTAGGATGCTAATGTCTAAGCCAGTCACAGCTCGTGCTCAGTAGCGGCTGGTGTAGAAAATTAGTTGTGTGTAGAGATGGGCAGCAGTCGACTGAAAACAGTCGAATTAGTCGATAGTTAAAACAACTGCTTTTAAAAAACAGTCGAATGAATTCAACGACTACTCACCGAATCATAAACAAGTCGTTTGCAAACGACTGATCTCAAAACAATCGTTGGAAATCATTGGAATGAAACAAGTCGTTGGCAAACGACTAATTCCAAGCGAATGGAATCATTCGAATTGAAGTAGTCGTTGTAAACGACTGATCCCAAAGCAACCGTTGGAAATCATTGGAATGAAACAAGTCGTTGGCAAACGACTAATTCCAAGCGAATGGAATCAGTCGAATTGAAGTAGTCGTTGTAAACAACTGATCCCAAAGCAATCGTTGGAAATCATTGGAATGAAACAAGTCGTTGGCAAACGACTAATTCCAAGCGAATGGAATCATTCGAATTTAAGTAGTCGTTCTAATCAAACGACTTCTTCAGGATAACTTCATCCTACAATTCATTGTGCTGTATGCTTATTGTAGAGCTTTAATTAATAAGTTAAGTATACCTGTAGGTGCCTATAGTTTTATACAGTTCGTTGATTCTTTCAATGAAATAGCCTAAATCCAGTTGTCCAAGTTATTGGAAATGTTAAGCATTCAATATTTAGGTTATGCTTGAACTCCTGGTTTTCTGGCCCATCATCCCAGGCAAGCCTCCCAGTCAGATGGATCATTTGACTGTAATTTTGAATTAGAGTAAGGTTGTAGTATGCGTGGTCAGATTTAGACAATAGCCTACTCCATGAAGGGGTCATGGCTACGCCTTCTATGTTTGTTTATTGAATAGAGTAACTGAAATGAGGGATGTATACTGATTTTAAGATTTGTGGAATGAGTTTATGAATTTTTAATAGAATTTAATGAAGTCTTCAGTAAAGTTGAAGGAGACATGATCGTGTTTAGACAATAGCCTACTCCATGAAGGGGTCATGGCTATGCTTTCTATGTCTGTTTAAGGTGTAGTGTGGCTGAAATGAGGGAGGTTTACTGATTTTGGTGTTTGAGGAGTAGTCTTTTCGTTTATAATTTAGGTTTTGTGAAGCTCGTTGCGGAGTTGTTTTATGGATTTTATTGCTCTGCAAATGAAGTGTATTAGGGGGTTCTGGGTTTGGTTTAGCTGTAGTTTACAGGGTTATGGCTGAGAGTTGTTGTAGCAGGCCTAACAACTGTGTCAGAGCAGTGGCGTGCTGTGTGGGAGGGGGGGGGGGGGGGTTAGTGGCAAAGACATGAGGGCAGGGATGGAAGAGTTTATGTGTTTCCTCACAGTTGGCGCACTTAGGCTTATCTCGAGGTACCGTACAGATAGAGTGGTGATGTAAATCTCCAGCGGGTATTGTGAGGACAGCTTGACGGCTGTAGGTGCCTATAGTTTTATACAGTTTCTTGTTCGTAGATTCTTTCAATGAAATAGCCTACGTCCAGCTGTCCAAATATATATGTATGTCATTTCATTGGAACTCCTTAACACAGTCTATACACTTTTAATGAGAATTGGGTGCATTCTTGAATTATTACACAACTTGAACATGGGCTTACCAATTATGGCTTAGAGTTCTATTTATTTTATGATTGAATTTCATTCATTTATTCTACCGCGTGATAAATGAATTACAAGAAAATTATTATGAAATTCTCCCCATAGCGTGATGGTAATGATCGATGCAAACATAGAATAGATTTTCCAGGAAAATTAAATCAGAAAATATTTTATATTGGGATCCAATATTAATAGCATTTTAGCAAGTCGGAGGGTGTGTACGCTCAAATTGATTCTGGTTGTCAATTGGTTTGTAGAGATGGGCATCAGCAGTCGACTGACAAAAGTTAAAACCATCGACTTGTTTGACTGCTTTTAGAAAACAGTCGAATGAATTCAACGACTACTCACCGTAACATAAACAAGTCGTTTGCAAACGACTGAACTGATCCCAGTTGTTTTAACATGCTCTGAGCGCTGGCATAGTTTTACGTTCTGGTCATAAATTGTTTGTATTCACATGGTTGCCAACATCTCCACTGAAAGTTCGCTCTCGTTACTGTTCTAAAGTGCTCTATTGTCGTGTCTCGTGTGTATTTATTCTAGGCTGTCGTGAAACAAGTAGGGTAGTCGTATTCATTCATTCCTATTCATGAGCTTAAATGGCACTCTGTCAAACGCATACATGTGTCAGAATCCAACACAACACAAAATAACATAATGACTTGATTTTTTCTGCTGTTAATTCATTTTATGGGCTTGGGACATCTTGGTCATCAGCCCCATGCAGTTGGGTGTGGGTAGAATTGCTCCGATAATGCGATGACTGTAGTAGTGTGTGTAGCTTTATAAGGGACAGGCTTGGGGAGGTGCCCCAGGAGTTGAAATAAGGTACTACCGGATTTCCATCAGGAAAGGAATAAAATAAAATAATGTTGAGGCCCACAGGAGAGATCTGCAGAATATCTTGGCTGAGTAGACAGGGAATTTGTAACTGTTCCTGTTGGTATTTCAATTTCATTTTAGTACATATTATTAAAAATTCTTAAAAATAAATGTCCCTAACTATGGCTGCCACCTTTCCAGTCCTCATCTGAATTACAGAAAGTATAGCCTACACACTACTACAGATACCACAATAACAGAGATTATCATATAAATCCTATACACTTCCAAATATATGGGGCTAAATGAATATGTTATCAAAAGCCCTAAAATTAATATCAAAAACACAATGATTCTACAATAAGAGATTCTTTTAAAATATAGTTATAGTAGGTGCAAACATACACATAACAGCAAATTCAAGTTCTCCATTTCAAGCATTACACATTTATTAAGTTAACTGTTTCAACATACAAACTTGCATGTGTTGTAGGAATTTGCGGTTCATCGGTGTCAGCCATGGCGTCAAGGAGGTAATAGGTCCATTATCATGTGCTGTAGCCTACCGTTATACCTTGGCAAGAAAGAAGAACATGCCTCAACACATACTTTTAAAAGGACCAGATTTGATTACTGTATTTTTGCTAAGTTTGATTTTCTCTCTCTGTTATTTTTTCTTCGTTGACAAACTTTTTAAATAAAACGATGATTTCTAGCAGTATTGAGTGTGTTTCTTGTTTTTCATTGAAAGTCCTATTTCTCCTTTCCCCTTCACAGCATGTCATAGAATTTACTGTATTAGTGTGCCATGAAATTTGTTTATGTACATGTACTTACTGTATTTCACCCTTCAAAATTGGTGGACTGGATATATTTTAAAGGGAATATCAAATGAACTACTGTATATACATTTTGTGATATCCAATTATTTTTCTGAAACTAATGAATTTGGCATTAATTACACTAACAATTTTAGTGTGATGAGGATCAGGTTACACCACCTATTTCCTTAGTATTCTCTCTTAAAATTTTCCTGTTATTGCGAACAGCATCAAGCATTTTAAGATATGAATATTCTCCCTTCCCAGTACTTTTACTTTCTAGTTTAATCTCGGAACTAATCGGTTATAATTGGGCCTACAGTGGTTAATTGGAAGGGACCATTTTTTTAAATTGAGTAATAATATTCTGCAGACCTTATAGTAGCCTAATTCTTGTCAATGCGATATGCTCCAATTGCAACTGAAAGAAATGTAAACATGTAAATTATTGATGAGGTCATGTCCTAAATGCTGTGATTGCTCATTTCAAAGTTCCGGAATTCACAATTTCCCACTTTGGTATTATTAAAAAAAAACTGTTATTGCTATTTTGAATGTGATTTATCTCGTGTAGATCATATTATTATCTCCACACTTAAAAACGTGTGCTATAAGTATTGGGAAGATTGTGATTTTCGGAACATTGAAGTGGGCAGAGCAGTTAGGACGAGAATATTTAGCGGAACGAGGGGAAGGGGTGGGGTAGGCTACCCGCACGGCCGTGCTCAACTAGTACCGCGGTCGTACACCAGACAGCGCTGAAGTCTTAGGTGCCAAGAATTAGCATGGCTGTCGGCTATCTGTAGTAGTAGGTAATCTGTGGTCAGAACTCGCGAGCTAATGGTAATAGTTCCAGCTACTCGCCAACAGATGGCAGTGCAGTGTGCCTGTTGATCATTCCCACTCCTAATCCCTTCACCAACTATTCCATGAAGGTCTTGTATATTTGGATCAGACCGGCCACAGTAGCAGAGAGTGCTAACGTGCTAGCTCGTGTCTCGCTGGCATCGTGAGAGCGTGGGTTCGAATCCCACCTATTTTCACTACTAGGCAAAATCCCTTCCCTGAGCCATCCTATATTAGACTCAAGTTAGCGGTCACCCGTCATAATCCCCAGTTGTATCTGCTGACAAAGTGTGTTCAGCTCTCATCACCGTCATTGCGACGGTAGAGGAATGATCCCTCGCAGAATCCGTGTGTGAAGCCGAACTGGGAGGATAAACGATGATAATAATAATAATAATAATAACACTTTCCCCTATAATTTGTTTTATTTGAACGGGATAGTGAATTACAGTTACCGTAAAAGTAACGGTTAATAGAAACGGCATTAAAAGTAACTCGTTACACCCCAAAGATTAATTAGGATATGATGAAAGGGAACATTACAGAAGGTCTCGGCAGAGTTGCTTTAATACCTGTAGGGTTGGAAGAGAACAAACCCTGGCCAAGGGATAATGACTCTGAAGCCTAGTCCACACCGGCAGATTTGTTTGCATACAGTATGCAGACTGTTTAGAAACATTGAATCCGATACAAGTATGTTACTTGGTTTGCGTCCTCACCAGAATTAGATCTCTAGTCCACACAGTCAGTGCTTCTAGCGATGCCGAGTGAAGAAGACGTACTTTTGGATTGTGCGTGTTTTGTATTGCTTGATTATGTGTCTACTCTACCAAGGAAGAGGAGGTGTTGGACACCCACTAAACTACATTTTGTGGCAATATAATGAGATTGGTGGGACATGTTTCAAGGCCTAATTATAGTTTTGGTCCCTTCATCGGCCGATATGAATTAATAAATGTCAAAGACACACGAAATGTCTAGCGTAACAACAAAAAGTCCCTTGTTATTAAACCTTATATGGTGCACCATAAAGAAGGATGGGAAATTGAAACTAAATCAACACAATATGATGTGGAAACACGTGGCTAGCTGGATGCGTCTGTGGTTTGTATCCGGTCTACAGTTTCAAAACACGTCCACACAGGAAGACTTGAGACAAAATAGTTGTTTCTTATATGTGTGTTTTCCATTTCGTTGGAAAACAGAAAACATTTTATCTTGTCTCTTGAAACACGAGATGTGTTTGTCATTTGTATGTCAATTGTATGCAAACTTAATGCAGACTGTTTCCAAACATCACTCGAGTATGAAATGTGTCTCCCGATTGTATGTAGATTGTTTTCAAAAAGTATGCAAACATTCCCGCATACAAATGAGAAACATTTGGGAAACAGTCTGCATACAATGTTTCTGGAAACAAACCTGCCGGTGTGGACGAGGCATGACACTAATAAATGGAAGTAATGCTGGGTGTGACAAATCATGTCTTACTATAGTCTTTCCGTTTGGCCATGATACCCAGAGGATTAAGGGACTTCTCGGAACTCAACTCACGTTACTCACTCACCCTCCTGACGCGCTCGCCGGACTGGCCGGTGGCGCACAATGACTCACTTACTGGCGCTGTCCCACAGCACTAAAACTTTTCTCATTTCAAGTTTAAATTTACAATTTACAAGTTTTTATAAATTCTAGATAAAATTCTAAAGGAAATGAGTCCAAACTCGGACTTCTACTTCGTAAACTGTCATTTATGTTCGACCCTGACTATTATATGTCAGAAAACTGTATCATAATGATGGTCATTAAAACACTATTTTTCATTATGAAACAGTTTCTCCCACCAATCACAGCTCAAGAAACAGTTGTTTGACCAATTAGATAACGATAGCATCGCACCTGCACCGAGTTCCACGGCCTTCTAATTTAAATTTCACTGCGTGGCCTAGTGTCATAGTGTCATAGTGTAATCGAAGAGGTCATGGTCAAATACAAGGCATTCTCTGCGTCTCATGCGCTCTGTTCAGTACATAGAACTGGCGAAATCTCGACAGATATTTATGAATATTTATGTTCGAACATAAAATAGTTATAATAAGTATCGTCGAACATAAACAGTCGTATGCAACTCGCCTATTGCCATTATAGGCTCGTTGCATAATGTACTATTATGAATGTATTGCAACTACTAGCACGAAATACGTCATAAGTTTTGACCGACTATCAGACCGTGGATATTAAGCCTTTCAGTCGCGTTTGGACTCATTTTCTTTAGAATTTTATGTAGAATTAAAAAAACTTGCAAATTGTAAATTTAAACTTGAAATAAAAATAGTTTTAGTCCTATGGGACAGTGCCAGTAGGCGAGTCATTGCGCGCCACCGGCCGGTCCGGCGAGTGGGTTAGGAGGGTGAGTGAGTAACGTGATTTGAGTTCCGAGAAGTCCCTTCATCCTCTGGGTATCATGGCCAATCAGAAAGACTATAGTTTTGAGCCCCTGGGGATTTTCGTCACGGAGAGGATAGTAATAGGGTTACCCAGCATTTTACTCTTCACCTTCCCTTTGTAGCGGATTCTAAGGACGGGGTCGGGGTAAATCAAGAGACGTTCTTTAGAGCTCAGTAGATTTCTTTATTCATGTTATTGTCGATACATGGACTACACGTGGTGGTGTGTTAGGCCTACGTCTCTAGGAACTGAAACAAAAATAAAAATGGTATCTCAATAGTTGGAATATTACTATCCTCCCTTCTCCAGCTTCTAAAATTCGAATCCATTACAACATATTCACAGTAATTAATTTATACTCAAGAGTGCTTTTAGGAAACTAATATTTTATTATGGGTGATCTACAGTAAGTCGACACTAAGTCCTCTTTATTTACTTAAGAGATCTCTTTAACCCTTTATGGGATAGTGGTCTCTACATTAACCACCTGTCATAAGGACAGTTTATGCTTTCATTGATGCCGATAGTTGAATCTTTAAGCCAAATTTCGAAGAATTTTCATGCCAAACTGCTAGTATTTCTAAAAATCAAATATTATATACGTATCTACTTGACGTAATGTGTTGGATAACATAAAAAAATCTAAAAACATAAACCATATAAATGTAAAAATAAAATTTAAAATATAGAAATAAAAATCATAAAAATAAAACTACAACAATCAAAGAAATATAGAAAATTAGAATATTGAACATAACTATACAAAAATTATGAAAATAATTATAACAAGATGTTCAGTAAAGAACATATAGCCTACTTTCTCCTAAATGCATGGGTATTGTTATAACTCTTTGTCCTTTTCAAGGAGTATGATTGAATGTTGGTTGTAGTAGCTTGTTGAAATACAACGTGCTATACGGATATTAAACAAGAATATGAGGTGCCCTTTGCTAGTGCTACCTCTCTACCAAATTTCGTTCAATTCGGTTTCACCGTGTTTGAATTGATAGGGGGAATCGATTTGCACACATACTTGGCCACCATCTGCAAACTATTGGGCTGATGTTCTTGCAGTTTGGTCAGAATATGTTTCCCACATAAAGATATGGTGTGGCAAAATTTGGTAGAGACTAGATTATTAGGTTGGTCGTAATTACATTTTAGCTTTTAACATTTGGGTGGCCGCGATTACGTTTCCGTCAAGATAGCGGTGATATAAAACATGACACTGAGGTGCCCTTTGCTAGTGCTACCTCTGTATCAAATTTCGTTCCATTCGGTTTCACCGTGTTCGAATTGATAAGGGGAATCGATTTTCACACAAAGATGGCCGCCATCCGCAAAATATTAGGCTGATGACCTATTAGTTTGGTCAAAGGATTCTCCCTCCATAAAGGTATGTTGTTGCTAAATTTGCTAGAGATCGGATGATTAGGCTAATCGTAATTTGATTTAAGCTTTGAACATTCGTGTGGCCGCCATTACGTTTCCGTCAAGATGGCGGCGATATAAAACAAGACACTGAGGTGCCCTTTGCTAGTGCTACCTCTGTACCAAATTTCGTTCCATTCGGTTCCACCGTGTTCGAATTAATAGGGGGAATCAATTTTGACATAAAGATGGCCGCCACCCGCAAACTATTAGGCTAATAACCTATTAGATTGGTCAAAGGATGCTCCCTCCATAATGGAATGTTGTTGCAAAGTTTCGTAGAGATCGGATGGTTATGTTAGTCGTAATTTAACTAAAGCTTTGAACATTTGTGTGGCCGCCATTACGTTTCTGTCAAGATGGCGGCGATATAAAACATGACACTGAGGTGCCCTTTGCTAGTGCTACCTCTGTACCAAATTTCGTTCATTCGGTTCCACCGTGTTCGAATTAATAGGGGGAATAAATTTTGACATAAAGATGGCCGCCATCCTCAAATTATTAGGCTAATAACCTATTAGAATGGTCAAAGGATGCTCCCTCCATAAAGGAATGTTGTTGCAAAGTTTGGTAGAGATCGGATGGTTATGTTAGTCGTAATTTAACTTAAGCTTTGAACATTTGTGTGGCCGCCATTACGTTTCTGTCAATATGGCGGCGATATAAGACATGACATTGAGATGCCCTTTGCTAGTGCTACCTCTGTACCAAATTTCGTTCCATTCGGTTTCACCGTGTTTGAATTAATAGGAGGAATTGGTTTTCACACAAAGATGGCCGCCATCCGCAAACTATTAGGCTAATGACCTAGTCATTTGGTCAAAGGATGCTTCCTCTACAAAGGTATGTTGTTGCAAAATTTGGTAGAGATCGGATGATTAGGTTAATCGTAATTTGATTTAAGCTTTGAACATTTGTGTGGCCGCCATTACGTTTCCGTTAAGATGGCGGCGATATAAAACATGACACTGAGGTACCTTTTGTTAGTACTACCTCTGTACCAAATTTCGTTCCATTCGGTTGCACCGTGTTCGAATTAATAGGGGGAATCGATTTTCACACAAAGATGGCCGCCATCCGCAAACTATTATGCTGATGGCCTATTGGTTCGGTCAAAGGATGCTCCCCCCATAAAGGTATGTTGTTGCAAAATTTGGTAGAGATCGGATGATTTGGTTAGTCGTAATTTGATTTAAGCTTTGAACATTTGTGTGGCCGCCATTACGTTTCCGTCAAGATGGCGGCGATATAAAACATGACACTGAGGTGTCCTTTGCTAGTGCTACCTTTGTACCAAATTTCGTTCAATTCGCATTCACCGTGTTCGAATTGATAGGGGGGGAGACAGACATTCAGAGTACACACACACACAGACACACACACACACACACACACACACACAGACTCACACACACACATACACACACACACACACACACAGACTCACACACACACAGACAGACACACTTTTTTCGCCCTGTGTTGATCTCATAAGTCTACTTTCATTTTTTGCAAAAATCGAAAGTAGGCTAAAAATGAATTTGAAATTAGTTAATTAATTCATTCATTTAAAAATATCAAAATTAAATCTATAAGAACATAAATTAAAAATTAAAAATATATATATAAACATTAAAATTAGAGAAACAAAAAAAAAATTAACATTATTAATAATTATAATAATTATAATAAATTAAAATGTAAATCACATAAAAATAAAAAATATGTTTCCCTATAAGGGTTAAAACTATTATTATTATTATTATTATTATTCCCAAATTGATTTCAGAATTTTTTAAATTCTGTGTATAGGTATTATCTAGACATTAATTTCAGAATTTTGAATTATGTGGACCTTTATCTCCAAATTCAAAAAAGAATATGGGGTTATTAATTTTAAATTTTTATTTCAAAATTAAGTTTCTAAATAGTGTGGTCATGAGTGTCTCAAATTGTTTCCGTGCAGAAATTGTGAATTGTTTAGACATTAATACCAAATTATTTTTAAAATTGTTTGGGCATTAATTTCACAATTTTTTTCATGTAGAAATTTTGAAATTTGTAGACATAAATTTCCCAAATTAAATGTCAAATTACGTAGACATTAATATCACTAACTACTGTATTTTTAGATTATTTAATTTTGTAAGTTTTTTTTTTTCATAAAGATAGTATATTGACTTTGGAAGCCTTCATAGGGAGGTTATAGCTGCTTGAGCTTTTAGTTCTCGCAGTAAAGTGGCGCAGGTGGGCCTTATAAAATGGGAGGTAGCGCGCAGTTCGCCACTCCTCTGGGGGCCCGGGCGGGGACTCCGAGAGCCCACTGATGTGCCAGCTTGGTGTCCTAGGCGAAACCCCACATTAGACACGGCACAAACCTAGAAAAATTGCTGAATTTTTATTTCATATTTTTGTTCAGAGCTGTGTTCCAGGTGTTATTTTTTAAAACTAATGTGCATTGCTTTTTACATCTAATTTCTACGGTCAGCCTCTAGCTGGAGGAAGATATTAAAATATAATTTGGTTTTATTTACCTTTTTTCCGTTCTTGACGAGACACGTTCGCAGTTTCTCAGCTGTCTCGCATTTCTCAGATGATGATTTTACTGTGGAAGAATTCAGAACGGTGGTTTAAACAATGTGTCAAAATCAAGACGCAGCGTCTTGTATGATTTTTAGCCTATTTTCAATTTGGAAACAAGATGTTCAGTAAAGAACATATAGCCTACTTTCTCCTAAATGCATGGGTATTGTTATAACTCTTTGTCCTTTTCAAGGAGTATGATTGAATGTTAGTTGTAGTAGCTTGTTGAAATACAACGTGCTATAGGGATATTAAACATGAATATGAGGTGCCCTTTGCTAGTGCTACCTCTGTACCAAATTTCGTTCCATTCGGTTTCACCGTGTTCGAATTGATAAGGGGAATCGATTTTCACACAAAGATGGCCGCCATCCGCAAAATATTAGGCTGATGACCTATTAGTTTGGTCAAAGGATGCTCCCTCCATAAAGGTATGTTGTTGCTAAATTTGCTAGAGATCGGATGATTAGGCTAATCGTAATTTGATTTAAGCTTTGAACATTTCTGTGGCCGGAATTACGTTTCTGTCAATATGGCGGCGATATAAATCATGACACTGAGATGCCCTTTGCTAGTGCTATCTCTGTACCAAATTTCGTTCCATTCGGTTTCACCGTGTTTGAATTAATAGGGAGAATCGATTTTGACACAAAGATGGCCGCCATCCGCAAACTATTAGGTGAATGACCTATTAGATTGGTCAAAGGATGCTCCCTCCATAAAGGTATGTAGTTGCAAAATTTGGTAGAGATCGGATGATTAGGTTAATCGTAATTTGATTTAAGCTTTGAACATTCGTGTGGCCGCCATTACGTTTCAGTCAAGATGGTGGCGATATAAAACATGACACTGAGGTGCCCTTTGCTAGTGCTACCTCTGTACCAAATTTCGTTCCATTCGGTTCCACCGTGTTCGAATTAATAGGGGGAATCAATTTTGACATAAAGATGGCCGCCACCCGCAAACTATTAGGCTAATAACCTATTAGATTGGTCAAAGGATGCTCCCTCCATAAAGGTATGTAGTTGCAAAATTTGGTAGAGATCGGATGATTAGGTTAATCGTAATTTGATTTAAGCTTTGCACATTCGTGTGGCCGCCATTACGTTTCTGTCAAGATGGCGGCGATATAAAACATGACACTGAGGTGCCCTTTGCTAGTGCTACCTCTGTACCAAATTTCGTTCCATTTGGTTTCACCGTGTTTGAATTAATAGGGGGAATTGATTTTCACACAAAGATGGCCGCCATCCGCAAACTATTAGGCTAATGACCTAGTTATTTGGTCAAAGGATGCTTCCTCTATAAAGGTATGTTGTTGCAAAATTTGGTAGAGATCGGATGATTAGGTTAATCGTAATTTGATTTAAGCTTTGAACATTTGTGTGGCCGCCATTACGTTTCCGTCAAGATGGCGGCGATATAAAACATGACACTGAGGTGTCCTTTGCTAGTGCTACCTTTGTACCAAATTTCGTTCAATTCGCATTCACCGTGTTCGAATTGATAGGGGGGGACAGACATTCAGTGTACACACACTCACACTCACACACACACACACACACACACACACACAGACACACAGACACACACACACACACACAGACTCACACACACACATACACATACACAGACAGACACATTTTTTTCGCCCTGTGTTGATCTCATAAGTCTACTTTCATTTTTTGCAAAAATCGAAAGTAGGCTAAAAATAGGCTTATGAGATCACCTTTTGTCCGTGTGTGTGTGTGCGTGTGTGTGTGTGTGTGTGTGTGAGAGAGAGAGAGAGGTATGTGTGTGTCCCCCCCCCCCAATAAAATCTAAACGGCTGGAGCGATTTCAATGAAACTCGGTAAGCTCATAGCACTATTCCCGGCGACCTCGACCGTGCCCTTCAAATTTTGTTACGTCTCACCAATCCAACATGGCGGCTGTGCGAAATATTTCACTAGCATTCAATATCTCTTAAGCTATTACCGATATCGCCCTGAAATTGTGTTCGGAGATAAAGGGCACTACTAGAAGTTCACCTATGAGACTTTCAAAAACCTGGTGACTACAAAACCAACATGGCGGTCAAGCGAAGTTGAGACTTTTAAATAGATTTTTCTCGCGATTTAACTATCCAAACGTAATGAAACTTGCTACAGCAAATGTTTATACACATTGTAATGCACTGGAGTCTAATATAGTTCAATTGTTTACATAACCTCAAAATGGCGTCTGTGCGAAATATTTCACTGACATTCTATATCTCCGAAACTATTACAGATATCTCCCTGCAATTTTGTACAGTGATAAAGGGTACTGATACAAGTTTGCCTATGTATATTTCATAAACCTGTAAAGTACAAAACTAACATGGCGACCAAGCGAATTTGAAATGTTTTAATATACTTTTCTCGTGATTTAACTCTCTGAGCGCAGTGAAATGAGGTGCAGTAAATGATTTTGCAGATTGTAATGCACTGCCATCTAATTTAATTCAATTGTTTACATAACCTCAAGATGGCGGCTGTGCGAAATTTTAAAATTACGTTTTTATTTCTTGTGTCGTAATCATGCGATCGAGGTGAAAGTTTGAATAATGAACCTAGGCATTAATTGTCCTTGAATGGTACATAACTCTATGGCCTATTCATATAACAATCCTAAATGGCGAGCTTCCGAAATATTTAGACTGTTCTCAATATCTATGAATCTTTTACAGCAACCAAACTGAATTTGTTTATGTTCATAGAGACTATGAACATATGTTCACCTAAAGGACTTTCAGTAACCTGGTGAGCACAAATCCAACATGGCGGTGACGCGAAGTATAAATATTTAAATGGACGTTTCTCGCGAATTAACTATCCGAGTGCCGTGAAACGTTGCACGTTAAATTCTTATACAAATGTTGATCCACTGGCATCTAATTTATTTCAATTGTTTGCATAATCACAAGATGGCTGCTGTGCGTAATTTTAAAATCTCGTTTTTACTTCTTGTGTTCTAATTATTTATTTATCGTATGGCTTCTAGTGCCGGGAGTGTCCGAGGACAAGTTCGGCTCGCCTGAGTCTGTAGCTGCTTCCAGCGGACACCCTAAAGGGTGAGCTACCAGTTCCGTTCAATTTCAAGTAGTTCCAACTTTCGCCACCAGACATCAATGATACCTAGTGGCGAACGTTGGAACTTTGATAGAGCTTGTGTGTTCTAATCATGCGATTGAAGTTTGAATACCACACGTACACAATAATCTTAATGTAATAGTACAAAAATAAAAATCCATCCTGGCGACTATCTGAAATATGTAGTCGGTTCTCAGTATCTACGAATCTGTTACAGCAATTAAACTGAAATTTTGTATGTTGATAGTGGCAATTAACATAAGTAGAATATATGAAAATAGGCTGTATAGTTCTTCACGGAACTACTTGTTTTTATTGCCAGACAGATGAACTCCACGTATGACTAATAATTAAAAGTAACATTTTTAAGTGTAAGCAAAACAGAAATAGACACAGTTAGCAATAGGGCTAGGGTTTTAACGCCCTATAAAACAATGAATAATTCACTTCAAACTAGTAGTTCCGTGAAGAAGTATACAGCCTATTTTCATATATCCTACTTATGTTAATCGCCTCTATCAACATACAAAATTTCACTTTGATTGCTGTAATAGATTCGTAGATATTAAGAACCGTCTAAATATTTCGGTTGGTCGCCAGTTAAATATTGTCTGTCTGTCCTTCTGTCTGTCTGGCTGGCTGTGTGTGTGTGTCTCTCCCCCCCCCCCCCCCCCCCCCGATCAACCCCCCGATCAACTCCTAAACAGCTGCAGCAATCGAAACAAGATTTGGTAGGAGTAAAGATCTATACGTGAATATCTCACGTCCATATTTGAAAATGATGTCAGTGCTACCAACTGATGAAAAATCGCAATTGAAATTTGAGCTCCATGTTGGATATCTTGGAAGGTATGAATTGGAGCTATTTCAAAATTGGCACACATATAGATAATAATATTGCAGTTATATTTCCAGGAGGCCATACATGTCAGTGTTGCCAAAATGATTATAAGCCTGCTGATAGGTCCAAATTTTAAATGCATATAACTTCTACACTATCAATTGGATTTCAACCAAATTTCGTATGTGCTATGTGTACATAAACATATATTACTGAGCGTATTCTTAAGAGCCACCAGGGCTGCCAACTGTTAATAAATGCTCTCAATTTTATAAATCCAAATACCCATATATCAGAAAGTATGCAAGCCGACAGCTTTAAACTATGCACACGTATAGTACCTGACTTTCTATGTTAATTCGGAGTACGTTATATACGTTAGTGCTACCAACATGATTCTAAGCCTGCTGATAGGTCCAATTTTAAAATGCATCTAACTTCTATACTAACTAATGGATTTCATTCAAAATTGACACAACAATAGATCATATTATTTCAGATATTTGTGACCAATACATGTATGTCAATGTTGCCAACATGATTTTACGCGCGCTGTTGGATCCAATGTTTAGCTGCATGTAACCTCCATGCTATCCATTGGACTTCAACCACATTTTGTATTCTGTACCTTAGGAGATGGAACTAATAGTATATTCAGTCACCAGGGCTGCCAACTGTAGTTCTCAATTAGGCAACGTTATGCCAGGTATACAGTATTTCGAACTAATTAGAAATGTCGATATTACCAAATTAATTTTGTCATTATTCTAGATAGATCCATAATATAGATTAATCATTGGCATGATTCTTAAATTTTAAGAAAAGTAGGCTCTTTAGTTCGTCACGGAACTTCTTGTTAGCCTACTTTTCACATTTTGCAAAAATGAGGAAAAGTAGACTTATGAGATCGGGCAAGTGTGTGTCTGTCTGTCTGTCTGTCTGTCGTTCTGTCTGTCTGTCTGTCTGTCTGGCTGTGTGTGCCCCCCTCCCCCTATCAACTCCTAAACGGCTGCAGCAATCGAAACAAAATTTGGTAGCAGTAAAGATCTATACCTGAATATCTCACGCACATATTTGAAAATGATGTCAGTGCTACCAACTGATGAAAAATCGCAATTGAAATTTGAGCTCCATGTTGGATATCTTGGAAGGTATGAATGGGAGCTATTTCAAAATTGGCACACGTATAGATAATAATATTGCAGTTTAATTTACAGGAGGCCATATATGGCAGTGTTGCCAAAATGATTATAAGCCTGCTGATAGGTCCAAATTTTAAATGCATATAACTTCTACACTATCAATTGGATTTCAACCCAATTTCGTATGTGCTATGTATACATAAACACATATGACTGAGCGTATTCTTAAGAGCCACCGGGGCTGCCAACTGTTAATACTTGCTATCTCTATTCTTTTTTATGCAAATACCAATATATCAGAAAGTATGCAAGCCGATGGCTTTAAACTATGTAAAAGCATAGTACCTGACATTCTATAATAATTTGGAGTAATTTATATACGTCAGTGCTCCCAACATGATTCTAAGCCTGCTGAGAGGTCCAACTTTAAATACATGTAACTTATATACTATCATTTGGATTTCAACCACATTTCGTATGTGCTATGTGTACCATAACAGATATCACTATGCGTATTCTTAAGAGCAACCAAGGCTGCCAACTGTTAATAAATGTTGTCTTCATTTTTGTTACCCTAATATCAATATACCAAAAAGTATTCAAGCCAATAGCTCTAAACTTTGCACACGTGTAGTACCTGGCATTCTAGATTAATTTGGAGTAACTAATGTACGTCAGTGCTGCCAACTTGATTCTAAGCCTGCTGATAGGTCCCATTTTAAAATACATGTAATTTCTATACTAACTAATGGATTTCATTCAAAATTGGCACAACAACAGATCAGATTATTTCAGATTATTTCTTACCAATACATGCATGACATTGTTGCCAACATGATTTTATGCGCGCTGTTAGATCCAATGTTTAACTGCATGTAACGTCCATGCTACCCATTGGACTTCAACCAAATTTTGTATTCTGTACCTTAAGAGATGGAACTAAGAATATATTCAGTCACCAGGGCTGCCAACTATAGTTTTCTATTAGGCTACATTATGCCAGGTATACAGTATTTCGAACTAATTAGAAATTTCGATATTACCAACTTAATTTCGTCATTATTCTAGATAGATTCATATTGATTAATCATTGGCATGATTCTTAAATTTTAAGAAAAGTAGGCTCTTTAGTTCGTCACGGAACTTCTTGTTTATTTTCTGATAGTTTAAATGTCATGTGCCAGTTCGATAGTAGTATTGACTATCATCTATAAAAAACATAAATCCACCGTGTGAAGCTGGGCACTATTGCTAGTGCCTTTAGAATTTACAAAAAGCCCTGAATTCAACCTCACTGATAATTCGTATGAGTGTAGTTATTTGGTTCTCGAGAGTCTACAGAGTACGCGGATTGTTTCTGTATAGCTTTTGTTTGAGATTCCTCCACAAGTAAAAATTGCACGGCGCTGAAATATGCTTCAGTACTTCACAGCGAATCTTAAGATCTGGTAAGATACTTAGGTATCAGCCGGTATTGGCGCGCTCTGCTGACTCATATCGTTATTTCACACGTGTTTTGGCATTCATATGGACGTGTATCTGCAAAGCTTAGACGTTAGTGTTGCACGTTTAGTGAGTATTATGATTACTGTGAATGCCTAGACACCAATTCACATTGCGCGAATGTGTGTATATCCATAATTCGTGCATGAAAAAAAGAAAATCTTGTTCTGAAACGAGACGAAAATTTCGAATCAAGTTTCCAGGAAGACCTGTGCCTAATGCCATTACAATTAGGAGGCTCGCTAAACGATTCAAGGAAACAGGCTCCGTAAATAATAAAACAGTTGACAGATATTCTTTCATCAGAAGGTGTCAGGTGTGTGTTACAAGAGAGGGAGGACATTTTCAGCATGGCCTATGAGCACTGCAAGTACACATTATGGAACATGTTTGGTGAAAGTGTGATAGTGCTCGCCAACCACCGGCTGAACCGGGCACGCGCACCCACGATCTGCGCCAGTCACAGCCGGCTTAGCTTGCCGTGTTTATCGGGGCGCACATAGATAATGACGCTGTAGATGGAGTGAATAGCAACTTAATCCGAAGGTGTAAACAATGATTGCTGTATCTAGCATACCTGCCATCTTTACCTTGGCGATTTCCCACGATTCCTCAAGTTTACCTCCCGATTTTTTGTAAATTACGGTACTGTCGAACTTGAAATACAAAACCAGTATTTTTTGGAAGTGTTTATGAATGTTATATGGGTGCTTGAATTTGTAAATGGGTTTTGCTTCAGTGTAAGTGGTTCTTTATTGACTTTGCAGCAACATTTTCGCCACATTCTCGAGTTTTTGCTTGGTGTTTGACATTCCACTATGGCCAAAAAATACAATATAGTTCCTTTTTTTTTTTCAAAAACTGTTTTCGTAAGAATTTCCGTGCATAATTGAATCCAGCAAAGGTTAATTACTTTGCATTTTGAACTGTTTGTAGATGTAATGGTTGTTATATCACATGGTGGAAGAAGTGATATTTCGAAATACGTGGGAACAAACAAGCACCAAGAAAATGTAAAGTGTAGGAAAGAATTAAAAAAGAAAGATTTTGGTGTTAAAATTGAAAGTAATGGGATAATTGAAGCATTATTTACTAATGAATTGAGATGATATGCACTATTTGCATCTCCTGAGGTTTCCTGATTTTTGGTTTTGTAAGGTTGGCAGGTATGATCTTGAGTAATAGGTAGGTAGGCTACCGTACTTTTAACAACACGCCTGCGCCTTAGCCTTCCTTTGCTGGCGGTACGCGGCAACTCGCCGCTCGGGCGCCGTGTGCTCTAGTCCTGCATGAGCCCGTCGCCCACATCAAAAATCACGGTGTAGAATTAAAGAAAAGCAATCCCCAATTATAAAATCCACCTTGTCAAACACTAAGAAGCTTAATAATTAAATTAAAACGTACATGTTTCTCTATAACAATGATACCTTCGTCAGCGTAGATTAAAGAAAAGGAATCTTAAAAACTAAGTTGAGAAATACAAAGAGAAAATGGATATCCTTACAAAAACATTAGAATTTAAATAAATGAAAGTTTACAAAAAAAAATAGAAAACACAAAAACTTTAAATCTTTTTTAATGTATTTTTTTTTTGTAAACTTTCATTTATTTACTTTCTAATGCTTTTGTAAGGATATCCATTTTCTCTTTGAATTTGTTAACACAGATTTTAAGATTCTTTTTCTTTAATCTACGCTGACGAAGGTATCATTGTTATACCGAAACATGTAGGCTACGTTTTAATTTAATTATTAAACTTCATAGTGTTTGGCACGGCGGATTTTATAATTGTAGATTACTATCAGTCAACACGGATAATATTTAATAACATATTCATAATGGTTAATCTCTATGCGTTTTATAAAGAAAATCATGGCACAAATGGCAGGGATTTCTTCTACATGTTCATTGGTCTCTTACCTTCCTTGCTACATTTGACGATCGTATCCTTTATTCCTACCCTGATAACTTCTTCATCCCTTGCTCCTTGGGCTACTTCTCCGGCCAGTTCATCAGCTTTATTAGCCGAGGGCTCACCATTGACCATCTGGAAACCATATCATAATAAATGGTTAAAATTATTCATAAAAGGATAGAACATGAAAGAGTGCACAAGATTCAAGGAGCAAATGGTATAACCTGGAATATCTATAACAAAAAATGTTTATCTAAGAAATTGAAAATACAGCTCTATATAACAGTAATTATACCAGAATGCTTATATGCCAGTGAATGTCTAATACTAATTATAAATTGGATCAATTAGAAATAACAGAAAGAAACATTATACGCAATATTCTCAGTCCATTAAGAACTACAGAGTTTTGGAAATTAAGAAGTAACGAAGAAATATATCGGAACATTGAAAACATAACGGAGACAATAAAGAAGTGGTGATTGTTATTTTTCGGACATTTATATAGAATGAATGATAGCAGGTTAACCAAACAGATTTTTAAATATCTTTGGAAAAAGAAATCCACAACAGCCTGGTATCAAGAAGTAAAGAAAGATTTAGAAACAACGTAAGAGAAGAAGATGCACTAGAGAGAGATATTTTCAAGAAAAAGGTATTGGGAATGGAAGGACTCCAAGGAAGGCAATATAAGAAAACAGGCTCAAAATGCTCGGAAGAGAGAAAGAAGACACACAGCGAAAAGATGAAGGAGCACTGGAGGAAGAAGAAAGAACAGCAAAGGACTAAAAATTGAAATTGGTTCGTGGTCCTTAGAAGACCCTAACGGAGAAAGAAGAAAGAAGAACATGAATGATATAAATGTTAAACAGAATTATAGGGACATGTTTCCGCCACCAGTTTAATGTTAATCAGACAAAAATAAATAACACAGGCCTGCGATAAAAAAAAAACAAGGGAAGTGATATCTGAACTTGATGTATTTTTCGGTGCTGATTTCGAAAACGGTAATTAACAAGTAGTTCCGTGAAGACCTATACAGTATATGTCCATATATCCTACTTATGTGTATTGCCTCTATCAACATACAACATTTCAGTTTGATTACTGGAATAGATTCGTAGATATTGAGAACCGTCTAAATATTTCGGATGGTCGCCATCTTGGATTTGTATATATGTAAGGCTGAGCGTTATGTACTATTACATGATGATTATTGTGTAGGTGTAGTATTCAAACTTCAATCGCAAGATTAGGATACAAGAAATAAAAACGAGATTTTAAAATTTCGCGCAGCTGCCATCTTGTGGTTATGAAAACAGTTGAAATACTTTAGATCGCAGTGAATTAAAATTTGTATAAGCATTTACCGTACCAAGTTTCACTGCGCTCGGATGGTTAAATGGCCAGAAACATCCATTTAATTATTATTTTTATTTCTCCTCGCCGTCATGTTGGATTTATGATCACTAGGGCTCAGATTTTTAGGTAAATAAATATTTTTTATGTAAATACTTATTTTAAGCATTTTCTCTATAAATACATAAATTCCTGCTTTTCACTTATAGGCACATAAAACGACATAATATTTACATTTTTTAAATCAGCATGGTTTATTGCATTTTTGTGCTGTGTTACTTCAACGGGGAAGAACCTGTGAGCTATCTAATCTTAATGCAGAGCGTATGTCAGCTTGCAACTGTGTTATTCTTAACTTGTCGCCCCGTGCCACTCACTGTGGATGCCAGGATTTCCTTATCCATAGCCATATTCCCCCACGAGCTAGACCACCTCCCCCCTCCTAGCTACGTGGAACCAGTGTCACTCTCATGCAGTTCATTTCTGGCACTGTGAAGTGTAGGCAGTTCTACGATGCCTAACGTAAAATCAAATACAAGTTATCGTCTGCAGCAGTATGTTCCAGAATTTAAATATCATTTTACATCTGATGGGACCGTTCTGTTCTGCCAACCATGTGGGAAAGCAATCAAGGCTGGACTGCAATCTCAGGTTACACAACACCTCGAGGGCAAGACACATATTGTCGCAGTTTCACGCCTTCAGAAGAAGTGTTTCGCGATAATCTTCGGTCATTTGTGATGGACAACCTGAAGATATATCTCGTTGTGTATTGTAATAAACTAAATTTAATTAAATATTTTTACTTTTTTGTCACAAATTTCAAGTATTTTTAATACATAAAAAATAAATATTTTCCCGATTTTTAGCACCTAAAATCCGAGCCCTAGTTAGTGATCACCAGGTAATTGAAAGTCCCATAGATGAACTTATCGTATATTCATAGCCTCTATCAACTTACAAAATTTCAGTTTGATTGCTGTCATAGATTAATAGATATTGAGAACCGTCTAAATATTTCGGATGGTCGCCATGGTTGATTTTTATATATGTATGCCATAGAGTTATGCACTGTTAGATGACGATTATTGCGTGGGTTCGTTATTCAAACGTTTACTTCGATCGCATGATTAATACACAAGAAATAGAAACTTAATTTTAGAACTTCGCACAGCCGCCATCTTGAGGTTATGTAAACAATAGAACTAAATTTAGTGCCAGTGCATTACAATGTGTATAAAAATTTACTGTACCACATTTCACTGCGCTCAGATGGTTAAATCGCGAGAAAAGTCTATTAAAATGTTTCAAATTTGCTTGGCCACCATATTCTTTTTGTACTTGACATGTTTTTTGAAAGTTACATGGAGGTACGTGTAGCAGTGCCCTTTATCAACGTACAACATTTTCAGGGCCATATCAGTAATATTTTCGGAGAGATAGAATTCCGGTAAAATATTTCGCACAGCCGCCATCATGAGGTTATGAAAACAATTGAATTAAATTAGATGCCAGTGCATTGCAATGTGTATAGCCTAAACAATTGCTGTACCAATTTTAATTGCGTTTAAGTGGTTAAAACGCGAGAAAAGTCTATTTAAAAGTTTCAGCTTCGCTTGGCCATCATGTTCGTTTTGTAGTTAACAGGTTTTTGAAGGTCTCATTGATGAATTTCTAGTACAATTTCTACCGTACAAAATTTCAGGGTATTATCAATAATAGTTTCGGGGATATATAATGCCAGTGAAATATTTCGCGCAGCCACCATGTTGGATTGGTGAGACGTAATAAAATTTGAAGGGCACGTTCAGGGTCGGCCAAAATGGTGTTATGACATCACCGAGTTTCATTGAAATCGCTCCAGCCGTTTAGAAGTTATTGGTGGGTACACACACCCACACACACACACACACACACACACACGGACAACAGGTGATCTCATTAGCCTATTTTTTTTTTCATAAATGAAAATAGGGTAAAAAGCTCTATCACGTCACGTTTTCTTGAAAAATTCAATTGTACTTGGAATGAATATTTACCTGAGATTGAACATAACAGAAGAACGTCAAGAAGTTTCATAGGAAAAGGACTACGCACTTATATAGACACTTTGTTGTTGTTGTTTTTTTTCTGTTTTTTTTTTCTCAGTTTAAAATGTGTTTCGAACGTTCATTTGTCCCTCTTGGTCAATCGTCTATTTTATGTCAGTTTCACCTAGAAACTGCACTATAATTTGATGTAAAATGTTTAAACTCAAGGGAATATCTTTTGCACTTGATTTTAGCAAAAATATCGATATCGATTTTACACACAAAAAATGACGTGATGAAAACAAAACTGCTCTGGTATTTTTCAAAAATGTAAATTTCGCAGGCGTGTGTAATTAAGAATGTGTGAACCAGGGTTGAGTAACTTCTTCAAAAGTTGGTTGGTTCCTTAGTTTAGGGGCTGCGACAACGCGGCCATGTAGTCCCGTGTATTTTCGGTGTGTGTAGAATTTGTCTGAAAACCGGTGTTAATTGTGATGACTGTATTAGTGTGTGTTATCTGTAATTCAGATAAGGACTGCAGACGATCAATTTGAAGTAGATCGTACTTTTGCTACTAAATGGTACCGTCCATGACACCTAGCTGCGAACTTGGCTAATAGATGTCACCGCAACCAGCACCTGGCGACGAACGTTGGAACTTAATCTACAAATATTGCTTCATCCAATTCATTGTAGTTAATGAAAGGTTCGTTTACATGTCATAAATATGTATGACATGGGCCCACCGGCTTTACTTCCCCTCCGAAGGAAGGCATACTGAAGATTTGAACGCCTTTATGAACCCGATGACTTCGGCCGAGTTTGAACCCGCGATCTGGGGCATAGCAGTTCAGTATGCCACCGAAGACACTTGAATTATTGTGTAATTATGAGTTATGATACATTGCCATGTTGTTACTGATAACCACAAGGTTTGGAGCGGTCCAACATTGAGTTAAGTCTGAAACTCGCAGTGTATCGTTTTCCTTTTATTGTTGCCAGTGAGTGTATATCAAGTCAATCTTGATTTCAGTTATCGAATAATCGATTAATAGAAGACGAAAAGTCGATTAATTGCTACAAGACGATTAATCGATTGTGTGTTTAATCAATTAGTCGGTAGGTCGTTCAATCGATTAATCGCTTGGTTGAGTAATTAAGTGTTTTGTCGATTAATCAATGTAACTTACTTCGCTCTTTTCACTACGCCCTAACAGAAGCAATTCATACATTCATTTAATTCAATTATATTGTATTATATATTTTCAAATATTAAACAGTGTTTGTAAAATTAGGCTAAAGCAAAGTAAAACAAAAATGTTCTTGTCCTAAATTGAAGACTCCAAGGAAAAAACGGGTAAGTCACATACTGTATTTTTTCTTTTCAGGAGAGCGAATTTAAACAATAAACACTAAAATCGAGGGTAAGCAATACATTTTTTGCCAAATTTATTTCTTATAAAGAAAGTACATGTAAATCAAATAACAACTAATGTTAAATTATGAAAAAGTGAGAGGATATGGGACGTTATTTCCGTTTCCATTAAAAATAAAAACCTTTGTATCTCGGTGACATTCCGCTTTATTTGAAAATAATTTCAACCGAACTGTAGTGACGATGGCTGGCCACCAGAATACGCCATAAACTCATTTCCGAAAACAATGGACTTAACCCGTTCTTTCCGTCGGGTCTTCAATTGTAAACATTGAACAAGAATTCAAAATCTTTGCTAAAACCTTTTCGTTATATTTTTGCCAAACCCTTCCCAAATTTGATGGATGTTTGTCCTTCCACTGTCACTGACTCTTATTGGGTAATTGTTAACATAAACAAGGAAGGGCACTTTGTATATTTAGGTGAAAAGCAACTTTTATACATTTCTATACATCATTCCGAAAATAAGCGTGACTCAACTTAAGCGATACATCCTTTCTTATCTCGTGTCTGCTCATCAATTAATCGATTCTTCGGTTAGCCGATTAATCTATTATTCGGTTAGTTAATTAATCGATTGAACGGTTTAGATAATTAAATCGAATTCAAATTGTTCGATTGATCGATTATTACTCGATTAACCGAAGATCGTTTATTATCAGCTCTAATATCAAGCCATCTTATTTCTTGTCTTCAAAGTGTGCGTACTGCAATCGGTGAGTTTGTGTTTATGTTGAAGCAAAGCGTTATAATTGTGTGGTATAATATTTAGAGAAAGCATAATATGTTTAACAAACCAAAAGGACAGTTCAAAATATTTAACCATAATTACAGAACTTTTGGATACACATATCAGGTTTTATTTATGTTTAAATGAAAAATATACTCACCAGGCCGAGTTCGTCAAAGATGCAGGCGAAATAACACTAAAACATAGAGCAAAAAACAGTAATCATTGATTCATTTTTCCAGGGTTCCGTAAGGTAAATTAGGCTACTTCTCAAAAGTCTGTCCAACGAGAGTTGGAGAATGATGTCATGCACGACATCTTGAATCACACAGGTCGACATGGGTTCTGGGGTTTGGAAAGTAAATGGTTTTCATTACTAATTTGGCACCCCTGAACATGAAAATGATATCAGTTTCTTTCCATCACCCTCAGTTTTCTCTGCACAGCTACCCCTCCCAAACTACTGCGGGCTACTTACTGTTTACTATTGGCTGCAAAATCTATGTTATGTAGTCTTGGTTTGATGCAACTCTCCATGCTTCCCTGTCCTGAGCTAATCGTTTCATCTCTACATAGCTACCACACCCTACATCCAATGCAATCTCTTTAACATATTCTAACCTTGGTCTACCCCTACAGTTCTCATCCACGACCCTTCCTTCCATAACTAAGTTTGCTATTCCTGGACGTCTTAGTATGTGTCCTACCAACCTATCTCTTCTATTCATTAGCAGTTGCCAGAAACATCTCTCCTCTCCCACTCGTCTTAATACATCTTCATTCGTAACCTTTCTACCCATCTTATCTTCATCATTCTCCTGTAAAGCCACATTTCAAACGCTTCAATTCTCTTCTTTTCTGCTGCACCAATAGTCCAAGTTTCACTTCCAAAGAGCGCCACGCTCCAGACAAAGGCTTTCAAAAAGACTTCCTAATACCTAAATCTATATTCGATGACAACAGATTCCTTTTCTGTAGAATTGCCTATGCTAACCTACTTTTTATATCCTCTTTGCTCCGTACATCAAGGGTTTTTCATTAGTCCTTCCTCTATACTCGCCTTGAATCGTTTGTTCACGTCCTTCTCTTTGAGTCTTAGAGAGGTACATATCCTCGGGAAGTGCATTACGGCTGTAGTTTCCCATTGCTTTTAGCCGTGCAGCAGAACGTAGTGTAGCCATTAGTTGGCTAATATTATCAGTAAATGCACCGTCTATAAGACCAGTAGTAGTGTAATTTGCAGAAATTGCTTGTTTGTAGGATATTGAAGTAGAGGGGCAGAATGATATTTGAAGCTGACGTTTCTCTATCGCCGCAGAAATCAGCAATATGAGTGAGTGCGAGAGATTGAAGAAGGTGTTTATGCGTGTTGTTGAAAGTGGTGTTATTTCATCAAAACCGTGTGTATCCATGTGTTTACAGGATCTTTTATATAACGCAAGAACGCCAAGCGGCCGTTTTGTTATCCGCTGCTGTGGTGGCCTTGGCCGAGCTTGTAGTGCGTCATGGCCCCCTACTTTAAGCGTGTGTACAATCTATATATATATATATAAATCAATGTTACGTGATAGTTTGTCTGTCTGTGGGTGTGTATGTCTCCTATGCGTTCATATACCATTCATCCGATTACGATGAAACTTGGGTGAAATGTTGAGTACACTCCAAGGAAGGTTTCTGGCTTAGTAAATCCATCTTACAATAGGTAGCCCATGAGTAGATTCAACAAATGAGCGACGGCGCGCGGTGCGTTTCAACCACTGATCTCTATACATGGATGGCTGGTAGCTAAGGCAGCAGTAAGCCGAATAGACGATGACAGGAGGTATAGCAAGATGGCAGCGAGCGCATGGTGCAATATTGCTCGTAGACCACGTGGTCCGTGGAGCGCTCTTGTCTTATTCAGTGACGCCATCCCCAGTGGCCAGGCCTCTTGATTGTAGTTCCACGAGTGTTCTGTGTTGTGTTAATGCAAAAGTAGTAGTGTATTTTGCGAATTTAGGTTCGATGTATAGTAGTATACTTGTAAATTACAAGATTCAATTTCAATGTGTACTATGTGTTCATGTGAATTCTGAATGAGGTTTCAACATGCCGCAGTGTTCAGCATATGGATGTACAAACAGAACCGAACAGCAGAAAGAGAAACCGTTTCATCGGTGAGTTTTATACTATGATAAAAATTAATATTTCGAGGGTAGTGTTTTGAGTTTTATTATATTTATTTATATTTCGCATATTCTGGGAGGAAATTTGCAATTCATTTTTGTAGGTTTCCTTTCTCGAGACCCGAACTTCTAAGATCATGGATTAGGAGTATCAGGCGGGAGAATTGGGAACCTTCGAAAACAGCTGTTCTCTGTTAACTTTTATGTGGAGCTGAGGAGTGAAATTGGTTTGGCTTAAAGTGCAGTTTGGCCTAGATCTACTTCCCTTTATTATTAAGTTTATTGTGCTGCTAGCGTGATTAAAAGCTGTAGTATTTGATGTAGAGTGCTGGGATTAGTAATTAAGCCCTGTAATCCTTCTCCCCCCCTCCTCCACCATGTCTTTCCGATTTCGCACCCTGATAATTATATAGGCTACCGGTACATTTATTTTTGTGTAATTTTTACTGTGTCAATTAAGCTGCTGGTTATGTGATATATTGACAAGGTCTGAATATTTGCTGGTTTCATAAATACGTACAATTTGCTTAAATGATATTTTCATTTTATAAATTGAACTGCGCGTTATTTCATGGAAACAGAAATTCATTACCAAGAACCGATTACGATATGTCGAGTGTATAGTGAGCTACGTTTATAGGTACATCATTTAAAAAATGCATAATTTCGTGGCATATATATTTATACAATTTACAAGAAAGTTTCCAGAAATTGTTTTTCACTCGTTACTCTGTTACTGATCGCTCATTGCGTGTTCTCAGCACCTAAGTTGATATTTGTCAGCCGTTATTATACATTCATTTTTACTGCTATTCCGGAGATTTACTGACCTCGGAATGACGTGCCAGTGATCCCAATGCCCTTATGCTATGAGTGAACATATCTCTATATTTTTATTTGTTCCAAAGCACCATTAATTACGATTTAAAATTGACTAGATTATCATTGCTTCCCCATAAGGATGGCTCGAGAATGGGCACACCAACATGGCGGACCGCGCGCTCAACCTGGCGTACTTTCTCGTGCAGCGGAGAGCTGCAATCAGCGATCCATGTATAGAGATCAGTGGTTTCAACAAAGTCCCGTATGCGTTCATATACCATTCGTCCGATAGCAATGTAACTTGGGTGAGATATTGAGTACACTCCAAAGAGGGATTCTGGCTTAGTAAATCCACGATACAATAGGTCGCGCATGAGTAAATTCAACAAATGAGTGGCGACGCACCAAGCGTTTCGCAACAAAGACCCGTATGTGTTCATGTACCATCCGTCAGATGATGAAAATTGGGTGAGATGTTGAGTACACTCCAAGGGAGGTTTCTAGCTTAGTAAATCCATTTTACAATAGGCAGCGCACGAGTAGATTCAGCAAATGAATGACGGCACGCGAATCGTATAAGTAAAATCCCGTCCGCGTTCATATACCACTCATCCGATTGCAATGCAACTTGGGTGAGTTGTTGTGCACACTGCAGGGAAGGTTTCTGACTTAGTAAATCCATTGTTCAATAGGAAGCGCACGGGTAGATTCAATAAATGAGTGTCGGCGAGCGAATCGTGTGAATAAAATCCCGTATGCGTTCATATACCATTCATCCGATTGCGATGAAACTTGAGCGAGTTATTGTGTACACTGCAGGGAACGTTTATGATTTTGTAAGCCCATTGTATAATTGGTAGATAGCACACGAATAGTTTCAACAAATGAGTGACGGCGCGCGAATAGTTTCAACAAAGTTCCATCTGCGTTCATATAGGCCTACCATTCATCCGATTGCGATGACACTTGAGTGAGTTATTGTGTACACTGCAGGGAACGTTTATGATTTAGTAAATCCATCGTACAATAGGTAGCGCACAAGTTGATTTAACAAATGAGTGACGGCGTGCGAATCGTTTAAACAAAATCCCGTAGACGTTCATATGCCATTCATCCGATTGCGTTGAAACTTTGATGCTTTTTTGTGTACACGCCAGGAGAGGTTTTCGACTTAGTAAATCCATTTTACACGAGTAGATGCAACAAATGAGTGACGACGCGCAAAGGGTTCCAACAAAGTTCCATCTTCGTTCATATACCATTCATCCGATTGCGATGAAGCTTTGTTGAGTTGTTGTGCACGCTCCCACGAATGTTTCTAAATTAATAAATCCATTTTACGATAGCTTAGAGGCTGTTAACGGAAATTGAACAAAATATTGTGTATCCAAAAGCTTTTCAACGAACAAAATTACAACGCCAACACTTTCTTTGGTTGGCATTGCAAGGCATGCCGGGTACAGCTTGTACTGTATGAAATGTTACCTTATAAAAGATGCTGGAAGTGTCGTCCTTCCTGGGTTATACATGCATTATATCTGGTAACCAAATTCTCGCTGGCGCGAGTGAGTTCTGCCTCTGTAAAGTTTCAGGTCTTTTATTTTATGTTTTTTATTGAGCACTGAGCCAGTAGTGTCAAACTTGCGTTGCAATGCCAATCAAAAAAGTGTTGGGGTTTTGACTTTGTTAGTGGCAATGCTTTTGGATTTCCAATATTTTCTTCTTTTTCCGTTAACCACCTCTAAACTATTATAAAAAAATAATTTACTATCTCAGAAACATTCACGGGAGCGTGATCAACAACTCACGAAAGTTACATCACAATGAAATGAATGGTATATGAACGCATACGGGACTACTGAAACGATTAGAGCGCCGTCACCCATTTGTTGAATATACTCGTACGCTACCTATTGTAAAATGGATTTACTAACTCGAAAACTTTTCCTAGCGTGTACACAACAACTCATCAAAGTTTCATCGCAATCGGATGAATGGCATATGAACGCATACGGGATTTTGTTTAAACGATTCGCGCCGTTACCCATTTGTTGAATCTTCTTGTGTGCCACCCATTGAAAAACGGACTTACTAATTCATGAACCTTCGCAGGACTGTACTCAGCTCTCCAAAGTTTTATCACACTCGGATGAATGGTAGGCTATATGATCGCATACGGGACTTTATTGAAACGATTCACGCGCTGTCGCTTATTAGTTAAATCTACCCGTTTGTTACCAATTGTAAAATGGATTTACTAAATCAGAAACCTTCCCTGGAATGTACACAACAACTCACCAAAGTTTCATCTCTATCGGACGATTGTATATGAACTCAAACGAGTCTTTGCCGAAACACTTAGCGAGTCGTCGCTCATTTGTTGAATCCATTCGTGCGCTACCTATTGTAACATGGATTTACTAAGCTAGAAATCTTCCCTGAAGTGTACACAACATCTCACCCACGTTTCATCGCTATAGGACAAATGGTATATGAACGCATACGGGACTTTGTTGAAACAATTCGCGCGTCGTCGCTCATTTGTTGAATCTACTCGTGCGCTACCTATTGTTAATTGGATTTACTAAGCCAGAAACCTTCCCTGAGTGTATACAACATCTCACCCAAGTTTCATCGCATTGGGGTGAATGGTATATGAACGCATGTGGGACTTTGTTGAAACAAACGCACTCCATTTTGTTGAAGTTACTCGCGCGCCATCTATTGTTAATTGGATCTACTATGCCTGTAACTTTTCCTGGCGTATGCACAACAACTCACCGAAATTTGATTGCAATCGGATGAATTGTATATGAACGCATCACCAACACTCATTTGTTTAAACTACTGGTGCGCTATCTATTGTTAATTGGATTAACTATGCCTATAACCATCCCGGAAGTGTGCCAAACAACCCACCAAAATTTGGTCGCAATCGGATGAATTGTAGGCTATATGAACGCATCGCCAACACTCATTTGTTTAAAATACTCGCGCGCTGTCCATTGTAAATTGGATTGACTATGCCTATAATGATTTCGGAAGTGTTCCCAAAAACTCACCAAAGTTTCATAGCAATCGGATGAGTGTCGAAAATGTCTACTAAGGAGGGATTTTTGGATATTCAGGTTCAAAAGGGGTGTTAACGGGGTTAAACCTGCATTTCATTGAATAACAATAAGGCACGACTATGACGCGAGCGAAGCGAGGCTAAAAATGAGATGGTGTGTGTGTATTACTCAATCACGCATACCACTGGTCCGATTTACATGAATTTTACATGGAAGTAGCTGATTTACCTGGTTAACATATAGGTTACTTTTGATTTCAATAATTTGCACTATTTAAAGATGGCGACCATTTTAGTGACGTCACTACACCCTTTGGTTTCAAACTTTCATATTTCCATTTCAAATAAAAAGAGAACGCTAAGAAATAGCAAACTTTTGATGGCATATACGAGGTTTAAAATTACATTTTCTATCTGAAAGGTATCTCCAACGGTTAGCGAGTAAAACCTAAATTTGTGCTATAAAACACGGTCAACGCCGAGCGGTGTAGTTGGACAAAATGTTCCATCCTTATCTCCCTCTGCGCAGCATCTCGCCTATCCCCTGTTTTAACTGTCACCTTCACATTTTAATTTATTTATGACGCGTAGCGAAGCACGGGTACTGCAGCTAGTATATATATATAAGATTACGTGAATATGTGCTAGTGAAGGTGACATTTCATCAGGAAATTGCTGAACAAATGCATCACGTACCCGCAAAGCCGACTCGTACGGTACTTAAAATATGTTTTAGATACAAAAATACGATGTTGAAATGATAACTGTCTCACCATGCTAGCATCTGAGGTTCAGACTGGCGACTGAGCACCTGCAGGCTTATTGCAAGGTCAAGTATGTACTATGCACGCGCTTTCAATACTACAGCAGGGGACCGTGGCGCGCCACAAGCTCGGCCAAGGCTATCGCAGCAGCGGATAACAAAACCGCCACTTGCCGTTCTTACTTTACATAAAAGACCCTGTATCTATGACAATTGCCATTTCGGGAGGTAGCGACCCTGAGGGATTCCTGAGCTGGTTCCGTGTTTTTCCACTTTCTCCATTGCCTCCGGGTCGGACTCTCTTCTCTTTCTCTTTCCTATCTGCCTTTCATGGTTCATCTACCTTCCAAGTCCCTGTATCCTCGAGGCTTGAGGGCATTTCTTTTTCTCCTGTCGTTTATTTACCATATTCTTATTCCGTATTCCATTTCTTCTTCGTAAGTGTGTAGTTATTTTTAGTTATAGCATAGCGTTTAGAAGAGAAAGTGTGCCGACTCCCGAGTTTGCCGTATCTTTAGTATGGGTAGTTGCTGCGCCCGCCGGTAGACTGCGCAGCGGTTGATTGTGGCTGGCTGGAGACACTTTCTAAGCGCTCACGAGTTTAAAAACATGGAAATGCTGCCGTGTTTAGTCCTTATTTCTTGGTGTTGAAAAGTGTATGCGATCAAGAAGCGATAGTGAAATAATACATACGTTATGACACTGGTGTGTTTAGTATCTGTAAGCCTTTACACTTACTTCTTTACATTTGTGCTGTCGAGTGAATTATAACCTGGTAAGATTCGTCAAACAAAACTGTGTAAGTGAATATGCCGTGTTGTTTTGTTCCCGGATGCCGATCTGGATACGACATGTCATCTGCAACAGGTAGGCACCTTTTTAGACCTCCAAAAGCCGAAGATGATTTATTTAAATGGGCTAAAGCCATTCCGAGGAAAGACATTAAATTGTCAAGTAAGTCATATGCAGGCTATGTGACAAACATTGCTCCGAAAATTTCCTTATAAAAAAAAGTCCTCTCGGCACGCCGGAAGGCGGAGGTAGATTTCACCGGACAAACTTGGGGATAGGCGAAAATAGGCAGAATATGCAGGTTTTCGTAGAAGGATCAGACCTCATTTATTGCGAGAAGGTATTTTATAATTGGAGCTTAATTAACTTTGTTTTTCGTCATTTTATGTTTATTTTAAACATTTTATTGTCTTATGGGAACGGTAACCTTCTTGTCATTTGGGGTCCATTTTTATACTTATGGTCACACTGTCCTTATGCAAGGTTTCGACACTGATGTGTAACTATGTAACGGTCTGTTACTTCTTCACGCAAAATTATATCTCCCGCAGAGATTTTGGTTGGTTCCTCAGTTTAGGGGCTGCGACAACGCGGTCATGTAACCCCGTGTACTTTGGGATGGCTGTATTAGTCTGTAATTCAGGTAAGGACTGCAGACGGTCAATTACAAGCAGTAGTTCCTAATGATGCTACCAGGTACTACCGTCAGCGACACCTAGCTGTGAACTTGGCTACTAGATGCCACCGCAACCAGCAACTCGCAACGAACGTTGGAACTTCCCCTCCAAAGGAAAGCATACTGAGGGATTTTTAGCGCTCTTAGAAAATCCGACGACTTCGGCCGGCTTTGAACTCGCGGCCTTGGGCATAGACATTCAGCATGCTACCAGTTACGTCACCGAAGCCGCTTCACACTTAGTCAGATGGAAATAGGAATTTGATCTCGTGCAAGTGCGTTACCTTGGTAACGTCTGATGGCTCATCCCTCATCAATTTAGTAGTGTTGCCATGGCAACCACTGATAGCTCCTGGCATTTTCTTATAATTCCGAAATCCTTTTTCTCATCCCTTGGCGTAATGGTGGGTCATATCAAAAATTCTTTCAGACAAAAGTTTTAGGTAATTTTTAGGGAAATATTGTCCATTTTGTACGGTTTTGATATTGTGCCTATTAAGAGAGATATGATTAATGTTTCCCGAAAAACCCACTTTTTCCCACCTCTTTGGTCAATGGTTAGTGCTACAAAAAACTCTCCAAACATAAATTTTTGGGCTTTATCCGACACATAGTATGAACGTTGAACGGATTCGATATTTCACATATTAAGAGAGTTATAGCAATATTTCACTTTTTCGAAAAAAGCCCCCCATTTTCACCCCCTTCGACCGATTTAGCCCAGTAACGAACTCGACCGAGATTTTATAGGTATACATATTCGGTAAAAAAATCAAAGTGATTGGTGCAAAATTACGGCAGTTATCGTGTCCACAAGAAACTGATATATATATATACATAAATTATGTATAAACGTTTGAACTGACGGTGGTTTTGGGGTCTGGGGGATGTGAAACGCGAAGATATGTCGAAATTTTCCGGAAGTCCAAACATGGGACCCATTGCAATAGTTAGCTTTCTAATGAAATCTATCTAAATCGGACACTTTCATTATAGAAGGAAAGACAGTCGAAATGGCGAGAATGAGATGGAGTTTGAAGCCTGGTGCAGTCCCACACTATCTAGCCGGGTACATTGTCAAGCAACTAAGGAAAGGGATCAGCTGTGTGAAGTGTGCAACAACCCTTCAAAGTGAAAAGGCCGTCGGACACAACAGCTGCAACTTTCACTAATATAAAGGACTTTGGCACAATAAATGCCCTTAGTTACCTAACTCAACCGTCTGACAGTGTCTTCAACATTCTTTTACAGGTCGAAGTAGTCGTTGAAATGAAATTATCTTCCCTTTCAAATTTGTGGGTTGATATACGAGGCACGTCCAGAAAGTAAGTTCCGTTTGGTAATAAAATTAAATTGTGTAAAGATACAGAAAAATTATTTATTGCACAACATTCTACACCTCTTAAACTACTTTTCCACATAACTGCCGAACTTTTGCAGGCATTTGTCATAGCGTGGCACAAGTTTTTGGATACCTTCTTCATAGAAGTTTGCCGCCGACCCGTAAACGAGAGTGAAGACTCCCCTGTAAGATATCCTACTGTTTGGCCACCACTGTTAGGCAAATTGCGTATGTGGTCAGGAGAACTCCTAAACATACGCAGTTCTCCTGGAAAGCACGCAATTTGCCTAACAGTGGTTGCCAAACAGTAGGATATCTTACAGGGGAGTCTTCACTCTCGTTTACGGGTCGGCGGCAAATTTCTATGAAGAAGGTATCCAAAACTCGTGCCACGCTATGAGAAATGTCTGCAAAAGTTCGGCAGTTATGTGGAAAAGTAGTTTAAGAGGTGTAGAATGTTGTGCAATAAATATTTTTTCTGTATCTGTACACAATTTAATTTTATTACCAAACGGAGCTTACTTTCTGGACGTGCCTCGTATTTTATGAGTGTTAGGACAGCATTGATGAGATTGTTTTAGGGCCGTGATTTTTTGATGGTGTATGGAACAAAAACTGGACCTTATTGGAAAACTCGTTTTTCATTTCATGAAGTGCGCTTTTTCTTTCGTACGAAATAAATTAGGAAAGAGCAGTCATCTTCTAAGTCTGGAAAATCATCGTGTAAGCTGACCAAAGCTTCGGACAACTGAGAACTATAAGTTATATGGGTGAGTTTGTATTATATTATACTGTATTATATTATATTTACTGTATTTGTGCAGTAGTGAATGGTCTGTAGCTTTACGATTTTTACACATTCAGTTACATTTTGACCCCCGTCAGAATGTTTTATTTCCTTATTATATGAACCTATGACATAATCTGATGTTTCATAATTAACAAAATGGACGTCAGCGTTTTATATACTCTGTGCGGACAATTTTATATTTGGATCATCATGTCTAATACAACGTAGTGTAAGCTGATAAAATTCAAGTACTGAAAAGTAACATTCAACTGCTTGTATTGATACCGTGCTCACTCAGCGCTAGCCGACGCTAGAGCCGCCTAGCGGCTGGACCATATAAACTCCACAAGTCGCGTCACTTTCTCTTCTAAACGCTATGGTTATAGTTTACATTATCATCTTCACTATCTCCTTTGGGTGATAGAGGCCGATAACCTAGATGTTTGCCCTTTAAAACAACAATTATCATCATCATCCTTTATTGTCCGCATTGATTACAATAACACTGCAATTCCACTCCACTTTTCAATACGATTTGATTTTTAAACACATCACCCTCAGTCTTAGCATTCTCATACCTATTAGATACAGTAGGCTACATCTATTTGACATACAATTCAGAAAATCAACATTACAATAAAATCAACATAAGATGCTTACAATTTCTTTAAAATTACAGTGTTTAAAACCCACTTTTAAAATAACTTAAAAATTCTTTAAAAAAACCGTAATTAAACTTTTGGAAAATAGTTTTCCATAGTCAATAATAAAACGAATAAAACTCATAAAACTTCTGGAAGAGTAAAACAAAGAACAGCTGGCACATGATTCAGATGAATTAAATGTAACAATGCTCCAAATTAAACATAGAGAAGAGAAGAATTTTTTAAGGAATAAATACTTATGATTAACATTAACAACATTTAAACAGAAAAACTACATCATCACAGATGAACAAAGGGCAGATAGAATGAAGACATTTTGGGTGCAGAAGAAGCTGAAGCTGAATCGCTAATCTCCAAATACCATTGTTAGACTTAATTGTATTTGTATTGATTAGTGACATATGCAGCAGAAACTTGGACAATGACTAAGAGGGATGAGAGCAGAGTACAGTCAGCTGAGATGAGATTCCTGAGAAGTATGGTCCAGAAAACGAGGAGAGACAGAGTGAGAAATGAAGATATACGGGAAGAACTGGGAGTACAGAAACTAAATGACAAACTGGAGCAAAACAGATTGAGATGGTTTGGACATGTCAAACGGATGTACAGTATGAAGTAGGGCTACCAAGACGAACACTGGAACGACGGATGACAGGGAAGAGAGGACGAGGAAGACCAAGAATACGTTGGATGGACTCGGTGAAGAATAGCATTAGAAAACGGAATGTGGATGGAACACCGTGTCGGAAGAGGAATGGTGGAACGACAGAACAAAGTGGAGAGGAACCATATTTTCCCCACCCAGTGTCAACTGGAAAAGGGGAAATGAAGATGTTTATGATGAAAGTGCTCCAATGAGGGCGTAAAATATGCGGGGGGAAAAACGAAGTTATATTCTTCTTAGTTGTATAAAATGCACTTCAACTTCCGAGTTTAGTGTCTAATGTTATCAATTTGTTTCAATCAGTCCTTTATTCGGATGGTAATGTTTTATTTGTAGGTACCATTTGACGTGTTCTTTTTTCCTGTAATATAAGATAGTTATACGCTGACTGAGCAAAAGTCGAGGGATAGTGGAACCCTGCTGTCTGCGCTCCACACGCCCCCCTGTATAGGAGACCCACCATTCGAACGGGGATTGGTGGCCGGTGCCTGATGGATGGGAAGTGCTATCTCAGCAGTGGTGCGATAATTCGGCTTCAGACGGTCAACCGTGTCCAGGGTGTATCGTGAGTGGTTGAATGTGGGTGTCACTGTCCGTCCAGCCACCCTCGATGACCGTGATCGGCGACATCTGAGACGGATTGACAAAACGACAACAGTGCAACAAATCACGGCTCAATTCAACACAGGCTATGCTAGACACCACTCCCAGTGGACAATCCGTAGGAACATGGGTTCCATGGGGGTATGGGAGCCGGCGCCGCACACGGGTACCACTGTTAAACCAAAGTCAATGGCGTAGCGTGATATGGTCGGACGAATCATGATTTCAACTGCACCATGCCGATTGGAAGCACCGTGTGTGGCGCAGACAACATGAATCGATGCCACGAAGGTGTGTGTGTCTCTGTTATGGTCTATGCAATGGGCTTCCGAATTGTTCTGGAAGAGACTTTGAATGGTCCGCGATATGTTGAGCTGCCAGAGGCCCCACATGCTACTAAGGTGACTATCCCATGACATTTGCTAAGTCCGAGTACATTCTATTAGTGTATAATCGTTCAGCCATGAAGCGATGGGAGATTAATTACCTTTTCGATCTGCGTGGTAGACCCGTTCATTATGATTGTCTCCATGTTATCTGTGAAAGGAAAGGAAAGAGAACATTACAGTAGACAAGCACTTAATTAGATAAAAACTACTTTATCTAGAATCATACACACACGAATTCAGGAACAACTCGATCGAGAACTTAGACTAGGAATAAGCTGTCCCGAACAAATCATCAGTCCCAAATGTATCGTAAAGCACCAAAGCGTTCGAAACAACAATTTAGTCATTTATGCCAACTTGAAAAAAATGTATTTATTTATCGTGGGGCTTTTAGTGCCGGGAGTGTCCGAGGACATGTTCGGCTCTCCAGAGGTTGTAGCTGCTTCAAGCGGACACCCATGGGGTGAGCTACAAGTTCCGTTCAATTTCATGAAGATCCAACTTTCGCTACCGGATGTCACTGAGATCTAGTGGTGATCGTTGGAACTTTGACAGAGTGTTTCAACGAAATCTAACCTCTAAATTTAGCTTCAAACAAGTTTAGTTAGTGGAAGGATCTTTTACATGACATAAATATATATATGACATGGGACTGCCGGCTTTACTTCCCCTCCGATTTATCAGGTTAAGGAATTAGGTTTACACCAAAAACTCACTTACTTCATCGGAATCAACGTTAAGACTACTAAATCAAAATTTAAATTCAGAAGTGAATTGTGTAAACGTTTTGAAGTCCGAATGGGACTTCAACTCACCATTGCTGTTTTAACTGCGCACTGTGAAAGGATTGCGGGAATTCAGTAAGAAATTCAAGTTCAGCAGAAATATTAAATGTAATTGCCTGCGTTCCTTGCGCAAATAGTGTGCAAGAGGCTCAACTTCAGAATAAGAGTTCATTATGCACAGCTGGAAGGTGTTCAAATCGGGTGGGTGAAACTTAATAGGGAGTTTTGAAGCCGGCGCTAGCTTGCCTTGTAGTAGTACCTACTGATAACGTTAAAAACGCTAGCAGTCATAGAGTACGACGATGTAGTTGAGTTGTACTTCAATAGATGGCAGCAAAATCGGAAAATTGGTGAGTATTCTTGTTAATGTTGTATATTTAATTAATATTTGAATATTTATCAATAGTAAATACATATTTCAGTGCTTAGAAAAGAATACAATCGGTTTCGCACAATACGAAGAAATTGAATTATATTGAATCCAACATCGATTTTAGTCGATATCAGACACTATCGATATGATTCGAAAGAAGAGCTGGTTGTTCGAACGCTTCCCGTAATTCAAACGTGATATTTCTTAATTCGATTGATAGGAAGTACCGCACGGACAATTAAATAATACTGGTGTGTGATAAGTGCAGCTGTAATGTTGTCTTGCAATTCATTGTTAATATTGTAGTATAGTAGCCTACTCTTTCTATTTGTACATATCTGTGGGGTAGGCCTATGTCATGCTATGTGCTTTGTGGAAACATGGGCTGATAACCTTGAAACATCCTCAACTATTCTGATAGAGCCTATGTTTTCTTCTCTACCTGATATCACAGGGGGAAGAAATCGCCTATTATTAGACGAATTACTAAAATATGACCATTATAAGGCAGAAGAAAGAAAGGAAGGAATATATAGTAGTTGTGGGGGGGATAGAATATGAGAAAGGGAGTGGTAGGCACGGGTCGGGAGGGGCGAGGGGGCAGTAGGCCAGGTCGGGGACGGATCGCTCTCGAAAGTGCATCGTCGCGCCATCTCATATTGTCAGTTGGAACTACTTGCGCCGAGCAATAGCTTGGCGTCAAAATTTTGCATTAAGATGCTGTTCTACCCATAGATCCTCCTTGGTTCGAATGCAATTTCGGATATGTTTTATTTAAATGAACGGCCAGTCGATTAATCGATACCGTTTTGGAATAATTTGAAATGATTCGATTAACCGAACTTCGCGTAGTTGGTAGCATGCTGAACTGATGTGCCCAAAATCGCGGGTTCAAACCCGGCCGAAGTTGTTGTTTTTTTAAGAGCGTTAAAATCCTTCAGTATGCCTTCCTTCGGAGGGGAAGTAAAGCCGGCGGTCCCATGTCATAGATTTATGGCATGTGAAAGATCCTTCCACAGACTAAACTTGTGTGAAGCTAAATTTCTAGGTTAGATTTCGTTGGAACGCTCTAGGAAAGTTTCAACGTTCACCGCTAGGTATCAGTGACATCTGGTAGCACAAGTAGGAACTACTTGAAATTGAACGGAACTTGTAACTCACCCTATGGGTGTCTGCCTGAAGCAGCTACAGCCTCTGGCGAGCCGAACATGTCCTCGGACACTCCCGGTACTAAGAGCCATACGTTAAATAAATAATAAATAAATTATCAACTCTATTTTGTAGCCTAATATGACTAACATGCAGAGCTATGCTCCTTTGCTCAACAAATGTATTTTGTTACCATCACTCAACTAAACAAGTATTTCCGTGACGAACTAAAGAGCCTACTTTTCTTAAAATTTAAGATTCATGCCAGTGATTGCCTTATATTCATCTGTCTAGAATAATGACGAAATTAAATTAGTAATTTATGATTTGTTCGAAATATACCTGAAATATTGCATCCTAATAGAGCGCTACAGTTTACTTGAAATAGTTTGTTTCCATGGATTCTGAGATACTGAGAATCCACGGCTCAAATGCTTAGAGAGAGTTATTAGGACGTTGGCAGGAGTGCTGCCTCTAAAAATGCGCACTATTATATCCCTTAGAGCATAGGCCTACACACAATATACAAAATGTGGTAGTTATCAATTAATGTTATGTAAGTTACCAGCAATAGAATTATGTTGGCAACACTGTCGCGTATGGGTTGCTCGAAATGAATCTGTCAACATATCGTTTATACAAATGTGTCGCATTTTGAACTGTTTCCCTGCATACGTTGACACTATGGTTCAAAATTATGCAGAGCTTTTATCAACAGTTGGTAGCCCTGTTGACTCCAAACGTATGCAGAGTTATATATTTTGAGACATAGGCCTACATTACACATACGGAATTAAGTTAAAATCCATTTGTCAGCATGGAAGTTATATGCAGTTATACGTTGATCCTATATGCTACTCGAGCACAGAAGTATATTGGTGGCACTAAGGTAGCATTGACGATTTGTTATCAATATGTCTAAAGCATCTTGGACTTACAGTTTGCTAACTTTGAAGTGTGTTCCGTATATGAAATCTACCTAAAAGCGCATCTTTCTCAGTGCCACGTGGTGATGAAACTGATAAGAACAAAATCACACATGTAACTGTTCGCGCTGGAATTTCAGTGACCTTAAGAATGGCGACATGGAAACACCGTTTACTTACAGTCAGTTCATTATAGCACCACCGTATGTATTAAATGTTAGGGTACTTACCATCTGTTATATTTCGGTCTGTTCGACAAGCGTCCAATACCCTGTAGTCGTACTTAGAATGGACCTGCAATTGATTGAATAGGCATTATTTATTTATTTATATATTTATTTATATTTGTTGATGTGTAACATCTTTCCACTCGGTAACTTATCTGTATATTTTTTGTGGGTGATTTTGAAAAATGAAACGGAAATGGATGGGACGCAAACAATGAGCGCGCGCGGTGGTGGAGATTGATACCACGACGAACTGTCGGCCATGTGGCTATGTGGATTGTATATCGCATACGGTTTACTTCAAGGTTTGGAGGCCCCATTAAAGATATTCCTACAATAAATAATCTTCAAATTGTCGTTCTTTGGTGTGAAAATATTCATTGTATCATATTTGCTGAAAACAATTATGATTTATTAAAACTTCTTACTTTTGCTGTATTCTTATTTAATGTAAGCACTCGAGGTACTGTCGGCCATGTGGCTATGTGGAATCTATATCGCATACAAAATTACCTTAAGGTTTGGCAGGCGCGGATTCAAGGGGAGGGGGGGGGGGGGTCACGGGGGTCATGACCCCCCCCCCCCCAAACGGAGACCAAATTTTTTTGCAAACTCAAAAAACGAAAACACAATTACCAGACAAATAAAACTTAACGAATTTTAACTGAAAAACAGTTTTTTTTTTCATTTTTTCAATACTGAAATATCTTTATTCGAATTATTATGTTCTGTTACAACTGTACATATTTACAACTTCAAACCTCTTATATAAAAACGATTATTTATACAACAAAATCAATTCGTCTACTTTGTTTAGCACACCTTGTGATTACCGAATCGAAGTTTATAGTGATGTCAGGATGAATGTGCAGCAATGCACGGATAGGAATTTTGGGCTTTTTTCGCATCAAACATTTTTTGCCGACGTCCAAACTGCAAGCTTGGTTGACAATTTGAGCTGTGACTTTCTCCCTTTGTCGGTATCAACTCGACTTGCCGAAACTGTAACGTACCTTGATACTTTTCTCGAAGCTCGATGTAAAAGTCGCAAAACACGCCGTTGCAATTTGTACGAATAATTTTGGTTCGCTAAACGCATCAAATTTCTATCCATGAAGCTTGCAAAAGAATTGGTCTGGTTTTTTACGTTTGGTTATTTTGTGATTGCATTTTTAGTGATACCATTTTTCTTAACAATTTCGATTCTCTGACCCCCCCCAAGCCAAACTCTAGATCGATTCTCTGACCCCCCCCCCCAAAACCAAACTCTAGATCCGCGCCTGAGGTTTGGAGGCCCCATTAAAGATATTCTTCCTACAATAAAGAATCTTCAAGTTGCCGTTGTTTGGTGTGAAAATATTCATTATATCATATTTGCTGCAAAACCGGTCAGGATTTGGCACTGCAGTTTTACAAGTAGTTATTTCAATGACCAACAGAGTTCACTGTTAACAAAGGGATAACATGTCACATGTTACACTTCATATGCGACTGCTGTAAGGCTCGTAATTTTTATTTTTTATTTATTTTTATTATTTTTTTAAATGTATTTATTTACTTATTTTTTATTTTTATTTTTTTATGTATTTATGTATTAATTGATTTATTTATTTATTTATTTATTTATTTATTTACACAAGCCTCCGTGGCTTAGGCGGCAGCACGCCGGCCTCTCACCGCTGGGTCCGTGGTTCAAATCCCGGTCACTCCATGTGAGATCTGTGCTGGACAAAACGGAGGCAGACAGGTTTTTCTCCGGGTACTCCGGTTTTCCCTGTCAAAATTTCATTCCAGCAACACTCTCCACTATCATTTCATTTCATCTGTCATTCATTTAATCATTGCCCCAGAGGAGTGCGTCAGGCCTCGGCAGCCGGCACAGTCCATATCCTCGCCGCTAGATGGGGGCTTCATTCATTCCATTCCTGACCCGGTCGGAGACTGGAAGCAGGCTGTGGATTTTCATTTTTCATTTATTTGTTTACAACAGGTAACAAAGAGTCGACCAATTCAGGTATCTTGGCTCCTTGACTCGTTCAGATGGTGATGCCCGAGCTCGTGTGAGTGCCAGTTGGTTCAAATGGAGGGAGGTAACTGGAGTCCTCTTTGACCGCAGGATACCCACCTATCTTAAGGCCAAGATTTACAAGACCGTCGTCGCCCAGTCGCCCTCTACGGTTCTGAGTGCTGGCCGGCCTCTGTTAAACACGATCAAACCCTGGATGTTATGCTTCGTTCGGTGCTTGGTCTGACGCGACTTGACCATATCAAGAATTGCGATGTCCGAGGGAGGACGGGAGTTGCGCCTATACAGGATAAAATGCGAGAGTCTCGTCTACGGCCACGTCATACGTAGTCACGAACAATCAGTGGCTAAAACTGCCTTGTGCCTCAACCCGGATGGTAAACGACCTCGTGGGCGACCTAAGAAGAGGTGGCTTGATCGCCTTAGAGAAGACATGCAACAAGTTAATATGTGTCTGCATGATGCCCTTGACCGACAGAAATGGAGATTGGCATGTAAAGTAGCGGACCCTGTTCCAAAGCGGGACAAACGCTAGGAAGATGATGAACAATTGAATTATACAGTGAAGACCCTCCCTATAGGACCAAGACCGACTCCAATACTCAGACCTTAATGCTACTCTCGATTGCTTCAATATGGCGATTCGAGAAGCCCTAGCCTGTTGAAAACGTGGGTTTGTTTACATACGTTGTTTCAGTTTGCTACCGATGAAAGTTGGCGATAAGTAGTGTTTCCTATGGAGAATAGTGGTGCGTGAGAGTGAATTTGTGAGTCAGTTGATATTTAGCAGCTGAAATTATACGCAGTGACATATGAATGTTTGTTTTGAAGTTATGTAATGGGTCGCTCTTGTTGTGTACCGGGTTGTAAGAGTAATTACGGCAATGCTTCTCATACAACTATTTTTAAGTTTCCCAAGGAAAAAACATTAAGAGAAAAATGGATTAGAAGTATACATCGTGACAATTTTGTGGTCAGTGATAAAGCAGTAGTATGCATACACCATTTTGAAGATAAGTTTGTGGTTAGGGAAGACGTGTTCCCTGTTGTAAATAGTGAACCTATTCGTGTTCCTCGGAAAGTTCCAAAACTAAGCGATGATGCTTACCCCACAATTTTTCACAATCAACCCTCTTATCTAACTGTTAGGCTTAGTAAAGAAAGGAAAGATCCTGAAGAACGTGTGCAGCAGATATTACAGAGAGATTTGGATAACTTTAATGAATGGTGTGAACAGGATACCATTGCAAATTTCGAATCTTTCACAAGTGAAGTTAAGAATAGGCCGGTAAATCCATTTATAACAATTGTGAAGGAAGACTATGTCCTTTTTATTAAAATAGATGATAATGCTTATTGTGATGTTCCATCAGTGTCAATGTGTTTCAAAGTGTCGAGTGATTTAGATGTAAATGTGTTTTACAAGAATCTGTGCTTACCTGTGGAGAAGTTAAACTGGATCTTGGAGTGCAACGGAAGCAAGGCATATAAATGTGATAGATGGAGCAAGTTGGATAATTTGGTGAGTTCTCTTGCTAACTATAATGATGAATCAGTATCTCTCTCTGAAAGGGTAACTTCATTGATAAATGTTACAAAGGAGGGCCTGCAACTTGATGCTGATGTGAATGTAGAGAGGGCTGGCAAGGTAAAATTTGCATTAGAACAGTTGGAGCTTGCTTTTGCTTGTCAGATTAAATATTCATCAGACCTCCTAATATGGGCCGCAAGTCTCTCTTACTCACACCCTGGAGCTTACCAATCTTTAAGAAGGACAAACATAATGACACTACCTCACCATGTTTATCTCAGGCAATTCTTGTCCAAAATAGGTCCAAACAGCTCAGGTGTTGGGCCTTTGCAAAAATCCTTTTTGAAAGAAAAAAGCAAGCTCCTGAATGATGAAGAGAAGGTTGTTACTGTTTTGCTGGATGAGATATATGTTAATTCCAAACTCACGTATAAAGGAGGGAAAATAATCGGGATGGCTGAAAATAGCTCAGGAGCAGACTCGGCCACCACCATACAAGTTTTCATGTTTTCCTCTTTACGTTCAGACAGTAAAGATATAATAGGTCTTTTCCCAGTGAGAAACCTAAATGCAAAAACTCTACTGACTCTAACCATTGACGTCCTAACCTTGATGGACGAGCTTCAATTTCATGTAGTCTGTTTGGTATCAGATAACCACAGCATGAATAGGAAGATGTTTGAGCTCTTGGGTGGTGGTACTCTAAAACCCTGCATTACAAATCCAGCTAATACCTCCAAGTCACTATTTCTTCTGTTCGACAGTGTACATTTGCTGAAATGTGTAAGGAACAATTGGTTAAATCGACCCAGTCAAACGTTTGTCATTCCCAACACCGAGCAGACAATTCCCAAAATAGAAAGCATGCTACATGTTACTGAAAATGAATCAACTTTTCAGTACACAAATTTCGAGGCTAAGTTATCAGATATTAGAGATCTATTCCATTCTGAAAAAAGTATGATTCTAAAACTGGCTCCAAATTTGTCAAGAAAGGCTTTATATCCCACTGCTATAGAGAGACAGAATGTTGCTCTAGCTATGAGCATATTTGATGCCAAAAATATAGTGGCATTGGATATGCTTAAACGTGAGGGTGTTGCTATTTCTGATGGGACTGTCCAGTTTTTGAAATTAATTTCAAAGTGGTGGACAATTTCAAACGTTCAGCACCCAATGAAAGGAAAGTACACCCGAAATGATGATGCAAACCCAATTAGTGGCCCCAATGATACCAAGCTTGTCTTTTTGGAAACTTTGAAAACATATGTTGACATATGGCATAGCAACACCTCACACAATGATGGAAAATTGAGTAATGAAACGTTCTTAGCATTCACTCACACACTGACTGCAGTTGTCCTGCTATGTAAATATATTTTTAATACATATAAGTGGTCCTACATCCTGACAGCTAAGCTGCAGACAGATGGCTTAGAAAGCAGGTTCGGAGCATACAGAAGATTAAGTGGCTGCACATATAATGTCTCAGTAGAACAAGTGCTAGAATCTGAACGGAGACTCAAGGTATTAAGTTTGCTAAAACTTCAGTCGGAAAAGTTAGGAGAATTTACTCTCAAGGACCTGACAGTTACTTTCAACCAAGAAAAAGTAGTCGAGAACCTTGATAAATTTCAGTCTGCCCTGGATGAAACACCATTAGTGTCGATTCCGCTTGAAGCAAAGAAGATAATTGTATGCATTGCTAGTTACACGAGCATGAAAGTTTTAGCCAAGTTGGTAAAGAGTGGAAAGTGCACTCGGTGTAAAGAAGTGCTACAATCCGAAGAAGATTTAATCCTTGATTGTGACAAGAAGCTTCTGTCTTACTTCAGTGAACTTAACAGGGGTGGGCTGAAGTGTCCTTCCTCGTTTTTGATGGGTTTATGTTGTGATATATATAGACTTGTTCAGGTACTCATAAGCAGCAGCTTTGAATCTGAATTTTTGAAACTCGAAAATCAGAGGGACGCTGTTATTGCATTAGGGACTCAACTTATAGAGAGTTCTATAAGCAATATAAATGATGAATGTAGTTGTAGTGTGCCCTTGATCAAGATTGTTAAAAAATGTGTTAAAGTGTTTGCGAACATATTTGTTAACAACTACTCCAAAGTGTTGCACGATAAAAATGTGTCCAGGGAATTGTGCAAGAAGTTTGCAAACCAGGCACAAAAAAGAAGACCCACTGAGGAGCTTGGAGTTAAAGTAAACAAGCGCAAGGAGTTGAAACTCGGCAGCAAGTAAGGTGAATAATTAAGTAAAAATGTAGACTTTCACGACCGGCGTTGAAATAGGAATCTCCGTTTCGCGGGCTTATAGGTCGTGTTCCAAGGACATTTTGTCGTCCTGACGTTTCGCTGAATACTGCGTTCAGCATGTTCACAGGTTACATAAAGCGAGGTAAAACAAGTAAACAGAAGATATATAAATAGTCAACAACCCACACATAGAGGCTACCATAGCAACGGCGTACCACATAAAAGTAATGCATCAAGGACAGGGCTGCTCGTCTGTTGCATCTTCTCGTCTACGACGGTCAATAAGGGCAGGCTTGAGGGGATTAAGGACTGGAAGCCAAGCTCTGTTCACACGTTCTGCTTCCTCCTTAAGATTGAAGCTGTTAGTATGCTTCAGGATTTCAATGGCCTCCCTTTGTAGCCTGGCATGATAAGACACCGTGGTGGACAGAACTTCGGTGTCTCCATATCTTATATCGTGACCTGCAAGTAGCGAGTGTGCTGCTACAGTGGATTTATCTGTTTGTCCCAGCCGGCTATGTCGTTCGTGCTCCTTGAGGCGAGTGGCAATACTTCTTTTCGTTGTTCCAATATATACTTGGCCACCATCACACGGGATTTTATAAACCCCTGCCGCGGTATGAGGATGTCGCTTATCTTTAGCGGACCTAAACATGTCCTTAATTTTTCGTGTAGGCCTGTATATGGTCTTTATATCATGGGACTCGAGTAGCCTCCCTATTCTGTCCGTGACCTTTTTTATATATGGAAGAAAAGCTCTAGCCAGGGGCTGCTTGTCTCCAATTACCCTTGTAGTTGGACGTCTCGGATGGAGTGCTCGCTGGATATCTTTCTGGCTGTACCCATTCGCGCATAAGGCCTCGTTGAGGTGTTCAATTTCTTGTTGTAGGCACTGCTTATCACAAATTCTTTTAGCGCGGTCAGCCAGTGTTTTTATAACTCCGTATTTCTGTCGTGGGTGGTGGTTGGACGTCTTATGTAGATATCGGTCAGTATGGGTCGGCTTACGGTAAACTGTATGTCCCAAAGTTAGATCAGCGGTCTTCGTTACCATAACGTCGAGAAACGCGATTTTCTGTTCATTTTCTAACTCCATGGTAAACTGAATGTTCGAGTTCTGGCTGTTAAAATGTTGTAAAAACAGATTTAATTGATCTTTACCATGGCCCCATATTACAAAGGTATCGTCCACGTATCGTAGCCACACTTTAGGTTTCAAAGGAGCGGTCTCTAGTGCTATTTGTTCAAATTGTTCCATGAAGAAATTCGCGATCACTGGACTAAGGGGACTGCCCATGGCGACGCCATCAATTTGTTCATAGAAATCACCCTTCCACAGGAAATAGCTAGCCACTGCCTCACCGCTAGCTATTTCCTGTGGAAGGGTGATTTCTATGAACAAATTGATGGCGTCGCCATGGGCAGTCCCCTTAGTCCAGTGATCGCGAATTTCTTCATGGAACAATTTGAACAAATAGCACTAGAGACCGCTCCTTTGAAACCTAAAGTGTGGCTACGATACGTGGACGATACCTTTGTAATATGGGGCCATGGTAAAGATCAATTAAATCTGTTTTTACAACATCTTAACAGCCAGAACTCGAACATTCAGTTTACCATGGAGTTAGAAAATGAACAGAAAATCGCGTTTCTCGACGTTATGGTAACGAAGACCGCTGATCTAACTTTGGGACATACAGTTTACCGTAAGCCGACCCATACTGACCGATATCTACATAAGACGTCCAACCACCACCCACGACAGAAATACGGAGTTATAAAAACACTGGCTGACCGCGCTAAAAGAATTTGTGATAAGCAGTGCCTACAACAAGAAATTGAACACCTCAACGAGGCCTTATGCGCGAATGGGTACAGCCAGAAAGATATCCAGCGAGCACTCCATCCGAGACGTCCAACTACAAGGGTAATTGGAGACAAGCAGCCCCTGGCTAGAGCTTTTCTTCCATATATAAAAAAGGTCACGGACAGAATAGGGAGGCTACTCGAGTCCCATGATATAAAGACCATATACAGGCCTACACGAAAAATTAAGGACATGTTTAGGTCCGCTAAAGATAAGCGACATCCTCATACCGCGGCAGGGGTTTATAAAATCCCGTGTGATTGTGGCCAAGTATATATTGGAACAACGAAAAGAAGTATTGCCACTCGCCTCAAGGAGCACGAACGACATAGCCGGCTGGGACAAACAGATAAATCCACTGTAGCAGCACACTCGCTACTTGCAGGTCACGATATAAGATATGGAGACACCGAAGTTCTGTCCACCACGGTGTCTTATCATGCCAGGCTACAAAGGGAGGCCATTCAAATCCTGAAGCATACTAACAGCTTCAATCTTAAGGAGGAAGCAGAACGTGTGAACAGAGCTTGGCTTCCAGTCCTTAATCCCCTCAAGCCTGCCCTTATTGACCGTCGTAGACGAGAAGATGCAACAGACGAGCAGCCCTGTCCTTGATGCATTACTTTTATGTGGTACGCCGTTGCTATGGTAGCCTCTATGTGTGGGTTGTTGACTATTTATATATCTTCTGTTTACTTGTTTTACCTCGCTTTATGTAACCTGTGAACATGCTGAACGCAGTATTCAGCGAAACGTCAGGACGACAAAATGTCCTTGGAACACGACCTATAAGCCCGCGAAACGGAGATTCCTAAGGTGAATAATATTTTACATTTATTTATTGTTCTGTAACATTTGCAGCAATTTCCATTGGCTGCAGCTGGGTCCAGCTTGATGATCTCCATCCACCTTCAAACCTTAACCTGACTTATTCCTGGAATATTGGAGCCCCCACCTACTTACCAATTGACTCTGATCTGTACTGTGTTATAATATTTGACCGTCTCAGGGTAAAAGAACTCAAGTAATGCTGTCATAGTTTTCGCGAGAGTGAATAAATTGAGATTTTTTCACATACATTTATATTTAAACCTTTTTTTTATATAAAATTATTTTCATCCATGCAGTGAAGTAAAATCGAAGAGAGAATATTATATAGTTACGTGAAATTTCTAATAAATCAACTTGTTTTCTTTTACTGTGGGACAGCCATTTCTTCTAGTAATATTATGTGATATGTAAGTTAGTTGTTCGCGAAGCTTTTTCATGCATGGAACAGTGATTTTCTCAATTGTGTAGTTTTCCCTACGTCAAATTACTGCCGTGTACGTCTTGATTTCGTGTTACCCAATAGGAGAAGTGGGGCTTCTGCGGCCGCCATGTTTTTTCTATGTTACGGTCTGAGTATTGGAGTCGGTCTTGATAGGACCGAGACTCACGGAGGCCGGTTGTCGAGTAAGGCACTGGCGCTAGCAGACAGGATGTGAATGTGTGATAAGCTGGAGCAGAACAGATTGAGATGGTACGGACATGTGAAAAGGATGAATGATGGAAGAATGCCGAAACAAGTGTTGGAGAGACGGATGACTAGAAGGAGAGGACAAGGAAGACCTAGAGTACAGTGGATGGATTTAGTGAAGGACAGTGTGAGTGTGACGAAACCCTTCTCATTGCTCGAGCACGAGTTAACACTGCGTGGATGAAGTGGTGCTAAGTCACAGGAGTGCTGTGCGATAAGAAAGTACTTATCCCTTTGAAAGGGAAAGTTTACAAGTCCATGATACGACCAGTGGCACTTTACGGCACAGAATGTTGGCCAGCTTCAACCAAGCATGAACAAGCCCTACATGGAATGGAGATGAAAATGTTACGTTGGTCCATGGGTGTTACACGGCTTGATCATGTCAGGAATGAACATATCTGGAAACAGATGGGAGTTGCAGCCATTACCGATAAAATGAGAGAAGCGCGGCTCATCCAGCGTTTAGAAAAGACTGTGGAGCCTTATGGCGACAGTGTTGTTAACTCGAGGCAGAGGTAGCGCTGACGTCATACGTTATGTTCACTAGCTTCGAGTACTGCTCTTTCATAAGTTAGCGAGACAACACAACCCCAGCAGCTACCTGAAATAGAACACGCCCATGAAGTAGCAGTTTTGCTGGTGTTAACGGATTGGACCAGTATTAAGGATACCGTACGCGAAGAGAACCAAATAATACCGACATTCATTTCGTTGTGATATGACGCATTACTGATTGACAGATGTCGAGAGCACAACCCTTCCTTTCTTCTCAGAGTACTGTATGCTGACTATGTTAACAATTTTTACGTCAGCAATACTGTTGATGATCACCTTTTTAGCCTACCTTTCACATTTTGCAAAAATGAGGAAAAAGTAGACTTATGAGATCGGGCAAATGTGTGTCTGTCTGTCTGCCTGTCTGTCTGCCTGTCTGTCCTTCTGTCTGTCTGTCTGTCTGTCCTTCTGTCTGTCTGTCTGTCTGTCCTTCTGTCTGTCTGGCTGTGTGTGTGTGTGTGTCCCCCCTATCAACTCCTAAACGGCTGGAGCAATCGAAACGAAATTTGGTATGGGTGAAGATCTATATCTGAATATCTCACGACCATTTTTGAAAATGATCTCAGGGCTACCAACTGCTGAAAAATCGCAATTGAAATTTGAGCTCCATGTTGGATATCTCGGAAGGTATGAATGGGAGCTATTTCAAAATTGGCACACGTATAGATAATAATATTTCAGTTTAACTTCCAGGAGGCCATATATGGCAGTGTTGCCAAAATGATTATAAGCCTGCTGATAGGTCCAATTTTAAATGCATATAACTTCTACACTATCAATTGGAATTCAACCAAATTTCGTATGTGCTATTTGCGCATAAACAGATAAGACTGAGCGCATTCTTAATAGCCTCCAGGGCTGCCAGCTGTTAATAAATGCTCTCATTTTTTAAAATCCAAATACTCATATATCAGAAAGTATGCAAGCCGACAGCTTTAAACTATGCACACGTATAGTACCTGATATTCTATATTAATTTGGAGTAACTTATATACGTCAGTGCTACCAACATGATTCTAAGCCTGCTGAGAGGTCCAACTTTAAATACATGTAACTTCTATACTATCATTTGGATTTCAACGAAATTTCGTGTGTGCTATGTGTACCATAACAGATATGACTATGCCGATTCTTCAGAGTAACCAGGGCTGCCAACTGTTAATAAATGCTGTCTCTATTTTTGTTACCCTAATATCAATATATCAGAAAGTATGAAAGCCAATAGCTCTATACTTTGCACACGTATAGTACCTGGCATTCTAGATTAATTTGGAGTAACTAATATAGGCCTACGCCAGTGCTGCCAACATGATTGTAAGCCTGCTGATAGGTCCAATTTTAAAATGCATGTAACTTCTATACTAACTAATGGATTTCATTCAAAATTGACACAACAATAGATCATATGATTTCAGATTATTTCTGACCAATACATGTATGTCATTGTTGCCAACATGATTTTACGCGCACTGTTAGACCCAATGTTTAACTGCATGTAACGTCCATGCTATCCATTGGACTTCAACCAAATTTTGTATTCTGTACCTTAAGAGATGAAACTTAGAATATATTCAGTCACCAGGGCTGCCAACTATTAGGCTATGCCAGGTATACAGTATTTCGAACTAATTAGAAATTTCGATATTACCAACTTAATTTCGTCATTATTCCAGATAGATCCATATAGATTAATCATTGGCATGAATCTTAAATTTTAAGAAAAGTAGGCTCTTTAGTTCGTCACGGAACTTCTTGTTGTTGTTGTTGTTGTTATTAGTTGGGCTATAATTTAGTTTCTCTCAATTGTATTCTTGTTGTTGTTGTTTTGTTTAGATTAATATTTGTAATATCGCAGTGAATTAGCCATGCGGGTAGGGTCGCGCAGCTGTGAGCTTGCATTCGGGAGATAGTGGGTTTGAACCCGCGATCTTGGGCGTGACAGTTCAGTATGCTAGCAACTATGCCACCGAAGCCGCTAGTAAATTGAGTAACGATATATTCGTTACTGATAACGGTAGGGGTTATTAGTCACGCGTTACACCCCAACGCTGAAGTCGTCGGATTTTTAAGAGCGTTAAAAATCTCTCAGTATGCCTTCCTTCGGAGGGGAAGTAAAACGGGCGGTCACATGTCATAGATTTATGGCATGTTAAAGAACCTACCACTATTTACACCTGTGTGAAGCTAAATTAGGTGAAAATGTTAAGATCGCTCAAGTTCCTACGTTCTTCGCCAGGAGCCGACTGCGGTTGCGTCTAGTAGCCAAGTTCTGAACTAGTACTTGTTGACGGTAGCGTTTGGCGGCAAAAATTCAAAGTATGCAGTCCTTACTTGAATTAAGAAACAGATAACACACACTAATACAGTCATTACAATTAACACCGGTTATCAGGCAGATTCTACAAACACCCAAAGTACACGGACTATATGACCGCGTTTTCGCAGCCCCTAAACTAAGGAACCAACCAACCAACCACCCCAACGCTAGGTGTAAGTAAGTAGCTCATCATCCACATCATCAAGGGCAGATGACCTAGTTGTTGCTAGTTACCCTGAGGGTTGTTTTCTTTACTAACGATTAGATAGTTAATCCCTATTTAACTTAAATACGAGAGTTATTGCAAGATTATCGTCGATGCATTTCACGAGGCCATTCGGATTCGGAATTATTTAAATACGCTTTACGGCTCTCGCGCATGCGTATACTTGATTTCACCCTGGAGAAATATGGCCTGACTCAATCAATCACTCTCTCATCATCGCCCAGCCAAAATTATTGAAGTTAGAAACATGACAGTTTGGAGATATGTTCATTGTATGTCAAAACAGTCTACTAAGGGAGGATTTTCGGATGTTCATGTTTAAAGGGATCTTAAGGGGGTTAAACCTGCATTTCATTGAATAACAATAACTCCCGATTGGTTTCATTGGGAGATGTGATACACGGCATATAAACTCATCACTAAAAAATAAGAAGACACGGGTCGTGAGGGTTTTTCGATGTGGTGTATATTATGAGGTGAAAGGGGTGAAAGGTCGGGGTTGAAGGATTCCTAACGGAGCGTGCATCTCTTCAACGACATAGGCGAGAAATTTGAAACTCAGCGGGGAAAAAAATACACGGCATATAAACTCATCACTAAAAAATAAGAAGACACGGGTCGTGAGGGTTTTTCGATGTGGTGTATATTATGAGGTGAAAGGGGTGAAAGGTCGGGGTTGAAGGATTCCTAACGGAGCGTGCATCTCTTCAACGACATAGGCGAGAAATTTGAAACTCAGCGGGGAAAAAAATCAGCTTAAAAATAATTAAATCGGTGTTCGACCGTTTTTTCATAAATTCAATTTAAGAGGCCAATGGGGTGGGGTGAAATTCTTGGGGGGGGGGGGGGGGAAGGAGAGAAAGTGTCCTAACTGACTAACTCACTCATCAAACTCAGGGGAAAAATACAGCTTAAAAAATAAGTTAATAGGTGTTCAAGCGTTTTTTCATAAATCCAATTTAAGGGACCCATGGTGAGGGGTGAAATTCTGGTAAAAATAATTGAAAGAAAATGTCCTGCTGACTGACTCACTCATCACGCCCAGCGAAAACTATTAAAGTTGGAAACATGAAATTTTGGGAATATGTTCGCTGTATGTCGAAAACGTCAACTAAGGAAAGAATTTTAGCCTATTTTCATTTTATGAAAAAAATAGGCTTATGAGATCACCTTTGGTCCGCGCGCGCGCGTGTTTGTGTGTGTGTGTGTGTGTGTGTGTGTGTGTGAGTGTGTGTGTGTGTGAGTGTGTGTGTGTGTGTGTGAGAGAGAGAGGTGTGTGTGTGTGTGTGAGGTGTGTGTGTCTCTCTAATAAATTCTAAACGGCTGGAGCGTTCGTAGCACTATTCTGGCCGACCCCGACCGTGCCCTTCAAATTTTATCGTGCCTCACTAATCCAACATGGCGGCTGTGCGAAATATTTACCCAGCATTCAGTATCTCCGAAACTATTACCGATATTGCCATGAAATTGTGTACGGTGATAAAGGCCACTACTAGAAGTTCACCTATGAGACTTTCAAAAACCTGGTGACTACAAAACCAACATGGCGGCCAAGCGAATTTGAGACTTTTAAATAGACTTCTCTCGCGATTTAACTATCCAAACGTAATGAAACTTGGAACAGCAAATGTTTATACACATTGTAATGCACTGGAGTCTACTTTATTACAATTGTTTACATAACCTCAAAATGGCGACTGTGTGAAATATTTCACTGACATCCTATATCTCCGAAACTATTACAGATATCACCCTGAAATTTTGTACGGCGATAAAGGGTACTGATACAAGTTTATCTATGTAACTTTCATAAACCTGTAAAGTACAAGACGAACATGGCGGCCAAGCGAAGTTGAAACATTTTAATAGACTATTCTCGTGATTTAACTCTCTGAGCGCAGTGAAATGTGGTACAGTAAATGTTAGTATATATATTGTAATGCACTGGCATCTACTTTAGTTCAATTGTTTACATAACCTCAAGATGGCGGCTGTGCGAAATTTTAAAATTAAGTTTTCATTTCTTGTGTCGTAATCATGCGATCGAAGTGAAAGTTTGAATAATGAACCTAGGCAATAATAGGGATGTATAGAACTAGCACCGACAGAGCGCACTGCTACTGGGTAAGCGCAAGGCGCTCTTCATTTGTCTCCTGTGTTCTCATGCCGCTAATATGTACGAATTTAAGTTGTTTAAATTGTTATTTTCGTGACTATGCCGAGCTATTGCAGTGTTCCTCTTTGCAAAAATCAGGGAAGCCCGTTTTGGTTTCACCAATTTCCACAAAATAAAGAAATGAGGAAGAAATGGTCACATGTTATCAGAAGGAAAACTTTCGGTGAGAAAAATCTGACCGAATATATTAAAGTGTGTTTCCATCTTTTACAACCCGATGACTTCACGAAAACTGTGTTGGATTAGTGTGACTTACAAAGGGAAATAATTCCTGTTTTGTACCTATAAACTGATTAGACATTTCGATAACAACCACTGAATTTATGCGTTTGTATCTGAAGGTGAGAGAGCAAGATAAAAACCGGGCGCTGTTCCATCGCTTTTTCCGTGGACCACGAACACAACAAAAAGAATTATTTAGGAAGAGGCCATACACAAGAAAATTGCCGGATTATCACGATAAGCCTACAATATCGGAATCTGCAGAAATCATCTCCATTGAAGTACGGGAAGAAATTGTCAATATACACGAAGAAATGAAAGTAACATTTCTGACTCCCATTTTCAAAGACATCAATAGGCTACTCGGTCAAATACTTCAAGAATAAATGTCGCAACATTAACAGTCACAAACGTATTATGGTTGGTTTCTTGAAATCAGAATTAATCGTCAACTTCCATCTGCCCGACGGAGAATGTGGTAGCGACTGACTTCTACAGTACATTCTTGAGACATAGTCAGATGAATGGAAACAGTTCTTGGCTCTAAAGCAGGTATTCTCAAACTTTTAAAAAATTGTACCCCCAAGTCTTTTTCCAGGGGTAAGGGAACGATTCTTATTGAGAAATTGACAAAATTACATAAGAACCAAACGTTGCGATGCATTTTCGAGGTACACGTTACCGGTAGCAACTTTCTTTGATTATGTTTACCTTAAAACACGACAGTTTCATGTAAGCTATCAACCTAAAAAAAATACATGAATCGAAGTCTGTAAGCAGGGGGAACAAGTAAGTATTTAAATCTCTGTTTATGATTTAAGTCTTATGGAGATATATTTATCAATATAGGCCTACAATACTCTAGTAATTGTAATCTTTAGGAGAAAGCATGCTGACTCATATTCATTATTTGAATAATAAAGCGTGTTAGAATTTTGTTATTACCTCTGTAGGCCATTAATTCTTCCTTCCTCCCGCTAGTTTTAGTGTCTCTAGTCCGTAGCTCATTTTGCAGCTGTTTAACGCTTAAACGCTGAAAATCGTCCATAATATATTAGGAGATAAACCTATAGAATTAATTAATATGGTATTGGAGTTAAACTAGAGAAGATATAATTTACTTTAGCTTAGAAAACTCGGTCACAATTTATACATTCCTCGCAGCTGACTGGGAGAAATATAAGACGATCGCCTTGCGCTTACCCAGTACTATACGAGCGCTATCTGGCGCGAACTTTCTCCCGCTACATCCCTATTGTCCTTGAATGGTACATAACTCTATGGCCTATACATACACACATCAAAAAAAGTTTTGCATCACCTCGGTTCCAAGAGTTCCGGAACCTTTAAATACAAAGGGAATAGAGATCAACACAAACAACATTTCAGCTCGTTTTATTGCTCATGAGACCCACACATTGCATGTTGTACCATCATACAGCTAGACTTTCAGCATTTGTGGTCCAGATTGCAGTACACACCACTACCTCTAATACCCAGTAGCACGTCCTCTTGCATTGATGCATGCCTGTATTCGTCGTGGCATACTATCCACAAGTTCATCAAGACACTGTTGGTCCAAATTGTCCCACTCCTCAACGACAATTCGGCGTAAATCTCTCAGAGTGGTTGGTGGGTCAAGACGTCCATAAACAGCCCTTTTCAACATATCCCAGGCATGTTCGATAGGGTTCATGTCTGGCGAACATGCTGGCCACTGTAGTCGAGCGATGTCGTTATCTTGAAGGAACGCATTCACAAGATGTGCACGATGAGGTCGAGAATTGTCGTCCATGAAGACAAATGCCTCTCCAATATTCTGCCGATATGGTTGCACTATGGGTCGGAGGATGTCATTCAGGTATCGTAAAGCCGTTTCGGAGCCTTCCATGACCACCAGTGGCGTACGTCGGCCCCACATAATGCCACCCCAAAACATCAGGGAACCACCACCTTGCTGCACTCGCTGGACAGTGTGTCTAAGACGTTCAGCCTGACCAGGGTGCCTCCAAACACGTCTCCGACGATTGTCTGGTTGAAGGCATATGCGACACTCATCGGTGAAGAGAACGTGATGCCAATTCCGTGGGGTCCATTCAGCATGTTGTTGGGCCCGTCTGTACCGCGCTGCATGGTGTCGGGGTTGCAAAGCTGGACCTCGCCATGGACGTCGGGAGTGAAGTTGCGCATCATGCAGCCTATTGCGCACAGTTTGAGTTGAAACACGACGTCCTGTGGCTGAACGAAACGCATTATTCAACATGGTGGCATTGCTGTCAGGGTTCCTCCGAGCGGCAATCCGTAAGTAGCGGTCATCTACTACAGTAGTAGCCCTTGGGCGGCCTGAGCGAGGCCTGTCATCGACAGTTCCTGTATCTCTGTACCTCCTCCATGTCCGAACAACATCGCTTTGGTTCACTCTGAGACGCCTGGAAACTTCCCTTGTTGAGAGCCCTTCTTGACACAAAGTAACAATGCGGACGCGATCGAACTGCGGTATTGACCTTCTAGGCATGGTAGAACTACAGACAACATGAGCAGCGAACCTTCGTCCTGGTGGAATGACTGGAACTGATCGGCTGTCGTACCCCCTCCGTCTAATAGGCCCTGCTCATGCATGGTTGTTTACATCTTTGAGCAGTTTTAGTGACATCTATGAACAGTCAAAGGGACTGTATCTTGGATACAATATACACAGTCAACGTCTATATGCCGGAGATCTGGGAACCGAGGTGATGCAAAACTTTTTTTGATGTGTGTATAACTAGGGCTGGGATTTTTAGGTGCTAAAAATCGGGAAAATATTTATTTTTTATGTATTAAAAATACCTGAAATATGTGGCAAAAAAGTAAAAATATTTAATTATAATTTCGTTTAAATGTGAATATATAGGGGCAGATGACCTCGTAGTTCCGCCCCTTAAAACAACAATAACTGACTATAATGTGAATATAAACAATGTGCAGTACTCACAAATGCAATTTATGCTATGTCTCACTGACTTGTGAAGCATTACATTACACAACAAGATACAACTTCAGGTTGTCCATCACAAATGACAGACGATTATCTCGAAACACTTATTCTGAAGGCGTGAAACTGCGGCAATGTGTTTCTTGCCCTTGAGGTGTTGTGTAACTTGAGATCGCTGTTCCGCCTTGATTGCTTTCCCACATGATTGGCAGAACAGAACGTCCCCATCAGAAGTAAAATTATTTTTAAATTCTCCAACAGACGATAACTTGTAGTTGCTTTTACTTTAGGCATCGCAGAACTGCCTTACACTTCACAGTGCCAGAAATGTACTGCTTGCGAGTGATATTGGTTCCAGGTAGCCGGGGGAGGGAAGTCTAGCATGTGGTGCAATATGGTTATGGACAAGGAAATCCCCGGCTTCCACAGTGAGTGGCACGGGGCGTCAAGTTAAGAATAACACAGTTGCAAGCTGACATACGCTCTGCATGAACATTAGATAGCTCACAGGTTCTTTCCCGTTGAAGTAACACAGAACAAAAATGCAATAAACTGAAAGATCTAGCATACTGATTTTAGAAAATGTAAATATTATATATTTTTGTGTGCTAATAAGTGCAAAGCAGGAATTTATGTATTTATAGAAAAAATGCTTAAAATACGTATTTAAATTTAAAAAAATATTCATTTACTTAAAAATCCGAGCCCTATATATAACAATCCAAAATGGCGAGCATCCGAAATATTTAGACGGTTCTCAATATCTATGAATCTTTTATAACAATCAAACTGAATTTTTTATGTTCATAGAGGCTATGGACATAAGTTCACATACAGGACTTTCAGTAACCAGGTGGGCACAAATCCAACATGGCGGCGACGCGAAGTATAAATATTTAAATGGACGATTCTCGCGAATTAACTATCCGAGTGCAGTGAAACGTTGCACGTTAAATGCTTATACAAATGTTAATCCACTGGCATCTAATTTATTTCAATTGTTTGCATAATCACACGATGGCAAATGTGCGAAATTTTAAAATCTCGTTCTTACTTCGTGTGTCCTAATCATGCGATTGAAGTTTGAATACCACATGTACACAATAATCTTAATGTAATAGTACAAATATAAAAATACAACCTGGCGACCATCTGAAATATTTAGACGCTTCTTAATATCTACGAATCTATCACAACCTTCAAACTGAAATTTTGTACGTTGATAGAGGCTATTAACATGAGTAGGATATTGAAAATAGGCTGTGTAGTTCTTCACGGAACTACTTGTTGTTTATTCGGGTTTTAAACAGGTGTTAAGGGGGTAAACGTGCATTTCATTGAATAACGATATCTCATGAGTTGTTTCTTTGGGGATGTGATATTCGGTATATAAACTAATCATTAAAAATAATCAGACAAATGTCTAAGGGTTTATCGATGTGGTGTATATTATGAGTTAAAAGAGGTGAAAATTGGGGGTTGAGGGATTCTTAACGGAGCGTGTATCTCTTAAACGACATAGGCGAGAAGTTTGAAATTCAGCGAAAAAACAACAGCTTAAAATATAAGTAAATAGGTGTTCGACCGTTTTATCATAAATCCAATTTAAGGGGGCCTTGGAGAGGGGTGAAATTCTGGGGGGGGGGGAGAAAGTGTCCTAACTCACTCACTCATCAAATTCAGGGGGGAAAACAGCTCAAAAATAAGTAAATAGATGTTCGACCGGTCTTTTTTTCATAAATCCAATTTAAGGGGTTCATAAGAGGGGTGAAATTCTGAAAAATAAATGAAAGAAAATGTCCTGACTTATTCACTCACTCATCATCGCCCAGCCAAAATTATTGAAGTTAGAAACATGAAATTTTGGGGTTATGTTCGTTGTATGTCGAAAATGTCCACTAAGGAAGGATTTTTGGATATTCAGGTTCTAAAGGGGTGTTAAGGGAGTAGACTTGCATTTCATTGAATAACAATATCTCCCGATTGGTTTCCTTGGGGATGGGACACTCGGCATATAAACTCATCATTAAGAATAAGAAGACACAAGTCTGAGGGTTTTTCGATGTGGTGTATATTATGAGGTGTATGTGTGAAAAGTGGGGGTTGAAGGATTCCTACCGGAGCAAGTATCTCTTAAAAGACAGAGGCAAAAAGTATGAATCTCAGGGAGAAAAGTCAGCTTGAAAAGGTAGTAAATAGGTGTTGGATCGTTTTTTACATAAATCCAATTTAAGGGGCCCATGGGGAGGGGTGAAATTCTGAGGAAAGAAGTCCACTGTATGTCTACCCCTTATTATTCCCGTTTTCCAACTGGGTCGGGGATGAGATGCGATGGAAGACTTAGTGGCAATGGTTTTTACGGCCGGATGCCCTTCCTGACACCAACCTCATGAGAGATGAAATGAATGATGGTGAATGAAATTGGGCAAGGATGTGGAAGGAAGCGACCGTGGCCTGTCAGAAGGTACCGTCCCAGCATTTGCCTGGTGTTGAAAATGGGAAACCACGGAAAACCATTTCAAGGACGGCCGACGGTGGGGCTCGAACCCACGCGTCTACCGAGTCAGCAGAGAGCTTGGCCCCATGACCTAATGCTGCGCTTTAGCCAGCGCAGCCACTACTGTCGGTGAGGAAAGAAGTCCACTAAGGAAGGATTTTTGTATATTCACTCATCATCCCCCAGCAAACCTATTGCAGTTAGAAACTTGAAATTTTTGGGGATAAGTTCGTTGTATGTCGAAAAAGTCCACTAAGGATGGATTTTTGGATATTCATGTTCTGAAGGGGTGTTAAGGGGGTTAAACTTGCATTTCATTGAATAACAATATCTCTCGAGTTCTTTCATTTGGGGATCATTAAAAATAAGCAGACATATGTCTAGGGTTTATCGATATGGTGTATATTATGAGGTGAAAGTGGTGCAAATTGGGGGTTGAAGGATTGTTAACGAAGCATGTATCTCTTATTCGACGTAGGCGATAAGTTTGAAATTCATCGGAAAAAGCAGCTTAAAAAATAAGTAAATAGGTGTTCGACAGTTTCTTCATAATTCCAATTTAAGGGGCCCATGGGGAGGGGTGAAATTCTGGGGGAAAAAAAACATGAAAGAAAATGTCCTAACTGATTGACTCACTTACTCACTCATCAAACTCAGGGGGAAAAACAGCTTAAAATAACTAAATAGGTGTTCGACCGGGTTTTTTTTCATAAATGCAATTTAAGGGGTTCATGGGGAGGAGTGAAATTCTCAAAAATAAATGAAATAAAATATCCTGACTGACTCACTCAATCATCGCCCAGCCAAAATTATTGAAGTTAGAAACATGAATTTTGGGTGATATGTTCGCTGTATGTCGAAAACGTCCACTAAGGAAAGAGTTTTGGATATTCAGGTTCTAAAGCGGTGTTAAGACGGTAAACGTGCATTTCATTGAATAACGATATCTCACGAGAGGTTTCATTTGGGGATGTGATACTTGGCTTATATACTAATCATTAAAAATAAGCTGACACATGTCTAATGGTTTTTCGATGTAGTGTATATTATGAAAGTGGGGGTTGAATGATTCCTAACGGAACGTGTATCTCTTAAACGACATAGGCGAGGAGTTTGAAACTCGGAGAAATCAATCAGCTTAAAAATAAATAAATAAATAAATAAATAAATAAAATAGGTGTTCGACCGTTTTTTCATAATTCCAATTTAAGGGGCCTATGGGGAGGGGTGAAATTCTGGAAGAAAAACGTCCACTAAGGAAGGATTTTTGGATGCTCACTCTCATCGACCAACCAAAACTATTAAAGTTAGAAGAATGTTATTTTGGGGATATATGTGTTGTGTGTAGAAAATGTCTACTAAGGAGGGATTTTTGGATATTCAGCTTCTAAAGGGGTGTTAACGGGGTTAAACCTGCATTTCAATGAATAAAAATATGACACGACTATGACGCGAGCGAAGCCGCGGGTACCTGCTAGTATTCATATAAATGAACGAATGTTCGTGTGAAACTCTAAAACAAACGAAAACTCCGCCATTTCTAGATGCGCGAGGTAGAATTCAGCTGTTTACTTCCACTTTAACGATGCTTAATGGAATTGAGTGGTATGATTTAACGTAATTGCTCGTTAGTGGTAAGTTGTTAACGAGCGTTTCTGTTTGATGAAATGCTCGTGCTAAGTTAAATAACCTTTAATGATGAATTTTAAGAGATAATTGACGTAGTCTACTCACCACAGCCAGCATCTGAGCCGCCACACCGCAATACAGAATTATCTTCATCATGGTGACTGGAAGGTCCGCAGTGATGCTAACTCCTTTTATATTACTGGGAGGGGGTTCCCCGATTCCGGAAGTTCATTGTCCAACTGTCACTCACGTATGTTCAATTTGTCCCATTTCATACGAAATTATATTTTTTAACACATTTAATGATTCAGTGACCTCGAACTGTACTCTATTTTTAAGGTTATGTAAATGTTGGTTAAACACGGATGCAACCCACCACCAGTTTGAGTCTTCGGTCTTTTGACTGGTTTGATGCAGCTCTCCATAACCGCCTCCTTGACTGTCACCGTGGAAGTTTGGGTTCAATTGAAGGCTCTGCCAAGAAATTTAATTCTGGTCTGAGGCTGGAACGAGGCACACTCAGCCTCGTGAGGTAAAACGGAGAAAAGTCGGATTCGATTCCCGCCTCAGCCATCCAGGAAATTGTTTTTCGTCGTTTCCCATTTCTTCTCCAGGTGAATACTGGAATGGTTCCTAAATTATGGCCACGACCGCCTCCTTCCCAATCCTCATCTGAATTAGAACTACACACACAAACGCAGCCATCACAATATTAAATGTTATCAGAAAAATTCTACACACACCCAAGTACACGGGGCTACATTACTACGATGTCGCAAAACCCTTAAATGAATCAACAACAACTAGCAGCCCTCCATGCTTTTCTGTCCTGAGGTAATCGTGTCATCTTTACATAGCTTCCACGCCTTACATTCGAGGCAATCTGTTTAACATATTCTAGCCTTGGCCTACCTCTACGGTTCTTATCCTCGACCCTTCCTTCTATAACTAAGCTTGCTATTCCTGGGTGTCTTAATATGTGTCCTACCAACATATCCCTTCTCTTCATTAGCAGTCTCCACAAACATCTCTCCTCTCCAACTCGTCTTAATAGCTCTTCATTTGTTACTCTATCTACCCATCATTCTCCTGTAACACCACATTTCAAACACTTATATTCTCCTATTTTCTGCTGCGCCAACAGTCCAAGTTTCACTTCCATAGAGCGCCACGCTCCAGACAAAGACTTTCAAAAATGACTTTATAATACCTAAAACTATATTTGATATCAACAGATTTCTTTTCTGTAGAAATGCTTTCCTTGCTTGATGGTTGGTTGGTTCTTAAGTTTAGGGGCTGCGACAACGTGGTCATGTAGCCCCGTGTACTTTGGGTGTGTGTAGAATCTGTCTCATAACCGGTGTTAATTGTGATGACTGTATTAGTGTGTGTTTCTGTTTTTTAATTTAAGTACAGACTGCAACTTAGAATTTTTCAAATAGTTCCTACTTTTGCCGCCAAGCGCCACCGTCGACGACTACTAGGCCAAGTTCAGAACTTAGCTACTAGACGCCACCGCAGTTGGCTCTTGGCAACGAACGTAGGAACCTAAGAGCTTTGTTTACATTCTGGACCTAGTTAGTTAGTTAGTTATTGTTGTTTTAAGGGGCGGAACTACGAGGTCATCTGCCCCTATTCTTAACCTATCCAAGTTAGCTTCACACAGGTGTAATTAGAGGAAGGTTCTTTAACATGCCATAAATCTATGACATGGGACCGCCGGCTTTACTTCCTCTCCAAAGGAAGGCATACTGAGGGATTTTTAACGCTCTTAAAAAATACGACGGTTTCGGCCGGGTTTGAACCCGCTATCTTGGGTATAGAAGCTCAGCATGCTACCGTCTACGCCTCCGAAGCCGCTTTCCTTGCCTGAGCCAACCTACTTTTTATACCCTCTTTCTTTCGCCCATCACTGGTTATTTTGCTTCCTAAGTAGCAGAAGTCTCCTACTTTAGCTTTTCTCCTACCAATTTGACGTCAATAAGGGTGATGCCAGAACCATATCATCAGCATAGACATAGATTTGAACTTCAAATTTAACCAACGTTTATTTTAGTAACGGTAGTTCAGTTATGAATTTAATTAGTCAACAGCAAATAACATGACTGCAGAAGTACGTGCCATTATGTGATAGCTTTTCACGGCAAGTGATAAAAGCCATTTGAAAAATGAGTGCTTCTGTTAAGAGTTAAAATAATAGTAAGGTGTCATCGAAATTGATATAGTCGGCTTCATCTTAAATAACTTACTAACAATGTAACCTAACCATTTGTCCCCTATCACTACAAACATGGCGATATATAGTCCGCGTCACCTTAAATAAGTTAGTAACCATGTAACCTTACCATATATCCCCCATCGCTACAAACATGGTGATATATAGTCCGCGTCACCTTAAATAGATTAGTAACCATGTAACCTTACCATTTGTCCCCCATCATTACAAACGTGGTGATATTTAGTCCGCGTTACCTTAAATAAGTTACTAACATAGTAACCTTACCATTTGACGTCCATCGCTACAAGCATGGTGATACTGTATATAGTCCGCGTCATCTTAAATAATTTACTAACATTGTAACCTTACCATTTATCCTCCATCGCTACAAACATGGTGATATACAGTGCGTGTCACCTTAAATAAGTTACTAACATTGTAACCTTACCACTTGTCCCTCCCATCACTACAAACATGGATATAATTATATAGTCAGCGTCACCTTAAAAATAAGTTACTAACAATGTAGCCTTACAACTTTTCCCCCATTACTACAAACATGTAGTTCAGTTATGAATTTAATTAGTCAACAGCAAATAACATGACTGCAGAAGTACGTGCCATTATGTGATAGCTTTTCACGGCAAGTGATAAAAGCCATTTGAAGAATGAGTGCTTCTGTTAAGAGTTACAATAATAGTAAGATGTCATCGAAATTGATATAGTCGGCTTCATCTTAAATAACTTACTAACAATGTAACCTAACCATTTGTCCCTTATCACTACAAACATGGCGATATATAGTCCGCGTCACCTTAAATAAGTTAGTAACCATGTAACCTCAGGCCCCTTTCACACTGAAGATGCAAGACGCAAGATGCATGCATCCTGCACCCTGCATCTTGCGTCTTGCATCTTCGATGTGAAAGGGGCCTAAGTCATCATGCTTGCAGAAACTGAACATACAATATACATACAATAAATTAACAAGATGTTCAGCAACGAACATATAGCCTGCTTTCTCCTAAATGTATGGGTATACTTATAACTCTTTGTCCTCACCCCTAAAACAATCACCTCTACCACCATGTATTATTTGTTTTCTTTTATATTGATAATTAGCCAGTAAGTATGAGTCTAAATCAATATACTTTACACTTTATGATGATTGAATAACAAAACTACTAACTTATTGTAATGCATTCACGTCCGTTAATCTCGATATTAAGCCTCCAAACTTAAGAATTCTTCGTTTCAGGTATCTTCCCCTTTTAAAATCCGCGGCGATCACAGTAGGTTGGTGCTGCAACCTAGCAGTGAATTAATACAAATCTTGTACGCTTGAGTGTAGAATAGGCAGGCAGTTTAAAGCAACCAGGAGGGATGCAATCCAGCTGTCAGTGCTTAAAAGTAATCGGAGCGCGGTCGTGGCTACAAGTTGCAGTAATACAAAATTGCGATACTTCAGGAGGCCAGGGATTCACAAAGCAGAATGTTTGGAACAATTACCCACGTAATCCGCAAGAGGACAGCGCCGTACAGAGGCATTGAGAAGGCTGTGGTTGATGACGTGTATCTTGTTCTTCTATTCTCCTTTTTCTAATGTGTTCTGTTTATGTGCGATGCTGGGGCTGTGGTTATTAATAAACGAGTGTATAGCCTCTCCTTTGAGCTAAATTGTATTTTATTTAGAATCTGTGTAAAGAGCTCGTGCCCATCATTTGTAAAATAATTCAAGTTTAAGAAAAAGTTAACTCTAGTGGTATTCGATCACCAGTCAACCGCGTGAGAGAATAACGAGCTAGCCCTGAGCCAACCATGTCCTTAACACCTGAGTGTTATTAACTGACTTAGATACAACGTGTTGGCAAATAATGACTTTAAATAAACAATTTCTTCACTGCAGTTCATCTTCATTAAAGATCATTTCATACAA